>QRDG01000092.1:1353125-1974569 GCA_012064385.1 Puccinellia tenuiflora
CAATTTCAGCTGCATCTTGAAGGACAGAGGGCCAGTAGAAACCACTTCGGAAAACCTTTCCTGCCAAGGTGCGCGAGGACGAGTGATGGCCGCATTCTCCGCTGTGGATGTCGTTGATGAGCTGGCGGCCTTCCTCGGCAGGGACGCACCGCAACGCAACCCCATTGGGGCGCTTACGGTACAGGTCTCCGTCGTGGAGGCAGTAGGACTTGGCCTGGCGAGCAATTCTCTCAGCTTCTGCATCTTCTTCGGGAAGGACTCGGTCTTGCAGGTAGCGCTTGATCTCGTCGATCCAACCAGTGTCTTGGCGTACCAAAGTCATCAACAAGCGATCGCCTGAGGGCAACCCGCAGTTTGGTGCTCCACTTGGTGGGGCTGGTGGGAGCTCCTCTTGAACGCTTATGTTGACCACTGGTTGCTTGACGGAGGCCTTGGCGAGTCTCTCCTCAAATACTCCAGGCTGCTGGGCTTCTCTCTTTGCTGCTCGCTTGGCGAGGTCATCGGCTTCTTGGTTCTCTCCTCGCGGAATATGCTTGAGTTCCATGCCCCTGAAGTGCTTCTCGAGCTTGCGTACCTCTTCAAGGTAGGCCACCATGTAGGTGTCCTTAGGCGTGTAGCTTTTGTTGGAGAAGTTGACGAGGAGCTGAGAGTCGCCCTTGATGAGGATGCGCTTGATGCCGAGGGCGATGGCAGCTCTGAGCCCAGCTAGGAGGCCCTCGTATTCGGCGATGTTGTTGGAGACCTTGTCGTGGTCCTTGAAGCACAACTGGACGGCGTAATATAGCTTGTCGCCTGTTGGTGAGGTGAGGACAGCCCCAGCCCCTGCACTCCGGGCCGCGAAGGCGCCGTCGAAATGCATGGTCCAGTAGCCGGGCTCTGTCTGTCCTGAGGTTGTAGCTTGTTCTTCTTGAGGCTCTTCTACGCGTGTGTCCGTCCATTCAGCCATGAAATCAGCTAGCGCCCTGCCCTTGATGACTCTTGTGGTGTCAAATTCCAGCTCGAAGGGTTGCAGCTCGATGCCCCAGCTTGCTACGCGATCTGTCGCGTTTGGGTTGCGCAGGACTTGCTCCAGGGGATATGAGGTGACCACCTTGATGGGGTGACCCTGGAAGTAGTGGCGCAGCTTTCTGGAGGCGCTGAGGAGCGAGAAGAGGAGCTTTTGCTGCATGGAGTAGCGCTCGCGAGCATCTCGTAGCACTGTGCTGACGAAGTACACGGGATGCTCGACGAGGGTAGTTGTAGGCGTGGCAGCAGTGGGCTCCTCTCGAGGCCCGGTGGAGTCCTTGTCGAGGGTCTCTTGAGGCCCTGCTTGTGGAGGCTGGGTGCTTGTCGAGGCTGCTTCCTTGTCGTGGAGTTCTGGGCTTGTCGAGGCGTGGCTCTGCTTGACGAGAACTGGCTCTTCCCTTTCAGCCACCAAGACCGCGCTTGCCGTCTGAGGGGTGGCTGCAAGATACAGCTTCAGAGGCTCGCGAGGGCGTGGGGCAACCATGATGGGTGGGCTCGCCAGGTATTTCTTCAGATCTTCAAAGGCTTTTGCCGCTTCAGGGGTCCACTTGAAAGGACCAGACCGCTTCATGATCTTGAAAAATGGCAGCGCCCTCTCGCCGAACTTGGAGATGAACCGGCCGAGGCTGGCCATACATCCCGCCAAGCGTTGCATGTCCTTGAGGCGACGAGGAGGCTGCATTTCTTCTATGGCCTTGATCTTGTCGGGGTTTGCTTCGATGCCGCGATGGGACACCAGGAACCCGAGGAGCTTGCCTGAAGGGACCCCGAAGACGCACTTGGCGGGGTTCAGCTTGATGTTCACCTTGCGCAGGTTGGCAAAGGTCTCCTCGAGGTCCTTGATGAGCGTGTCCTCCTCACGAGTCTTGACCACGATGTCGTCGACGTAGGCCTCCGCATTCCTCCCCATTTGAGCCCCCAAGGCGATCCTCATGAGACGCTGGAAAGTGGCGCCAGCATTCTTCAAGCCGAAGGGCATGCAGACGTAGCAAAACACACCACAAGGGGTGAGAAATGCTGTCTTCTCCTCGTCTTCCTTTGCCATCTTGATCTGGTGGTAACCAGAGAAGGCATCCAGAAAACAGAGGAGTGCGCAGCCGGCGGTGGAGTCCACGATCTGGTCGATCCTCGGGAGGGGATAGGGGTCCTTGGGGCAGGCCTTGTTGAGGTCGGTGAAGTCGATGCAGAGGCGACTCCCCTCCGGTGTGCTTGGGGACGACCACACCGTTGGCGAGCCAAGTGGGGTGGACCACTTCCTTGATGATGCTTGCTTTCTTCAGCTTTTCTACTTCCTTGACGATGAAATCTTGCTTTTCTGGCGCTTGACGTCGCGCCTTTTGCTTCACGGGGCGTGCGTTTGGACACACGGCTAAGTGGTGCTCGATCACCTCCCTCGGTACGCCGGACATATCTGACGGTGTCCACGCGAACATGTCAGAGTTTGCCCTGAGGAAGGCGACGAGCGCGCTTTCCTATTTGGGAGGCAGGTTGGCGCCGATGGTGACGCTAGCCCCCGAGCCGCTTGCCTCCAGAGACACCTGCTTTGTCGCGGCCTTCTCCTGAGAGAACAGCTGCTTCTTCTTCGCGGGGGGCCTCGGGAGGGGTTCTTCGTCCTCGTCGGCAGGGGACGCCACCGCGGCAGCCTTGTAGGCCGCTTGCGCAGCGTACAGGGCGTCAGAGACCACGCCGCGGATGACGATGGTGCCGCCCGAGCCAGGGAGCTTGACGAGGTTGTAGGCGTGGTGGGTGACTGCCATAAACTTGGCGAGCGCGGGGTAGCCGAGGATGGCGTTGTAGGGCAAGCCGATGTGCGCGACGTCGAAGTCGATCAGCTCGGTGCGGTAGTTGGCCTGCGTGCCAAAGGTGACTGCAAGCCTTACTTGCCCCAGAGGGGTCGTGAGGCCCTCCGTCACCCCTGAGAAGGGCCTGGTGGGCATGAGCCGCTCGTAAGGCACCTGAAGCTTCTCGAAGGTCTCGACAGAGATGACGTTGAGGCCTGCACCCCCATCGATGAGCGTCTTGGAGACGGCGATGTTGTTGATGGTGGGGGTGCAAACCAGCGGGATGGTGCCAACAGCTGAGGTGGACTTGGGGTGGTCGCCGGAGTCGAAAGTGATGGGGTACTGGGACCACTTGAGGGGCCTGGAGGCCTCAACCCCGGGAAGCGCTGCCGCGACTTCGCGAGCGAGTTGCTTGAAGTGACGGTTGGAACTGGGGGCCTGGGCCCCGCCGAGGATGCAAGCAGCGCCGCGAGGCACCTGGTAGCCCTCAGGAGTCTCGGCAGGGAGGTTGTCGTTCGCCGGTTCAGCGGCGTTGGCCTGGGGGTTCTGCTGGTAGTTGTTGTCGTAGTTGTTGTTCCAGCGCCGCCCCCCGCGGCCGCCGCGGCCGCCGCCGCGGCCACCGCGTCCTCCATTTGCCTCGCGAGCCTCGCGAGCCTCGCGAAGCCTCTTGATGTCGAAGCAGTCCTCGGTGGCGTGGGAGTGCCTGTTGTGGTAGATGCAGAAAGGGCGGTCGTCCTTCTTCTCGGTGCCCGCGGCTGGAGTGGCAGCGCGAGGCTGCTTGGCGTCGGGTTCGGCCGCGAGGACCGCGGTCGTCTTGCGCTTCTCGGAGGATTTCTTCTTCTTCTTGGAGCTCTCAGTGGGGTCCTCAGGTTCGTTCTTGACGAACAGGCGGCCCTCTTCAGCCTTGGCGCACTTGTCCGCCAAGTCAAAGAGCTTGACGACGGTGGTGATGTTGTCGTGGATGCCAAGCTTCTCGAGCATCCGCACGTCCGTGACTCCAGAATGGAAAGCCGAGATGACCTGTGCGTCTGTGGCGTTGGGAATCTTGTTCCGCACCTGGCTGAAGCGCTGGATGTACTTGCGGAGGGTTTCGCCAGGCTTCTGGCGCACGCCGCGGAGATCGTTGTACGTGAGGCCGCGCTCGTACGTGCCCTTGAAGTTGGCGATGAAGCACTTGCAGAGGTCCTCCCAGGAGCCGATGGACTCGGCGGGGAGGTTGGTGAGCCATGAGGACGCAGAGTCCTTGAGAGCCATGGGGAACCAGTTCGCCATGACCTTGTCGTCGCCCCCGGCGGCCTGGATGGCCAGGGTGTAGAGCTGCAGGAACTCCAACGGGTTGTTCTTGCCGTCGTAGCGTGGAGGGAGGTCCGGCCTGAACTTGGTCGGCCAGACGACGCGGCGAAGGCTGCGGGTGAACGCAACCGTGGTGCCGTAGGTGACCACGCCGTCGGCAAGGGTGGCGCGGAGGTGACGCCCGGCAGCGGCGACTTCCTGGACGGCGCGGTTGTGGCGCTGTTGGCCGCGCTCGATGTTTACGCGGGCGTCCTCGGGGGCTCGCTGCACGATTTGGCAGTCGTGCGGCGACGAGGCGTGTGAAGCAGCACGGTTGTCGCGGGGAGGAGCCCCTGCCGGAGCAGGTTGCGGTGGGGCTGGGGCGGGCGCGGGTTGGCGAGGTGGCGCAGGAGGAGCGCCTGGCGCTGCGTCTCCCGCACGACCAGAGGGGACCAGCGAGCGAGACGGCGCGGGAGCGGCGACGCGGGCGGCGCCGATGAGCTCGGCAACACGGTTGAGCCAGCCTTCCTGAGCCGCCGGCGTGGGGCGGTACTGCAGCAGCTCCTGCGCCATGAGGAGCGCAGTCGCCGGGCTGGGCGCAGGGCGGCCCAGCGAGGAAGCAGCACGGTCCCGCGACGGGGGCAGGGAGGAGGCCTCCTCTTCGCCGAGGTCGTCCTCAGCGTGGTCGATGTCGTCGTCGTCAGGGTGCTCGACGCGGGGCTCGGGGTCGACGTGGCGCTCCGGAGCAGTGCTTCCACGAGGGCGGCCGCGCTGCCTGCCGGCAGGAGGAGCAGTGGCAGCGCTGGCCGTCCGGCGAGCGAGTCGCTCAGCGCGAGAGCCAGCCATGGTGGTGTCGAGGTTGAAGACGCGCCTCAGCCCCCTACCTGGCGCGCCAAATGTCGGAGAATAGGCCCAGGAACCGGGCGTATCTCACGAGGTAAGAATCGAGCAAGGGGCTGAACACGGAGTCAAACAATCCTCAACGTTCCACGGCGACGGTGCTCGTCGGGCTCGTTGGAGGAGAACACTGCAGAGAGGAAACGCACGGTGTTACCCAGGTTCAGGGCCCTCTTGTGGAGGTAAAACCCCTACGTCCTGCTAGACTGTATTGCTTGTAGAGGTTTTTGTTACAGGGTGAGCTTGTGGAGCTCGAGGTGGCTGCCAATGGCTAAAACCCTAGATCTGCCTTGGCCAAAGGAAAATTGGAATCGAACCCTTGGCACGGTAGTGCCCTCCCTCCTTTTATAGTCGTCTTGGTCCTCTTCCGCCCAAACATTTGGGCGGGAAGGGTTGCCACATCCCGACGAAGGAGGAGACACGGTGCACCATAAAGGTGAAGTCCACCATAAAGGTAGAGTCCATGGACGCGGTCCACGGCAGGGGAGCAGCGTCACCAAAGCTGGAAGGAGGCACCGTCCAGCCAGGACGGTGGGCTGGCGCAGCTGGCGTGGAACGGGTCCCGCGATGACGTCGCCGTTGGAGCGTAGCTGCAGGCTGTCTCCTTATCACCAAAGTGGCAAGCCTTGTAATCCGCTTTGCTTGGCGCTGCTTTGTTGACCCCTTTATTCATCAGAACGGCAACTGGGGCGCTGGCGTCATCACGCTTTGGCACGCCAGTGACTGCGGGAAGCGCAGAGCCCATGTGCGCTCTGCCGCGGAGGCAGAGCTGGCTTCGAGAGGAAGGAAGCCTTCCCGAGGCGAAAAGCCTCGGCAAGCTTCAAGGCTTAGTCCTTAGTCGAATTCCTGGTGGCGCCTTGAGGCGCCTTCTTGTAGAGAGATCGCCTGTCGAGACTCGACAGGCTTGGAGAGCCTCTACAGGCCGAAGCCTGGTCCTTAGCGAAAATCAGACTGAAGATTCCCTTGGGCCCTGGCGGGCCGGCCCGTGGTACCCTGGTTTCCACTGTGCCGACACCAATCAATATATTTATCAGGTTTATAACGACCCGCAAACGGTGGCATAGAAATAATATCCTGATCATGAGCTGTTTTATGAGTTTGTAGCTCTCGTGATGGTTCTTGCTTGTTTGTAGGTGGTGACAAATCTCCAACTATAGACGCAGCCCAAGAACTCCTAACTCCAGAACCTGTCATGATTAGTAGAAAACAAGAAACAAATCACAAGTATATATTCCTATCAACTACTAGGATGCAAAATATAAAGCTCTTACAAGTTTCTTACCAAGCAGGAGGGCGTCACGGCAACCACAAAGATCAGCACCCCAAAGATTGGATAAAGCGATTACCAGGCGAGAGCACAATGCACGTAGTAGAAATATATGGAGCTGTAGGTAGGCTTATATATATGTGGAACCACAACCACGTTAGTCAATGTAAAGTTGAAAATCTGCTAAAGTATGTCAAGTGCTCGATCTAGGCTAGATCGTACTAGAGACGCGAACCTAAGACACAAATGTAATCACGCGTGAACGGAGTTGACGGATAACTGGATGACAATATAAACAGAAGAAATCACAAGATGATAATGGGTGCAACAGAGAAAAGTCAGACAGATCGTGATGTTTCTCGATTAGCAAGACCTCCGGCCCAAACGCTGGACCCAAAAATGAGAACGCTTTTCTGATCTGACTATACAACACGTTAAACTTGCTTTCCAACTATGTAAAGGGCACTTGATTACCCTAGCCAGCACTCCAAGAGTCCAGCCCAACGTACTAGCACAACAAGAATCTGATATGCTGATTTCTTTCCAAAACTGATCGGCCACCTTTCTTTTTTTTCTTGTTTTTTTATATGGCCTATCCACTTTTCTGTATAGATCCGAGTCAAGTAGCAGGCAAAGATTTCGGTCAAACATGTTCCACAACCTTTGCCGGCGAGTCCGGTCCAAGATCGTGGAGCGAGAGCGTAGTCGAAGTAGTCGTACACGCGGCACAATCACAGATGCGAAAAGTAAAAGGAGACACGGGAATATAGTCTGGACTGATCTTTATTAATCAATTGTCTCTCTCTCCATACAATACAGGGGGTATATATAGGCGAGAGGGGTAGGTGGAGAGGACCAAACCCTAGAGGGAAAACCCCCCACCCAAGGAAAGGGTGGGCCCATACGCTACGCGCACGGCCGGTTTCCCAACACTCCCCCTTGGTCCGTCATCCCGTATTGTCTATGTCTCAAAAACTCCGAAAAACCCAGTGGGAAAAATATGGAGAAAGAGCACATAGTATACGTCTCCTCATGTCGCACGAATTGCCTCATCAAAAACCTCAATGTGAGAAACATCTGGAAAACTCACATAAGGGAAAAAGAGTACAATTCACTCAATCATCAGGTTGAGTACTCAATCATCTGGATCGATATTCACAGACGGGGGTGTGAAGAATCTCCCCCTGAGTCTGGCATCTCTCTAAGTCTCATCATACCGATTCCACGAACACACCTCTCAAAAGATGATGCCGGTAATGATTTACTGAACAAATTAGCAAGATTTTCACACGACTTAGTATGCAAGATCCTCACTTCGTTCGTCTTCTGCAATTCATGTGCATAGAAGAACTTGGGGTTGATATGCTTTGTGAGATTACTCTTCACATTACCTGACTGTACTTGTGCAACACAGGCTGCATTATCTTCATAGATAATGGTGGGGGTCTGTACGGTGTTCAATCCACACGTCTGCTGAATGTGGTGAATCATCCGTCGAAGCCACACACACTCTCATGATGCTTCATATAGCGCTATGATTTCTGAGTGGTTCGTCAAAATCGATACAAGACTTTGCTTAGACGATTTCCAGAAAATTGCAGTTCCGCCACAAAGAAAAACATACCCAGTCTGTGACTTGGAAGTGTGCGGGTCCGACAGGTACCCTGCATCAGCATAGCCTACCAATGATAGGTCTTGATTCCTCCTATAAAACAGCCCAAGATCTTTGGTCCCTTGCAGGTATCGGAAGACGTCCTTGATACCTTTCCAATGTCTATTGGTAGGCTCAGAACTGTACCTAGCAAGCAAATTGACAGCGAAAGCAATATCCGGCCGTGTACAATTCGCGAGGTACATGAGTGCAATGGTGCTCAAGTAGGGGAATTCCGGTCCCAGAATTTCCTCCCCCTCTTCCTTAGGCCTGAACGGGTCCTTATCTTGCTATAAAGACCTCCCGATCATTGACTCTCCCGTACTGATATAATTTATGGCCATTTCGTCATGGGGCGCATCTGGCGCTGCCTCTTGCTCTACCGTATTTCCCATTACAGGAGCGAGGTCCTTTAGCTTTTCTGCGCCGATGTGTGTACTCACATCTCCGCTGGATGTTCCCTCAATAGGGACGTTCAAGTCCGGAATCCCGTGCACAGGATTTTCCGCACTTGTGCCAGGTCTCAAGTGGCTCCCCTTACTCTTTTTAGGGGCTTTGGTGACTGGCTGTGATAAATCTCTCTTATCCTTTTTCGCCGGGCGTCCCCGAGTACTTGGGATTTGAGAATCCGGATTCCGCGTCCTTTTAGGCCTTTGGACGGGGGCGGGTGTACCATTAGTTAACTTCGGTATCTCAACCCTCTCCGGTGCATTGCGCGCTGGCACATGCGACTTTGTCACAGTTATCAAGTCACTAAAGTGATGAGGCAGTTGATTCGCTAATGCATGCAAATCTATTATCTTTTGGACTTCTTTATTTGTCTCAGCAATGCGTGGGTCATGAGCGTGGATCCCCGTGGCTTGCCACGTGATTTCTCGACTTTTATCATCAAGGGGTTGATTTCCTCCCCCTAAAGTCGGAAAAAGATCCTCGTCAAATATGCAATCAGCAAAGCGGGCCGTATGACAATCACCTGTCATGGGGTCCAAATACCTGATTATGGACATAGTCTCATAACCAACGTATATCCCCGACTTACGGAGCGGGCCCATTGCTGATCGCTGGGGGGTGGTATCGGTACATATACCTGGCAATCGAACCTGTGAATGTGGGAAATTTTCGGTGCCGACCCCTGCGCAAGCTGCATAGGAGAATGGATGTTGTAGGCCGATGGTCGAAAATTTATGAGTTTAGCAGCGTGTAACACAGCATGCCCCCAACATGTAGTTGGTAAATTACAACCCTGAAGGAGCGGTCTAGCAATGAATTTAATCATTTTAATCAAAGCCTCTGCAAGTCCATTTTGCGTATGGACATGCGGTACTGAGTGCTCGACTGCGATTCCCATTGCCATGCAATAATCATCGAATGCCTTTGAAGTAAATTCTCCAGCATTGTCCATTCTGATGGAGTTAATACGATAATCAGGGAATCTATTCCTCATTTGTATGATCTGCGAGATCAATTTTGCAAATGCATGGTTCCGTGTTGACAACAGGCAAACATTGGACCATTTAGAGGAAGCGTCGATGAGTACCATAAAGTATCGAAACGGCCCTGAGAGGGGCTGAATCGGACCGCATATGTCCCCTTGGATACATTCCAAGAACGCGGGGATTTCATCCTTCACCTTTAAAAGGGATGGTCTAATGATTAACTTCCCCGTAGCGCATGCAGAGCACACGAAATCATCAGGATTTGGGAAGTTCTTCACATTAACATTATGACCATTCGAGTTGTTAATTATATTCCTCATCATTCTGAGACCGGGATGGCCTAATCTATCATGTCATAGGAAAAATAGTTCAGAGCTTCGAAAAACTGTTTTTAAGGTAGTGTACACGGGCGATGCTACAATTTTCATGTAGTAGAGCCTCATGTCCCATGAAGGAAGCCTTTCGAGGACATAGGTACCATTTGCATCGCGCGTTGTGATGAGGAGGTATTCCTTACCACCCTCATCATCGGTCCCAATATGGAAACCATTGGCGCGAATAGCTTTGAAGCTCAAGAGAGTGCGAGTAGCCTCTGGGCACAACAATGCGTCATCTATGACCAAAGTCGTTCCCATGGGGAGTACAATAGTGGCTCTTCCGGAGCCTACTATTTTCGGACCGCAGCCGACGGTCGTCATAATACTACCCGGAGACTTTTGAATTGACTCGAAGTACTTATCATCTCTCAAGATGGTATTTGTTGATCCACTGTCCGCAAGGCACGTTTCCTCCATTGGGGGCGCCACACGTGTTCTAAAATATTTGCATCAAGTTAACATAATGAAGCGAGGAAGTAGCGACATTACATAAGACATGCACACATATCTCAGAACATAACATGCCATCACATTCAAATAGAGGAATTAATGAACGATAACCAAATGTCATTCAAGCACCGAAATAATGAATATGTTTTGCTCTTATAGAGCTTACAAACCAAATGTATCTCAAATAGCCTAAGAAATCATGATAGATAAAACGAGTGGAGTCTAGACGGGCGAAGAGAACGCGCCGTTCACTTCACACTCAATCTCCAACTTTGAGAACTGCTCCTCAGTGAGTATAGGATCATCATCAGTGCCAACCCTTGGTGCACCAGGGAGCACCATGTGCTCAACCTCCATAGAGATGCCGACGTCCGACGGGACCGTCGGGGTCGTCTCCATGGGCACCATGGTTGATGTTGCCGCAGGCAGAGGTGGTGGCGGTGGAAGGAGCTCAGACGCCACCGGGGGTGCCGGGGGTGCCAGTGGTGCCTCCCACTGAACTGAGGCGAGGTGCGATTCACGCACCTTCTTACTAGCCTTGTATGCAGCAACAACCTCCTTCGGCGCACGGCACTGACGTGAGAAGTGTTCTGTAGAGCCGCACCGATAGCAGTCCTGGGGCCTCTGCTCCCCCTTGCATGGCTGATGTTGCTGAGCCTGGCGAGGAGGGCGAGGTGCCTTCTTGCCCTTCCCGCCCCTCTTCTTTTTAAGAGGTGCGCGTACCTTGAAGGCATTAGCATGGGCCTCCTGACGAGAACTCGCCCCAAGTGGTTGCGCAAGAGAGTTCTTTCGCAAGAGCTCATCCTGCGCCTCCTCCACCTGGAGTATGTCCACAAGCTCTGCATACTGCGTGTACTTCCCCTGGCGGTAATTCCGCGAGGACTGTACAGCATTGTGGTGGAAGGTAGAGAGAGTTTTCTCAATCTTCTGGCTGTCAGTAATCGTGGTACCACACAGCTAAAGAGAGGTGCAAATCCGGTGCAGAGCCGAATTATACTCTCCCACCGTCTTGAAGTCCTGAAAACTCAGACGAATCCACTCCGCCTCTGCTTGCGGGCCAACAGTGTACTTCAGTCGCTTGAAACGTTTTTTGAGAGCATTCCAGAGGTCCAAAGCACTCCGTTCAGCCATGTACTCGTTTTTCAGAGTATACCATAGAGATGGTGATGCAGAAAATGCAGAGCTCGGGCATTCTCAGCGGGGGTGGAATCACTTTTGATGCCATCAGCTCCCACGCTAATAGCCTGCTTCAGCTCTTTGGACGTGAGGAAGATATCCACATCCGATGCCCAGGTCAGGTAGTTCAACCCGGTTTGCGCTAGCTCGGTGAACTCACGGTTGATGATTCCGGCCATCTGCGATTTATGCAAGATGTATTAGATTACAGCAGGTAATCCGGATTACAGCAGGTAATCCATTGCATAAATGCGATGAAGATATATTTATTCATTAACATGGCGTTCCAATATTTAAAAGAAATGACGGAAACATGTTAAGCGCATCACAAACGTGAAAAATTGGCACAAATTGGCTTTCCGAGATCGTTTGAGCCTGAGCATGCGATTTTAGCAAAAACAGACAGTTTCAGGGGCTTACACGCGACAATAATTCAGCAGGAATTAAAACTACGTGCAAACTCGAAAAACTGAGGGCTAAAACAAAAATTTCCACACGCAGCCGCTTTGCAGTCCGGCCCGAACGGCAGCAGGCCGAAACTGGGCTGAAACAAGGCCACGGTCCACCTGACTGGGCTGGCCCACTAGTCCAGCACGGGCCCAGCCGAAACCCTAGGCGGCGGCCGCACGCTCAGGGCGAGCCAGAGGCTCGAGCCATGGCGGCGGTCGGCTGCCATCGGGCTCTAGGCCGGGGCTATGCGGCGTGCGGGCACCGAGCGCGGGCACGGAGGCCGGCCAGCAGGGCTCGGCAGCGCGGGATGGAGCGGTGGCGGGCCAGCAGGGCGTGCGGCGGCCGGCCAACAGGGCAAGGTGACGCGTTGGGGGTGCGGCAATCAGAGGCGCAGGCAGCGCGTCGAGCGGGCAGCGCGAGCGGCGGGACGTCCGACCAGCAGGGCTAGACGGCGCGACGGTGACCCGCTCGCGGCGGCGGTGCGCGGCAGTGTGTAGCCGGCCGTGGTGCGGCACGCGCGGGCACGACCAGCATGCGGCGTTTCGTGGCCGTAGATTGCGCGGACGCGGGGGCGCGCACCAACGACGGCGTTAGCTGGCGCCGACGCGGCGGCTTGCGGGGATGGAAGAGGCTCGAGGTTCTCGATGTCGACGACGGAGCACGGTCATCTGGACCGATGGCGTCACGTAGTGCGCGGCTCGGTGTGTGGCATGGCGGCTCGGCCGACCTGGGCAACACACGAGTGGCTCTACGGTGGCCGACGACGGCGCTACGTGGTGGACGGCTCGGTGTGTGGCATGGCGGCTCGGCCGACCTGGGCAACACACGACGAGCGGCTCCACGGCAGCTGACGACGTCTTTTACGTCAACACCGAGAATATCTCGGTTGTCAATTTTCGTCGTCCGTTCATCTGGAATCGAGACTGCGCGTGGCACAACTGGTGCATCGCGGCGGTACCGTGATCATCCGGATCACGTTCGTGTACCGACTCCCTATAGTGTAGTCATCAAATCCGCTCATCTTGCGAGATCCATCGACATTGGTCGGCGACATCAGGTCTGCTCATCTCGCGAGGGAAATCCACACCGTAGGTGTAAAGATAATCCGAATAAAACGAATTGCAAAACAAAATCATAAGAGATGGGGGGATTGTTCTTGCGATCGGATCTGGATTATACCTCCGCGATCAACGACGAGAGCCTGCTTGAGGGAGGCTCGATACAGATCAGTTGGTGGAGCGGTACGTGCTGATAACGTGTTCCACAACCTTTGCCGGCGAGTCCGGTCCAAGATCGTGGAGCGAGAGCGTAGTCGAAGTAGTCGTACACGCGGCACAATCACAGATGCGAAAAGTAAAAGGAGACACAGAAATATAGTCTGAACTAATCTTTATTAATCAATAAGTGTCTCTCTCCATACAATACATGGGGTATATATAGCCGAGAGGGGTAGGTGGAGAGGACCAAACCCTATAGGGAAAACCCCCACCTAAGGAAAGGGTGGGCCCATACGCTACGCGCACGGCCGGTTTGCCAACAAAACAAACCGATTAGGTATATCCTGACTTTCCAAAGCAAACTACTACACGTTCTGCTTTTCCTTGGGACTTGAACCGAATTAAAGATACGTGAAGAAAATATCCAACACGTCCAAACAGCCAGGACAAGATCCCTCTTTTTTTTCTATCCGATCCCTTGGTAGCAGTACCAACTCGAAATTTGTTTTTGTTCTTTTTGTTTCTACCGGATCAATCTTTCCGAACTGATCGGAGGGAATAGCAACGGGAGTAATTCCCGTCAACTCAAGAAACGATGAAGGCTATCAGTGTGGGTGCCATAGCAACCGAACAAGGAAAAGAGTATCTGGGAACGGGATGTTCAGGGAAAGGAAAAGAGCTCTGATACCATTTGGTAGGGCAAAGTTAGTCCGATCTTTCGATTAGATATGATATGCGATTTTTGGTGGAGTTCGACCGTGGCGACCCAACTTCTACGCACAAGTACGCAACGTCAATGCAATCGCTAAACCAATCTCCGTGAGTTACCAACCCTGTAGAAGCACGATCGGCCTGACCAAAGAGGTCTAGTTCTACCTGCGATCGAGAAACAAGTAAGAACCAATATTGTAATCAAGAATTGCGGATGGAAAATGAACTTTATTGATGAAGGTGGGATCTTGCAAGTGCGTAGTATAGGAGGTCTAGCCGACACTCGTGCCTATGGCGAAGATTAGCAAAAGCTGAGTTCTTTTTAACTAAACAAAATTTCAATCTAAACGATGACCTATGGGGGGTTATATGGAGGAGAGCCTAGGGTGACGGCCAAGGAGATGGGAACATGCCCTAAGACACCCAAAACTGAACCCTAATTCGTACAAGGCCTTTGGGCCCAATTAGAGGTGACGCAGCACCTTTTGACTCGAAATCTGGCCCAGTTTCTCCAACAGCCTTGTACTGTTTTGGCCGCCAGTTTATGCTAATAATGAATTTGGAGGTGCGGCCAATTGTGTTGGAAAGATCACGAGATGCTCTTTCCAACAAAAAAGAATCACCAAATTCCTAGTCCATATGCGAAAGTTATCCTCATTTGAAGTCAGGTATATTTTTGCAGTCCAAATCTGCGTCCCCAACGTGAAGAAGTTGGTCTCTAACTTCTCTTTGACCCAAGGTGACATTAGAGAACTTTTTGAATAACACCTAATCACGTCTCTTCGTTTTTCCATTATTTCCTGATCAATCATAGTCTTGTTGGTCATATCCGGCCTAGTCATGGCCTCATCACTTCTGCTCTCCTATTAAGCGGAAGTTCTCTTCCCATCAAAAGAGAAAGAAGTGCTCATTGAAGGTAATGTTGATTTTGATTTCGAAAAGACTTGATATTTGGCATTCCGCATAGCTAAAAGCGTGAAAGAAAAAAACGCTTGTTGGGAGGCAACTCAATTATACTTTCAGTTAGTTTTTATCCTTTTTGAGTCATGGAGTTGTTGTTTGTGTAGCAACTTTATTGTATCCTTGATTTTAGTTTTTGTGTGCCAAGAATTAGCCTCTGATGCTTAGAGAGTGCAAAGTTTTGTTTTGCTGTCCAGAAACAGATTCTGAGCTCCTGTTGCAGGAAAATCCGAAACAACCCAGAACATTATTTTTTTCTGGAAATTTTTGACAGCAAGCCTTAAACTTTTATATATCTTTCATTAGTTTTAAGTTTTTTGATTTGAGTCCCGTAAGTGCCTCTAAAAAATAGATCTTTACAGACTATATAGTTTTGATAGATTCTAGCTTTATTTGTGTTTGACTCTTTTATTAACGTCATTAGTGATACTTTTGGATTGAGTGCTACCCTTGAGGCTTAATAAACAGTAGCTAATACTAAATCAAGTTTGTGCAATTTGTCTTAGTGGAAACCAAGTGAGTTTTGTTTTATTGGGACTAACCCTCTAATCAGTTTATGCAAAGTTTTGTGTGAAGTGAGTTTTGAGGTTCCACGAGAGAAGATGATGAACGAAGTTGAAGGATGGACATAAGCACAAGCTTGGGGATGCCCCCATGGCACTCCACTGAACATTCAAGAAAACTCCCCTCTTCTTCATCGACAACCATCAGGTCGTCTCCGTTGGAACTATGTTTTTATCACTTCTCATATTATGTGCTGTTCTTGGAGCATCATTTTATTTTGCTTCAGTTTGTGTTAGTTTGTTTGCTGGTCATGTACTTTGTTGGATCCTTACTATCTTGCGTGGGAGAGAGACACACTTCGCTTTTTCATTAGAATACTCCTGTGCTTCGCTTATATTTTGTTGAGTATTCTTAGTTTTGTTTTCTTTTCAGCTGTAATTTGTTTACCCTTCATATGAGTATTTTATTTATTGGAGAGACACCACTAGTGAACCCATGGCCCCCGATCCATCTTTTTACATTGTTTACAACCTCGTTTACTTGCTTTCTATCATCACTTGCTCGCTGATCCGCTTTTATAAATCATTTCACCACACTATATGTTTAACCGTTTTGTTTTCAGCAGACCGGGAAGATTGACAACCTTCCTACCGTTGGGGGCAAAGTAATTGTTTGAGTGTGCGCAGGTCCGCGTTCATCGCGGTTAAGCGCCAGAGACCGTCTACGTTCACCTCGTTGTTGATTTCAAAGTCCTACTGGTTCGATTAAACCTTGGTTCTTCACTGAGGGAAAACTGCTACTTGCTACATCCACGCCTTCGCTTGGGGCACCACCCAACTCTGCCAGTAATCATCAACTGTCAACCTGTAAAAGAAATACAAAAATATGATCATAAGACATAAAGCAGAAAGTGAGTGAATAATGATTATAGGTTTGATTGCGGCCAGTCTGCACACTTCATCAATGAATATTATAGACGGAGATGCTTTACTTGCCAAGGGGAAAACGACCTTCACATATTTCTCTCCATCCCCATGCCACTGAAAAAAGATGAAAAATGACCAGCTTTAACAAGATATCACAGAGGAGCACTGTAATCAATTGCCATTTTGATTGAACATACCTTTGACGTGATCCTTGACATTGCTACATTGATAAGTATCTAATTCGGTAGCTAATGCTTTTGCAAGCATTGTTTTGTTAGTGCCGGGAGGTCCAAAGAACAATATTCCCTTCACTGGCTGCCAACATGAATGTGGTATTTCAATGCAGTGAATTATCAACCTTCACAAAAAAATCGTGTAAAACATCCATCCCTACATATACTTCTTGTATCTCCTCATAACCCAGTATCCAGCTGTTCCAATATTTTTAAAAATCTTACACAAACAATATCATAAGGTCTTTATGTGAGCACCATCCTAACACCTAGTTAGGACAGTTTGCCAATAAAGTAAGCACAAAAATAATCATGTTCTGAGGCAACCAAATTTTTAAAAAATCGAACATCCAACTATCCAAGGATAACATATAGGACCAACACTTTTTTCAATATTAAATTTTGATTTACGACAATGTTTTCTGAAAAAAAAACCTTGTTAACACTATTACACCTCTGAGTGGACTTTATTAAGATGTTAATTTTATTACAATTAACATACAACAAATGCATTTGGTGCCCCACCTCGTATAACAACATTATGAGTGGAAAGAGCATATTTTGGTGGCACCTTCATAGCCCAATACACCAGATCAATCATCTCAAAAATTAGTTTGTAGCAAAACTTATACTGGCAAGAAATATAAAACCAAATCAATATAGGGGGGCACACCAAAGGAGAACGTGCATTCTGAACTGTGCAAGGCCGTAACTCACTGCATAATGCCTAGTCAAGACTTGTAGTTCTAGAGATACCAAATGGCTTAACACATATCTATCTTGATATCTTTTAGCAAATTATAGTAAGTTCACCATATTTTTCATCAAAATGATTTCGGCCACAGATAGGACACAATGTCCATGAAGATGATCATTTTCTTGCTTTTATCATGTTTTAGTGGGTAGTCACGGTATCTAACCGATTAAATTGGTTTATCTATTGACAAGTTGGGCCCACACACAGGACATCTACATCACCTTTTAAATATAACATAATAAGTAAACGACATCAGTCAATCTAATGTTAAGTTATAAAACTAAGTCACAAGTAGTGGTAATTTTTTTTTCTCACATGGCATTGTTGAAAAACTCCTTTATTTTAAAAGGTAATCACTAAACATAAATAATAATTAGTACAAATGTTTTATTCCAATAATTGCAATGGACAAAGACATTATTATGGATTATAAATATGTCAAAGTAATACAAAACTAAGGTTTTGAATAAGCTCTGAAGTATCCAATTCACGATGAATCCCTTTTTCATCACTTCAAATTAAATATAACAACAACATGAGCATAAAAGGTACTATCATTATAGCTGAACCTGATGGACAATGTAGTATTGAAATAATTACAACTATTCCGGTCAATTCCACCCTAGCAGATTTCAGTGAGCTTGTCTATGACAAACTTGTCATTGTGCAGTTCAGTGTATTCTTCCTCGTCCTCCATGTGACCAATATGTCGATGGCAATAATGCTGACGTAACTCTTCCCGTGAAGTATGAGGAATAAGACGGTGAACTTGAAAAGGACAAGTTTGTCGTAGAAAATCTCACTGGAATCTGCTATGGTGGCAGTGATAGAAAAAATTGCATTTATTTCAAATGACTCCATTGTTCATCTGGTTCATTTCTATTGCTAGTAATAATTCTGTTCAAGTTATTTTACTATTTATTTTGAGATTTGGTTGTGAAGAGGATATCTGGGGGGCATGTTAAAAAACTTAGGTTTGTATCTAATTTGACGCCTACTCCATAATAATATCTACTCCATTGCAATTATTGGAAAAAAAACTACTAATTATGTTTAGTGATTATTTTGTAAACTAAGAGTTTGTTCAAGAAGGCCACATGAGAAAAATCTTACCACTCTACGTGTGAATGCTTGCTATTCTTTCTCCTTAATTTTATGAGTGGGTGTTGTTATATTACTGGTTCCGTTACATTTTAAGGGTTGGTGCAGATGTCTTGTGGCGGGGCCCACCTTGTCAAAGACTAAGCAGGTTTAATCGGTTCTGATACCGTGACGACCCCAGAAGATGATAAAAAATAGACGGTCAACTTCATGGACATCATATTCTATCTGCGGTCGAAACTAATTTTGATGGAATATGTGGTGGACTTACAAAAATTCATTAAAATATACCTAAATAGGTATGCGTTGAGCCTTTTGGTGGATATTTTCTAGTTTTGAATGCATAACTGCCTTTAGAGTGCCCTCTCTATAGTGGTTTGTTTTTATATTCTTTGTCACTATCAGTTTTTGATATAAACTTATTTCCGAGATGATTGATCTCCTTTATTGGATGCAGGTGCTCCCAAATGCTCTTCCCACTCATAATGTTGTTGTACGCGATGGGTGCCAAATGCAATGTAAATAAATCATAATGAAATTAGATAAAAATAAAGTCCAATAAGAAATACAATTACACAAAGGCTTTCATTTTGTTGCAGCAAAGCATTGTCGCATATAACAAAAATGATAATTCAACCTTGAATAAAACGTTGGTTATTCATGATGTGATTTCACATTTGACGGAGGCATATATTTCATTGACTTTTATATCTCAGATTTGTCGCGAGGGGGGTGGGGTGAGGGGGCGTCCATAGAGACACCTAATGACCCTTAACTGAAAGGGCTCCCTTCGAGGGATGAAATCCCTCGAAATTTGCATTCCCCACTTTTGTGTTGAACTGATAGGCATCGTCCGATCTAGCAGTTTCCCACCTAACCTGACATTTTCTACACTGAAGCAAAAAAATTCATGCGACTATCGATAAAAAAATAGACTGCAGGAAAGAGAGCATGCGCCTTCTATGCTGGCGGAGGGCGTTCGCCCAGCCTTCAGACTCGTGATTCTGTCTTGCTGCACCGCTCACCCACTCACAAGACCGACCTCTTCGTTTCGTAGCATCGCCGCCTGAAAGCAACCGGGGATGACAAAACCATCATGAGCCGGCCTAGTCCGTACGAGGATGCGTAGGGATTGCGCGCAGGAGCGTGCCGGCAAGGTCGTACAGGTGGTCTGAGCCCAAGACACCGACAAGAGGTGACAAATCGCGTGGACTTGAGGAAGAGGATGGAGCAGGAATAATGGGAGCATGGTAGCATGGAAGCTTGGACGGACCGATGATTTGCGAGATGATAAGGTCCTAACTAGTGGTGGACCCCACGGGGATTTGTATCGCATAATCAAGGTGTTTTCTCATACCGACGTCTCGATAGCCGGATACCTCTGGAGGAGATACTGAAAGACATACGCCTCGACTCCCGTTACTAATTACTTGCGCCTCCACATCAGTCGATGTGTGCAGCGCCAATTGTCGTTAGATATGATTTGACGCATCTGCGAGAGTCGCAACACGGAGCACCTGATGAGCCGGATCGAAACCAATCTAGAGGTTGAGCGGGCACCATACCGCCACCGGCCCAAAAAAGTCAACATCATCATCTCAAGATCTAGCCTCCTAGTCGTCCACACGAGAGGCCACCACCATCGAAGCGCTAGTGTCACCAACCCTATCATCAAACTCCTGCACCGCCATCCAATGATGTCACAGTTAGCAGACCTCCTGTGTTGCCATGCCGCAGGAGGCGCCGGCAACCACCACCTCCTCGCCGCAACCAGCTATAGATCCTTGCTCCGTAGGCCCGTGGGCCAGAAGAACGTGCCGACGCAATCTCGGCGCCGCCACGTGGCCATCATCAGCTTCCCTCCCAGCAACCGGCAGCCCGGCCACCGCCTTCCCAAGGCCACCGCCCCGGAATCCGTGCTCTGCCTCGTCCAGGGCCGACAACATCCAGGGTCGAAGGCGCACAACAAACCCAAGATCTCCTGTCGCGGTTGCCCACCGGGCACCTCTGCGGGCAAAAAAACTCGACGCGGCTTAGGATTTGGATACTACGAGGGAGAGGACGCTCTGAAAAATTGACAAGTTCACTCTTTTTTCAAGAGTACAACGCTCTTGCGGTCTATGAAGTTGTTCACGTACTCAAATTTTGTAGCAAATTGGTCAGCATATTTTACAAATGTTATAGGTTCGTCACTCCATCGACAATTCGACACAACTTTATTAAAATAGCCCTTGGACTTTGGTCCTCTTGTGCCATTGTGTATGAAAAACAGCTCCCCAGCATGGGCTAAGCTAGCTAGCTTTTGTCCTAGGCTGCGCGACCCTGGTTCTAAAGCAACAAATGATTGGGATTAGCATCACTAAGCCTCATCACGGGAGGGTTTCTTTTTGCAACCAATGATCAAATGATCCTACTAAGCAGTATCAAACACGCGAACCCATTATCAGTAACTCAGCGGCAAGAGTTTGATCGACCCGGTTCGATTCTGTCTCTCTCTCTATGCGCTCCCCATGCGCCACCATGTCGCGGAGCAGTGCCTTCCCGAGCCGGAGCGCCACAGTAGAACCAGAACAAGGTACAGGCTGACGGTGTTTGATGAATTTTTTGGACCATGGGAGAGGAGTTCAATTGACGAACTAGAGGTCGGCTATGCCATCGAAGTTGTGGATGACAAGTTATGAATAGATTCAAAAATGTTCAACTTCAAAAAATGTCCAGATTTAAAAAATTCAAATTCAAAAACTCTTCAGATTTGAAAATTTTAAAATTAGAAAAATGTTCAGATTGAAAAATGAACAAATCCAAAAATTATTTAAATTTCAAAAAAAATAATAAATTTTATATATGATTTTGAAATATTCATTTTTAATAAATATTCAGATTTTTTAAAATGATCAAATTCAAAATTATTCATATTAAGAATGTTCAAATCTGAAGAAAAAAATTAGAAACGTGTAATAAATTGTATATGATTTTGAATATATTCATTTTAAAATATGTTCAGATTTTAAAAATGTTCAAATTCAAAAACTGGTCGAATTGAAAAAGTTCAAATTCGAAATCTATTCAGATTAAAAATGTTCATATATTAAAATTATCTAAATTAGAAAATTAGATTTTGAAATATTTATATTCTAAAAATATTTAGTTTTAAAAAAATTGTAAAAAATAGAAAATGTTCAGATTTAGAAAATTTTCAGAACTAAAAAATGTTCAAATTTTGAAAATGTTCATGTTTACATAATTTATTTTTAAACTATTCAATTTTAAAAATATTCACATTAATTTTTGTTTATCGTTTTTTCGTTTGCTTTTTTTTCAAAATATTCACATTAATTTTCTATTTCCTTTTTGTTTTTTATTTTACCATAATTTTTCGATATTATTTATAAAAAGCTTAGATTTGAAATACTCAGAAGACCCCTGCGGCGCCTCCCGCTCACGCCGCTAAAGGCGGTGAACAGGGCCTCCCGGCTGCTGGTCTGGAGTCAGTGAGGCGGCTGGAGCACTTTGGATCACCTGATGGACCTTAGGTACTCATGATGCTCATTTTAGGCCCAGTTCTTTTGCCAGCTCAAAAAATAAGCTGCCCCCTCCCCAGCTTATTGTTTGGAGTTTCTAGTTTTGTTATAGAATGACTAGTTTAGAAGGTCCAAGTAATAAGCCGGGTGGCTTACATGCATATGTCCGCGCCGTATATTTCCACAATAATTGCACAAGTCCTGTCTTGACAATGCACCTCCAGAATTCTCCAAATAATTGTTCCATCATTGTCTTACTAAAAATGCAGTTTCCCCAGCCTTTTAAATTTTGGTCATGGTGACAACAAAATTACAAGAATGTGATACGAGTGTTCAAGTTTTGGGGTTGAAAAATAAGACGGATGTCTTACTCTCAAGTCTTGACAGAATTTATTGACGTCTCATTACAAAATCATGAAACAGTGTAAAATCGCAACGAATACAATGAATGAAGTAACATACAGGTGGGGCATTGTACAGATCAAAATTTCACTGGGCCACAACAAACTACATACAACTTGGGGTGGCAAGACAACATCACTATATCATTTTTCTTTCCTTTTTTTTCTCACAAGGCCTATAGCTAAATGAACAGATCACCATAAGAACATCAAAATCATATGGTGTCAACCTCGACTCAGATCATCAACCAAGATGACTAGGTGGGCAAAACTAGTTAGAGGGGGGCGTCGGAGGGAGCAGACAAAAACCCGACTGATACTCGACATGCCAAGTTATGCAATGGCAAAGCTCCAGGGCAGTGTAGCAACTGTACAGATGGTGTGGCTCTTCTACCTACATGTAGTAGCTCAGATTTTTCTTCTTCCTTGACCCGCCATCGCCATACTGCTTATTCCACTGAATAAGTTCACTCATGGTGTTTGAGTCAGATGAGAAGCTAGCACATCCCTACAGCAAATCGTGCCACTGGTTATCATATGCTCAACAAGCAGTAAAGAAGCTATTAATTGGCAGGAAGAAGCTTTCCAGGATTTGAGGCAAGTGCCTCACCTGATCACAGGCAAATCTCAAATCATTCATGCTAAGAGGGCGGATGTCGTCACTTCCTAGTGAAGCAGGCTTAGGCCTACCTTCAGCTTCCGCTAAACGCGCCTCCTGCACAATACAGTAAGAATTCAGCTACACCGGTGTCGGTGTGTGCTGTAGGGGAGGGGGAGGAGTTTGTGTGCGCACCTCTTTTTCTCTCTCCAAGAGATCGGCAATGGGCCGCTGTGCTGCAGTTATACACAGACTCTGTGGGGAAAGGAAAGCCGATGAGAAGTTGGCGATACCTTCTCACTGCTGAACAGCACAAGAAAGCCAAGATCAACATACCTTCAAGTCACTTCCTGAAAATCCCTCAGTCCTATTGGCGAGTAACTGAAGATCCACGTCTGGTGCCAACTTTTCTTTGAACAGTATCTGTTTCAAAATCCTCTCTCTACTTGATGCATCAGGAAGGTTGACCATTAATCTGCCAACAAGAAGAATCAGCAACTAAGAGTTTAAGAGAAACCCTCAATTTGTCAAGTTCAGGGAAATACCTGCGAGTGAACCTTCGAAGGACTGCCTCGTCAAGATCAAAAGGCCTATTTGTGGCTGCAAGAACCAATACACGTTCTTTGTCTTTAGTACGCAGTCCGTCCCAATGTACCATAAATTCATTTTTCATCTTGCGCATGGCTTCGTGCTCTCTTGGATTTCCCCTCCTTCCAAGCATACTGTCAACCTGTAAACGAAATACAAAAATGTGAGTATAACACATAAAGAAACGAGTGAATGATGATTATAGACTTGATTGCCTGCCTGCACACCTCATCAATGAATATTATAGACGGAGCTGCTTTACTTGCCAAAGAGAAAACGGCCTTCACATATTTCTCTCCATCCCCATGCCACTGAAAAAAGATGAAAAATGACCAGCTTTAACAGGATACCGCAGAGGAGCACTGTAATAGATTGTCATTTTGATAGAACATACCTTTGACGTGATGCTTGACATTGCTATGTTGATAAATTTTGCACCTGATTCGGTAGCTACTGCTTTTGCAAGCATTGTTTTGCCAGTGCCGGGAGGTCCAAAGAACAATATTCCCTTCACTGGCTGCCAACATGAAATTGGTACTTCAATGCACTGAGTTATCAACCTTCACAACATTTTTACTTCATGTAAAATATCCATCCCTACACATACTTCTTTTATCTTCCCATAACCTAGTATCCAGCTACTCCAATAATTTTACAAATCTCACAACAACAAAATCATGAGGTCTTTATTAGAGTACCATCCTAACTCCTAGTTACTATAGTTAGTCAATAAAGTAACCACAAACACAATCATGTTGTGCGGCAACCAAAATTTAAAAATTCACAATTCGAACGTTCAATGTATCTGTTACTCTGTTTTGGTGAACCATATTTGGTTACATTTTGAAACAGAAGAATGAAACATTCTAGGTTTTGTCAAAACTGGAGAAAATGCACACATGATAAAAGACAGCTCGATAGTTAATACTAAATGTTTCTCATGTACAGGTGTTTCAGGTCACTCTTCCAACCATGGATATCTATCATGCTTGAACTTATGTTCGAGAAAATCTCGACACTATGCTTAAATGCAATATATCAAGACCAAATAACTGAATGCCCATGAGTACCTTTAATAGCTGCCCTCTGAATAATTCAGTTCTTTTTAGAGGGACTATAATCAATTCCTTTAACTTCTCTTTTACATTTTCCAGGGCACCAATATCGTCAAATGATACTCTAATATTATCGGGTTCAATAATATCTGACAGGAGATTTCTCTCAAACTCATTTTCTACCAAATCCTGAAAAAAAAAGGACTTAGATTAGTTTAAGCATCAGGGACTTCTGAATAGCTAGACAGAGGCGAGGGACACCTTCAGTGCTTTCTTTGAGCTATTACTGTCCATGTTCTTTACACCGCTAAGCCCATGCCTGAGACTGCAACCATAAAGTTAACTTAGCATTCTACAGAAACAACTCCGGAGTTTATTTTGATGTCTGATAGTTGCACCATCTATTTACCTTTCTGTTGATAGTACAGGTTTGGCATCCTCAGTCAAATCAGATTTATTACGCAAAAGGTGATAATAAACAGCACGACCAACAACCTTATCCACCTCTGAAATAAATTGGAAAATCACAAGGTTTCAGTATTTATAATATACATGAACAAGTGATCCATGACTGAGAATGCAAGGAACAACTCACCTTCATGAGTCAGTAATTGATTCTTGATGGATAATTCTTCAATATTGTCGCATCCCATTCCACAGTTGGTCAGAAACTAGATTATAAACCAATGTAATAATCATGTATACCGAAGGTGTTACTCACAAAGTTCATAGTTCTGATCAAGGATGGAAAAGAACAGTGGAGGCCATTTGTAACTCAAGGTACCAAATACCACCGTTCTAGCATATGTTGTTCCACATCTATCGGTGGGTTCTAAGTGGTATTTTAGTAGTACATTGATTGCAAGGGAATAAATATTGTTCCACATCTGATCAAGGGCATGCAAAATGCAAATCAGTACGAGCATTATATTAGTCAAGTGAGCACCACAAAGTCCTTTGAACTGCCTTTGTATAATGAGCACTACAGAAGTTTACATTTCAATCAGATAGCAAGTTAGAAACGAAACCATGCAAATAAGTTTCTCAAGCATACGGTCCTACATACATACTTGTAGGGTCCCACTATAAAATTACTGGCAACTTCTTTTGAGACTCCTGTTGCAGCTTACCTTACGAAGATTAAGAGCGTTGGCTTTCACTCTAAGGTTTTCAGCATCACGTCTTAGTAGTTTGTTCAACACTGACAGCTGTGTTTCGTCCTACGAGAAAACATAAATCTCTAGGTTAGATAGAATACTACCTGCAAGCTAATGGTTAACAGAAGAGGTATGGGTTGACACTACCTTTGGAAGTTCAATGGAAATTTTATTAGGGAAAAGATTTTTTAGATGCTTCATTGAGTTTGTAGCATCTTCGTTTCTTTCTTGTAATTTACTTCCAGAGGAGCCCTGCATTTTTTTTCAATTATTTGTTAGAGTAGTTCTCAAACATTCTACATAATGCATCTTCATACGCCTACAAACAATATGAAAAGGATTAAAGTTTACCGAGAGCATGTCAACCAGGCCCCCGGAAGAGATACTCGTGCTGGCTCTAAGAAACCCCGGAAGACATAATCCCGTTGGATGTGACTACAAAACAGACCAGTGTCAGCAATTGCGGAGAAACGTAAAAGAAACAAACCATGGCTTCTGCTAACAATATAAAGCTGACAAAAGAGAGGCGCAAGGGAAATATTTGTTGTACCCCAATTTGTGAGTTCAGGCATTCACAATCCTCCAGTGGCAGGAGTTATTTTAGGTTTCGTCTAATGTGCCAAAACGTCACTCAAACCACCTAGGTTATGTTTGTCTGAGTGATCTGGGCTATCCTATGTTTCACCCACGTTCCAATAATTTCCAAAATATAGGGGTTTCTGCCTATCTAATGTTCTTTCCTATTCTACCTCAAAAATACCAATCCCATGGCATCCTAACCGCTCGTTTAAATTTTAATTAGTTCCTAAAGGGGATTGAGTAGCATACCTTATCTTTCGGGCTGTCATTCTCAGTGTGAGATCCAATTATCAGAACACCATGTGGAAGTTCATTCCCTAGTGATGCATGTAATTCTGTTCTTCCAGTCAGTGTTTTCTCAACATCCTTAACTAACACAATCAAAATGCTACTTTTGCTTTCTTCTAAAATGACCTGAAAGACAATGCAAATGATATTGTGGCAGTAGGTAGAAGATTAATTTCAGATAAATATGATCACCCCAAAAAATCAGTACCTCAATTAACTCGTCTACACCGAGAGTCTCAACTTCTTGATCAACAAAAGAGTCTGGGCGAACTTCATTAACTGTAGAAATGTTGAACAGTGAATCACAAATAGGATCAGAAAAGCATCAGTAGGTAACCAAAATGCCCATTGGACGGCAAGTTCAGACTAACCAGGCAGCAGAAGAGAATCAACGATTAGAAGCCTAGCATCAAAATTCTTTGCAAGGGCCTTTATTAATGTTTCCTGATAAATTTCAGACCCTAGAAGCATGTTTGCAAAATAGTTAAATAAGTAGACAAACAAGCATTATGAAATTGCGAATCACAAAGTAAATCAGCACATCCCCTGGGCCCTAGTTAATCTAAAGAAAACAAAGAAATGCTGAAAAATACCAGATGGACCAGATAATAGAATTCGCTGGTTTAAAGACACAATTCCTGGTAAGATTTTGGTGAGCTTCTTTTCCATGTGTATGGGCTTCTTTTCCATGTATATGTGTGCAGCTGATAAGAGCACATTCTTTGTATTCTCACTGCACGAAATGAGGACAGAAGATTACATAAATAATCAGAAAAAGGTGATCAGTAAACAGAATAAGTCTCATAAATAATGGATAGCTGTTGAAATAAATCATCTAAGCATATTACCTAAGATAGTACGGGAAATTGTCAAGTGTAACTTGAATAGCATCTGGACCAAGAATTCCTTGTTTCAGTCCATCCATAAAAATTCGAGAACCGTTTGGAGGTAAAGTGGCTGATGCAGAGACTGGTACTCTATTGTAGGGCTGGAAAATCTGTCGGCATGTTAAGGTTCACTCGAAGGATTTGAGAGAAAAAGTCAAACTAACAAATCTGAAAGCTTTTATCGTTATCAGAGTACTAACCTACTACTAGTGAAATCCATGAAGACAGGACAGATGACAGAACAGATTATGATTAAAAAGGATACAAAGGCACGCTTGCAAAAGGCAACTTCATCCCCTTCCAAAAGGACAAATTTGACGCCTTTGCTAATTTTTGAACCATTTACTTCAACCGGACCCCTTTTGCCTGTAACGTGTAACTGACATCGACCTGGTCGCTGGAAGAATAAACAGCACAATGTTTATGCAAGAAACCAAGAAATGTAACAACATGCCTGCACCCTATTATTGCGGAACCATAACAAGGTTACGAGTACCTCAAGGCGCCTCAACTTGCATAGAACACGGCTAGCGTTGATGTCTTTCAAATTACACTCGTTACTGCTGCCGACAGAAAATTCACTGTCAAAGATGGGGATGGGGAGGACATGAGGAACCTGCAATCAGTGGTGGTTTCTATCAGGTAGCGATTAATGCGATTCACACATAGGTGACAATAAAGAAGGAATGAGTTAAGAGTCAGCAGACGATCGTCATACAACGTTTCACATTCGATATGCTAAACTTGTCGCCAAGATGTTACCATTTTTAATTTTTTTTATTTTGCAAACCGCACAGAACGGCTTGCAGTGCAATCTTCAAACTAAGAAAAAATTCACCAGGAGTTCACTTGTACTGCGCCTTTCTGTGAGTGGTTAATCATGAATCAAGCGCTACACTGTTTTGCTGAATCAACAGTAGGCGCCCTTGACACAAGCAAGCTCCAAGAACCATCAAGAAAACGCAGACGTGTTGAATTCGTTCCACCAACGATGCAAGCGAGCTCTAACAAGCAGATGCAAACAAGTAAAAGATGGAATCCTGACGAACTGTTGGCGATTAGAGAATCTTGAAGAGAATGGAGAACCACGAAGTCAACTGCCCTTATTCACGCACCTGCACAGTACATGGTTTTGCTTAAACCTCAAGTGTTCAGGCGCTACGCCCAACACCATCAATTCCCCAAAACCATAAAATCCTGGCGCGTTTTGACTGAAGAACAATCATGAAACCACGCAAACATCGCATTCGAGCGAGTTTCAGGAGTGCAAACGAGCTCTAAAGCGTAGATACGGGGACCAACGAACGCCACAAACCATCGAGAAACAGAGCATTCGCTCGCAAAGGAGATTCCTGACGAGAATGGAGAAGCGAGAACTAACAACCCCAACTCATTCACGCACCTGCTGGTTGTCTGATATCAGACTCGCCCACGGCAACCTCGGTATCGGCTCCACCGCCTGCAACCCAGTCGCGGCCGGCGGCCGCCTCAGGGGCGCGGGGCTGTTCCACGGCGCCCTCGGGCTCGTCCCCGCCTCCTCCTCCGCCGCCGAGGCCACGGGCGCCTCCTCCTCGGGTTTCCCCGTCTCCGCATCCCCCTTCGCCGTCACCTCCGCCTGCGAGGCCAGGTTGGGTCAACCCGAGACGTCCAAACTGACACGGAGTTCTCGCGCGGGGAGGGAGCCACCCCGGCCCGAGCTCACCTTGGAACGCTTGGTTGGCGAACCGAAGGGCAGAGGCGGCGAAGGCGGCGGCGAGCGCTTCCCGCCGCCACTGCCCGCGGTACCGCCGCTGCCGTCGGCGGAACTCCCGGGAGCGTCCACCATGGCTGGCGGTCGCCGGAGACGAGGGTTTTGTTTCTGTTTTCGGAAACCTTTTTCTGGCGGTGGATTTCTGTTATTGTTTTCACGCGAGGAAAGAAATGGTGAGTCAGCGAGGAGGCATAGAAGGGGAGTTGACTTTATATAGGAGGAGATGATTTCCGGTTACAATTTATTTTCTTGCTATATTTTGGTGGGCCCACCTGTCAGAATAGCTCTCGTTCCCTCTATGTCGGTTGGATTCTCTCCTTAGTTTCTAGGATTTTTTTTTTTAAAGATCTGTTGGTTTGTTTCCGTTGGTTTTTGAGAACATGCAGGCCTGGCCCACCAGAGCGCTGGCCTCACACGATCCTCACGCACGGAAAGCCGGCCGCACATAGAAAACAACTCACAAGTAGCAATCGGGACGTGACATATGGGAGCTCCTATACCCTGCAGTACGCAACGATAGTATAGCTTCGCGTACCTCTCCCTTCGCTTCGCAAATGGGACGCGGCTCAGTGACTGCTTCGTACTGGATGTTTCGCGTTGCTTCGTACGTTTGACTTCTTCGGTCGTTTGACTGCTTCGTGTGCTGTTTCGGACGTTTGACTGCTTTTGAAAGGAAACATTGCACAAATTTGGGACGTGATGAAGCTAATTCGCCGTTGTTTAAAACTATTTGGAACCAATTTCGAATTTGGAACCAATTTGGTTCCAAATTTTTTAATTTGGAACCAATTTCAAATTTGGAACCATTTTCAAAATATGTAACCATTTTTAAGATTTGGAACCATTTTTAATATTTGGAACCATTTTCAAAAAGTGAACAAAATTGGTATTTGAACGGAAACTATTTTTGGACGATTTTAAAAGGCGAACAGAAAAAGTCTGTGAACGGAAAATATTTTTGAACGATTTTCGAAAAAGTAAAAAAAAAAGATATTTGAACAGAAACTATCTATGAACGATTTTAAAAGGCGAACAGAAAAAGTCTCTGAACGGAAAATATTTTTGAACGATTTTCAAAAAAGTGAAAAAAAAAAGATATTTGAACAGAAACTATCTATGAACGATTTTAAAAGACGAACAGAAAAAGTCTGTGAACGGAAAAAAAATTTGAACGATTTTCGAAAAGTGAAAAAAAAGATATTTGAACGAAAACTTTTTATGAACAATTTTAAAAGGTGAACCGAATATTTTTGAACGATTTTCAAAAATTGAACAAAAATAGGTATTTGAACGGAAACTATTTTTGGATAATTTTAAAAATTAGAAACTTTTTCAAAACGATTTTACAATTATACAGAAAATGTTGGTGAATGGAAATTATTTTTAAACAATTTTAATAAATGAACATAAAACTACATTTGCACGATTCTAAAAAATAAAAAACCTTCTCAAATTTTCCACAACATATTTTTTTAATATAATACTAAAAAAAGACAAAAAAAGAAAACAGAAAATAAACGTAAAAAAGAAAAAGAAAATGCAAAGAAGAAATACGAAAAAATAAAAATAAATAGAAAACCCAAAAAAGAAACAGAAAAAGAAAATAAATAAAAAGAAACAGAAAAAGAAAGAAAAACGAAAATGAAAAACAAACAGAAAAACCCGTGCTATTGGGCCGGCCCATATGCATCCGGCGGTACGCGGAGCTTTGCAAGCTCCGCAGTACGCGGAGCATAGGGTTCGCCTGACAGATGGCGATCACAGAAAGCTCGGATGACCACCAAAAATCGGAGAGAAAGGAGAATCTACGCCCTTTCGGGAGTTGTTAGCATAGAATTACCACTTTTCAGCTCAATATTCGAAAAACTACCACTTTACGTTTCAATTGCAAAAAGCTACCACATTTTGTTCGGCCGTTCGCAAAATGCACTGGTCACGAATTGAACGCGAATTGACACGATTTCTGACAAGTGGGACCCACTTCCCAGTCCAATAAAAAATAAAAATCCGAGAAAAGAGATTGTTGGGTGACATGGACTGTGAACCCACCTGTAAGCCCAATAAAAAACGAAATATTAAAAAAAATAAAGAGGCATCGTTGACTCCCCAGCCCGCCGCCGCGCGAAGCTTCCCCGCTCCGACGTCGGCCGCCGCACGACCAAGCCCGCACCGCCCGATGCCGGCCGCCGCGCGAGGCCACCCCGCCCGATGCCGGCCGCCGCGCGAGGCCACTCCGCCCCGATGCCGGCCGCCGCACAGCCCAACCCGCCGCCGCGAACGACCCCGTGGTCAGCTCGCCGGATCGTCGCGGAGCCCTCCGTGGTCTGCTCGCCGGGTCGCCGCGAAGCCCCCGTGGCCACCTCGCCGGGCCGCCGTGCCGACCGCGAGCAAGGCTCCCAGCAAGGAACCAGCCGTGCCTAGCCAGGAGCCTGCTGGCCTCCCGTTTGTCCGCGCCGCCGACCTCCCGTTCGTCGTCGTGAAGGGGAGCGGCATCGTCGCCGGCCGGCCTCCCGTTCGTCTGCGCCGCCGCCGTGCCTCGTCTGCACCGTCGCCTCGCTGGTGGCTGCTTCTCGTGGCGGCGAACCTCGAGGGCGTGGAGGCTTGCTCGCGACGGCGCGCATGCCGCAAAGGTCGCGGCCGGCGCGGCAGCCCAGCGAGCTGGGTGTGGCCGAGGCGGCGGTTGCCCGCGACAGCGAATCGGCGATGGGCAGGGCTCTGAGGGCGGGGTCCGGCACCGGAGGTGGCAGCGGTTGGGGCCTGGGGCACTAGCGCCGGAGGTAGAGGCAGCCGCGACGCCGGGGCTGACCTGCCGGAGGTCGCCGGCGGCGAGAGTGGGGTTGAGTCAACGATGCTCTTATTTTTCCTTTCTTGAGCGGAGATGCTTTTATTTTTCCTGTTTTGATTTTTATGGGGTTGACAAGTGGGGCCCTGCAGTCCACCTTAATTTATTTTCTCCGATTTTCTTTTTTTATTGTCCTGACAAGTGGGACCCACTCTCAATTCGGTGTCAATTCGCGTTCAATTCGTGATCAGTGCATTTTGCGAACAGCCGAACAAAATGTGGTAGTTTTTTACAATTGAAACGTAAAGTGGTAGTTTTTCAAATATTGAGCTGAAAAGTGGTAGTTCTATGCTAACAACTCCCTTTCGGATAGTTAGTACGGAGCTTCACATGACTTTTAGACTCAAATATCTATTTCCTGTGAATTGCCTTAGGACGGAATGTTGCTACTCCTTCCGATCCATAAAAAGTGTCGCTCATTTTGTACTAAGTTAATACAAACTTTATACTAAGTGGGCGACATTTTTTCTAGATCGGGGGAGTATAAAATTTTCATTTGATTCCTATTCTTAGGACACGTTTGATTTTGAGCTACGTCGATCTTACCATTAACTTAGACGTATTTTGCCTGGTCGGCAAATTTGGCTAGCCCAAGCCCAGTTCGTGCGACCAGATGCATTTCTCGCCAATGCTTGACTATTTGAGGGCGCCGAAATCCTAATATTAGTGGTTTATCAAATTTCAAATAGGAAGAAGCCAGGACACGCCGGTAAAACGCCGTGTAGACTACACAACGAAAAAAATAGCGTGCTATATCCCGTATAATAGTGCGCTATATATTTAGCTAAAGATGACCACTATGACTCTAATCCCGTTTTATACACGCTAAACCATACTAAACACGTTGGCGTTATAGCATGCTATTTTTTTTCAGAAATAAACGATAGCCCATCGGTCCAGACAAAAGTCCAACACGCACTCCTTCTCAATAGGTCACTCTCTATACTCTCTAGTATCTAACCCAATCTTCCTCGACTGTTTGTTCACGGCCTCACGGGAGCGATGGCGGTGACGTCTCATCGAGTTGCAGGCTTGCAGCGACGACGGAAACGCTTCCTCCACTGGCGGAGCGAGCTCTTACTCTGCCTCGAGTTGCGTCGGTGGTGGGAGCGCTTCCTCAACATCACAAGGAAAGAGAGTTTCTCATCCTAAAAATATTGGCCCTTGACTTTTGTATCTGGTTAACTAGTTATGCATGTATTGGTTTTGGACAAATATTTAGTGCTGAAATCCTTAATATTTGGGCTATATATTGTATTTTTTTTAACGAAACTTTATTTCAAATATATCATGATATATCATGCTATAGCTTCTATAGCATTTTGAGAAGGGTCACGCTAAAAGTGACAGCGCGCTAGTTTTTCCTTACGACTACACGATACAAACATGACGCCACACGGTTGACAGCACAACCCACACTAGCCAAACGACAAGAACTCGCCTTGCACCATCTCGAGGAGACACACTGTCACGAGCTTCTAGCTAGGCCACGTCACGACCGAAGATGGGAACTCCAAAGAGCAGAATGTATCAAGCAATATAGACCTATTGCTTTGATCAACGTTCTGTTCAAGCTGGTTTCCAAGGCCTTTTCTACTAGATTAACTCCGGTAGCGCACCGGACTATTTCGCCCACTTAGACAGCCTTCATCAAAGGAAGGTTGACAGTGGATGCCATCTTAGCTCTTCATGAAATCATACATGAGATTAGAAGTACATGATCCGAGGCTATTCTGCTTAAATTATATTTTGAGAAGGCGGCATTGATAAATTTAACAGTGTGAACCGACGTTTCAGAATTACATGCAAAATTATCAAGGCTAAGTTGAAATTGCCACTCCTTCCAATAAATAAACCGTTCGTGTAAGAAATATTATGAGGAAAGTTCTCTTGAAAGATGCTAGCCTTCCTCTCTTTTTTTTTGGTGTTTGCAGTTGATGAGGATCTGTACTTAGAATCTCTTCATGAGATAAACGATGAACCTGTGTGCCCAGAGCCTTTCAGCTTCGACTTCGAGCAACCATCATTTATGGAGGAAGATATCAAAGAACTCACTTGGAGGGAGGCTCTCAAATTCAACCCTGAGCCGATTCATTGAGCAGTTCTCAATGTAGAAAAGAAAGCAAATCCAACTGGCAAATCTACTAGATTTGTGGGGAAATACATGAGCTAACAACATGATGTACAGAGTTTGCTACTTAATGCAAGGTCCACCAATGTTTTATTTCCGAGTTTCAAAAATATTGATTGAATGGCCATCTATGGAGAACTGTTACTTAACTTTGCTACGAATCCATTTATTTCCATAGTCTCAAATTCAGATGTAAAGTCACAACTAACATTGTCAGGATCCAAAGTCACATTAAAGCCCGTACCTGAAAGTCCATGTTCGTCCAAACGAAATCTCAGGACCCAAAGTCACTCCTACATTGTTTTGATCACAAGCGAGCATCTGGATTATCAACCATTTCACACAATTAAAACTAATGCGCATTAATCCTACGTCCACAATTCAGGTACAAAACAAACAAACTCAACTGCACCTTTTTACTGTCAATAATAAAGGCACTCGTTCATGTACAGGAACATGGTTTAGTAAAATCCTCAAGGGTTGTACAACTAGGAAAAGCAAACCAATCTGCACTATCCAGTATCATCACGTTCCTTTGCAGTCTCCACAAAAATTAGTCTTCCACGAATAATCTGATAACAGGAGAGAATCAATCAAGAGAATATCAGGACTTACACTACAGAGCACCAATCAGGTATTATTATTTCACCCAGACCAGAGAATGTTACGTTTAATTTAACACATGGAATTCTGTCCCTCGACTCTAAAACGAGCAGAACAAGATGTTCATGATGCCAGAAAATAATACTCCCTCTGATCCTTAAAAAGTGGCGTGAGTTGTACTACTAATTTGCATATAGTTAGTTAGTTTCTGGCAACATTTATATAGGATCGGAGGGAGTAGCATTATTCAATGGTAAAATTGGAAAATGTAGAAAGACCAGCGAATTAAAAGAGGATGGATATGGCTATAGCATTTATGTTTTCTTTCTTTTTTGAGACCTATATTACAGTAGTTCCAAATCAATTATCATTTCTGTGCAGTGCTTCAGGTAAGAATGCCTATCTGACGCATTTTTCTTTAGGATCTAATAGACAGATGGAAGCTACACAGTTAAACACCAACAGGTCACAGTTGTGGTATTATGCTTGTTTCAATAATAACAGGTCAAAAGCAAATAAATGTCCGAAGGTTAAAACCAAGATAGATATAGCGATAGACAGAGCGAGCAGAGAACATACTCTTCCATCCATTGCCCTGACAGCTTTCTCAGCGTCCGCTTGGGACGAATATTTTACAAAACCAAATCCCTTTGGCCTTCCAGTTTGGTTGTCTCTCGCCAATCGTGCTATATGTGATAGGATACAGAAGGAAGAGACGAATCAACATATTTCAAAGGAACGAATTGCTCTATCACAAACAGGCATAGATATAGTACCTTCCTGTATGGCGCCAAATGGTGAAAACATGTTCTTAAGTTCTTCCTCTGTTGTGTAAAATGATAACCCTACAATTACAAAAAAAATGTACAAATCTTATATCAGATAGAATCACACATCCCTTGTGAACGGTAGAAGTTTGTAAGGTTACAATGTGCATAAATGGTATGGCATACATGGGATGATGGGAATGGTTCAATCAAGAGACAAATTGGTAACGCCTGCAACTATGTTACTACTTTTCTTTTTTGTTTTGGACCTGAGGTACAGATCAACTAACATGGACAGCATCTGTCAAGCACAACCATTTTCCAAGATGGACAAGCACCCACGGAAGAGAGCAATCAAAATTCTGAAGGCAACAAACTGCACAGCTTGCCACAAGCAAAGTCGTGACGACGAATTACAGCCTGTCGTTCAAACTCCATAAGCTTCACAACCAGGAGGAAACTAGTGGTAATATATTCATCCAGAAGGGTTCACTTACTGCTCACGAATATCTCGGTGCTGAAAGCCTTTGTCCCTGCGAGCCGAGAGGCCAAACCCAGCAGCGCCCCTCCTCGCATCGCCATCTTCAGACAGGGCCGGAGCCAATAGACTGATTTAGTATCAGTACTCCGCAGCGCAGCGAAGTGGTTGGATTGGATAGAAAGAAAGATTCGGATGTCCACGGAGGGTCTCCGGCAAGAAGGTCAGCGAGCCGGCTGCCGGAGAAGGGACAGGGGGAGCAGATCCGCCCCACGGTGGAAATCGAAGGAAGAGAGGGAAGAACTGACCGCGCCGGTCGCTGGAGGAGTACCGCCGGACCTGGCAAACGGCGGAGCGGAAACGAAGAGAACGAGTTGTTTTTTTTCTTTCTGTGACACAAATAGAACGAGGGCCCAAGCTGGTTGTGGGCTCGGAATTAGGCCTGAAAAAGAGAGTTCGTGAGTTCGTATTTTGGCTCGCCCCGTCACATTGGTTTTTTTTACGGGACAAGGGTTATCTAAGTCAACGCCCAAGCCAGCGCTGCGCATATTTGATGTCGAGAGAAAAAAACGACTAGTATACATGTGCATTTTCACATTTTTTTGTTAACCGAGGCAAAAGACTTGCCATTTTTTTCATTAATAAAGCAGAAATGCGAGAATTGACCGGTTGATTAGCGACAAATCGATCTAAAATCAGAACAAACAACCTCACCGACCGTCATGGAACACGACCATTGCGAGGGGACCAAGACAGCCACCCTGGCTACCAACACAAGCTACGCACCGACGAAAGCAAGAGTCGCCACTAGGTTGCACATCGGTATCGTCGTCATCACTTTTCAGCGACTCCAATTTCGCAGACTCCGACCACCTAGCTAGGAAGATCTCGTCGAATCGCACATCAGCCTATGCCAAACAGGTGACTCTTCGTGCAGAAGGTAGACAACTCCGATCCTGTTGAAGGGCTCCGGAGAGGAGATGCCCAAGACCACGGACCGCCCTTGCAGGTCATCGTACGCCGCTCAGATGCAGAGACTTAAATAACATAGTAGCTCCGACTTCCCAGCCTAAAAAATCAGCACGAAAACTCTCGAACACGCCGGAGCACTAAGAAGAACTTGCCGCCACCACACCATTTTCACTGATGAATATCACAAGTTTACGTCCAATATATCTACGGAAATATGGGATCATTCCACAACGCAGTTTTTTCACAAATATGGGGACGTCCCCACCTATCTTGGCCGTTGAATGTCCATCCAACAGAAGATATAAATCCTACTTATTCATGTACGGAGTATTAAGAAAAATAATAATCTTGTTAATGCATGGTTTTATTTTTTTTGTTAACGCATCTCCACAAATTTCTTGTTAGTACATGAATCCAAAATTTTCTTTTACATAAATCCGAAAATAATTGATAATACATTGATATTTGAAGAATTGTTGACTATTTGAGCACGAATTCTAAAGCGTTTGGACGTCCCAGATGACTAGGGGACGTCTCCATAGTTGTGGTTTTGCATTTTCCATCATTCCATCTTAAACATGTAGGCACGCGGCACAACTCTATATGCCATGATCTATACTTCTATAGTACTCCGTATATAAGTAACCTAAACCTGCCTTGGAAGGAACTCCGATCAAAAGGCCAATCCTGCACCAGCACGCTGGGTATCCGATCCAGTCCATGTGTTTGCTCGTTCACTCGTGCAAGAAACAGACCAAGACATCACGGCACAATCGCTTATAATTAAATTGCATGGTTCGCGATTCTACGCTCGCAACAACGAAGATGAAATCGCACGCGGTGTGCTCCCTCCTCCTCGCTCTTCTCATCGGCCTCACGCGCCCGTCGCCGTGCACGTGCTCCCTGTACGAGCCCCCGCCGCCGGTCATGGCCTACCACCACGGCGCGGTGCTCGACGGCACCGTGCCGGTGTCCGTGCTGTACTACGGCGCATTCCCACCGCACCACAAGGCCGTCCTGGCCGACTTCCTGCTCTCGCTCTCCCCCCGCGCGCGCCCGCACGCATTCGGCACTCCGGCGGCCGCATCGCCGTCGGTGGCGCGGTGGTGGGAGACCGTGGACCGGTACGTGCAGAGGGCCGGTAGGGAGCGGACGCGGCTGCTGCTGACCAACCAGGTCTCCGACGAAGGGTGCTCGCTCGGGAAGCGCCTCTCCCGGCTCCAGGTCGAGCAGCTGGCAGCCCGGCTCGGCGTGGCGCCCGGGGGCGTGGCCGTCGTGCTCACCGCCGCTGACGTCGCCGTGGACGGGTTCTGCGCGAGCTCCTGCGGGCTGCACGGCTCGTCGGCGCCCGGAGGGGCCGTGCACGTGTGGGTGGGCAACGCGGCGGTGCAGTGCCCCGGCAGGTGCGCGTGGCCGTTCCACGCCCCGGACGTCGACCCTGCTGCTGCCGGACGCCACAGGCGGAGCGGTGACACGCTCCGCGCGCCGAACGGGGACGCCGGAGTGGATGGCATGGTGATCAACCTGGCGGCGCTGCTGGCCGGCGCGGTGACCAACCCGTACGGGCACGGGTACTTCCAGGGCGACGCGGGCGCGCCGGTGGAGGTCGGCGGCGGGTGTCCGGGCGTGTATGGCCGTGGCGCGTACCCCGGCTACCCCGGCAGGGTGAGGCTGGACACGACCACCGGCGCCGGGTACAACGTGGTAGGCAGGAACGGCAGGAGGTACCTCGTGCCGGCCCTGGTCGATCCTGCCAACTACTCCTGCCTTATCATGGCCTAGTCGAATCATATACTACAAACCAAGCCGTCGAGTCTTGTCTAGCTTCTTCAAAAACTTTGTTTGCGCTGGCGGTCATCGATCTACATTGTCATGTGTAGAATCTGACTTCAAAACCCGGTCTAGTTGAAGATATATATAGGCACAGGATGACCACAACTGGCGATATATATATAAAGACCAGATTTCATAAGGCGTGCATGTATTTTGCGCCACATAAACACATCTAAACATGTTTTCAGAGGATTATTCATACATTCGGTTTATATATTTCTCTTATAAATGAGAAATATTTATTTTTATGGCATTCGGTTTTGGTACTCCCTCTAGATTTCGAGCTTTTGCTACACCTACGGGCAAATCCTACGGGATTGACCTTACGGGACGATGTGACAGGAATTGGTTGGAGGGGGTGGGGCCCCATCAGAGAAATCAGGGGAGGATGATTAGTGAGGGGAAGACACGTCAGTCCGTAAGCTATTTTCTCTAGGTATCGTTCCTTAGGTGTAGCTTAATAGAAAAGACACAAATGGTTAGAAGGTGAAATTGCTACACCACCCCCCACAATCCAAAATAATTGATAATTTTTAACACATATGTCTCTCAAGTAAATAAAGAGTGAGTATTTATGTCACCCAAGCTCACTTTTTGAAAAATTAAGAAAAATACTATCTATATCCACATATATAAGACGTTTTGGTGGATTATTGAAGAGAGGTAGTAGTAGTTTGGAGTTTCAAAGAAATAAAAAAAAATCCATGAATACCAATATTTTCGTTTTTGTGTAGCCCAGAATATAGTCTTTTTTAACGAAACGTGCGGCATACATATTATATGTGTATATGAGTTGTATAATTCTTTATAAGTATTTTTGATGCCAAATACCGTTTACTAATTTTTGGAAAAAATGACAACATTGGTACTGAGATGCAACTAACATCTTTCAGATTTTTGGTCTCTATATTATTTTTGTGGTTTGATATTCACATCCCACCACCGACAAGGGATCTTAATTTGGATCGTAAATTTTTCATGTGAACTGATAATTTGGAAACTTAGAATATTTGATCACAGGCGTCAACTGAATCATATAATCTTATTATTAGAATTTATTAAATGACCCCAAAAAAATCTAGGGTTCAAAAATTCCCGTAATATTTTTAATATCCAAGTATGCAATTAAGAACCTTGATAGACAAATAAGAAAAATATAATATTTTGCACATACGTTTCTTATCATTGGACATTTTATTTTGTTTCTATCTCTTTATAATTAAACAAGTGTTGGAAAATATTTATGAGGTTCTAAATCCAAATAAATACTTTAGTATTCGAATGGAATCAAAAAATCAAATATCCACCCTCCTTATTTGGGAATTATTATTATTTCCTAATTTTAAATTATTTAAACATGGTTGGAACAATACTTTAAATAGTTATAGAGATACATGAAAATAATTTGAACTTTCATAAACTTTCTCCAACCTATAATTATATTTTTGGATGGTCGTGTTGATCCACTCTCCAAGAATATTTTAATCAAGTTTGGGATAAAATAAACAAGTTATTATAGTTTCAACAATGTTCAACCAACTTGATTAACATTCATTTATATAATTTTTATTTCAAATTCCAAAGTCTAATTAATTTTGGGTTGTTACAACGCCACCCAGAAACTTTTTAACGATACAAAACAGACTAACACAACCACAAACCTAGATGAAATTATCGGTGTTGATGACTCTCCCTACGACCCGATGAATTAGATCATAGAGATCAACGTCTGCGCGCTCCACGATGATGCCAAAACCACTGCATTGTCGTGTCGAACAAACAAGTCCAAGACTCCCTGTGAGCACAAAGATCCATGGTCCTTGCCGCCACCAACACCGGAACCAGTCATGTGAGCTGAGGGGTACTGTTAAAATGAGAATGACGGTGTGTGTGTCAGTTTGATTTTTTTCGAGGAAGGGAGAAAGCACATGTTTTGAATAAATGCACCTTTGACAAGTACCATCCTCAAAAGGATACTTTGAGGGTTTTTACCGTTCTACCAAATCTGGTTGCATGGATTCACCAGACCCTTTCACACAATCCAAACTAATTGATAATCTCTTATGTGTATGTGTCTATCAAGTAAATGATGGTTTTTGGTGCATGTATCATACTATAATGGGAAAAGACCTCGTGTGCGTGATGGTAGATACGCGGTGGTAGATACACACCCTAAGTTTGACAAGTATCTGTAACAGTAAAAAGAGATTACTCAAGGAGATCTTAGGGGAGTCACTATTAGAGTTGACTAGCTAAATACCCGTGCGTTGCTACGAAACAACAAAAAATAAAGATGTTGATCAAATTAAATCTATGTTTCAGAAAAAATAGATCATAATTTTCCAAATGTCAGAACATGTATCAATGTGCTCCTATCGCTTGCCCTTCTCGAAAAATGATTGCACTTCCTCTAATTTTTTCCATTTCCTATGTTTCTCCTCTCTTTACACCTCCCTTTAGAAGAAGACAATACACCATTATTCTTCTTCCCCTCATCCCGCAACAAGGTTATGTCTCTGGCACTATCGCCACACATGACTTAATAATTACAGTGGACTTTAAAACCTAGGTATAATTGACCTCATTTTTAAGACTTAGGAAAGATCATTTTTATAATTTCAGAAGAATTGCGAAAAATTATGTAAGTAGGCACTATGTAGACCTTCCTTTGTGTTAATAATGCAAATATGACCATCTGTTGTTGAAATCATTATGTTATTAAAATCGACACTATAAGTTACGTAACTTATGATGCATAAGTATGCATTGTAATTTTCAAACAGCGAAGTAACATAAAATCTTACAAATCTCGAAAAAACAACAAAATCGTACAAAGATAAATATGTATGAAAACTGAAAATGTGATCCAATTTCTAGGTTTCGAAAAGAACAAGATCATCTTTACAATTAATAATAGCAACCTTCCACCCGCCAATGTCCAAACATATTCAATTCTATTCGATGAAGGGGTCATGTCACAAAAAACCGCTCAATTTGATATGTCTGTCCAAATGGGTTTACTAATAGGTTGGTACGATCCCGTACAAAATTGATCTTTTGATAAGTACCCTATGAAGACAGTAGTAGGAACTATGGGGAGAGGCGTTTTGGCACCCGAGCTCACATGCTCCTGATATTTTTGAAAAAAACTAAAAAAATTGTAAAACATTATAGAAAAATTTGAATTTTTTGGAGACAAACATACATAAGTTTTTCACATTCGTGCAAAGTTTCAGAATCAAATGACATTTCTGTGCTCTGTGTAAAAAAGACAAAATCAGTGCTTTCAAAAATATGTCTTTAGATCTCATTTTGACCAATGATGTTATCTTTTTTTGCACAGAGCACAGGCAATGTCATTTGATTTCGAAACTTTGCACTAATGTGAACAACTTATAATGTTTTACTTTTTTTTTCATTTTTTCTGAAAATATCAGGACCATGTGATCTCGGGTCCCATTGTGAATTTCTGGAAATATGGTATCTATTTTTTTGCATTCGAGTATCTATTGGAAATGAATTCTCTAACATTTCACTCCTCACTAACAAAGGACTTTCTGGTACACTTGAAAGGTACTACATAAAATCGAAGTAAGAGTTTGCTAATTGGTTTAGATGGATCCTTTGCGGCTGAGTCCAAATGAGAAAAGATATTGCCACAGATGAAGAAGGTACCATTTCCATTTGTCTCACTGACGCTGATGCATGCGCAATCGTCACCAGGGATGTTCACCGGCGCCACAAAACGTCCATGTGCCATTGCAAGATGATCCCGCAGCAAGACTGCGAGAGGGTCTGCGGTGACCCCGCACACCACTGCATATTGTAGTGTATAAGTCATTGACATAACATCCACGGAAGGACTTATCCGTAAATATTACATCCCTCGGAGTAGTACAACAGAAACATTGCGGGTCCACTTTATTACACACTGCTAAAGATTACAAGCCAGAAATGTACAAAAGCTTCAACGTCTTCCTCCGACATGGGAGGAATTTCAACTACAGTACGGTTGACTGAAGTCAACTTATTAACGATAGAAAGAAGTAAACTAAGAACCATCGGGCTCAACAACCTAAGTAGTACTAGTCTAGTTTTGTTTGGCCCTGCCCCTAAGATAGGAGACTAAGTCTCGGGCTCATCATCATCGCCTCCATAAGCAATCAGGTAGTCGATGCCTTCCACCCCTCCGAATAGATCAGGTTCCTCGTAGTACACCTCGTCCTCATGGTAAGCTCCATAACTCTCCTTGATTGCCTCCTCAAAGTCTAAGCATGGGGTCAAAAAGGAAAGGGTGAGCAACAGTGTTACTCAGCAAGTTCTGAATATATATAGATAAGGTGTATCATGCACTAGCTACTGCCAAAACCTCGGGTCTTTGGCATAGATGCAAGTTTTTGTAAACATTTCTTCAAAAGATAGATTTTATTCTGAAAACTATGTCCACAGTCTCCACCGGTCTTGTGAATCCAAATGGGACTCCATTCCGGCCTCGATCTCGTAGTTCCATTCTGGGAACACGGTTGTGATATCACAAATTTGTTGTTTGACTCTGCAGAGTTGCATCACTTTACCCCAACAGTTGCCTGGCCCTATATCTGCTCTCTTTACACTCCATGAGTGTTATAGCCAAGGCTCAGGACATCCAGCCATGTGGAGCTTCTCCCAAATCAACACACATCCGCCCATTTATGATGCGGTAGGGGAATCATGTTCCACGCATACCCATCACCCCTCCCGAGCTTCCCCACCAATTACCCCGTCGGGCAGGAAGAGCACGCGCTTCCACGCTGTTGGCCGCCGCAACGACCCAACCCGGTGTAGGCCTGCCGAGGATATGCGGATGAGAAAAGAAGCCTCTGACTGACCCTGCCCATACAAAGTCCGTTCGTTGATACTTTTACTACGGCGAAAGGATCACTGGAATAGGGGTTATTAGTTCCTAAGGATATATACCTTCCCATACGATGGAACACCGTACCTATTCATCTTACCATTGTTCCACCGCCAACCAATAGTATATACCACATCATTCGAAAAATACTTTTTCTTTTTGATGCAAGTGAAAGGAACGTATAAGTAACTTTGCAAGTACTTTGCTAAAAATACATCAAACGGTATGCAAGAATGAACTTGCCTTGAGACTGACAAGTAGTGCAGTCTAAAGCTTCCGGCGATTCGTGAACCTCATTCTGAAAATCAACATCATTGTCTTTATAAGACAATGTTTGAAAATCCAATTCATGCTATTATGCATAGATGAAATGATTTTTGGAGGTTTTGGAAAATTCCCCCCCCTTCATATTTTAAGATGATTTTCCTTTTTTGTGTGTTTTACCTAGGATGAGTTACTGGACAGTCATTTATGGAAAGATAATTTATTTTACTTTTAAAAAGGATAATTCAATTCATTTCCACTGAAGGATCCTTGAATATTAAAAAAAACAATTCAAATCATGTCCACTTAAGGATCTTTGAATATTTTGGAGAATAATTCAAATCATTTCCACTTAAGGATCTTTGAATATTTTGGAAAATAATTCAAATCATTTCCACTTAAGGATCTTTGAATTTTTCACTCAAGAAATATTTTCCAATAAAACAAGTAAAAATCATTTTTGAAATCCTTGTAAAATTTTGAGTTAAACACATATTTTTATCTGATTTTTAGGACTCTTATTTTGGCTTTAAAATTTGTGTTATGACTTAGATTTGATTTGAAATCAGTACTTTCTTAAAATTGCACTTAGGTCCTTGGTCACTTTGTTGAACCAAGTCAACCCGATCGCACCGGTTCGGTCAGACCGAACCACTTTCCTCTCTCCTTCTCTTCTCTCCCTCGCTCTCGTGGTCGACGCGATCCCCTTTTCTCCTCCGCCGTCGCCGACCGATTCCGGCGTGCTCCGGCCATCTCGGCCGTCATGCTAGGGCGCAAAAGAAAGCCCTTTCGACGCTCTCTCTTCTCCTTCCCATCGATCTGCTTTTCTCCCTCTGGTGTGTTCGTGCGCAACCCATCTCTAGGGTTAGGGTTTCGGTGATGGCGCCGCTCCGCCGTGCTTCTCCTCCTCTGAGCTGCCTCGCCATGATTAGGTGTATGGCTCCGCTCTCTGGCTCTGCCTAGCTGTTCTCCTTCTTCTCCACTGACGCGTTCATGCTGGACCTCTCCCCTAGAGTGGGTTTCGGTTGCAGCGCGATTCGTCGTGCTCCCGACTCCCGCTCTGCTCCGCCGTCGGTGTGGAGCTCGCCTCCGTGCTACGGTGGTGCTGGGGTGGTGTTGCTGTGGTGCGGCTCCTCCCTTGGTCCTCCGTCATGACCACACGGGCACTGCCTCGTCGTCATGCCGTTACGGCCATGGGCGTTTGGTAAGGTTCCTCTTCTTCCTCCTCTCTGCTATCTCCTCCTCCTAGACTCTTCTCTGGACTCGCTTAGCTGCTATGCTGCTCAACTTCTCCTCACTGGTACTTAGCAAAAATTCTCACTGGTACACTGGATATATTTTGTTGTTGATGATTTATTTTGCTCTAGATGTTTTAGTGCTTGATTCAGTAGTGTATATATTTAGAAGAATCTCTTTAATTGACAGAGGAAAGATTTGGGTGAGAAAAATAGGGTTTTGGAATTGGATATCTTGCTATAGCTGTGTTCTGTGCTCTGTGCAAGTGTGGAATTATTTCTGTGGCTAAAAAAAATTAGCTATGCATGCTGTGATGCCTCCACTGGAGTTACACAGAAGCTGGCTAGAGATAATTAGCTTTTGGAAATTCTTTTCTATGCTTTCCTGTGCTTCTTTTGGTGGACAGATGTGCTAGGCTACTGGCTTGTGTGTATTTTATAAAGAACAGGTGTTGTACTTCCCTCTCATCTATCCTTAACCTAGTCCATGCTAAACATGGTTCTGATAAGAACAGATACTCCTCACTTCCTCTCTTCCCTTCCATGCATGCAAACATGCTTAGCTTGGCTCTGTCATTATCAGAGTTAGCTAATTCTCTCCTTCTCTGCCTATAGCACTCAAAGGATCAACCTGCTGCTGCTGAGTAGCTTGGTCTTCTGGCTATACTGACAACCTGCGTCTTGTGGTTAGCCTGCTCCTCCTAGCTGCTTCAATTTTCCTAAAGTGTATATTTCTAGCTGCAAAGTGTGTTGTGGCTAATGTTCTTGATGATGAACATTTTCAGAAGTGTGTGTGATGTGCTTGGTTGTGTTGTACCTTGTGGGTTCGGCTGGCTGCCCTATTTATAGGGTTTTTGAGTGAATTTGGTGGTGACACCAGGATAAATGCATGTGTTGTGTAAGCTGCTTACAGTGGCCCTCCTCCACCTCGAGCTGCTACTCTTCTGATAAACTAAGGAGGTTCTTATCCTCTGGTGATTGAATTTCTGTGCCAAGGCATTGTTTACTCCATTCTGGCTAACTCTTTCCACCTCCTTGATCCTATCCTTGCTCTGGCCGGCTGCTGTTGTTCAATCTGGTTCTGAGATGTTTCAAATCCATCTGTGGATGATCTTGAGCTAAGATTTCAGTGCAGGGACGTATCCCTCCACCTCACTTGTTCTTATCTTGACTGTGCCGACTTGCTCCTTAGCTCTGAAGTAACCTTGCTGGGTTTTGGGTGGCTTTACCATTGGGCTGGAATTATATCTGGGTTGTGCATGGATTTGACTGTGGGCTTTTAGGAAATTGGGTCCATTTATCACTTAATGGTAAATGTGACACCACACAACAAAAATAAGGTTGGCTTAGAAATTATATTTGGCAGAGATAAATTATTTTGTCCCCTTGTTGCCTATGGAAAAGAATTTGAGTTGATCATGCTTTCTTCCAGCTAGTCCCTCCAGGTTGCCTAAGTTGAAATGCTGGTGTTGCCTTTGCCCCTTTGTACATGCTTAAATGCATGCTGAGCATGATCATGTTGCCTCTGGTTGGATATTTGATTTGGTTCTGCTTTGTAAGTTCAAATGCTAGCTCCAATTCATGGAGTTTGGCAATCTGCCAAATATTAAAACAACCATCCAGTACCAAAGTACTTGGCCACATTACTAATATTAACCACTTCCTCTTTTTGTGAATTGTGTTTGATTTTGCAGATTGAAGGTTTCAGATTGCTACAAGATTTAGTGTTTAGGAATTTTCCTTTTTAACTTTTTGTATTAAATTTGTATACAGGCCTGATATTATATATTGTGTATGATAATTTATCAGAATTGTGTATTATAATTTAGTTGTATCAATAGTGTGGACTATAATTTATTTGTATCAAAATTGTGGAACAATTCCACTTGTAACATTTATTGGATATTGTAATTAATTTAATGTGCATGAAGAATTGTTTCTGGAGATATGTTGATGATAATATTTCCATATTTTTGAAAGTTTTGAATTTGAATTGTATAGAAAAAGATTGAGTAAGAATTCTTTAAATGCTAAAATATATTATGTTGGTTAAATAAAATTTTGAATTCAAGAATTGGAATCAACTTGAGATGGTGGATAAGATTGAATTATACAAGTGTTGATATCCATTATATTAAATTTTGGTTTTTATCTTTGCAAATTTTTAATAGGAATAATAACCCAACCTCTAATTTGCAAACTAGGGTTTTGAAAATAGATGACTAAGGTTATAACGACTAGTCTCGACTACTGGTCAGTGATATGTTTCCAAATCATCGACGTTGGTCAGAGTTCGTCCTCTTAGTCCTTTTTGCATAAAAGCGCGAAAATTATTCGGACTTTTCAAATATGTATGAATGCAAAGATGCAAACTTTCTATTTCTACTCTTTCGAAACTTATAACTGCGGGATATTACAGGGTCGCTAAGTTGCATATTAGCTCGAACACGCCAGGTCGCCAACGACGCTGATCATGAACCACATGCTGCCTGCGTGTTTGTATTCCTTGGCCTGAACCCTGAACCCCATTGCTGCATGCACAAATCCATCTATCCATCCTTCGTCCATGGGTTTGGTGGATGTAATTGTAGTTTGATATATACGAAGATGCATGCAAAATAACAGATCTCCACCTTCACTGCTAGGAACGCCCAACTAACGGCAGTGGCACAAAATAGTTAAGGGACGTGATTACCAAACTCGTGAGATATCTCAGCGGAATGGTTAAGTACGGTGTGAAAGGATTAGCGCTAATATGATACTGTATCTGTTTGTCCACGGGAGGGAGATATTTGAGGATTAAGTTGTAACTGTGACGTGCGGCACATAACGTGGAAATCCGTTTAGTTGATAGGAAATGCGAGTGAAGTTTGGTAGTTCGTTACCAACGCGTGAGAAGTTTGAGGAGATGGTTTCCGCGGTGGCACTTTTTGTGTAACGTGTGACACCAACCACGGATCCAATTTTTATAGTAAAGATATAATTATTAAAATGTGTTTTTTCGCATCCAGTATGATTTTTAAAGTCAACAGAAAAGTCAACGTAAAAGTCAACCCTCCAATAATGAACAAAAATTATTATTTTTTTAAATTCTGAAAACAATTTTATACATATATAATTCATGTTCTATAAGATAAACAAACTAAAATGGGTACATACAGTTTACATCGCGGTATAAGGCATGATTGTGTAACTAGAGTAGCAAATTATCTCTCTACTATCATTTGCGTGTGATATTGAAATCCAAGGAGCACCGCCAAGGGCTTTTTGGATCCTAATTTTTTTTCACACTTTAAAGAATCTGGAACCTTGGGAATTTATCAGAGCTGATGATTGGACTTCCCAGATCTGTATGGAATACATTCTCTTTCGACACACGCACGCATGTCCGGCATGACGCCATGTCAAGCAATGCCCGGTTTAGAGTAACTCCAGCCCGTCCTCTGCAGCTTTGTTGGGTGGGGGCACGCCTGGGAAAATCAGACCCCCCAGCTCTAAAATCTCGCCGGCACAGCTCTATCCGGATGAAAAAGCCTCCTGGGTGGACGCAACGGCAATTGCCGGCGTTTTTTTTTTTGGCCCTGCTGGGGGCGCCGGCGGAAAAAAATGGCCTGGGTAGCTCGATTCCCAGCCGTGTCGCCCCCAAAACGCCGTTTTCCGGCGAAAATAATCATAGAACCCCATTTTAATAGTAAATCCATTATTTTTAAAGTAAATTTATCATTTGTATCAAATAATTCGACAGAAAAATTATTACAAATTGTTTAACAAATCATAAAATTTAAAACAAGTTTTTAAAATCAAATTACATAAACCTAGACCTCGCCTTTGCGCCTCTGCAGGTGCTCCACCAGATCTTGCTGCAATTGCTCATGAACTACTGGGTCTCGGATCTCCTGACGCTTTGCAAGGTAGACAGTCCATGATTTCGTTACAGGCAGACGCTCGCTCTCCTCTGGATCCTCGCCCACGAGAGGATTCTGTCTGAAGTATGGCACCTTCTTCTCTTTCTCATCCACTGGATACTTCTGCTCGCTCTCAATGATCATGTTGTGCAAGATCACACAACAAGTCATCACCTCTCACATCTGATCTTTCGACCAGGACATAGCGGGATACCGGACAACAGCAAATCGAGCTTGGAGCCTACCAAATGCCCACTCAACATCCTTTCTGCAAGCCTCCTGGCACTTGGCAAACCAAGCTTTAGCCGTCTTCGGCACAGGATTTGAGATGGTCTTCACAAATGTTGACCATTTTGGATAGATACCATCTGCCAGGTAGTATCCCTTGTTGTAATGGTGCCCGTTGATCTCGAAGTTCACCGGGGGAGCAATACCTTGAACAAGTTTGGAGAAGACAGGCGAGCACTGTAGGACGTTGATGTCGTTGTTTGATCCTGGCATTCCAAAGAAGGAATGCCAAATCCAGGTATCGTACGAAGCCACTGCCTCAAGTACGACACTGCAACCGCCTTTGTGCCCTTTGTACATCCCCTGCCAAGCAAATGGACAATTCTTCCATTTCCAGTGCATGCAGTCGATGCTTCCTAGCATCCCAGGAAATCCTCTTGCTTCATTCTCGGCTAGGATCCGAGCAGTGTCTTTAGCAGTGGGTGATCACAAATATTCAGGTCCAAACGCGCCAATTACGGCTCTGCAGAACCTGAAGCACTCAAGGATGGTGGACTCGGCCATACGCAGATAGTCATCCTGCGAATCAGCTGGAGCTCCATATGCAAGCAGTCTCAATGCGACCGTGCACTTCTGGAGCGAGGAAAAACCAAGCGTGCCGGTGCAATCCTTCTTGCAAACGAAGTACCTGTCGAACTCTCGGACGCCATGCACAATCCTGAGGAAAAGGTTCCGGTTCATCCTGAAACGGCGCCGAAATGTCTTCTCGTCGTGTACTGGATCGTCGGCGAAGTAATCGCCGTACATGATGCAATACCCCTCGGCACGCTGGCGTGTCTTGCTCTTGCGCCGACCTGGTGCCGAACCACCGCGCTTCGGCTGTGCATCGGCATCGTACATGCTAGCCAGACAGGCGAGCATCAGCAAGTGCTCTTCGTCGTCGGCGGCGGCAAAGTCGGCTTCCTCATCCAGCAGAGCGGCGAGCATCTCCTCATCGTCGGAGTCCATCGAGGCAAAGCGTCGAACACCTCGCGGGCAGGGTGGAGGCGGATGTGCGCGAAGCTTGATCGCGACAGCGATTCTCGGGTGGAGGCGGATGGAGCGGGGAGGGGATACGGCAGAGGCATGTCGTCGCGGTGGTTGGCGGTGGTTTTCGTGGCCCAAATCCGGCGAAAAACGAGGCCTTGGGGGGTCCTGGGGGCGCGACTGGGAGGAAAATCGCCCGCCAGGGTCCAAAAAGCGGTCCTGGGGGGCCTCTTGGGGGGGGGGGGGCGGCTGGAGTTGCTCTTAGCCTCTTAGGAAGAGTCGGATATGTGGCTCCGTATCGGTGGACCAAAGTGCGCATCTCGCTTAAATCAATGCTTGTTAAGCAAATGGCTTTTCAAGTTATTGCATGAACAGGGAGTGTGGCAGGAATTATTAACTAATAAATACCTTGGTGGTAAAACTTTATCTCAAGTAACTATTAAACCATCTGATTCACCTTTTTGGAAGGGAATCCTAAAGGTCCAACGTGATTTCTTTGCCAATGGGTCCTTTACAATTGGTAATGGACAAGGCACTAGGTTCTGGGAAGATGCATGGCTTGGTGATACTCCATTGTCTTCCCAATACCCATCCTTGTTCAATATTGTTCGTCATAAAAATGTTTTGGTGGCGGATGTGTTGGCAAATAACCCTTTGAATATTGAATTTAGAAGGGCTTTAATTGGACAAAAATGGAATGCCTGGACTAATCTAGTAGAGAGACTAATGATGGTTTCCCTAACGGATGAGGCTGATGTTTTTAAATGGAGGTTGACTCCATCGGGTTTGTTTTCTATTAAATCTTTGTATTCTCATTTAATGGATGGTCACACTCCCTTTTTAAGAAAATACCTTTGGAAACTAAAGGTCCCTTTAAAAATCAAAAATTTTATGTGGTTTGTCCACAGAAAAGTCATTCTCACAAAGGATAATTTAGCAAAAAGACAATGGAATGGATGCAAGAGATGTGTTTTTTGCCAGGATGATGAATCGGTAGAACATCTTTTTATCTCATGTCCATTAGTTAAGAACATTTGGAGGCTTATACATTTTACTTATAATATTACTCCACCGGATAGTATCTCTAATATGTTTGGTGATTGGCTGGTCGGGGTTGATAAAAATTCTAAAGCTCACATTCGCATTGGTGTTTGTGCTTTTTTATGGACAGTCTGGAACTGTCGAAATGATATTGTTTTTAACAAGACAGGAGCTGTTCATTTTTTGCAGGTGGTCTACAAAGCGTCTTATTGGATCAACCTTTGGTCACTCCTCCTGCCCCTGGAGCAACGTGCTCTTATGGAGTCTGGATGCACACGGTTGATGGCGGTCGTTCGGGCTATCTTCAACCGGGGTGGCTGGTGTCTTGCTAGAAGATTAGATAATGGCTAGTCTTGTAGCTCTTTTTATTTTTTATCCATTGGTCAATCCTTGTGGCCAATGTGTCTTTCATGCTGAGACTTGTAAACTGAGTTACTGATTTATATTTTTGCAATAAATGGCCGTATGCATCATTTTGATGCAGAGGCCGGGATGATCCCTTTTCTAAAAAAATTCGTTTAGTTAAGTGAAACTTCCATCAAGACTCCAAAAATACAGCAAGCAAACAACATTAGTCCATCGTTGACCTGCGGCCATTCACTGTCAGCACAGAGATTCTTCCAAGAAAATTCACCTTCTACTGATCAACGTCAGTTCGTCCCGGACATTTTTACTATTTTAGGAACTGCAGAGGAATCCTCTCCAGCACATAAAAAAGGTTGGAAAATATGTTGTACAGGAGAGGAATGTACAGAGCTGCCTGCTGTCGTCAACTACAAAGGGAAGAAGAAGAAATGTTCCGAACGCACCGCCACCAAAAACAAGAAAAAATGACCAGAAAACAAATAAATCTCCCATTGAAAATTACAGGTGTTGCAAACAATTCAAACGCTGCCACGTCTTGGCCCAGGAAAGAAAAAAAAGAAACCACTGAACTTTCCCAGCTTGTTCCTGCAGGTTTCCCTCCATTTCCTGCCCCCTTCCTTTCCCTCTCTCCCTCCTCTATATCAGCCCCTGCCGACGGACTTCTCCAACCCTTTCTTCCCCAATGTCTTCTTCCAAGCGGCTCCGTCCATGGTCCGGCGACGACTCCGACGATGGCGCCGAGCTCTCCCGCCCTTGCAAGCGTTGGAGATCGCTTGTCATGTGAGTCTGCCTTCGCTTCTTTTAGCTCTTGTTCTCAAGTCAACGTCTGGTCAACTTTTATATGATCCTGAGCTGATCTGAAGGTCTCGAAGAATATTTTTGGTTCTCTTAACTGAACCTTTGATCTTTTTGGTGGCAGGCAGGTGAGGGGCAGGAGGACCATGGGTCAGGGACTGTTTGGTTTCAGAGGGAGCATTGGGGGCGAGTTCATGACCATGTTCCAGCCATATTTCAGTAACATGGTTCGGAGAGTGGTCAGTATTCCTCTTCCTTTCTTCATCTTCTTTTTCATTTCCGGTTATTTCTAGGAATTTTTAGTATCTGTTCTTGCTAAGGCTAGAAACTTCTGATAATTATTGTGATTAAAGCGGAATATTCAGCATATTATTCCATGGAACAGCTAAATGAAAAGTCTGTTATTTCTGCTTGATATTTTTGCGACTTGCAGGAGACCACGCATATGAATATTACCTTGATAAATTTCCTTTTTAAATTTTTTTTCTGACATTTGCATTTTCAGGTTTCAGAGGAGGTAGAGAAAGCAATATCACGACATTTCAATGCCACAGCAGCACCTCCAAGGTGAGAAGCATACTTGTCTTCTGTTATGATCAGATTTGATTCCATTCTAGAGAAGTTTTTATGCTAGTCTCACTGATCATAACATAACATACATGCTAAGGTGTCTCAATATTTTTTCCCTTTCTCAATTTAATTGTTTATTTTTTAACTATATATATGTAGGCTATTAGTAGGCTGGAACCAGCGTCCAAGGTATCAGCTCATGTTCCTGAATGGTCTGAAACCTGTCTACACCATGATGAAGTTAGAAGCCAAGGATGGATCAGCTCTTAAGGTGGCCATAGTCGAAAACCTCGAAAACAATCAAACGAATATCGTCAGGTTTGGTCATCTTTCTTCAGCTAGGGTTGAGGTTGTAGTCCTCCATGGCAATTTCAATGGTAAAAATGAGGAATGCTGGACCCCTGAAGAATTCAATAAGCATATAGTCTGGGGGCGAGAGAAGAGCGCGAAGCTCCTCAACGGTGATCTGACACTGAAGTTCAGTGGAGGGGAGGCTTTCCTTGAAAATGCAAACTTCACTGACAACTCCAGCTTCACCAGCACTAAGAAGTTCAGGCTGGGGCTGAGGCTTGTCGATGCTTCTGGAGAGAGGGTTCTTGAAGGAATCACGGAGCCTTTTCGCGTGAAGGAGCGCAGGGTAGAAGGTATGCCTATTTTGCCTGACAGTTAGATTGTTCTTTCTTCAGGAATGCACATTCTTCATTTTCGAGCTGAGACTGATCGCATGTCTCTTGCTGTTGATGCAGGGTTTGAAAAGCACTACCCGCCGTTGCTGGGCGATGAAGTTTGGCGTTTGGAAAGGATCGGAAAGAATGGGGCTTACTACCAAGCTTTATCAGACAGTGGAATTGACACTGTGCAGAAGTTATTACAATCTTATATGAAGAATGAGCACAAGTTATTGCAGGTAAAGGTTCTAGGGAATTGTCTGTTAAGAAATATCACATGCTGTTTTTGTGGACTGACAGAAGATCTTTGGGGTTCTTCTCTATCTGTAGAATTTCAGCAAGATGTCAAAGGCGGCCTGGAAAGCCATCATAGGACATGCCATGACATGCGAAGTCGGGGATGCTCTTTACTTGTGTGAACTTAAGGAGAGGAACATGGGACTTTTCTTCGATGCCATACTTCAGCTTGTCGGGGTGAAGTTTGGTGATTGTTACAAGCCCTTAGATCAGCTTCACCAAGGAGAGAAGGTGCATATCCTCACATACTTCAAGTTGGAGATTTTCTCACTGATGCTCTAACATTTGGTGTTCTTTGTTCACAGAAATTAGTCGAGACTCTGAAGCAAGTTGCTTACGAGAATATGAAGGATATTCAGTATGATCATAAGATGATCAACCACTGTCCTATACCACTTCATAGGTTTCACACAAAGGGTGCTTCTGGGTTGAGTAATGTTCTTCCGAATCAGGAGATACTGAACTATGGTAACACCTTGCCTGATCTACGAGGTTCATGCAATACTTGTAATAGTTCCATAGGAACTTAAGTCATTGATTTCAATTCGTTGGCAGGTCAATACAGTAGGTTTCCAGGAGAATCATCAACTAGTCAAGGATTTGAATCCACAGAGAGATTTTGTTCTTTCAGTCGAACCACTGATGTAAGTATTAGTACTTCAAACATAATTTGTGGTAACAGATAAGAAACATATAAAGATTACTCTAAGACGCTGTTATCAATTTTCAAGCAGGTTTCGGTGGACATGTCAAGATTTCTGCATGGTCAGACTTCCAATGATGTTAGCCATCAAATAGTCACAAACAAATTTGTACCATATAATTCAAGCCAAGGAACTTTCTTACCTGGACCAAGAATCACGCAGTTGTGTATACCAAATACCAGAAGAACAGATTTTGGTCCAGGTGCTGCTCCTTGTTCTATTGTTCATGACAACATCCAGGCAGGTCAGGTTGCTATGCAATTTCGTCAGAACGGACAGAAGCATTGTCATTTCTCTGAAGAATCATATAGTGTAAGATTACTTTTCCTTATAGTGTGACTTTTCCTTTCGGAAATAACCTCTATGAAAAGTGAATCTGAATATAATTTGAAACTGAATAGTTTCACACTTAAACTGAACAAGAACACATCTCTTTTGCGCCTGCAGAGCTTCTCTGTCGGTAGTTTAACGTCGACATATACAGACACGGATTCTACGCAGCCTCACTTACAGCTTACAAGCAACAGTAATTCCTCTGATACATTGCCTTTACTGCTAATTACTTCATTTTGATGCTGACTTACTCTGGATCTAATTAGCTCCGGATGACATCTGCAGGAGAGAATTTGAGCAACCAACCTGACCTACTATGCAATGGCCAAACACTAATGCAGTCACATCAAGTTGTGACTGGTTTTCAGCCATCAAGAACAAACAGCTTTGACTCGGTGGAAAATGATCAGCTCATTGATCGTTTCATTTCTAAGATTTTTAGCACCGAACCCGCGACACCTTTGTCGCCACGTAAGTGGGTCAAGATCAAGGCAGCATTGAAGCTAGCATCTGTAGGGCGACTCTCAAGGGCCTCGAGAAGGGGTCTACATAGTCCCCTGGGAAGGCCAAGGCTTGTACCAACAATATGACCCTGCTGAATAGTGTGGATAACGGTTGTGACAGAACACAAAGTGTGGATGAAAGATCCATCTTGATGTTGTATTCCATGGTACTGATGAACTATATGACCTAGCTAGTTGAAAGTAGCAGTGATGTTGTCAAATAGTCCGGTATATCTACATAATGGAGCTTGTATTGTGATTTGTTAGCAATAGTACTTTTATGTAAAGATTTCTGGATCTTAGTTGTTACATATGAACTCAGGAGGGACCATGCAAAAAACATGCAGTTTATTCACTCTTTCTTCTGAAGTTCCATGGAGGCAATCCTTTTTAAAATAAAAAGGGATGCCTCTACATGCTACTGAAAAAATCAAGTAAAAAATGCTATAAACATAGCCTGTCTATTAGAAGGAACTACTTACAAGGTGTTGTGCTCGTGAACAAATGGTACAACGGTAATTTCTAGTGTAGCAGAAAGAATCCCACACATGAAACTCCCTTCATGTTTATCTTCTTTCTGTCCTCTTGGAGGTCTTCTATCCATATTCTACTTGGTGTAATAAAACAATTCATCCAGAGAATGTAAATCACTCTACATTGTTGATCCTTCCATGGACTTTCAAGAAGATTCTTCTTTAAAAAGCTTTCTGTTGAACTGATGCCATCACACATGAGGATGGTAGCAACAAAATCCACCTTCATATTATTGATTACTTTGCAATGTTAAATTTTCCATTTGGAGTTCTTCTTCCATCTGTACCAGTCAAAATATGTTTACTGTTCCTGATTGGTGTTTGTAGCCTTTTCTGTGATTGTGGTACTGGTGACTTGCATGCCGGATTTGTACTCCTGGGTAATTGAAAACCAGCAGAAATAGGTTAAATTTACCTAATCATGTGCAAAAAATTTGTTTCATGAACATAAACAAGAAGCTGAATTCACCTCATTGTCATATTATTTGCATTCTTTGTTTGAGGCTTCTTTTTACTTGAAATGCTTCCATTGGTAACACCAGCACGTTTCAGGCCACTGGCTGACAGGATCATTTCTTGGTCCGAGGAACAGCTAGTAACACCAACAAATTCGTCTGAGCCATGCCTTGGTACTGACTCAACCCTACACCTTTGTTGCCCAGGAGTGTGCCTTTGATAGAAGGAAGTCGGGAGTGGGGTGTGTGCGGTGAGATCAGGCTCCAGCTCTGGTATGGAATTGCCATTCTCAAATTGGTTGCCACAAACAGCTGCCTTATCAACCCAGCCAGCTGATCCTACTTCTTTCGGAAGACCATTGCAACTGTCGACCCAGTTACGTGAGTTCTCCTCGACGAGGATGCCAGGTCCAGGCAAATCAAATTTTAGCTTTTTTTGCATTGGGGTGACATTGTTCAGGACCTAAAAAATAAACATTCAATCTATATTAGAGCTTCGGATCTCAAAATTAAAAATCTACCAATGGTAGAATTTATCTTTTCTCAATTCGAGAAATCTAACCACTTCTGTGTAGTCTCAAAATTTGAGACCTCTATCAACAAAAAAATGTTATCCACTAAATGGCATGCTTCTTTTGACAAAGCATTTCCATCTTAGAAGGCTTTCACTTTCTTAAACTATAGGCCTAGCCTTGAAGATATTTGACCGCATGGATACCATTTTTTTGTGATAAAGAGTTGACATTGGCTGGAAAAGAATTACCTCTATATTTCCAACTTCTTCCATTGGCTGTCTATTTTTCGGGAATACAGGTGTTATGTTGCCTCTGTTAATTTTATATATGTTTGGACTTGACTGTGTGCTCCGAATGTTTTCTGTTTCTCCTTCCTTCTTGGCCAATGCTGCCTTGAGGCAAGCAATCTGAAATGAGCAAAAATAATGGAAGTTTCTTATACATCTGAATGGCAGTGCCTGTAGCTAATTCACAGAAACCGAAAATAAGAAATCATTAAGCACCTGTTCTTTGAGCTCCCTAATCTCACCACCTTCTTTATTTGCTTTTGCCGCACCAAGCTCAACAGAGGCAACTCGCTCAGCAAATTTCAAGGTGCTTATTGTCTCATTGACAGCGTCTGGTTCCGGGCTTATGTGCACAAACATCAGTGTTTTTGCTTGTCCACCTAAACATTGCAACATTATTTATCACATTGATTGAAGTACTAAAAAGGTGAAAAGTTAGGATACTGAATCGCAGACTACCTAGAGAATCTTGCAAAAGCTGGGTAAGCTTGCTGTTTCGGTAGGGGACATGCGAGTTTTTCTGGGCCAGGGACGCAATCACATCTCCCAGTGCTGAAAGCGACTTGTTTATGTACAGTGCCTCCTTCAGTCTATCTCCTACAACTTCAGATTTATCAACTCTTTCACTACCGGCTAGATCAACAAGATGCATGCAACCTCTCAAGATTGCGCCAGATGTTATGTCGCGTCCTTGAACATGAACAGTCAGGCAACTGCATGTAGGTTTGGATCATAAGTATGAAGCTTAGTTATACAGGTAAGGACTTTTCAATTTGAAAAATGTCTGTCCACATACCTATGGGACCGGCTGCTTCGGTCGTTGATAGCTGTCGAGCCCACCACGCGATTCTTTTGGCCTTGATTCATTAATTCAACAACATCAAAGGTCGACGTGACAGGAATTATGCTTGCATCTGGAACTGCAAGCCCTTTCTGTGAAGTATTTCTTATTTCTAATGTAGCTCAACGTTAAGTAGGCTCAAGATATGCATCAAATAAGTAAAATCAAAGGAGAACAGCAGAGAAACTTTTTTTTTTGACAAAATAACAGCTAATTATATTGTAAACAGGATATCTTCTGTTTCCACTATCTTGAAGGAGGTCTCTCACTTGCTCGTTGTAGATCTCAATCATTTGAACAGATATTTCATAATCAATTGTCCCCTTTCTCTGTGCTTGAAGATTAAATAAGTCATTTAATGCTCTGTAGTTAACACCAACGTTTTCCTCGCTCAGTACTTTGGGTCCACTCTGCATACATCACAAAAGTGATCTCAGCATGTTTATCTTTTCCTAAGAAATAATACAATACTTTCATAGCAAAGCTTATTACCATCGTGTAGGTCTTCCCTGATCCGGTCTGGCCATAAGCGAATATGCAAACATTGAAACCATCAAGAACTGAACGGATCAAAGGTTGCATATCTGAAAAGACTTCCTCTGAATTAACAAAAGAAAAGCACTAAAGTCAGTACTCAAGTAGAGTCAAGCTAATTGGGACTAAATATAAACAAGAGTAACTTATAAACCTTGCGTGGCTGCTGGGCCAAAAACCTTGTTGAAAGTAAAAGATTTGCTTCCATCTTTCCCATATTTTGTGGGAGTGATTATTGTGATGGTTCTTTCTTCCATTCCAGCAACACTTGTCGAGGAATTTGCTTGTCCAGGTAAAAAAGGCCTCACTCGACAATATACTCTAATATTTCCTGGTTATAAAACAGAACATAATTTGAGATGTAGACTAGTTTCCTTCATATCTCGGTAATTCAGCACCAAGAATGGTACCTTTAAGATCCTGTATTTGGTTGTACAACTTGCGGTTATCCTCCAGAACTTTATGGTAGCCACAAGCCGCATTAGAGAGGATGTGCAAATGCTTTCCTGTTAGCGTGGTAAAAAATATGGTATTCGTTAAACGCATTTGGAGCAAAAAATAGTTAGATAGATGCAAAAATAAATTATAAGTTACCCATTTTAGTAAAGTCTTGAGAGTACTGTAATCTCAATTGTTCCATTCCAAACTTGACAGAGGAAAGGGTATTTCTTAATTCCTGCAGGGAGCATAACATGTCAAGAGATCATCGATTTAAATGCAGTTAGTCGGCATCAAATAAGGAATGTAAAACAAAAGAAAAATACCTGGACATGTTTCTGCTGTACATCAAAATTTGTTTCTAGCCCTAGCTGGAACTGTTGAGCTGCACAACCACCATTCAGAACTACAGAGCTAACTTCTTCCTTCAGCTTCAAGGGACATAACTCATCCATCTTAATTTTGTTCACCAAACAATGAAGAATATTAGTATTGAAACCTCTCCAGCCATGTAGAAACTTGTATACCCAGAATTTACAGTTGTTTACATCCAATTCAAAACTAATGCTTATTGTGTACATATCTAACTACTAGATGGCAAAAACAATATACCTTAACTCGATTGCTGGTGGAAGCTTCATCTTGCAATGGCGTGTCTGCTATGGAGAATGGGCCAGTACCTTTTGTGACCCCTATGCATTTCACCTGTCATATTTTTTGTCAAAATCATTAAATCTATACAGTTATATATCCTCGTCTCAGATAAAAGTTCACATGATACAACTAACAAAAGGCCCAGAAAATGTTGACAAGCCTAATTTTCTGAATAATAGCAGAATGGAACATACTAAGTGCTGGTTTGCAGCCCGACACTCATATTCCTGAATAACTTTACTTAGAAGTGACTCAACAATCTGCAAGATAGAAAATACTTTGGTGTCAAATCTTGGCGTCTATCAGCTACGACTACATCAAGACCAGCTATATATTCAAGCAAAGCAGGCTCACCTGCGAGACTTCTTCAGGTTTCTTATCCAAGAGAAGTGCACGCACAAACATGTTAAGGGATTCTGGAGTAGCCTATAAATGAAGAAGATAAAGGTCATTACGAAGTACACCACATGCCCGAGTCTGAAATACGAGGTGATACCACATCATAATACTTACCATGTCACTGGATTCTATGCGACAATCAGTTGTCATATTTTGCTCTGCTGAAAAACAGTTCTGGATTGGCTCTGCTGTGTGGCTTCTCATTAACTTATTCATAAAAGCATCTGAGTTCTTGAGTATGAAATAATTTCCAGAAGTCGAAGGCTTTGAAGTGCTGCCATATTTACATGGAGTCTGTCGCCCCATTGTCTTACTTTCACTGAATGACCTCAGAGCAAGAACACAATCCACAACTCGAACACCCTTGCCACCCTGTGTTCCAGTTAGCAGATAAAATTTATTTATTTTCTTATAACAAAAGCAGCCCAAATATTAACTTTGGCCTCTAATTGAAGTTCCTTATCAGTAAGGATACAAATCCAATCCGCCCAAAATATAGTGATTTTAAAGCTAAGAGAAAGGGCTTACTACATGAGCTCTCTATAAAGCATGAAAAAAGATACCTTCTCCAGATCAGAATGCTCGAATGTAGGGAGCCCTAAATCTTGTAGAGTGACAAGGAAGTTGCGCAAATTCTCGAAGTACTGATATGCACACAAAGCTGAGCCATCTGCTGGTACACCGGTATCAGAGGGGGCTTCCACAACCTAATACCAGTATAACATTACCGAGAAAATCGGCATCGTAAATTAGCACGGCTGACTTTTTCTAAGCAATGGAGAAGAGGACTGAAACATGCCACTGAAAGACTCTACTGAGACACACGGTAGCCAAATAAACTATAAGTATTGAAGATCATAAGTGTAACTACCTTAGGTATGGAGCCTGGCTGAACCTTATTCAGTGCATTGCAAAGGACAATTCCATTCCTCAGCCCAAGCCGGAATTCCTCCTCAGAGGGCTCTTCTGGTAGGTCCCTTGCACACACGATCCCAACTGTTCTTCGCAACCAGCTGGCTGCATCATACCGTCTATTTGCTGCATTGTCAACCCAGTAAGTCATAAATTCACATTGTACTGCTAAAATGTAGCAATCATAGATAAGAACTGTCCTAAGAACCATAACAAGTAACAACCATATATTGTACTGCTAAAATGTAGCAATCATACCGTCTATTTGCTGCATTGTGTCAACCCAGAAAATCATAAATTCACATTGTACTGCTATATGGTAGCAATCGTAGATAAGAACTGTCCTAAGAACCATAAATTATCTATTTTAAGGTAGACAATTAGCACAGTATCATTTGCAAAGCTAGCGATAAATTGGCAAAGTACTATAATTAGCTACGATTAGTTTAGACCAACCAAGGCATAAAAACACAACTATGAGCTCAACGCAAGCTCAAATTCAAACAAGCACCATCAAAAGTACTGTAAACTAGTACTGTCCACTCAATTTACGACCCTGATGACTCGAGGAATTTTGAACTAAACTGCATCTGGTCACTCACTGGCACATCTCGCCCAAATCAAAAGCCAACCGTCGAGATCAGGAGGCCACCAAAATACAGGATAGGAATTCCCGCATTCGGCCACTCATTTTCTCTAATTCACCCAAACCACCCAGACAAGCAAGAACATCAGATCACTAAATTCTCGCCCCCGCCGCATTCAGCGCGATCCGCGCGCGCAAGTAGTGCCCGAGAACTCACCGGCCTCCTGGGCCCGCCTGGTGGCCACGTCGATGTCGCTCAGCGTCCCGTGATTCCGCAGCACGCGTCCCGCCGCCACCGTCTCCTGGGCCACCTCCCTGTCCGTCGCCGTCGCCGCCGCGTCCATGGTTGAAAGAAGGCCCGAACCAGCACCGATTCCGGCGACCCGACTGATGTACGGACACCGGGGGAGAGAGGAGAAGATGTGGGCGGGGGAGAGGAAGGCCGGATCGGGGGTGGAGTCGTCTGCAGTGGTGGGGTAGTGAGGTGATGCCTGAGGTTTGCTTTTCTTGGGTTTCTCCGGTCTGTTTTCGAATGGTGGTGGCGCTCGTGAGGGGAAGAGAGCGGTTGGAGCGTGTTGGCGTGTTGCTGGTGACGTGGGGGGGCTGAAATGGGGATCGGGGATTTCGAAAGGGGTAAATCAATCGTTTGGTACTTTTGAGGCCGTAGCAGCGTCTCGACAAATATATTTGTGGTACTGCTAAATTTTACAGTGTTTGGAGTAGCATTTTTAATGGAAATTTATCATGGCTAACCTTATTAATATTAAATTATATATACTGTTTTTAATATTAATACTGCTAAATTATAGTATTGGTTATATCATCAACGAATTTATTTACCATAAAATAGTGGTTTAACGACCATATTACAAAATATTTACAGCCATAATGACGTAATATCCTCTGCTCCCAGAGGAAAAAAAATGGTAGATATCCGAGTGGGTTGTGCCCTCCAACCCTACTTAGTTTCAAACAAATGAACTAGTTTTTCAAAAAGTGTTGTGGTTTCGTAATTGTGGTTCATTTGATTGAACGTCGAGGGTACCCTAACATTGACTCACTTGCATATTTGAAAATAGGCATTTGCCCACTCGTACCAATGTTGTGATTGACTAGTACTATCTATTTCATGAAAACAACTACGCTGATTGTTCTCTAACAAAAGATATGCTCCAAATGAGGTTTGTACTCCAAGAGCTCGGCCGCATCACAGAGGTGGTATGCATATCGAACTAAAAGGAGGCCCAATTTTGTATGTTGTTAGGAAAGAAAATCATCAGACACCTGGAAGTTGAGTGGACTTTAATTGCAATATCTGAGATGCGCCTATATATATGAAGCAGAAGATCGTTCTCACAAGATCTTTCATCACATTTCCAAATCCTATCCTAGGTTTATCAAATCCCATCCAATGATTTGTGGTACCGAATTGCTCCAAGATGAAGTACATTATACGTACTACAGTGTCAATGTCATGATCCCCATTTTCTATCCTAGTATATTTCTTGGTGGCCGCCTAAATATTACATTTTCTTCGCAAGTACCATGAAGATAGCGATATGGTCTTTTTCTGCATGTAGATAGTGATATTGATATCTGTTGCACCATACAAGCGAGTTGATGGGACTACAATGGGTAGGTGAAAAAGGGCAACACATCAACATCAGTATGGTGCTTAACATAGCAATACAAATCATTAACTTCATGATCGTGATATCATTTTATGGTACACCTTCATAATCTATAGTTGCAACATTGATAAATTGGTAAGAAAAAGATCACCATGGATATTCTCAAGCTTTTCCTATCGGTCTAGAGTTTTGGATGAAATATTTGGTGTGTCTAGCTCAGTAAAGTCAATATACTCTAATTTAATTACTCCCTCCGACCCGAATTAATGGGCGGAGTACTGTTACAATTTTTTTTACAACCCCCCCCCCCCCCCCCACGAGTTTGAATTGTTTTGCAATCAAGTACTCGTCGTCTTCCTCGCGGGGCGGATCGCAGCTCGCCGGCGACGCCGCAGGCCCGCAGCCCCTGCTCCCCGTGACAAACCCTTCCTCCGGCGGCGGATCTGCGCCGACCTCCGGCAGCGGCTTCTTCGACACCGCGCGGCGCTCGCTCGAGGACCGCCGCCCCTGGACGGAGCTGATCGACCGCTCGGCCATCTCGCGGCCGGACTCCCTCTCCGAGGCCACCTCGCGCCTGCGCCGCAACCTCGGCTACTTCCGCGTCAACTACGCCGCCGTGGTGGCCGTCTCCCTCGCGGCCTCGCTCCTGGCGCACCCCTTCTCGCTCCTCGTCCTCCTCGGCATCCTCGGCGCCTGGTGCTTCCTGTACGTCTTCCGCGCCTCCGACCAGCCCGTCGTGCTCTTCGGCCGCACCTTCACCGACCGCAAGACGCTCCTCGGCCTCGTCGTCTCCTCACTGCTCGCCTTCTTCCTCACGGACAAGGAGGTAAACTGAATAGCTGCAGCTGCATTTCAGCAAAATATCAAAACACAATTTGGTTAAACTGCATTTCAGCATTTCAACAAAATTTAGCTGCAGCTGCATTTCAGTAAACTGGCCATTGCCTAAATGTACTCGTCCTGGCCATTGCCTAAATTTGGTTAAACTGAATTTAGCTGCATTTCAGCATTTCAGCAAAATTTAGCTGCAGCTGCATTTCAGTAAACTGAATATGCCATAATAAGAACTGAACAAGAACACAAAGCATCAAAACAATCAAGTTTACAGTTATGCAGTGTACATGTGAAACTGCAGCTGCATTTCTGCTTGAGTTTGTTCTGCCTGTAACATGTGAAACTGAACATTTGTATTTAGTGATCACTCTTGTGTGCTCAGATTTGAGCGAGTAGAACTGTTCTTTGATTTGTGAATTTACATTCATTTCCATAACTGAATGATAACCTGCTGAATGAGTGATGAAACTACACCAGATGTCAATTTTACAGAGTACAGACGTATGATTATTTTATGGAGTACATTTTAAAACTATTAAAGGTATCCATAGTGTTGGCGAAGATGTAATTATGAAAGATGTACTCCAGATAATGGAAAGCATCATCATTATGGAAACATTATTCAGTATCTGCATATTCCAGTGCTGCATTTGACATATTCCAGTGCTGCATTCAAGATGAACTTCATGACACAGTATCTGCATATTCAGTATGCAGAGCTGATTGCAGGCTAGTGGCCTGGTTTGTTAATCTAGGAGCAGTAGCGCATAGGAGTATGTACACGTACGGCTTGGGAAAAACTCACCATGGATGCAGACGGGCAGAGGCGGGAGGACGGTGATGCCGGCCACCATGGCGCACCTGAGGGCGAGCTTGAGGGCGCCGCTGAGGGCCGCAGCGCCACGTCGGGGTCCTTCATGCTGCCTTGCCTCCCCGACCCCTGCTGCAGCCCGAGCGCGCTGCCGAGCATGCTCCCCCTCCCGCTGGCGACAGGCTGCGCCACCCACGAGCCTCCGCGAAGAGGTCGCCGTTCCCGTGCTCCTCCACGGCCCGGCCGCCGGAGGTCAACGACGCACAACGGCAAAGATAGGATCTTGGGGGGAAAAAGGAATTGATCTCCCTCGTCCTTGGGTTCGTGAAAGAAATACGGGGACGAGGAGGAAGGCGGAGCAGGCGGCGCGGGAGGGGCGGAGCAGGCGGCGCCGGAGGGGAAGAGCACAGCGCCGGAGAGGGAGAGGCTGCGGGAGGACCCGTGACTTCAGGTGAAAAATATCATGTGGGGGGGGGGGGGGGGGTTTGCAAAAAATCCGACGCGCCCAGTAATTCGGGTCGGAGGGAGTAAAAGAAAAAAAGACAAACTAAAAATGCCACTATGGCCCGTCCAACACTCCCAGTAGGTCGCTCCTGTTAGCGACATGACGCTCCCGTGTCGTTAACCGGGGTATATAGAAATTTCGTAGGTAAGGGTTCGTTTATGCATTTGTCGGAGAGAGTGCTACGCTGGACTTACGTTCGAGATGGCCGTCATGCTCCCCCACATGGGTTAGCCCAATTTTTTTTTCTGTTTTATGTTTTTCTTTTGTTGTTGATTTTGTTTCCGCTTTTGGATAAATATATGAAAAAATGTTCGAAGAAATGAATATTTTTTAAATAGTTCAGATTTTCAACTATCCATTTTATAAATTATATTTTGGAAAATGTTGATATTTTAAAAATGGTTCAGATTATGTATGGTTAGTATTATGGAAAATGTTCAAATTGGAAAATTTACAAATTTTCATTTTGTAAATGGTTAATATTTTGAAATATGTTTATTTTTAAAATGGTCCAGCTTTTAAAAACATTCATTCTTTTTTAAAAAATAGATTAAAAATGTTCATAGTTTTAAAAGGTCCAAATTAAAAAATCTTCAGATTTATAGAAAATGTTCTTTTTTAAAAAATATTCAGATTTGAAAGTTCAGATTTTTGAAAAAAAAATAGCTTGTGTAAGAAGGAGCAAAGTGCTACAATGATTTTTACAAAATTGAAGCTTTACTGACGTTTTGCTACAATAAATGGGGAGTTGTTGCATAGTTTTTTTTTTCTACATGGGTGTGTTTAGAGTGCAAGTTTTAAATCTGGATTTTTTTGCTACACACCGTGCTACATGTGCAAAACAAATTGTTATTTTGCTTTATTGATCGGATGCAACATTTTCTGAAATATGTTGTTACATGTGATGTTACATGCATAGAAACAAATGCTACACACGAAATGTTTTTGTTACATTGGTCGTACGCACGGGATCTCGAGTCAATTAAATGGATCGAACGATGCAGAAGGTGGCTGTAGCGATCGCTGCAGCCGACTGACGATTAGCCTTTGCCAAGAAACAAAACCGGAAAAGGAAAAAAAGAGAAAATGAAAATGAACAAGATAGTCAAAATGGGCCAGCCCATGGAGATGCTGCTGCGGGGGAGCGATATATAGTGCTCGGCTGCTTGCGGACTTGCGGTACGTAAATAGTTTTTGCGGTGGGGAGCTATACGGGCCAACCGGCCGAGTACTACATAGTCCATTTTGGTTTGGTAAATAATTGAGCTCCATTCTCTCTCTCTCGAAAAAAAACTTAGCTCCGTCCCTTTGCTCCTCACACGGAGTGCCAGCCGCCGCCGGAGTCCAGAACCAGAATCCATCGACCCCGCCCCGCCGCAGGCAAACTAATCCGCATCCGAGAAGACGAACACGAGGTACGAATTCCCGTCGGGTACCAGTTCATTATCTCCCAAGATCCAACCTTCTTTTTACCTTTGTTTCCGTCCCCTTCTCGTCGCAGAGCAGCAGTCCGATTCCGGGACCAAGAGGTGTTCAATCTCCGACTCGACTTGGCTAGGGCAGCCCTGAAGCCTATATAAGGCAGGCTGGGAACCTGGAGCATCAAACACAAGCCACCTCAATCAGGGAAGACATACAATTTGATCAGGAACAGGGTTGAGAAAACCTCCGGCGATAGAGATGGAGTCTGTGGAGGAACCTGCAGGCGTCTCGCTGTCGCCGTTGCCGGTGCTTGTGCACGATCTTGGAACCGATGGCTCGCAGACGCAATACAGCGCCTCCAGCCAAACCCTGAGCACCCTAGCCGTCGACGAGCTGCGACACTACCGCTGCTTCGAGACGCCACAGGGCTGGGTTCTCGCTCTCGACCCGGCCTCCTTCCAGACCTTCCTATGGCGGCCTCAGGACGGCGAGAGGATCCATCTGCCACCCAAGGAGCAGGGGTTCCCACAACACTGCAAGTGCTTGCTCTCCGACAGGCCAGATGCGGCTTCAGGCTGCTGCTATGTGGTGGTCTTTGATCTCGATGACTGTGAGATATGGTTCTGCAAGATTGGGGCCACCGATTGGGTCAACTACAGCTATGAACTCAGCTTGGTCCTCGACGGCAAAATTCGCCGGATGACCAACATAGCCAAGTGCCATGGCATTGCAGCTGTCGGTGGCAAGATTTACTTTGTATTTACAGCCTGTGAGTTGGGTGTCATTGAGTTCAATGGAAAGGAGGGACTGAAACTTCACACTATAGAGGTTGACCAGGTTGACCTGCCGCTGACCATGCCGATGGCTTCAATGTACTTGGTTGAGTCCCGTGGCGAGCTCTTCCTCGTCGTCATTTTCTTCGATGGCCACAATGTGCACAAGCTTGCCAAGCATGCCGTCTACAAGATGGACTTCTCGAAGCAAGCATGGTGCGAGGTGGACGAGATCGGTGCTGATAGAGTCTTCCTTCTTGGTGGGGATAACATTAGGATCTCTTGTTTTGGGGCCTCGTGCTCGGCGGATGATCTCAGTGGTGGTCCGCGAGGCAACTGCATATATTTTCTGAATCATATTGCCATCGAAGAGAGCTTTCTGCATGTCATCGACCTGAAGAAAGGGACTGAACAAGTGCAACGACCTTTCAGGCACAATGGTTATGACATGCCATCGCGGTCGCCGTTCTGGTTGCTACCTACAGAATGTACCTTTCAGGCACAAGGGTCATCGTTGGCGTCATGCAAAGATAGGCCTTTTTACATTTTCCTGTATCTTCCTTTTATTCGTGTTTCTTTTCGGAACTATGTAATGAACGTGAATCAGGTTTCCTATTTACGTATTGTCTTCTACTTGTACTTTGATCTCCTGCATACAATGAACAAAAGGGTTGTCTCCTTGTATTCTCTCTTCTGTTATTCTGCACCCAAACAAATACCACTTTTCTATGCATGTTCCATGGCAATTATGGGCCACACTATTAAAATGTTATATTTCCAAAATGCATACACTGTTCACATGTTTTATTTCCAAAATGCATACAATGGTGGTTTTGATGCTATGGTTCAGCTCGCTTGGCAGAAAGAAATAAAATCTTCAGTTTAGATTTAGCCCAAGAGGAAAGAGGCCTGTCCACGGAAGAGGTGCAGCTGCGGGGTGTTTTTAAGAGTAAGCTATTGGGTTTTGCACTTTTGCTGCTGTTGATCCGGCCATTGGCACTGAAGTGAATCTGTTGCATTATGTTAAGTAGATGAAGCACAAAGCTAAAAAATAATAATATCATATTCTGTTGTATGGTTGTTCAGCTTCATTGAGACGGGAGGGCACGGGGTATGGTTGTTCAGCTTCATTGAGAATGGAGGGGACGTCGCCATGTGCGGCTTCTGCATCGAGGTTTGGGGGTGGTTGGAAGCATGTAAGTGGTGAGCTGACATGGACGCTTCAAAACGCCAAAACTTGATCAAGATGCCATCGCCCAAATCAAATTTGACAGAAGCGTTGAAGAGACTGCGAGTTCTGCTGTCGACGGGGAGGAGCAAGCCTAGCCAAGATCTGCTCGGATCCATGAATAGTCTTGGGTTTATTTAGGTTTCATCTTTTATTTCGTTATATTCTATTAAGTTTACCGGTAGATTCGGATTCAGAATGATCGGTAATCCTGGCAAATTGCTTAAGTACGAGGTAGAGAGTTGTGATGACAAGGTAAACACTTGGTTCAGTGAAGCTATTGGACGTCATTGTACCTTTATGAGATGTTCAAGCTCCAAGAACCATTCATGTACACTTACTGGCAAGAACGGCCATCTATGCGGGGATAGTCGAAGCAAACTTAGTTTTATAAATGAAGGACAACTGCTACTAATATCTGAAGAGAGTGTCTCTGATCTCAACAGTCGTCTTAGTTTGGATCCTCAAGTTTTTAATTCCCAGACAACCTTATTCAACATTTCTGCAAATATAACCCCAGGCTACCCAACAGTCACTACCATTCGCTGTGGTTTTACCTTTCCAGAAGAAAACCTTTCTTTTTTTCGATAAGGGGATTTTATTACTTAAAAGGTTTAAGTATTACACCCGGCCTCTGCATAGCTAAGATGCACACAGCCCCAAAGTCACTGGTACAAGTTCAGACCATAAAAAAGGCGAAATACATATCATAATGAGAAATTGTAAATCCGCCTATAGCAAAGGAAGGTCAATCCGGAGTCTATGTTGCCACCCATGCCGGGATAGCAACTCCCTGGCCGCAACCTCCAGTCTCGACGCTACCTCCAAAAACAAGTCTCGGTGCTCCACTCGCTGCAGGGCCGACCATGATCGTAGCGTCGCCGTGCACCGGTAAATAACCTGCATAATAGAAGCAACTTTATCATTAAAAACCTTGTCATTTCTACATAGCCAGAGCGACCAAATAACGGCAATCGCACCCATCCTACAGAAGAGTTTAAACCTAGGATCGACACCATTCAACCAGTTGCCAAAAAGGTTTGCAACCGAACGTGGTGGATGTAAGGTAGAACCTATCTGGACAGCTGACCATATAGACCTAGCGAACTCGCAATGGAAGAATAAATGTGCAATGGACTCGTCATTTTGACAGAACTCACATTTTTTGCTTCCTTGCCAATTACGCTTAGCAAGGTTATCCTTTGTAAGAATTACACCCCGACGAAGATACCACGCAAAAACTTTAGTTTTAAGCGGGATCTTCATCTTCCAAATTTTATTACTTTCTTTAGTATCGACTGGCACATCGGGAAGAATTAACGCTCTATACATCGAATCCACAGAGAATTTACCATTCTTCGTAAGATTCCATCGAAATCTATCTGGACCTTCCGACAATTGGACAGAGTCCAAACGGAGAAGCAAGTCATTCCAGGATGCCTGCCTTGTTCCAAGTAAACTTCTTCTGAACGACACATCTGGTGGGGAGGAACCCAGCACCTTCGCAAGCGTATCGCTTTTGTGACGAACAATCGAGTAAAGAGCCGGATATTGTTCCTTGAGGGTAGACGGGCCCAGCCATTTATCAACCTTTCTAAATCGCTCCAACTCATCAATTACCCATTGTGGCTGCTGGATACAAGACACGAGGAATGTAGGTAGCGGCTAATAGTACCGATTTGGTAAGCGTCAGTCTCCGGCCACGAGTAATAAAATCAAGGGAGAAGCCTATTCTTTTTTCCACCGCCGAGATGTATGGCAAGAGGACTTTCTTGTGTCTATTTTACAGTTAAGTCTCATTTTACCGTACTGAACAAAGTTCTTGATAAGATTGGTAACTTGTTACTATATGCTAAACGCCTCCTGTAAGTTTTGAGCAACGATCTGTTTATACCAAAGTATTGAAACCAACCTTTTGCCATTCTGTACTTCCTTAAAAAGGAATTAAACCCTTAGTTTTACATAGAGAAAAAGAACATGAAGTGAAGCTGTTGCATTATGTTAGGTAGATGAAGCACAAAGTTAACAAAACTCATATAATATATTCTGTCATATGGTTTCAACACCATTATTTTCTCATTTGAGGTCATTTTGATATCATCTCTTTTTGAGCCAAAATCAGCTGTCAACACATGCCCCCCTGTTTTTTGGCAAAGCTAGCGTGCCAAAAAATAACTTGCACCATTATTGTTCTAAGGACGATGTCAACACTCCATCGGCCATATGTTCTTAGGGCGATAATAATTTATCGGCCATATATGCTAAGAGCGATATGTATGTTTATCGGCCATATGTGCGTTTTTAAGCCTCTTGCGGTCTTGCCACACACTCGGGTAGAATTTCTTCAAGTAACGTCCATTAAGGGCCCGAGGCAATATCAACCCTCCATCCGTAGATTCCACCAAATATGAGTTTCCAGGCACAACTCTCATGATTTTAAAAGGACCCTCCCAGCTCGGAGACCACTTGCCAAATTTCTTGTCCTTCGAACCGACCGGCAAGATTACCTTCCAGACGAGATCACCAACCTGAAAACTTTTCAGCTTCACCTTCTTGTTATAAGCCTTGGCTACCCGTAATTTGTCCCTCTCAATGTCCTTCAATGCCGTCAAACGTTTATCGGCAACCTCGTCGATGTTGTCCATCATCAAATTGTGAAAATCAACTGCCGATAAACCATCTTGTTTGGCGATTCTCAATGCAGCCAGATTTACCTCAACGGGCAAAACGGCTTCTTGCCCATATACCAACTCATATGGTGTTACTTTGGTTGCACCGTGCCGTGAAATCCTGTGCGCCCACAATGCTTCGGATAGCACCTCATGCCACCTCCTCGGATATTCATCGACCTTCTTCTTAATGAGCCGAATCAATGTCTTGTTGCTAGATTCGGCCTGTCCATTGGCTTGGGCATAATAAGGAGATGAATTGAGCATCTTTATACCATATGATTCGGCGAATTCTTTCACTTCTTTCGCCATAAATGATGTACCTTGATCTGTAGTCAATGTCTGTGGCACACCGAATCTATGAATAATGTGCTCGGTTATAAATTTGATTACCTCCTTATGTGTCATATTCCGGAGAGGTACTGCTTCAGACCACTTGGTAAAATAATCGGTGGCCACCAATACGAACCGATGCCCTTTCGAGGACGCAGGATGAATCATGCCAATAAAATCCAATCCCCATCCCCTGAACGGCCATGGCTTCACAATAGGATGTAGCATAGCAGCAAGTGCCAATTGGATGTCCCCGAACTTCTGACAAGACTCACACCCCTTATAATACCTAAAGCAATCATTAATCATCGTCGGCCAATAAAATCCAGCACGCCGTAGTAACCACTTCATCTTGTGAATCGCTCCAACTCATCAATTACCCATTGTGGCTGCTGGATACAAGACACGAGGAATGTAGGTAGCGGCTAATAGTACCGATTTGGTAAGCGTCAGTCTCCGGCCACGAGTAATAAAATCAAGGGAGAAGCCTATTCTTTTTTCCACCGCCGAGATGTATGGCAAGAGGACTTTCTTGTGTCTATTTTACAGTTAAGTCTCATTTTACCGTACTGAACAAAGTTCTTGATAAGATTGGTAACTTGTTACTATATGCTAAATGCCTCCTGTAAGTTTTGAGCAACGATCTGTTTATACCAAAGTATTGAAACCAACCTTTTGCCATTCTGTACTTCCTTAAAAAGGAATTAAACCCTTAGTTTTACATAGAGAAAAAGAACATGAAGTGAAGCTGTTGCATTATGTTAGGTAGATGAAGCACAAAGTTAACAAAACTCATATAATATATTCTGTCATATGGTTTCAACACTTTGCTTGCACTTTACTTGCAATAATATGACTTTGAGATATATTTTAAGATATCAATTCATCGACATTTATTTTTTTTGAATTTTATGAGGCAAAAGATTTGCCTCTATATATTAATTAAGAAGGAGTTTAGAGGCTTAAACATTGTTTACATCACCAACCATAAGACCCAACCAAAAAGCTAGATAGGGGATTAATCTCCCGGTAGAATAAACTCTAAATGCTTGGCACCCGCTTTGACCCAAGTTTGTGCCTCGTCTTTAATCCTCCCCAAAATAATCGGAGGGAGTGTGGATTTGTGCCGGAACACTCTAGCGTTGCGCTCGGTCCATAATTCCCAAGAGATAAGCATTGTGAGGGATGCAATCGCCTTTCGCCTAGCGGAGTCATTCACGGTCATATGAGTCCACCAATCTTGGATACAATTGAAGTTGTCCCAAGAGCTCATGTCCAACCACGATAAGTGAAGCCAATCCTTCACCATGCACCAAATGCGCTTAGCGAACCGGCATTGGAACAAAAGGTGAGCAGCCGTCTCTCCCGTTTGCTTGCAAAGAGGGCAAAGATCACAATTTGGCAAACCCCTCCGTCGCAATCGGTCCGCCGTCCAAACACGGTTTTGGATGATAAGCCAAGCGAAGAATTTACATTTGGGAGGAGCCCACACCTTCCACACTATCTTCTTCATGTTGGATGAGGTGGTGCCTATGAATTGAGCGTGGTAGGCCGAACTTGCCGTGTAGGATCCCGTGGAGGACATGGTCCATGTGATGGTGTCGGGGACGTCTTCATCAAGGTGCACTTGTTGTAGAGAGGTCCAAAGCGCAACGAATTGTTGTATGTGGGCGAGAGTGACCCCGTCGGAAGTGTTTATTTGGTTTATCCATGCATCATCTTGCATGGCCTTTTGCACACACCATTTCTTCCGCTTCGATATCAAGTAGATGAGGGGTGCGACGTCACGAGGTCTACGTCCGTCCAACCAAGGGGAGTCCCAAAAAGGCGCCTTGTGGCCGTTACCAATAGTGATTGCGGTGCATGCATAGAAGAGGTCGTAGTCCTCACTTGTGCAAGGGTTGCCCATACCAATCCATAGCTTTGAGGTGTCCGTCCACTCAAGCCATAGCCAACGAAGCCGAAGGGCCGCCCCAAATCTTTCCGTGTCTAGTATCCCCAATCCACCAAGCTCGGTTGGGCGGCACACCTTTTTCCAATTAACCTTGCACTTGCCACCGGAAACCTTTTTCCAATTTCCGTGCAACATATATTTGACTTAGCTAACTTTTTATTACAACTAACATTCAGTGATGGGTTAAAAACCTGATATTAGCCCTAAAATATGCCATAGTTCTTTGGTTTGTTTCAGAAAATATTAAAACAACACAGATATTAAGCAAGAACGCTTAACAAACCTGATATTGTTCAGGTATGACAATAACTAGAAATCCAGAGCAGGGTTTCGAGTAATTGTTCGTGACGCCTGGAACTCAACCGCACCTTCAAAATGTGCGGCTGTGCAACGGTATGTGCTAAGCTCATATGCTTGAGAAGATTCTTTTTTGAGATCACTTGAGAAGAAATGTTACTGATATAACTATAAAAGTTGCAACCAAACAGCTTGCTGTTGAATGCCAACAAGCTTATTCTGTCCTTACTCGTCCTCGGATTTTGATTTTTTGCAACTATACCTGAACAGGCATCAACTTGAGATACTCATGAGTCCATTTTCTGAAACTGAAGTTTTTTAGGCAATTAAAACGTTCCTGTGGACAATACCCTAGGTCCTGATGATGTTGGTTCCGGTTTCTGCCAAGACTCTGACAAATAATCGAACAGGACATGTTGACATTATTTGGGCAGTTTTACCATGGTACACTAAAACTAGAAGAAAAATCCATCATACATGATACTGCTGAGAAAAAAAGGAAAATGGCAGTGATTGAATCAGGCGAATAATTCCACCCAAATTCACAATCTCGCTGGAGTTATACACACAGAGAAAAAAGAACATCAGGTTCACACCATCTGTTCTCAGAACACAATTCGTTCAGCAGAGGGCTGACGGTTCAACATCTTTTGAACGTTACAAGCAACTTGCTGTTCAATGCCAAGACGGCAATTCTTTCCTTCCTGGACTGGATCGAGAACAACATAAAAATGCATAAATTCTGCTTGATAACATTTAGTTGAGAAACTAGAATAGTTCAGAAATGTAAATGCAAAAAAAGAAGTACGAGAGAACAAAGAATTCGCCACGATTCCCGCCGATCCCCGACGATCACTTCCTGCGTCGCTGCGTGGTTGCTCCGGCCTTCTTCGCTGCCTTTGCCTCCCGCAGCTGCTGCTCCATGTCGAAGTGGCGGTGGCGGCAGTGGTTGGCGTGCTTGGCCAAGACCTCCATGGAAGCCCGGCTCTCCCAGCAGGTGTGACTGCAAAGCACGTTGAAGAGGACGGCCGTCGTCGATGCCCCGCGAGACGCACGGGCGGCGGCGTTGGCCGCCGTGAAGGGGCGGAAGGTGGGGCGGGGGTTGGCGGTGAGGGAGGAGGAGGCGTCGGCGATCATGCCGCGGTTCTTGGGGTTGATGGCGTCGGCGATCTTGCCGCGGTTCTTGAGGTCGGCGAGGGAGGAGGAGGCGGCGTCGACGATCTTGCCGCGGTTCTTGGCGTTGGTGGCGTCGGCGAGCGAGGAGGAGGTGGCGTCGCGGTTCTTGGCGTCGGCCGTCGGCGAGGAGGCAGCGCTGGGGACGTTCTTGTAGGCCGCCATCGAGGAGGCAGCGGCGGAGACGTAGAGGGAGCGGGAGGCGGAGGTCGGAGCAGAGGCGGCGTGGAGGACGGAGACGGTGGCGGCCCGTGGGCGTGGGTGCTGGGCTGGACGCGCCCAGCCCCAGACGAGGCGGAGGAGGGTGAGCCGTTCCGTCCCGGAGAGGAGGCGGAGGAAGGCGAGGAGGTCCATGGCGATCGGGCGTGCCGGTGTGTGCGTGGGTGGGCGCTGGGAGAGCAAGGCAGGGAGCGCGGAGCGGTGTCGACTGTCGAACAGCTTGGTGTGAGTTCAGAAGAATTCAGAGGGGAGGGGGGAAAGAAATATATGGGCGAAAGGAAAACTGTCCATGGACAGATGGGCCTAAACTCTGAAGGCTTGGGCCGACAGAAGCTGCTCTCGTCTCTGCCGATGACGGCGATGAGACTAGCGCCAGCGGTGGCGGGCGGCGGGCCGGGGCCGGGGCCGGGCCGGGTCCGGCTCCGGCTCCCTCACCGACAGGTGGGGTCCAGAGTGTTACGACTTAAAACTCTGACCCGACCGACCGACCCGAACCCCCATCACGAGCAAACCCTCCCATCCCGCCGGCGAAATCCGGCGCCGTGCCGCGTCTTCTTCCTCCGCCGCCGCCACCCCTCCTGTGCGCGCTGTGCTCTAGTGCCGACACCACGCCCCTGCCCGCCCGTTCGCTTCCGTCGCTCCAGCACGTTCTCTGCCCCTGATCCCCCTGCCAGGCCGCCACACTGAGCTCCGGAACTCGGTGTTCCGGCGGCAAGAACGGTGGCACTGCTGCTGCTGCAGCAGCAATTTCAGTCCGCGAGTGCAGGCAGAGTGCTTCAATCTTCTTCTTTTTCTGATTTCCCAATTGAGATTAGAGGGTATACTTAATTATTGATTTGTAGGTCTGGAAAATGAAGAACAAGCAGGACAAGTTGAGTGCTTTGAAACATACCTCAGCTGAAAATAACACCGAATATTACTTCGACCTCAACACCAAATCCCATGTATGTCAGCTGAAGTGGACGTTGTGAAGAAGTCGGTGAGGTTCCAAATGGTGATGCCGCGGATGATTGGTTTGGATGTCATTGGGAGCATGAGCCGGTGTCGTGTTCTTGCGCAATGGGGATTCTCTGCTGTGCTCTCCGTTGATCTGGAAACTATGAAGCTGAGGATGCTGTTTGCTGTCTTGTAATGAGAAATGCCCATCAACACTGATTTATCCTTTACACTGAATCTAGAAACTATTCTGGACCTCATTGTGATGATGTGATTGAAAACAGGGTGATGCCTTAGCTGGGAGAGGACGGTGCTGGTGGGCTCTGCCTGCTTACCATGTCATCTATCTTAGCTGAAGTGGATGCGGTGAAAAAGTCAGTGAGGTTCCAAATGGCTATGCCCAATAGGATTGGTTTAGGTGTCATTGGGAGCATGAGCTGACATGGAGAAGTAGGTGAGGTTCCCAAAGGCCATGCCGGTGAGGATTGCTTCCATGCCCCTACCTGCCCGTTCGCTTCCGTCGAGACCTGGAATTCCGCACAAGGATGATGGGACAATTGCATTCGAGACTGACTTCTTCAAGCGCCAAGCCTTCCTGACTGTTTCAGGCTAACATTTGGGCTGAGACTTATGCTTGTGCTCTCAGCAATGTTTATACCTTTGGGCTGATATTCCGGACAGAGAACTCACATACGTCCAGACATTTGGCAGAGTTTTGGATGGTTGAACCAGAAATTGCATTTGCAAACTTGCATGTGAGCTCATCCTAAACTAAACTCAGTTTTTTCTGTCTTGGCTTATTTATGTGGATTATTGGTTGAGACTTTTTTGTTTGAACAGTATTAACACTGTACTTATAAAAACCTTGCCACAGGATGATATGAACTGTGTGGAGAGCTATGTACAATACCTCTGCAAATGGTTACTCTAGCATTTGCCATGAAGACATGGAATTTCTGGTGAAACATGTCAACAAGACCACAATTGAGCGGCTGGAGCTTCTTTCCTCTGCACCCTTTGAATGCATTTCATATACAAAGGCTGTGGAGATCTTAATAGCTACATGTAAGAAATTTGAGAACAAGGTTGAATGGGGAATTGATTTTGCGTCTGAGCATGAGAGCTATGGAGATTATAACTGGTATTGCTACTTTTGTATCAGTTAGTGTACCCTGTTTAGATATATAATTCTTTCTTTCAATATGAAGCTATTTGACCGAGGTGATTTTTAAGAAACCAGTTATTTTGATGAAATGGCAGTCACACCTGCTTTTTATTGATTGATCATAAGATAGAGGAGTTCAGGTTACAGATTGCGGGGAGAAGACGCTTACAACACTTGCCGTGCAGGCAACAAGCAACAACGGAGAACAACTAGCTACTGGTACTCTGTATTTTGTCAGGTTCTCTCGGTCTATTTAGCAGGTCCAAAGCGCTTGCTATTCAGTAATCGTTGCAAGGAGCTGCTGCACTGTGGTTACCCTTACATTGAAAATGCGTGCATTTCTCTCTTTCCAGTGAGTCCACCATGTTAGTTGAGAGAGAGCTATCCAGCCGCGGCGCCGCTGCTTGGGCAGCATGGCTATTGTGGTTTGGAGCCACGTTTGGAGAGTTTCAATTTGCTCAGAGACGAAGGCCGGATGTCGCTGGCATCGTTGCAGAACAACACACCACAGCTGAATTGCCATGGGGCATGTAGCGAGCAGGTGAACAGCTGTCTCTTGGTAGTATGAACAAAGCGGGCAGAATTCATTGTTCGGCCATCCTCTTCGTGCAAAAGTATCGGCGGTTAAGCAGCGTCCTTGCACAGCCAACCAGGCGGATACTCGACAGGCGAGGGGAGCATCGCTACACCAGATTATTGATTTGAAGCTGCGACGAACAGAACACTCAAACTGAATGTTGTATGCCGAAGCTGCTGAATAGACACCATTAGCAGTCCATCGCCAAAATCAAAGTCTGAAAAGAAGCCAGTTATTTATGTAGATTATTGCTTGAGACTTTTTTGTTTGAACAGTATTAACATTGTACTAAAACCGTACCACAGGATGATATGAACTGTGCGAAGAGCTATGTACAATACCTCTGCAAATGGTTACTCAAGCATTGCCGTGAAGACATGGAATTTATGGTGAAACATGTGGACAAGACTGCAATTGAGCGTCTGGAGCTTGTTTTCTCTACACCATTTGAACGCGTTTCATATATAAAGGCTGTGGAGATCTTAATAGGTGCAGGTAAGAAGTGTGAGAACAAGGTTGAATGGGGAATTGATTTAGCGTCTGAACATGAGAGGTATGGAGATCATAACTGGCTTGCTACTTTTGTATCAGTTAGTGTACCTTGTTTAGATATATAATTCTTTCTTTCAATATATCAGGTATTTGACTGAGGTGATATTTCAGAAGCTTAGTTATTGTTTATAACTACCTGAAAGAAATAATGGCATTTTACATGAGGCTCAATGATGACCAGAAGACAGTGGCTGCAATGGACGTGCTTGTTCCCAAGGTACAGCGTCTATTATGTCATTGTACCTGATGCTCTTTTAGACTGTTTACAGAGCAATTGTCTTTCAATGATGTTTATTGCACGCTTCTTGTTTTTTTTCTCTGCTTCTGTATTGTCTGTTAAGCATAACAGTTGGCATTGTGCCCAAGTATGTTCTATTTCTATTGGATCGAATGCTTGATCATTCATGCCTTTAATGTGTATAGCCATGATTGCTCGCTTTCTGAATGCTATGTTTGCTAGGTTGGTGAATTGATTGGTGGAAGCCAAAGGGAGGAGCGTCTTGATGTTCTGAAACAAAGGTGCCATCACCCTGCTTTGTTAACTCAACTAGTGTATTTTGTATCTTATTCGTCGCTGCTTCTTGTATGGATTCACTGTGGAGTGAAGATCTCTTATTTGCATCTGCATCGACTTGATCATGTACCTCTATTTTTCTTACACAAGTAGAAATTTAATTGCTAGTACTAGCATCGTTTTATTGTAGAGTTGTTGACTACTTAACTTTCTACTTAAAGGTCTTAGCTTTTGCTTGTGGCAAATAGTTGTTAACCTATGAGATTTGTTGGATGGTGTCTGGTAGTATTGAACTCTGTTTTGGATCTAAACTTAACAAGAAGATGAACAGTACTTGGATCATGCTCTATGATTTAGATTTTCAAAACACTAGCAATCTGAAAGCAGTTTACATTCTTTGCTGATTTTGTGATTTTTCTTATGAACCTCCTTCTGTGCAAATCGATCTCAATGAATAATACCTACATCAGCACGCTCTTGACTGATGTTGTTTCTGCGTGTGTGTCTGACAACCTTGCATCTTGTTCTACAGAATTCTCGACGCAGATCTGCCCTTGAAGCCGTATGAGTGGTACTTGGACCTCAGGCGCTTTGGATCTGTGAAGCACAGTGGGTTCGGCCTTGGCTTCGAGAGGATGATCCTTTTCGCACTGGTCTTGACAACATCAGGGACGTCATTCCATTCCCAAGATACCCTGGTAGGGCTGATCTTTGAAGGGTGGACGATTTCCGCCTCAAAACAGAAGTGAATCCCGCACTTCATTGCCATTTGAAGGATATACCCCGTTTGGCCTTAAATATAGAAATTTCGACACTTTGATTGGTGATTTTGGACAGTTTCGACGCCCATCTTTGGTTTGGCTGTTGCATTCTCCCACAGTTATGTCTAGGTTATATGCTGTTCACTGATTTGGATGTCTCTTTAAGTCTCTTGTCCTTGTTTCTTCACTACTGTTGATTTTCACGCTTGTATTTTGGTATTGTAGATTTTCGAAAGTACCGTTCAACTTTACTATCCGTCTACTGTAGATCGCTGGAATTTACATGGATCCACGCGAACTGAAATTCTGTGATGTTGCTTCGTTCCAATCATGTCTTTCGTTCCACACGCACACGGTCTATGTGAACTAATATTTCGAATGATCAGAAATACAGAGTGAAAGAGAATGACAGTATAATCCGCATATTAGAGTAACTTTACTGAATACTAAGAAATAAAAATACTGAACAACCAGTTTTGAGTATACGGAAAAACATTAATCAGAACGTGGTGGTGTCCTGCCAGATCACATCCGTTTTCCCCGCAAAAAAAAGAAAGAAAGCCGTCTGCCCCTCGCGGCTTCACCTCCTATCACCGTGTGTGAGGAGTCAGGAGTGGCCAGGAAGAGCAGGCCGAGGCGGGCAAGGATCATCAGCAAACGCGATCTCAAAGCCGGCCTAGACAATTTCGTCGGATTTGAGGTCCGTCCAGAGGCGGCAAGGGCAGAACGTGCTAGTGTTATTGCGTTAGATTTCCCACACAAAATCTTACGTTTTTGCGTTTTGAGTATCTGTTAGACTTTCTTTCTCCAATGTAGTAAAACAACAATTTTCAAATACTGTTCTTAGGTAGTTAGGTAAAACATTATATATTAGAAATTCACTGTGACTCCCGGGTGTAAATGCTCATGTTTGTCAAAATTTAAAAAATAATATGAAAATATATCAAAAAAATCTGAAAAAAAATTGGGCACGAACATATACATGTTTGGAACATTCTTATAAAATTGCGAAAGCAGATGACACATTATGTGGTCTGTGCAAAAAAAAAAAAAAAAGGCAAAATTTGTGGCCGAAATGAGATTTAAAAATACATTTGTTAAAGCACGGATGTCATAACAGGAGCATATGCACCCGGGAGGCAAAACGCCTCTCACATTATATATCCCTAAGCAATTTCAAGGATGTCATGAGAATCCTGAAACTTTGAAAATAGTTGTCCAGGTCCTGAAATTGCGGAAAAAACTGAGTCGTTATTTTTATTTGATCTTCTAGGACCTAACTTTACTAGTATAAGATTGCTGCAGCATTGACTTTGAGAACAGAAAAATAATTCAAGATTGGCAGCTCGATGACATTTCAGAGAAAGGGAAGAGAATTTTCAGCAGCATGAGCACGAACTGACACTTTTCGACAGTTTGTTGTAGGCCAAGAGAAGACCAGAATGCAATGCCATGGATCGGAACAGCATCATCGATCTGCAGTCAACTGCAGGGGAACGCGACGCAAGCAGTGACGCCGGCTCACGCACGCACCCCAATTTACAGTCAGTAGTCGCAGCAGTGCAGCACCACGAAGCATCTCAACAGCAAGCAAGCAGGGCTCGTGGGCTCGTGGCCATGTCGCCGGCGGTGAAGGTGTACGGGTGGGCTATGTCACCGTTCGTGGCGCGCGCTCTGCTGTGCCTGGAGGAGGCCGGCGTGGAGTACGAGCTCGTGGCCATGAGCCCCGAGGCCGGCGACCACCTCCGCGTGGACTTCCTCAGCCACTTCCCCATGACGCGTTACTTCATGGAGACCGAGTACGCGGCTCTGGTGGAGGAGCTCCCGCACGTGAAGGCGTGGTGGGAGGAGCTCAAGGCCAGGCCGGCGGCGAGAAAGGTCACGGAGATCGGAGTTCATGCCGCAGAAGTTTGGGCTCGGGAAAAAGCAGAGCAGTAGTGAATTAGTGATGGAGTCACGGAGTGTAGTGAATTACAGCAGAAGAAATATTGGGTGATTGATTAAATCATTTTCTGGTTGGTCAATGAATCGATCCGCCTCAATGCCGTGTACCCTCATACTTGTAGTCATGTTGAGTAAGCTGAAGCGAAAGTTCTGCTTAGATGCCTTTCATTTTGCGATGCTGAAGAACTCCAGCCATCGATGATTGAGACCGATTGTGCAGCTGTGTGTTTGGCTTTCAACGCGGGACATCAAGATTTATCAAGGCTCTGTGTGACTGAGATCGATCGGCTCAGAAGAAACAATTTTTATTTCTCGATATCCTTAGTTAAACGAGATTGTAATATTGTCGCTCGTGAGCTTGCAAAACTGGCCCGGGTAGATGGCAGTGACACTGTTGGTTTCTGGTCCAGGACTGTCCCTAACCAGATCAGGCTTTCTATCTATAACGATTGTAACCAGCTCGAGAGGAAATGAAATCTCTTTTAACGTAAAAAAAAGTGGAATAAATCAGGATTACAGAAGTGGAACATTATTTTAGACTAAAAGGAACGAAGGTTCAATGCTAGTAGGACAAATCACATCTAGAAGCGAAAATAATAACTAGGTGGAGCAAAAAAATTAGTGTCATCGGAACACACATACCGACTCTAAGCCAAAACAAAATTTTGTAGCTTTAACACCCATGAAACCAAAATTTAAACAAGAAATCATTTTTAGTGCGCATTGAACAAATCATGACGTCTTAACATAATGCAAATTTTGACCAAATGGAAGCAAACCTTTGTGCTCATGGAACAAAAAAATCTACATGGGAAACAAAATTGACCAGCATTTTATAGCAGATGAAATAAAATGAAAAGCACAATATGAAAAAAATGTTTATACTAGAAAAAACAAAATTGCAATAATGAGTAACAAAAAATGCCGACTACAATTGGAACAAAATTTGGACCTTGCGAAATGAATTTCATAAAATCTTGGAAAAAATTGAAATTTGACTTTAAACCAATGTTTGGGATATCGCTTATCGGGAACTTATTGATCGACCCAAGATAAGGGGTAAATCGGCCGGCTTATCGGCATATCGGCTGATTTATCGGCATATTGGCCGATATATCGGTCAATTTATCTTATCGTTAAACGATAAACATGCCGGTTTCGGAATAACGGCCGATATCTTTAACTTATCGGTCAAACATCGGTAAGCGCCGGTTTATCGGAATATCGTCCGATATCTTTAACAGTGCTTTAAACTAAGCTAAAGAAATAAGGAAAAGAAAATGGAACACAAAAAAAAAAATAAGAAAGAAAGAAAGCAAAAGAGTCCGCTGAGAGAGACACTACCTGGGCTAGAATGAAGAAAACAAAACATAACGACAGACTCGTTGTTTGGGCCTGGGTCAACCCGACGCTTCCCGAGCCCACATGCATCCAGAGGTCGCTAGACGCTATCCCCCGAGTTCGCAGCAGAGCAGAAGTGAAGAGTAAGCCCGGCAGTTTGACCCATGGGTACGCCCGCCCATGGGCACCCGACCCTAATGGGTAGGGTATGGGTCGATATTTTCACCCATGGGTCTTGCCCATGGGTGACCCGATTAATCATGGGTCGGGTCTGGGCATACATATTTGCCCATGGGCGACCCATCGGGCGACCCGATTAGCTGACATGTGGGCCCTTTTTTTCAGAAGGTGCAGCAGGAACCAGCCCAGCACACTAAAAGGCCCGCTACTCACGCCCCAGCCCAACCTAAAACAAGCTAACCCTAACTCCCTAGACGAGTCTACGATGCCTAACCAGTCACTTGATTCTCCCAATCCCTCGTTCTCTCCCAGTACTCCAGTAGCACCACGCCGCCGCCGCCCGTTTCTCCCTGAAACAGCGAGGTGCCCTGCTCCCCCGACGCCGCGCTGCTGCTGCATCTCCCCGACCTACCGGCCTGCTCTCTCCTGACGCCGCTGCCCTGCTCGTCTCCAACGCCAGCCAGTGCCCAACGCCAGCTCGTCATCAACGCCGGCCGCCAGCTCGTCCCCAACGCCAGCTTCTCCCCGAAGGCCAACTGCAGATCTTCCCCGCTGCTGAAGAGAGTAGGCAGGCGAGGAGAGGGCCACTGAGCGGCGGCGCGCACAGAAGAGCCGGCCGCCGCCGGAGTTCAGAACCAGAATCCATCGACCCCGCTCCGCCGAAGGCAAACTAATCCGTATCCGGGCAGAGGTACGAATTATTGTCGGACACCAGTTCACCCCAAAATCCAACCCCCTTTTCTTACCTTTGTATCCATCTCTTTCTCGTTGCAGTGCAGCAGTCCGATTCCGGTACCAAGAGGTGTTCAATCTCCGACTCGACTTGGCTAGCGCAGCCCTGAAGCCTACATAAGGCGGGCTAGGAACCTGGTGCATCAAACACAAGCCACCTCAATCAGGGAAGAACAACGAACACACAATTTGATCAGTAACAGCGTTGAGAAAATCTTCTAGCGGTCCGGCGATAGAGATGGAGTCTGTGGAGGAACCTGCAGGCGTCTCGCTGTCGCCGTTGCCGGTGCTTGTGCACGATCTGCGAACCGATGGCTCGCAGACGCAATACAGCGTCTCCAGCCAAACCCTGAGCACCCTAGCCGTCGACGAGCTGCGACACTACCGCTGCTTCGAGACGCCACAGGGCTGGGTTCTCGCTCTCGACCCGGCCTCCTTCCAGACCTTCCTATGGCGGCCTCAGGACGGCGAGAGGATCCATCTGCCACCCAAGGAGCAGGGGTTCCCACAACACTGCAAGTGCTTGCTCTCCGACAGGCCAGATGCGGCTTCAGGCTGCTGCTATGTGGTGGTCTTTGATCTCGATGACTGTGAGATATGGTTCTGCAAGATTGGGGCCACCGATTGGGTCAACTACAGCTATGAACTCAGCTTGGTCCTCGACGGCAAAATTCGCCGGATGACCAACATAGCCAAGTGCCACGGCATTGCAGCTGTCGGTGGCAAGATTTACTTTGTATTTACAGCCTGTGAGTTGGGTGTCATTGAGTTCAATGGAAAGGAGGGACTGACACTTCACACTATAGAGGTTGACCAGGTTGACCTGCCGTTGACCATGCCGATGGCTTCAATGTACTTGGTTGAATCCCGTGGCGAGCTCTTCCTCGTCGTCATTTTCTTCGATGGCCACAATGTGCACAAGCTTGCCAAGCATGCCGTCTACAAGATGGACTTCTCGAAGCAAGCATGGTGCGAGGTGGACGAGATCGGTGCTGATAGAGTCTTCCTTCTTGGTGGGGATAACATTAGGATCTCTTGTTTTGGGGCCTCGTGCTCGGCGGATGATCTCAGTGGTGGTCCGCGAGGCAACTGCATATATTTTCTGAATCATATTGCCATCGAAGAGAGCTTTCTGCATGTCATCGACCTGAAGAAAGGGACTGAACAAGTGCAACGACCTTTCAGGCACAATGGTTATGACATGCCATCGCGGTCGCCGTTCTGGTTGCTACCTACAGAATGTACCTTTCAGGCACAAGGGTCATCTTTTCTCCCCTTTAATCTGAGGCGTCATGCAAAGATAGGCCTTTTTACATTTTCCTGTATCTTCCTTTTATTCGTGTTTCTTTTCGGAACTATGTAATGAACGTGAATCAGGTTTCCTATTTACGTATTGTCTTCTACTTGTACTTTGATCTCCTGCATACAATGTAAAAAGGGTGTCTTCTCTGTATTTTTCTCTGTATTTCCACCTCCTTGTTTCTTCTCCAAACTATGTACACAACCTGAATCAGATTTCATTCAGGCCAAAAGGGTTGTCTTATAGTTGTACTTTGATCTCCTGCATACAAGGTTTCAGTGCAAACATTTTTCTCTGTATTTCCACCTCCTTGTTTCTTCTCCAAACTATGTACACAACCTGAATCAGATTTCATTCAGGCCAAAAGGGTTGTCTTATAGTTGTACTGTTTTCGCCTGTAACAAAGGCTTCATGCAGTAGAGCCAGTATTTTTCTCGCATCTCCACCTCCTTTTTTCTTTTCCGAACTATGTAATGGACGTGAATCAGGTTTCCTTTATGGCCTATGAACGTGAACTACGTGTTGTCTTCTACCTGTACTTGATTCCCCGCATACAGTGAAGCAAAAGGGCTCTCTGTGTGTATTTCTCTCTTCTGGTGTTCTGCAACCAAACAAATACCATCTTTTATGCATGTTGTTGAGCAATCATCGCCAAATTTTTAACATGTTTTATTTCCAAAATGCATACAGTTGGGTTTATAGATATTCTTAGCTCAGTCCCTTGTGTTTTCTGAAAAACGACAGGCCATTGGAACTAAAGTGAAGTTGTTGCATTATGTTAGGTCGATGAAGCACAAAGTTAACAACACTAATATAATATGTTCTGTTATATGGTTTCAACACTTTGCTTGCATTTTACTTGCAATAGTATGACTTTGAGAGATATCTTAAGTTATCAATTCATCAACATTCATTTGACTTATTTTTTTTATTACAAGTAACATTTAGTGATGGGTTAAATGTTTCGTGTTTATATTTGGTTTCAAAATGTTAGCCCGAAAATATGCCATAGTTCTTTGGTTTGTTGCAGAAAATATTAAAAGAGCACAGATATTAAGCAAGAACGCTTAACAAACCTGATATTGTTCAGGTATGACAATAGAAATCCAGAGCAGGGTTTCAAGTAATTGTTCATGACGCCTGGAACTCAACTGCACCATCAAAATGTGTGGCTCTGCAACGGTATGTGATAAGCTCATATGCTTGAGAAGATTTTTTTTTTTAGATTACTTGAGAAGACATGTTACTGATATAACTATAGAAAATTGCAACCAAACAGCTTGCTGTTAAATGCCAACAAGCTTATTCGGTCCTTACTCGTCCTCGAATTTTGATTTTTTTGCAGCTATACCTGAACAGGCATCAACTTGAGATACACATGAGTCCATTTTCTGAAACTGAAATTTTTTAGGCAATTAAAACGTTCCTGTGGACAATACCCCAGGTCCTGATGATGTTGGTTCCGGTTTCTGCCAAGACTCTGGCAAATAATCGAACAGGACATGCTGACATTATTTGGGCAGTTTTACCATGGGACACTAAAACTTGAAAAAAGAATCCATCATACAGGATACTGCTGAGAAAAAAAGGAAAATGACAGTACCCCGAGTAACTTCAGGTACATTTGGCTTCTGAATTGTTCTGTCAAGTTGATAACATAGGTGCTGGCTGCAGCTTCAAGGTCTAATAAAGCTGATTGTCGAAGAGGACCAATATGGGTTTGTGAAAACTAGATGCGTGGTCGACAACTTTAGGTGTGCAATCGGTTCATGAATAATTGTTTGACTTATCTGATCTTTTTACTGCTAGTGACATTCGGTGATAGGTTAAACTGTTTCCTTTATATTTGACTTTTAATGTGAGCCGTAAGATCTTTTTACTGTTTGTGCTCTCAGTAATGTCTAATTACCGTTGGGCCGACATTCTTTGACGTGATGCGGCCAGAAATTGTTAGAATTGCATCTATTGTCACATATTTTTATCAAAGTCCCTATAAACATTTTTCCACCATTGGTGTATCTGCTTTGCTGCGTTTAGCAGAGGGAGGTTGTAGTAAACTCTCAAAAGAAAAAACCATACATGATTGCTGAACAAATGTGTTCTTTTGAACTGCAATTTGTTTCAAATATTGGTAACATCATGACTGGACTGCAATTTGATCAAGAGTGCACTGCAATTTGATCAAGAGTGGACTGCAATTTGATCACAGAAGTATCAAGAAGCAGCCTGACTTGTTTGTTTCAAAGATTGGTAACATCATGACTGCTGTAGAAAAAATTTCCTAACAATCTAAAGAAGTTCTGTTCAGGTGACGATACTTGAGAAACTAAAATAGTTCAGAAACTAAAAACCAAGTACTACGTATGACAGAACTAAGGATTCACGATGATTCCGTCTCGAAGAGAAGAAAGAAAGCGCCTGATCTCGTGGAACGGTCACCATCTTCTCTTGGAAAGCGCCGCCGCTGCCCGTGCTCCGGCCTTCTTCGCTGCCCTTGCCTCCCGCAGCTGCTGCTCCATGTCGTAGCGGCGGTGGCGGCACTCACTGGCGTGCGTGAACAGGACTTCCATGGAAGCCCGGCTCTCCCAACCGCAACGACGGCAACGCACGTTGAAGAGGACGGCCGTCGTCGATCCCGAGCGTGAGTCCCGGGCGGTGGCCCTGGCCGCCGTGAAGGCGCGGAAGTTGGGGCGGAGGTTGGCGGCGAGGGAGGAGGAGGCGTCGGCGATCATGCCGCGGTTCTTGGGGTTGGTGGCGTCGGCGACCTTGCCGCGGTTCTTGGGGTCGGCGAGGGAGGAGGAGGCGGCGTCGGCGATCTTGCCGCGGTTCTTGGTGTTGGCGTCGTCGGAGAGGGAGGAGGAGGTGGCGTCGCGGTTCTTGGCGTCGACGTTCTTGGCGTCGGCGTTCTTGGCGTCGGCCGTCGGCGAGGAGGCAGCGCCGGTGAAGTTCTTGTAGGCCGCCGTCGAGGAGGAAGCGGCGAAGACCTTCTCGGCGGAGACGTAGAGGGAGCCGGAGGCGGAGGACGGAGCAGAGCCGGCGTGGCCCGAGACGGTGGGGTGCTGGGCTGGACGCGCCCAGCCCCAGACGCGGCGGAGGAGGGCGAGCAGTTCCGTCCCGGAGAGGAGGCGGAGGAAGGCGAGGAGGTCCATGGCGAGCGGGAGTGCGCTGGCGCTGGGAGAGGAGCAGAGGATGCGCGGTCGAACAGCTTTCGTGCGGGTGCGGGTGCGGGTGTTGATGTTCAGAGAGGGAGGGAGAGGGGGGAAAATATATGGGCGGAAGGAAATTTATGGGCCTAAACTCTAAAGGCTTGGGCCGCGCAAGGCTGCTCGTCTCTGCCGATGACGGCGACGCGACGAGAGCAGCGTCAGCGGTGGTTGGCGGCGGGCCGGGGCCGGGGCCGGGTCCGGGTCCGGTTCACTCACCGACAGGTGGGGTCCGGACTTAACATTCTGACCCGACCGACCGACCGACCGAACCCCATCCCGAGCCAACCCTCCCATCCGCCGGCCGCCGCGCCTCCTTCCTCCGCCGCCGCCGCCACCCATCCTCCGCGCGCTGTGCTGTATGCCGACGCCGCGCCCCTACCGGCGCCCCTTCATCCTCCGCTCCTACTCGGCCGCCGGCGAAATCCACCCCACATACGGCCTGATGCCGTCGAAGGCGCGCTCTCCTTCATAGCTCCCCGCCCGCGGAGGTGCCTCCTCCGCCGAGCTCCGCTCCACTCAGCTGACGGCTGACGCTCTCCGGTCTGCGTCATCTACATGAGCTGAAATCGATGATTGGTTTGGGTGAGGTTCCAAATGGCGATGCCGCAGATGATTAGTTTGGTGTACCAGGACACCTAAATTAACTTCCAGCACTCGAGTCATTGCTGCTGCTGCTACTTGCTGCTTGCCATTGCCACGATGCAGTTGCAGCCTGTGAAAGGCATAGTTTTGCTGCTTGCTTCTAACGATTAGAGGAATGTGAGAGATTGAGAGAGGTTGGGAGATGCAGTGCTGCTAGGTGATGTGCTATTTGTTTGCTGGACACCAGTCTGCTGTTTAGACTTTAGAGGAATGTGTATTGTGAGGGTGCCGGTGAGATGTTCCAAGTCACCTCATTGTTCAGCCAGGCTGAAAAGGTTGAGAAGGAGCTTAAGGAGAACCCTGCACCATCGAAAGCTGATGTTGAGGCTTCTAAGCTTGTTGCATATGTACTTAGTCAGGTTCTCTCGGTCTATTTAGCAGGTCCGAAGCGCTTGCTCTTCCTGCCAATGCCCAGACTCGCCTCTCTTCAGTAATCGTCGCAAGGATCTGCTGCACCGTGGTTGCCCTTCCATTGAAAATGCGTGCATTTCTCTCTTTCCAGAGAGTCCACCATGTTAGTCGAGAGAGAGCTATCTAGCCGCGGTGGCACTGCTTGGGCAGCATGGCTGTTGTGGTTTGGAGCCACGTTTGGAGAGTTTCAATTTGCTCAGGGACGAAGGCCGGAGGTAGCTGGCATCGTTGCAGAACAACACACCACAGCTGAATTGCCATGGGCATGTAGCGAGCAGGTGAACAGCTGTATCTTGATAGGATGAACAAAGCGGGCAGAATTCTTTGTTCGGCCATCCTCTTCGTGCAAGAGCATTGGCGGTTAAGCAGCGTCCTTGCACAGCCAACCAGGCGGCTCGACAGCTGAGGGGAGCATCGCTACACCAGATTATTGATTTGAAGTTGCGACGAACAGAACCCTCGAACTGAATGCTGTATGCCCAAGCTGCTGAATAGACACCATTAGCAGTCCATCGCCAAGACACAGAGTCTGAAAAGAAGCCAGTTATTTATGTAGATTGTTGCTTGAGACTTTTTTGTTTGGACAGTATTAACATTGTACTTACAAAAAACCGTGCCACAGCATGATATGAACTGTGCGGAGAGCTATGTACAATACCTCTGCAAATGGTTACTCAAGCATTGCCGTGAAAACATTTTATTTATGGTGAAACATAAACTTTAGAGGAATGTGTATTGTGAGGGTGCCGGTGAGATGTTCCAAGTCACCTCATTATTCAGCCAGGCTGAAAAGGTTGAGAAGGAGCTTAAGGAGAACCCTGCACCATCGGAAGCTGTTGTTGAGGCTGCTAAGCTTGTTGTCACGGAAAAGGGAGATGCAGCAACTTAAAGAAGCAAAAGCTAGCAAGCAAGAGTAACTGCTGCTGTTTCGGAGCTTAAGCCGGCGAAAGAGAATGTTATAAGGCTGGAAGAGAGGTCTAAGTTGAGACCTAGAATTCCACGCAAGGATGATGGGACTATCGCATTCGAGACTGACTTCTTCAAGCGCCAAGCCTTCCTGGCTGTTTCAGGTCAACTTCAGGTTGATACTTGTGCTCTCAGCAATGTCTATACCTTTGGGCCGACATTCCGGGCAGAGAACTCACATACGTCAAGACATTTGGCAGGGCTTTGGATGGTTGAACCTGAAATTGCATTTGCAAACTTGTTTAGGTGGATTATTGCTTGAGACTTTTTTGTTTGAACAGTATTAACATTGCATTTGTAAACTTTCTGGAAAAGGAGGTTTTTGATGCTCTTGGACCAGTTGTAGCCTCCATAGTTCGCAACTTGTGTTTTGCTTTTGTTCTATTGTAGTTTTGTATTCACTGCTTTCTGGTTGGTCTCACAAACTCAATTACCCATTCGAATTGTTCGGTTACTGAGTGATAGTTGTGAGACCATGGAAGATTCATCATGGAAGATTCATCCATCCAATGTACTACGAACAGTCTTAAAACTTTGAGCTTTGCCTTGGATTATTCAAATTTTCACATGTTTAATGAAGCGTATCCAGAAACTCTAAAGCACGAAGCAGAAGCTCAATAAAATCTACTTCAAGCCAAACTTTACTCATTTCCCAGTTTCCACTTCTTATTGCTGCAACTGCAATCTTGATCTTATCGCTGGTAGTTGGCATCCTGGGAAACACTTCTTCTGTATTAGTATATGGCTTTCTAGCACCAATAATGCCCATTTTGTAGTCGGGAAACGTAAAGAAAAGCAATCTGTTCATTGCTTTGTACTAGATTTGTTTATGATACATGCTAATGTGATATACTATCTTAAAACTGCAGGATGAAACATGGAGTGCTATCACTGGAAGCTTGTACAGTACTCCGGGATTTGAAAGACTTGCTTTTCCACTCCTTTTTTCAATTATGGATGACCTTGGTCCTCAGGCACCTCCTTATGGGAAGCCATATGAGATAAGGCCCCCTTCATGTTTGTTCATGTTTTACTATATTTTATGTCTCTTCCATCTCCATTTCTACTTTGCACATGATTGATATTTACTTGAGAAAATACTATTGCATAAGGTCATTGAATCTGCACTCATACAGATAGAGTAACATGCTATTCTGAACTCCACTTAGAGACCCCTCACCAAAAAAAGAACCCAACTTAGAGAGAGAGTTTTGCCTTCTCAATCCTATTGCTAATCATACAAGCGTTTATATTTTTGTTTCGGAAATTTATGTTGAAGGTGACCAAAGGAACTAGAGATGTGAAACAACGACTCTAACTGCTACTAATGACCCTTATGCTAAATATTTTTTAATTTTTCAAAAGTTTATGCTAAAGCCTAAAACTAAGATGTGTTTTTGGCTTTTTGCAGAGTTTTGATTTTCTCGACTATTTTGTATTTTTTTAGTAAGAATGAATAAGTAAACATGCTGTATTTTTGGATTTTCAGTTAAGATGCAAGGTATTAAACATGCTCTACTCTGAATGCAGTGCTCTGCCTTGTTCTGTAAAAAAGAAGAGATTAAAAATTCGTGAAATTCCACACATTTTTCTATAACAATCTCCAAATATTTTTCTTTTAACATTTAAAGTCGTCTTGTGTGGCAAAACTCGACATTTAAGGTCATCTTGTATCTCAGAAATCCAGTTTATAGATAACACCGTTGTGTTGCATGCCTTGTGACTGGCTGGCGAGATAGGGCCACATGGTAGTGTCTCATCTCTGGGTTAAGGTGTGACGGGTGCGACACTACCACTGATGCAATAATTAGCGAATGTTTTACACGTATCGGCACAAAGAAACAAGAGGAACCGATATTATTTTTTTAGCACTGTCGACGCGCTGTCAGTGATTAAGAAACCAACTAATGTACTACATATGGCCGTCGAACCAATAACCATCGGTCCTTCATAGTCATGGATGCCTTGAGCAAGCAAACTTAGTTTCTTTCCTTTCTGCTGCGTTTGCTTCAAGCACTGATCCCTGCAGAACATCGCCATTAGAAAAGTTGATCACCATGTGAACCTTGTCAGTAGATGATTTACTGAAGGCATTGCAGCACAACCAATCAGTTCATTAATTGTTGCTGGTTCCTTAGAGGCCAATCACCACGCGTTGGACCTCCCAAAAGCCCGGATTCCTAGTATTTCTGCCATATAATTCATAAAATAAATTTATGCGCGTTCATTGTTTTCATTTGTTAAATAAGCGAATACAGGAAGTATTTGGAAAGCGCCCATGATTTGTGTGCTTTTTTGGCTCTCGCTCCCGGTAGTCATGTTGCACCGTACGTATTGGTAGAAGTAGAACATCTAACTGGAAAGAAATGCTGCAGTGAGAGGCCTCGCAGGGCTTGTCTGGTGCTGGCAGATTTTTTGAGTCGCTCTCCACGACGTCTGCAGTTTCTTGATGGTGCAACTTCCTTGTACACTCCCTACAACAGCAACAATGTGCAAAGGTTATCAATACCGTTCGACAAAAAATAGGAATAGGAAGCTAGCCACCGGCCCGCCAAATGTTTGAGGTTATGCTTGAACCTGTAATGTCGCAACGTTTGTATTTTCTTATAATTGTGCACTCGCCCCCCTGCTCTTATTTTGTTGGACTGATTTAGTATCGTTTTGCAAACCAACAAAGGAAGAAGAACCTATTCAGTCTTAATGATTGTCGATCTGATACTTACTTTAGAAATCAAAAGTTAATATCCTTGAGTTCATGGACGAATTAATTAATCTAATGTTTGCCCCTTTTTGTATTAAATTGTTATGCAGATCTTAGCATTGGCCCAAAGCAGGCAGCGGATGATGGGTACTGTGCAATGTCCACTTCAACCTTTGGGGAATATCGAAGTTGATGGGTACTGTGCATTTTATGTTGTTGTGCTTAATTTTCTAACAACAATAACTTATCTTGTCTTCTGAATTTGGCTTATAAAAAATGGCAGTTTGTTTCTGTGATTGTGGATTTATTCATTTGGTTATTGATTTTTGTTACAGAAAATGTATAGAATTATGATTTGGTTCCATGCAAGACGGAGGAGGCAAGGTCAAACTATTATGGCCATTTGGTTCTTGGTACTGGAGCAGCAAAGCACCACGATATCCTCATTTACATCATACAATCTTGCTTCTCTTCTGTTAAAAGCCATATGGATAACCTTTACTCATTCTATGCTGTTAACTGATGGTATAATACAAGTGTCATGACATAAAAGATTGTGCAAATCATCTAATATCACTTATTCGGAATTTTAGATATTTTTAACTGTGGTACTGATGCTAACACTACTGTTCAGGTCCGAAGCTCATGCAAGTATGCAACTTTCTTTAGTTGTTAATAATTGTGGTTGTTAAGGACTGAAGGTGAGTTTTTTATGCTGCTTCGTACTGTCCTGGCTTGAGGTGTCATCGACGATGATGACCTCCTTTCTCTGTGCCCCCAATTTGTTCGTCTCCATGACGCAAAGGCCTGCAGCGAGTGGAGCAAATATCCATATCCTCCAAAACATGCCATCTTAGCGACGATTAGTTTTTCTTTTTCTTTTTCTCCGTCAATTTGTTCTCCCATGGTTTCTCCAATTTGTATATCTTAAGTTGTGAAGCAGTTTAATCCATTGAGCCTGTCCATTGTTGGTAGGCTAAGCAAGCATGTATCCTAATTTGTTTACCGATGATAATTGATTGATTTGATCTGATCCATTGTTTGTTTAGAAATAGAGAGGTGGACTGTTTCCATGTACAATTGATGATGTGGTAGAGTACTATTGTTCTCTAGATGAATTGGCCTTCTTGAGAGACATTGTCACTGTTTTTTAGATGAACTGTCCTTCTCGAGATTGTTCTCTAGATGAATTGCCCTTCTTGAGAGACACTGTCACTGTTTTTTTTAGATGTACTGCCCTTCTTGAGATAAAAAGTTATTTTCTATTGTCCCTTGTTCATAACTTGTGTGATTTCCCTGGACTGTTTTGTACAACGGCATAAGCAGACACTACTATTTGAGACAGATGACCAACATGATAGGGATATGTGAAATACGGAAGTATCTATTGTTGCATCTTCCCCAAGTGCTAATCACAATCAACTTCATGAAAGATTGTAGTAGGAGATAAGGTTACCGCCAAAGTTTTGTGTACCTAATTAAAGCTCCAGCTCTGTTTTATACATTAGTCGTATTTGTGCAGCCAATTCATTTAGATTTTAGTCAACTGCAATTTTGTGCATACGAAAAAAAGACAAAGTTTGTTTTTTCTTTTAGTTAATCAGGACTTTAGTTGCATGTTACTATTTAAGCTCTTGACGGGGTAATCGTATCTGAAATTTCAGAAGAAGTTTTGTTAGTGTTAGTGAACCGATAATAACCTCGAGCTGTTCTAACAAACTATGAAATGAAAAGGTTCAGTGTACTTTTGCCGATCCAGCACTATAGTATCAAATTTGGCCAACCTGTTTGAATATGCTCTTAAAGTAATCGCACTAAAAACTAATCACGCTAGCATTATACAAAAACTCATTTGGCCTCGAGGTCCATTGTTCTCTCTATTAAAAAAGAAAGACAAGAACTATGTTTAAATGTTTTAAACAATCTGAAAAGAAAATCTGGGTGTCGTCAAATGATGCGTAGTACAAGCATGCAAAATCACAATACAAAATTCTGCATATTATGGGATACAAAAAATGACAAAATCTTGTTATTTTGGAGACTTAGAAGCTGGATATACTCAGATCTACACATTTATCATTTTTGTGTAGGCTAGAATATAAAGTATTTAAGATTGAGATTATACATGATTGTGGTCTTGTGGGATACATCATTACCAACATGTATGATTTTCTTCTGCTTTTAAGAACTTAGAAATATGATTTTTATTGTTTTCAAATAAAAGAGCAGGGGAGACCGGAAGCTAAAAATCTCTACTCAGCTTTATTATATGTTTATTCCTGGCGAGAAGAAACAAGCCTTCTTTTATTCGGACATGATGTTTTGTCTCGGTCTTGATGCCCCGTTTTGAAAAATGTATTTTAAATGCATTTCAGAGTGTCAAAAAATTCAAAAAAAATGGGTTTACATCCGGACATTGTATTTCTGCACAAGAAGTTTTGCGAAAAAATACATTTTTTATGGCCTATATAAATAAGAAAAAGATGTCTCCTGAAAAATCATTTTGCCAAACCAGAATTTGTCTGTTTTACATAGCCCGCAACAACGCAACTTTTTGTGTGTAGATGAAATTTTAGTTTCATTTTTGTTTGACATTTTAAATTACGACATTTGAATAGTTGGTGCATCTACACCTATAAGTTGAAATAGATTTCCCTATTCGCCAAAGGCTGTCCACACGCCCCGAAGGATGACGTGGCAACAAAGCATGGTCAACCTGGCGGTCCTGCTTCGTGGGCCCACAAGCAGCCAGAGGTGGTGAGGCTCCACTGCCCCCAGGTCCGAGGCAATACTGGGCCTCCCTCGCAGCAGAAGAGAGGCGAGATTTAGACCAGGTAAGTAAGGTGCTATACACTCCTTAGAGCATCACTAGTAGTGCCCTCAAACCCTCAAACCCTCATAGCAATTTAAGGGTTGAGAATTGGCATTTTTTGGCACTTTTAAGGGTTGAAAAATAGGGGCAAAGACTAGAACCCTCAAACCCAACCCTTATAACGGAATAGTCTTTGCCTCAACCCCAACCTCTAAAACTGTCATTTGACATATAACAAGTATCACTACAAAAACACAATCAACCTTCAAACATACTAGGAAATGAGAATCATTGATGCATGGTTTAATAGTTTACATCACAAAATCATCATCTTCCCCCTCTCATCGGCACCATCACCAAAAAATTGCACCTCGGCGCCATCTTCTAGACCACTTCCACGTCCATCAAACACCCCTTTCTTCGGAGTTGTCCACACCGCCATCGCCGCCACCACTCATCGGAGTGTCAACTCGAAAAGTAGAGGACGCATCACGGAACATCCTCTTCCTCTCCACGATGTCCTCTTTGTAGTCCTTCCACCATTGCAATTGGTCTTCATCCATGTCCTTCTTGGACATCATCATGTGCTCCTTCTCTTCCACCATGAGTTCTTTCCATACCTTTGCTTCTTTGACCTTGATCATCCTCTCCTCCAAGTCGGCCTTGCGCTTTGCTTCTTCACGCTTTGCTTCAACTTGTGCAAGCTTGACCTCTTTCTTCTTCTCGGTGATAAGAAGCTTTGTCTCCAATGTCTTCGTTGTCAATGCCTCTCTTGACTTCATCATATGCTCCATCTTCTCCCTTAGGCTTGACGCCTCTCCTTCCATCTTCACCCTTAGCTTGGCCTTCTTGGTTCCCTCGGGCTTGCACAAGCTCCTCTCCTCCTCGTCACTATCATCCATCTTAAGCATTGCCGACTTCTGGGTGCGGTTTCTTGATCCCTCAACTTCCACTTGTCATATGTTTGAAGAATTGCCCAAGCATGCTTAAATGGGAATGGTTTGCCCTTGGAAGCGGCCATCTCCTTGTACCTCAAGCCGGCAATTGTCTCCTATAAACCCACCAATAGCATAGTAAACACACATAAGAACCTAACAATAGCATAGAAAATCAAAATAGGTGTGAAAACACACATATGTACTCACACGGTCACTCTCCATGGTTCCACTAGGCGGTGCATCCCTCACTTGGTCCATGGCCGCACTCCAACGAGCACATGCGGGCTTCATCAACTCCCACCGACCTTGAAGCGACCGGTATGAGTGATACGTCCATTTTGCATCACTATTTTATAGCATAATTTACTGTTATTCATTGATATATTTCATATTAAGATGTGTTACTTATGATATTTTGTCTTATTTTGCATGTTTGACGATCATTGGGTAATTAACTACCGGAGTCAGATTTCAGCTGAAAAAGCACTGTCAAGACACTATACTTCTGGAGCTCTAAAAATATTTTCAAGAAGACAGAAGTTCCTATTTTTCCAGAAGATGGAGTCAGCCAAAAAGGGAGGCTGAGATGGGCCAGGAGGGGCCCACACCACCCCTAGGCGCGGTCCCCCCTTGGCCGGGCCCTGGCCAGGTGTGGTGCCCCTGGGCCACCTCAGGCACTCCCCCTTCGCGTACTTCATCCCCGAGAAACCCTAAGACACGGAGGGTTGGAGAAGACATATTCCGCCGCCTCTACGGGGCGGAAACAACAGAGAGAGAAAAAGATCTCCGGCAGGGAGAAATCTGCCGGGGAAATTCCTTCCCGGAGGAGGGAGATCGTTACCATCCTCATCGTCATCGTGCTGGACTTTATCGGGATCATCACCATCATCATCTCCATCACCGTCACCACCATCACCGCTGCACCATCTCATTCCGCTGTAACATCTAGGGCTATACTTTGTCTAGTTCATAGGGGAAACTCTCCCGGTGTTAATTACTCTTTGTGGTTGATGCTATTGAGTTTTATCGGTGAATTGAAGTATATGTTCAGATTGTTATTCATCATTATATCACCTCTGATCATGATCCATATGATGTCTTGTGAGTAGTTTGTTTAGTTCTTGAGGACATGGGAGAAGTCATGTTGTTAGTAGTGGAATTATGTTGAGTAATATTTAATGGTTTGATATTTAAGTTGTGGTGCTATTCTTCTAGTGGTGTCGTGTGAACGTCGACTACATGACACTCCACCTTTATGGGCCTAGAGGAATGCATTGTGTGTTCGGTTGCTAATTGAGGGGTTGCCGGAGTGACAGAAACCTAAACCCCCGTTAGTATACCGGTGCACAAGGGAGCATAGGATCTCAGAGTTTAAGGCTGTGGTTAGATTTATCTTAATTACTTTCTTGTAACTGCGGATGCTTGCAAGGGGTATAATCACAAGTATGTATTAGTCCAAGTAAGGGCGGTGCATTAGCATAGGTTCACCCACACAACACTTATCAAAACAATAAAGATTAATCAACTATGTGAAGCGAAAGCACTTGGCTAGAATCCCGTGTGTCCTCAAGAACATTTGGTCATCATAAGTAAACCAACCGGTTTGTCCTTTGCTCTAAAAACGATTGGGCCACTCGCTGCAATTATTATTACTGTCTTTTACTTACTCGCATTTTATTTACCTGCTATATCAAAAACCCCTAAAAACTTGTCTACTAGCATTTACAGTGAAACCTTTACCGAAACTCCTTGTCAGCACCTTCTGCTCCTCGTTGGGTTCGACACTCTTATTTATCGAAAGTACTACGATACACCCCCTATACTTGTGGGTCATCAAGACTATTTTCTGGCGCCGTTTCCGGGGAGTGAAGCGCTATTGGTGAGTGGAATTGGTAAGGGAAACTTTTACTGTAGGTGCTGTTTTTATTTCTGCTTGCTACTTTATTTTATCATGGAGAGATCTCCATTTGAATCCCTGTTTGGAAATACTACTACCACTGCTACGGTAGTAGAAGAGGAACCACCTGATCTAGTAATTCCATTTAAAATACCTATGAAAATTGTTGAACGAGTTACGAATAACCTGTAACAGCCCAGAGTTTGAGAACCTAAAAACCCGAATAAAATTTTCACTTTTTGTGTTCCATTGCATCATGGCATCCATATTAAAGTGCTAAACTAATAAAACAATTGGTTTGGCACCTTTTAAAAACAAAATGCCAAACTTGCTACAACCAAATCTCACAAAAATGGAGGCACTTAAACTTGCAAAACAAAATACTTGACATCTTATATTTGTCAAGGAAGTTCCAAGAGTTCAAAATTAATATTTTGAGTTGCTTCAAATTTCCAAATGACTATGGATTTGTATTTTAGCAAAATGCCTTATTCAAATCACTATGAACAAAAGTGGTCCACACTATTTTATTTTGAAATACCAAAATTTGTGGAGCTTCTACAAGTTAAGGGGAGCCTCCCCAAATTTTCTCGTATTTTAATAAAATGTTTAAGTGCCCTAATAAAATCCCCAAAGCTGCTGGTTTTAAAAAGAAACAGCAGAAGGACCTGTTTGTGATGATTTTAAAATGTCCAGGGGGCAAAGTGTAAAAACTCCTTTCTTCTCCCTGTAGCCACGAGGGCACAGTGCGCCATGGCCGCGCTGCTCCCGTGCCGCACGCCTACCTCGCGCCGGGCCCCCCCTTCGCTCCTCTCACTTGCAAAGAAGAGTAGCACCACGCGGCCGTCCCGCTCCTCCAAACCCTAGCCCGTCTCCCTCTCGCTCTTTTCTCTGTTCTTCCCGCAGCCGAGACGCCGCCATGGCCGCCGCACACATCGCCGTCGCTGTAGGCCTCCCCGAGCCGAGCCGAGACCGCCACAAGCTCCGCCGTGCCGTGCTCGACCTCCACGCTGAAGGAATCGTGCCGGAACGCAAGGAATCGTCGCCGCCATCCGTTTTCCCGCGCGGCCACCCGAGCTCCGCCGCGGACGATTCCGCCGCCGTTGGCCCACCTCCGACCTCCCCGAGCACGCTTACGTCCTCAGGGTGAGTCCGCCGACCTCCTAGACCTCCTCTCCCTACTCCCTTCCCCGTGGTTCGCCGTCTCGCTGTAGACGACAGTCGACCGCCGCTTGCCGCCGTCGCCGGGCAAGCTCCCGTGGACATAGCCGGGCGCCGCCGCCGTCAATAGGCTCGTCTGGACCCCCTCCACCGCACGCACTCCTTGCACCCCGCGCGCACATGCGGGAGCGCCCAGCGCGTGGTCGCCGCCGGTGTCTTCCCCGGCCGAACGACACTGAACGTGCGGTTCAGTTTCAGTTTCGTCAGCAGTACATCGGAAAATCCGATTCCTACGCGATCGGAATATCCGAGCAGAACCAGTACCGTTTTTCTCCAGTCCTTAGCCAAATTTCTGAGACGCTGCTTCGATCGGATATTCCGAGTTCGAAATAATTCGGATTATCCGAAATTGTCCAGTACCGTTTTTCCTTAGGTCCTTAGAAACTTTTTAGCCTCTGTGTCGAATCGGATAATCCGATTTCAAAATAAACCGGAAATTCCGAATTTGTCCAGAACAAGAAAATTCTTTACTGTTTCAATTTCTTGTCTCTCAAATTGGTTAAATAATTGAGCTGTGTTTTAATAACTTATTAAACGCCAATAATTTAAAAGAGGAAATAAAATAATTAAAAGCACATATTTAAAATAATAAATTATAAAAGTAATAACTTTTACTCGGTATATCCGAAAAATGTGTGCGTTATACCAAAATGCTCAGAAAATTGTGAGCTGTCGGCCCAGTGTGAACCAGGGTATGCTGGGCCAGGCCTCTACAACCCTCGACACTCGGTGGATAAATTTCACTAAGGACCAGGTCTACAAGCCTGGGGAGCCCGCGAGGCAGAATCGCCTCGCGGAGGCCTGGAGAGGCAGCAGAGGCTTGCGGAGCCTCCACAGCGCTGCCCTCTCCCCAAGGATGTCTTCCCTGAAGGGAGGTCAACGACTAATTCTCCACAGGGCGCTCCCGCCCTCGCGAAGGTGCCTTCGCAGTAAAGCAAGCTCTGCAGAGCGCACATGGCCTCTGCAGCGGCCGCAGAGTGACCGCGCCTCTGCGCAGGGTGACGACGGAGCTACAGTTGCCGCTTTGGTGATAAAGGGGTCAACAAAGCGGTGCCCGGCGGTGCAGACTACCAAGCTTTCCTCTTTGGTGATAAGGGGACCGGCCGGCGCTACGCGCCAAGGACGACGTCACCGTGGGCGCTCCCACTCCCCTCTGCGGCCCCAGCTGGCCGTCCTGGATGGCCGGTGGTCTTCCTGCCACCGGCCTCAGCTTTTGTGCCCATGGACCGCGTCCATGGGCAGCTGGGCTGCGGTGCACCGTGCTCCGCACTCTTGTCGCCATGTGGTAGCCCCTCTGCTGCCGGGCGCAGGGAGGAGGCCCGGGGCGCCTATAAAAGGAGGCGGAGCTCCACCGTAGCAGGACTTTTCTCCTAGCTTAGCTACCCACGCGGAAGGAAGACGAAGATACTAGCTTCTCTTCCCTTGTACTCTCCATTGCCATAGCCGTGCCTTCGGCAAGCACGCTGTACTGTTACCTCCACAAGCTGCAATACAGACAAGCAGGACGTAGCAGGTTTACTCCTCCAGAGGGCCGTGAACCTGGGTACGGGCTCGTGTCCATCTCTGCAGTGATGTCCCTCCTCAGGCTCGACGAGCACCGTCGCCGTGTCGGGTGAGGGTTGATTGACGTCGTGGTTCAGCCCCTTACACGAACTCTCTTCGCGAGTGTGACTGCCCCTGTTTCGTGGGAGTCATTCTCCGACAATTGGCGCGCCAGGTAGGGGGCTGAGGCGCGTCTTCAACCTTCATCGACCTCTGCGACATGGCGGACACTCGCGCAGCTCGCGCCAACCGGCGCGCGTCAGGCAGAGCTGAGACTGAGCCCGTCGTTCACGCCACCAGGCCACGCGGCCGTCCCCGCACCAACCGCGCTTCGGGGCGCAACACCGTGGAGCCGCGTGTGGAGCACCCCGAGGACGACGACGACCGCCGCGACGACCACTATGACGAAGACGTCGACCACGAGCACAACGATGATGCTGAGTCCTCGCATCCGTCCCGGCGCCAAAGCGCTTCCACTCATGGGCGCCCAGCGCCCAGCCCAAACACTGCGCTGCTCATGGCCGCGGAGCTCTTCCGCTACCGCCCCACCGCCGAGGCACACGACAACTGGCTCGGCCGTCTCCAGGACCTCGTCGACATCGCGGCTGCACCGCGCGCGGCCCCAGCGACGTCGCGCTCTCTGGTGCACCACAACTCTGGGCGCGCTGGGACAGCCGCGCATGGAGCACCTCCACCTCCGCCTCCGCCTCCGCCAGGACCGCCTCCGGCCGCGGCGAACAAGGCCGCTTCTCACGCGTCCTCGCCGCATGATTGTCAAATCATGCAGCGGACTCCGTCGGACGCGCGGGTGGAGATGGAGCGCCAGCGGGACCTCCAGAAGCGCATCGTCGAGGAAATTGGCCAGGCCGGGCGCCAGAACCGCAGAGCTCTCCAGGGCGGAATTGCCACGTATGCCACGGGCTGCGCGGCCTTTACCCGCAGCCTGCGTCGCGTCGTCTGGCCGCAGAAGTTCAGGCCTGACCTCCCCAAGGGCTACGACGGCACGAACAACCCCATCGAGTTCCTGCAGCTCTACACCACCTCCATCCAGGCTGCAGGGGGTGACGACAAGGTCATGGCGAACTGGTTCTCCCACGCCCTCAAGGACTCTGCTTTGTCGTGGCTCCTGAACCTCCCCGAGGACTCCATCGACTCGTGGGAGGACCTCTGCAGGCAGTTCGTCGCGAACTTCAAGGGCACGTACGAGCGCGCCCTCACCTACAACGACCTGCGCGCTGTACGCCAGAAGTCTGGCGAGACTCTGCGCAAGTACATCCAGCGTTTCAGCCAAGTCCGCAACAAAATCCCCAACATCCCAGACTCGCACGTCATCGCTGCCTTCAGAGAGGGCGTCACCAATCGCAGGATGCTCGAGAAGCTCGGCATCCACGACACCCTCTCCTCTGTCGTGAAGCTCTTCGACATCGCAGACAAGTGCGCCAAGGCTGAAGAGGGCCTCCTCTTCACCAAGGTGGCCACGGCAGACGACCCTCCAGAGGGATCCAAGGCCCACAAGAAGCGTGACGAGACCAAGCGCAAACCCACTGCTGTTCTGGCAGCTGAGCCAGACGCCAAGCACGCTCGAGAGAACTCTCCCGAGGCTGGCGAGAAGAAGGTGGATAACCGCCCATTCTGCATCTACCACAACAGGCGCGGCCATGCCACAGAGAACTGCTACGACCTCAAGCAGCTGAGCAAGAAGCGCGAGCAGGAAGAAGGCAGCGGTGGTCGCGGCAGAGGCTGTAACTACCGCAAGGGCGGACGCAAAGGTGGCTACCAGAAGCCTCAAGGGACTCAGGCGAACGCCGCCGAGAAAAACAACAACCTACCTGACGAGGAGCCTGGGGGCTACCAGGCCCCTAGAGGCGCCATGGCGTGCATTCTCGGTGGGTCCCAAGCGCCCAAGTCCAACAACCAGTTCAAGCAGTTCGCCCGCGAGCTCAATGCAGCGCTTCCTGGGATCGAGACGTCCCGTCCCCTCAAGTGGTCTTAGTACACCATCGCCTTCGACGCCAAGGACCACCCCAAGTCGACCAAGACCGTGGGCACCCTCCCGCTGGTCTGCACCCCCACCATCAACAACATTGCCGTCGGCAAGACGCTCATCGATGGGGGTGCAGGCCTGAACGTCATCTCTCTGTCGAGACCTTCGAGATGCTTCAAGTGCCCTACGAGTGGCTCATGCCCTCCAGGCCCTTCACAGGGGTCACCAGCGGCTCCATCTCGCCTCTGGGGCAAGTGAGGCTCGCTGTCACCTTCGGCACGCAGCAGAATTACCGCACCGAGCTGATCGACTTCGACGTTGCGCACATTGGCCTGCCCTACAACGCCATCCTCGGCTATCCTGCCCTCGCAAAGTTCATGGCCGTCACGCACCACGCCTACAACATGGTCAAGATCCCTAGCAGCGGTGGCACCATCACCATCCATGGTCACGTACAGGACGCCACACGCGCTGTCGAGATCGCCTACAAGGCCGCTGCCATGGCATTCCCTACTGACGAGGACATGGAGCCTCTCGAGAGGCCCAAGAAGAAGAAGCAGCTGTTCTCTCAGGAACAGGCCGCCACAAAGAAGGTGTCACTGAGCACCAGTGACTCGGGGGCTGAGGGCTCGGGGGCTAGCGTCACAATAGGCGCTGGCTTGCCTCCCAAATAGGAAAGCGCACAGCTTCACCTCCAAGCTTCACAAAAGCTTCTCTCCCTGAGGGCCAGCCCCTCTGAGCTCTTCCTGTAGCGTGCCGCCGTAGGCCGCGAAGAGTCTCAGCCACTGAATGTGGTCCCCATGCCTCGACATGGAAACTTTATCTTGGCAAGTCCAAGTGTAACGAACCATTTTCATTTCCTAGTGAAACAATGCGCTACGGCGCCGCTATGTAATATTTTGGGGGTGAGTTTTAGTTTCTATTACTCTGTTTTTCATTCGTGCTCATATTTTTCCCCTTGCGCACCTCGCGAGCGGGGGCTGAGTACGGTGACTGTGCCTCGGGAGCTTCCCAGCAGCACTGCAAAACCCAAAGGATCCGAGCTCTAGCACATGAGCATGCTCTCATGCCTGTTACCTCACCAGAGAGCTCTGGCCCAAGGGTTTGCTCCCGAACCTGCCACCTCACCTAAGGACCTTTGGTACTTACTCTCCTCGCGAGGTACCCATGAGGAAACCTATAAGCGCGCATGAGTTTTACTACCATGTTCTGCTTTGGTCTCGCCTCTCTAACCAACGCAAGGAACAAGAATCCCCCCAAGGCTCGTGGAGTCACGCTCCAGGCCCAAAGAGAAAAGCACACCATAAGGGAAACCAATGCCCTCCACGAGGTCGAAACCTCGCTAAGCTAAGTCATGCTCTCATGCCTCAGGAGTTGTGTTTTTCCTCTCACGAGCAATCGTCACCCCTCGAGCGGTTTTTTCTCCCTCGCATTCCATGGACTGCTTGAGCGTCAAAGGGGGGCCCTCGAGCACCGCGACTCGAGAGCTCTCACCTCTCTAAGCCTTAAACACCCCCCGGCCTTTCTGAGTCATTGCTCTGGCATACCGTAGCGGCGGAGTCATAGCGCAAAGAGATGGGTCCTGACGACGTAAAGCGAAAAAAGACATGGAATAGGGATAAAAGGCCCGTCGAGGGGCACACACACATAGCAGCACATTAAAGTGTTTTACAAACCATCACAAATAAAGATAAGTCTTAAAACAAAGATAATGGCGCCTCAGGCGCGTTTTGTGGCAGGAGCAGCCTAAGCAGATGTCTTAGCAGCGCGATCCTCCTCAGCGTCTTCCTCTTCGACGTCTTCCTCCTCCTCAGAGGCCTGCTCTGCCGCGACCCTCTTGAAGCGGTTGACGTAGTCGTTGATCTCGTCCCGCAGCGAGTTGGAGAGGCGCGTCACAATTTGAGCATCCTCCATAGGCTCGGTCACAGACGCGTAGTCGAAGCCTGGCTGAAGGCGTTGGAGGTTGACGAAGACACGCTCGACCGCCACCAGCAAGAGCTTGCGGCACTCCTCGTCGACAACGTCGTAAAGTTCCGCCACAGGGCTCTCAAGCGCGGAGAAGAGCTGGTCGAAGTAGGCCAAGTATGTGGCGACATCGGCGTTCCCATGGGCAGGGACTGCAGGAGCATCCACCCCCAGCTTCGCAGCGAGAGCATTCCCGCGGGTCACCAAAGACCGGAACATGCGCTCCCGCTGCTGCGTCAAGACCTGTGCCGCCACCGCGCTCTGCTCAGCCTCCTCAACACGCTCCACGACAGGGGCCACCTACGCGTTCAACTCCTGCATGTCGGCCGTCAAGGCGGCAAGGTCATGCTCGAAACGGTCGCGAGCCTCTTCTGCGCGGCGACGTCCATCCCTGGCGCGCCTCGCCTGGGAGTTCAAGTTGGCGTTCATCTCCTCCAGCTGGCGGATGCGCTTGGCGTCCTCTTTGCGCTTCTGCTTGAAGCGTTTCTCCTGCTTCTTGAACTTCCCAGTCTATTCCCGGGAGACGGCCTGTGTAACAACAGCGCGGTACTCCTTTTGCTTGGCGAGGGCCTCCGCCTCCGCCTCTTTCTTCTTCTCGGCGAGCTTCTGGTTGGCCTTCTCCACAAGCTCCAGGTGCTGAGCCACTGCTTCGTCGTGCTTGCCCATGGCCTCCGCCAAGCTGCTCTCGCGAGACTCGAGAGCCTCGCGCTCCGTGTTCAGCTCCGTCTCGACCTGCTCCACCTCCTCCTCGCGCTTGAGCACGTCTGCCTCGCGCGCCGCCATGGCCTGCTCGCGAGCTTCCAAGGACAGACGATGCTGCTCCAAGGACTTCCGCACTACCTCAGCGTCAGCGATTATCTTCTCCTCGCGGCTGGCCAGCTCCTTGCGCTGATCCGCAAGGGAGGTCTCGACGGCCGCACGGTCCGAAGCGGCGGCTTGGCGGTCCGCGGCAGCTGCCTCACGATCTTCCGCCGCAGCCTTGCGCTCGGCCTGGACAGGCGCCAGGGCCTCTTGAGCTTCGCGCTCCGCGTTGTCTCGGATCTCCTTGGCGTGGCGCAGCGCATCGTCGCGCCGCGCCTGCAAGCCCTCGTCTTCTTGGCGGCAGCGCTCCCTGGCCTCGAAGAAGCGGGCCCAGTCCGCCACGAGCTCGTTGTATTTCCTGTCGAGCTCGGCCTCCTCGAGGAAGAGATGGGCCTCCAGCCCGTCCAGCGCGCCTCTCACCGAGCGGAATGCGGAGCGGCGGCGAGCGTCGCACCGGCTCCTCCCGCTCAGAACCAAGGCCCTTGAGCCCTCTCCTGCCTCAGGGGCGAGGACCCAAGAGCTAGGGCTAGGATCAGCACGGGCACGGGGGCTCTGGTGTGAGCTCTCTCCACCTTGGGCATCGCCACTCTGCAGCAGCGCCTCCTCGCGGGCTTCGGGGGCTGGCGAAGGTGGCCCAGCCGCTGTTGGATCTGCTGCAGCCTCGCCTGCTGCGGCCTCAGTCGAAGCCGCCTCCCCTTCAGGCCCAGGGCTTGGAGGGGGCGGCGGAGGAACCTGCTCCTCCATCTCGATGTCAGCGCCATGCGGCGCCAGAGTGCTGTCCCCCGCCGCTTCCGCGACGGGTACCTCCTGTTGCTCTAGGGGCGCAGCATGGCGCGACGGTGCCGGAGTCCTCACCACCTCCTCCTCTTCCGTGCGGTTCTCCGCAGGAGGAGGCGAGGCAGTCGCCTCGATAAGGGGCGTCATCTCCACATGCCTCGCGACCTCATCAGCAGCAGACTTGGTGGTGTCCATCACCACAGGCCCGGTGATCCCCTCCTCCTCAGGGGGCGCCACAGGCCCCTCAGCGTCACGCGTGGCGTTGCTCCGCACGTCCGCGGCCTTGCGGAGCCTGCGGCGCTTCGCGTGAACCAGGTCCCTGTCGAACAAGATAGTGAGATCCCCGAGAGGGAAACAAGAATTTCCATCAAGAACAAGCAAACGAAGAACCGGCACTTACCCCGATGGCTTGGCGCGAGTGTCAACCCACACCATGTTTGCAGAGCGCCGCAGGCCCGACGAGCCTCCGGTGCTAGGCTCTTCAAGGGGCGTCTCGGCTTTCCTCTTCAGAGGAGTGCTCTCCAGGCTCCTAGCGGCCCTGTCATGGATGGCCTTGGTGCGGGGCTCGCACCGCCGTGCCTCGGCCTCCGGGCCGCTGTCTTCTTCTTCTATGGCCCGGTGCGAAGGGGCCACCACGAAATCCTCGTCCGCATCAGACGAAATCTCTAGAACCTCCTCCTCGTGGGCCGCTCGCCTCTCCTAACGAGGGATTGACCCCTCCAGTGGCGGTGTCAGGCTCAGCGTCTGAAGCAGCGGAGGATTCCCCGAGCCAGTCCTCCTCCACCACGGGCGCCACAGCCTCCTTCACCTCTTCCCCCTCCAGGCCCTAGGGAGTGAACACCAGCATCAGCTCTAGGATCGCGAGGCGTTTCTTCGGAGTGAGCTGGTGTAGAGGCAGCAAATGCTCGTTGCTCGGTACAGGGACGTCTGGGGCGATGAAGAGGGTTCCCATGATGAAGGCGATGTCGTCGGGGGTGTGGGAGGTGCAGTGGAGCCGCATCGGGTCCGCCGGACCAGAGTACATCCACATCGGCTTCGTATGCATCTGGAGAGGAGCGATGCGGCGCCTCACGAAGTCCTCGGCGACCATCTGCCCCGTGAGGCCGGCTTCGCGAATGAGCTTCATGCGCGAGACCATGTGGGCAATCTTCCGATTCTGGAACTTCTCGCTGGACCAGTTCGAGTTCTTCACTGGTGGCGCCTCGGGGACGTCGAGGAAGGTGCTCCGCACCTTGGCGTCCACAATGAACCAGCGCTGGCGGAAGTCTTCCACCTTCTTCGTCACTCGCGTCACGGCCTTGTCGCAATACGGAAGGACACGCATCCGGACCGCTCGCCGGGCGCCGTAGTGCGGAGCGCGTAGAAGCTCCGGAAGAAGGGCACAGATGGCACCACCCCCAAGTACGCCTCGCAGAGGTATGCGAAAATGGCGAGGATCAGGACGGAATTTGGGTGGAGATGCAGGAGCTGAATCTGGTAGAAGGTCAAAATCTCCTCAAGAAAGGGGGAGAAAGGCGGCACCAGGCCGGCGTACAGCGTCTGGAGGAAGATGGGATACCACCCCACCGCCAGCTTGCCGAAGCGCGCCGCCTTGATGCCGCTGGCGCCGTGCTCATTGTTCTTCCCAGCGACCATTGGCTTCAGCTTCTCCAGCGCCTCCGCCGTCGAGACGCGGGTGCCGATGAGCGCCGGCGCGAACTCTTCCTCTCGCTGCGCCCCGGTAGGATCCTCCATCATCACTGCCTTGCCTTTCTTGGGGCCCATGGCTGGCGAAGGAAGGGCGGTGGAAGAGCTCGGAGAAGGAAGGAAAGCGCAGGAGCGGGGGAGCGCAGAAGGCAGGAGCAAGGAGACGGGCGCGAAAATGGGGAATAACTGTAGCCTGCCCCGGTGCAGCAGGCTTTAACTCGCCTCAGGGCAGTTACCAAGACGCGGTGGGTCCCCCCACGTCGCCCATCATCTCCGCAGTTGTCGAGACGCAGCAACTGCCCTCCACGTGTCTCGGGCCGGCCGGACACTTTGGGCCCATGACGATTCGTCTGCGTCCGCTGGACCACGCCGTGCCCATCATGGGCCCGGGGGCTACTGTCGGCCCAGTGTGAACCAGGGTATGCTGGGCCAGGCCTCTACAACCCTCGACACTCGGTGGATAAATTTCACTAAGGACCAGGTCTACAAGCCTGGGGAGCCCGCGAGGCAGAATCGCCTCGCGGAGGCCTGGAGAGGCAGCAGAGGCTTGCGGAGCCTCCACAGCGCTGCCCTCTCCCCAAGGATGTCTTCCCTGAAGGGAGGTCAACGACTAATTCTCCACAGGGCGCTCCCGCCCTCGCGAAGGTGCCTTCGCAGTAAAGCAAGCTCTGCAGAGCGCACATGGCCTCTGCAGCGGCCGCAGAGTGACCGCGCCTCTGCGCAGGGTGACGACGGAGCTACAGTTGCCGCTTTGGTGATAAAGGGGTCAACAAAGCGGTGCCCGGCGGTGCAGACTACCAAGCTTTCCTCTTTGGTGATAAGGGGACCGGCCGGCGCTACGCGCCAAGGACGACATCACCGTGGGCGCTCCCACTCCCCTCTGCGGCCCTAGCTGGCCGTTCTGGATGGCCGGTGGTCTCCCTGCCACCGGCCTCAGCTTTTGTGCCCATGGACCGCATCCATGGGCAGCTGGGCTGCGGTGCACCGTGCTCCGCACTCTTGTCGCCATGTGGTAGCCCCTCCACTGCCGGGCGCAGGGAGGAGGCCCGGGGCGCCTATAAAAGGAGGCGGAGCTCCACCGTAGCAAGGGATCGCATTTTCTCCTAGCTTAGCTACCCACGCGGAAGGAAGACGAAGACACTAGCTTCTCTTCCCTTGTACTCTCCATTGCCATAACCGTGCCTTCGGCAAGCACGCTGTACTGTGACCTCCACAAGCAGCAATACAGACAAGCAGGACGTAGCGGTTTTACCTCCTCCAGAGGGCCGTGAACCTGGGTACGGGCTCGTGTCCATCTCTGCAGTGATGTCCCTCCTCAGGCTCGACGAGCACCGTCGCCGTGTCGGGTGAGGGTTGATTGACGTCGTGGTTCAGCCCCTTACACGAACTCTCTTCGCGAGTGTGACTGCCCCTGTTTTGTGGGAGTCATTCTCTGACAATTGGCGCGCCAGGTAGGGGCAGTTACCAAGACGCGGTGGGTCCCCCCACGTCGCCCATCATCTCCGGAGTTGTCGAGACGCAGCAACTGCCCTCCACGTGTCTCGGGCCGGCCGGACACTTTGGGCCCATGACGATTCGCCTGCGTCCGCTGGACCGCGCCGTGCCCATCATGGGCCCGGGGGCTACTGTCGGCCCAGTGTGAACCAGGGTATGCTGGGCCAGGCCTCTACAACCCTCGACACTCGGTGGATAAATTTCACTAAGGACCAGGTCTACAAGCCTGGGGAGCCCGCGAGGCAGAATCGCCTCGCGGAGGCCTGGAGAGGCAGCAGAGGCTTGCGGAGCCTCCACAGCGCTGCCCTCTCCCCAAGGATGTCTTCCCTGAAGGGAGGTCAACGACTAATTCTCCACAGGGCGCTCCCGCCCTCGCGAAGGTGCCTTCGCAGTAAAGCAAGCTCTGCAGAGCGCACATGGCCTCTGCAGCGGCCGCAGAGTGACCGCGCCTCTGCGCAGGGTGACGACGGAGCTACAGTTGCCGCTTTGGTGATAAAGGGGTCAACAAAGCGGTGCCCGGCGGTGCAGACTACCAAGCTTTCCTCTTTGGTGATAAGGGGACCGGCCGGCGCTACGCGCCAAGGACGACGTCACCGTGGGCGCTCCCACTCCCCTCTGCGGCCCCAGCTGGCCGTCCTGGATGGCTGGTGGTCTCCCTGCCACCGGCCTCAGCTTTTGTGCCCATGGACCGCGTCCATGGGCAGCTGGGCTGCGGTGCACCGTGCTCCGCACTCTTGTCGCCATGTGGTAGCCCCTCCGCTGCCGGGCGCAGGGAGGAGGCCTGGGGCGCCTATAAAAGGAGGCGGAGCTCCACCGTAGAAAGGGATCGCATTTTCTCCTAGCTTAGCTACCCACGCGGAAGGAAGACGAAGATACTAGCTTCTCTTCCCTTGTACTCTCCATTGCCATAGCCGTGCCTTCGGCAAGCACGCTGTACTGTTACCTCCACAAGCTGCAATACAGACAAGCAGGACGTAGCGGTTTTACCTCCTCCAGAGGGCCGTGAACCTGGGTACGGGCTCGTGTCCATCTCTGCAGTGATGTCCCTCCTCAGGCTCGACGAGCACCATCGCCGTGTCGGGTGAGGGTTGATTGATGTCGTGGTTCAGCCCCTTACACGAACTCTCTTCGCGAGTGTGACTGCCCCTGTTTCGTGGGAGTCATTCTCCGACATGAGCTATCTAAAATCATCATGCATACTTGATCACGATTACAAACTTGTGCTTCTAGTAGTATTAGAATCACTAAGATAAATATGAGGGTAGTCCAAATAATGCTTAATTATCTGAGACGCTCATTTAATTCGATGATCATGTCTAGGATATCATAGTTGCATTAAAATGTCATATCATCATTTTTGTGTGCATTGCACAATTTCCATGTGTTGATTGCTATTTTTGCTTTCCGGTGTTGTTTGCTCTCCGGTAGATCACGAGTTCGGAGTTGAGCATCATTATTCCGACGAGCAGTTTGACTACTCCGCTCAACAAGGCAAGCGTAATCTCCCCTCTGAGCATATCTTATCCTATTTTCCGCAAATATTTTCTCCACTATAATATTGCATTCGGTTCTAAATGTCTTTTGCTTACAGTAGAGTATCCTACTAGTTGCCATTACCTGTATCCTTCCTAAATATCCATAGGATTGAAGTGTTGGCCTGAGTAATTATATCTGCTATGTATATGCTTAGCCATGCTTAGTAAATGCATAGTTGTACTAGGGATGGTACATGCTGGAAACAGGTGTTGACTTGTGACAGTGATGTTGATGGTGGAGAAATTGTGGAGACGGATAATAAAATGCTTAAAGGTGGGGATGAGAGGCCACATGGGATGTGGTGGGTTGTCTCGTTCTCGCTGCCTAGGTGCGAGTTCTGTACCTCCTGAACCAAGATGAGCGTGCTACCAGGCGTGGGCTATATGGAACCCCTATCGACCAACTAACTTGAGCGGGACTAGCCAGGGTCATCTAGTTTGGCTTTCCATTTGCGTGTGCGTTGAGATGGTGGCCGAAACTGTGATGAGGATGGTGGTGTTTAGGAAAATGAGTGGCCGTAGGGCGGGGTGTTGTGATCCTGGCAGCCCTATCCCCACTGATGATCCTGGGTTAGTCCTTAACAAGGTAAAGGTTGTAACCGCTCCCGCTCAGCCAGCTTTCCCCGGAAGAGAGCAAATGTACAGGCATGTACGGGCAATGAGCCGGACGGTACGCATGGATAAGAAGCTGGGAGGTCCCTCGGGAACCTGGCGACTTTCACATTGTACACCCCTGCAGGGATAAATCTTTTCGAAAAGCCGTGTCCGCGGTTATGGACGACTTGGGAATGGACGATGATCATAGAATAACTTGAACGGAATGATTAAAACTTGGGTACTAGAGGTACCAATCTCACGAATGCAAGGTTGACTTCCTCGAGGGTGATTCGGGGAGGTGCCTTTGATGAACAGGTACAATGATGATGGTTGTTGATGAGAAAGGTGATTCAAGAGAAAAGAGTTACTTCTTACCTCTTTTTGAAAAATATTCTGATTAGTCGATGCCATGGAGTTGTGTTTTATAAATAAAATCAGCTTTATGCAAAACAGCCTAAAACCTTGAAAGCCTCATCGAGCTAAAGCTCTATATTATAATCTTGCGAGTTCGTCGAACTCAACGTCTTTGCTTTGTTTCAGAGGAGGACTTCACCGACCTCGAAGGTGGGTTCTTTGTGGACGTCGACGAGTAGTCTGGGGTTCCCAGGTGGCAGCTTGGGACATCCCGGAACAGCTGGCGCTGGAGTGTTTATTTGTAGGCCTCTTAGGCCATAATCTGGTTCTTGTTGTTTAGAACAACGCCCTTCGCTTTCGCTTGATGTAATGTTGGGTCTGTGACATCTGGATGTATTTTGCTATCTTTCTCTATTATAAGAGTTGCACTATATTGATTTGTGTCGTAGAGTCTGTGATGTGCCAGTTGTTCCACAAGTCTTGATCTTACTATTATGCATTGAGGGTTGCGCCCGTGTTACGGCATCAATCGGAGTGTTGCGTTGCCGGTTATTCCGAGCAACGCCTGCCAAAGGTTTTGGCCGGGGTTGGTAAACCCGTAACCTCCGGTTGTATCGCGTAACCGGTGACACGCAGCATCACTGTATAGCAGTCGGGTCGGGGCGCTACAAGTTGGTATCAGAGCAGGACTGCCTGTAGGAAACCCTTCTACTGGTCGATGTTGAGTCTAGTGTTTGAGAAAATATTTTTAACCTAAAAATGAGTTGTGAAAACCATCTTAGGATTCTTTTACTCCTTATCTGGTTACACTCTAATCTCGGAGCAATCTTACCTCGATTTGTGTTAAAGTTTTTACTTCTCAACTGTTGCTTCAAATATTAGGATCTCGGGGTTGGTTCTACCTTTAGTGTTATGGGTCCAGTTGCTTCCGCCGCGCTACAATCCGATGTCAACTCAAATGTTTACGAATCTTGTTGGCCGTACCGAATCTAATCTTTGTTCCTTTCTTCGGGTTCTAGCCCAAGGTCTTGAACAGAAGGTCCCGGATTGTGCTGTGAATCTGGTATGTTGGATTGTGTGGGTTGTTACCCGTGTGATCATATGCCAATTGTGATTCTCGGCGCATGATGCTGATCTTCAACCCAAGTCCTTTATGTGGTCAGTGAGGGAGTGTCCCGCCATTTCCCACACCTTAGCTGGCTATGTTACTTTAGCTCTCCCTCAGCCTTGTTCTAGGTTCTGTCTTGGAACCATCGGGGTTACGACAAATCCCTCCTCGTGAGTCTCCCAACTGTGTTCGTGACTCTGCTACATTCTCTCCTTTTTGGGCATGGTTGTCACAATTGAGTAATAATCGGTGCATCTTCAACATCTGAGGTTTTCCTTGAGCCTTTTTGTTACTCTTGCTATTCTTTCCGACCCGTGTCTTTCGTTTGACCGTCATGTTCTCACCGTGCATTGGTGTGTTCCAATGCAAGTCCCTCTCTTGATCCGTCAAGATCTTCCACTTCGTCTTGATAGGAGAAACAAACTCCAGTACCTTGTCCACTTCTCGGACCAGTCAAGGTATTGTAATCTGCAGAATGAGGGCCTTGTTTAGCTTTTGTTCTGTTCTACCTTAGAGTGTCACACTCTTTGATATCAAAAGAGTGCTATCGTGCTTAGTATCATGATCCTCTTGATGAAGTGATGCTCTTACACTTAATTGCTCTCCGTTCTCCGAGTGACTTGTTGCTCCAGAATGATAAGACGTGAGCAATGATGTGGCTATCGGATCCTCTCAACAGTTCTTACTGTGCTGAAATCCAAGGACATGCCTTATCCTCCTTAGCATGATTGGTTACCCGATCAATAAGCTGAATTTGACTGTGTACCAAGTTCGTTTCCTCTGGTGCCCTCCTTCGTTCAAAGAGCTAGGTTCGAGCCGAAGCTTCCAAGACCACCTCGTTGTGACTTGAATGGCATGATTCTCTCTCGAACTCAAAACATCCCGGTGGAACGTGATATTCTGTAGGTCTTTCAGAAGTATCGCCAGGTTGTCACCTGACCGTGATGTTGAGCTTATGAGCAAGCTGGTTCTCCGAACAACTCTTTCTCCAAGAAAATCGTGCTGGATGTCCTGAATTACTCGAGTGAGCTTAAACAACTTGGAGAGTTAAAAGACAAAAGCTCTATCCGATCTAGTTCATTCTCAATGGGATGTCTAGTCTGTTCGTGTTGAAGCAAGGAAGTATCTCCTCTTTGGATATGCTAACCTCCAACTCTTTTGGTTTGAATTGGGCTATCGTCAAATCAAACTCAGACCAACCTACCTGAATGTGTTAGTCTGACCAATACTTATGCCCCGTTCATGTAACATATGAGTCTACCGAATTGGAGTATCTAGATAAGTTTCTTGTTGAGCCCATCAACTACATTCTTATTCCCTCCATGTCTAAGGAGATTTATATGGGATAGTGGGCGTTAGCATTGGAAACTTGTTGGAACTAACTTTGTGTCATCACAAGGTATGTGTTCTGGAAGTTAGAAGTGATTTTCTCTGGTTCACGTGCAATTGCTGAAAGATGTCGCCGTGGATCTGAGTAAATTGTCCGTTTCCCTCGGAATCATCTCAACTCAATCCTGCATGTGCAGAATATTCTCGGAATGGTATGTTGTTACCTCCATTCCTTCAGACTTTAATCTATGCCTCCAAGCCACTAGTGGAACTGTTCAAGAAGGAGAAGGATTCCAAGAAATTCTTTTTCATTCTTTGATGTTCCCCAAGAAGGGCTCAACTGTGTCTCATTGCAAGTAATTCATGTAGGTGCAGATGTCTTCTGACAAGTTGCTAATATGTGAGTTCCGCAATCTTGTTCCTCCTTTGGATTTGGACGTTCTAGTCTGACTTATAGGTATTCTAGCAAATGTAATCCGTTGGTATCCTTTGTAAAAGCTTCCTATTCCTACCTGTGTTGAGTCTGAAGTATCTCTACACCTAACCAGATCCGAATCGCAATTAGAAACGACGGTTGGTGATCCTCAAGAAGCTTGACCCGATGTCTAGAACATCAAGAAGTTTTCCCGGTAATAGCGTTCTTGGAGTTTCCAAAGTTCTCTTGGTCCATCTTCCCGATTTTTCTCCGGTGATCCGAAATGCTCCTCCGTGAGGAAAGTTCCACTCAAGCTGTTTGGTACAAGTTGCCTCCTCATCTGTTGGAATCTTGTTTACCTTTCGTCTTCAGAAATTCTAGGCCTTGTGCAAAGTTCATATTCTGAATCTTTTGAGAAATCGTTGTCTACCATCTGGAAACCTTTAATCACCCTCCTGTTACTTCCATGTGTCTCCTGTTCATCACATCAGAGTTGATTGGGGTCTCATCCTAAGTTCTACTAGGAGGTACTTGATCGTGGTATCCTCACCAAGATCCATCCTTCCGGTGAGTTTTCCTTCTTTTCCTATGGTGCGCGTTGATGATGACCATGAAGCGAAGCCGATGAAGATATCCATGACGCCCTTGATCAACCTCTTCCAGAAAGAAGTCACCTGAAGCGAGAAGATCGTGTAGTACCTCGTAACCACTTTCCCTCTTTCCTACTCTAAGAATCTCGGGACGAGATTTCTGTAAGGAGGGTAGAATTGTAATAGCCCAGAGTTTGAGAACCTAAAAACCCGAATAAAATTTTCACTTTTTGTGTTCCATTGCATCATGGCATCCATATTAAAGTGCTAAACTAATAAAACAATTGGTTTGGCACCTTTTAAAAACAAAATGCCAAACTTGCTACAACCAAATCTCACAAAAATGGAGGCACTTAAACTTGCAAAACAAAATACTTGACATCTTATATTTGTCAAGGAAGTTCCAAGAGTTCAAAATTAATATTTTGAGTTGCTTCAAATTTCCAAATGACTATGGATTTGTATTTTAGCAAAATGCCTTATTCAAATCACTATGAACAAAAGTGGTCCACACTATTTTATTTTGAAATACCAAAATTTGTGCAGCTTCTACAAGTTAAGGGGAGCCTCCCCAAATTTTCTCGTATTTTAATAAAATGTTTAAGTGCCCTAATAAAATCCCCAAAGCTGCTGGTTTTAAAAAGAAACATCAGAAGGACCTGTTTGTGATGATTTTAAAATGTCCAGGGGGCAAAGTGTAAAAACTCCTTTCTTCTCCCTGTAGCCACGAGGGCACAGTGCGCCATGGCCGCGCAGCTCCCGTGCCGCACACCTGCCTCGCGCCGGGCCCCCCCTTCGCTCCTCTCACTTGCAAAGAAGAGTAGCACCACGCGGCCGTCCCGCTCCTCCAAACCGTGGCCCGTCTCCCTCTCGCTCTTTTCTCTGTTCTTCCCGCAGCCGAGACGCCGCCATGGCCGCCGCACACATCGCCGTCGCTGTAGGCCTCCCCGAGCCGAGCCGAGACCGCCACAAGCTCAGCCGTGCCGTGCTCGACCTCCACGCTGAAGGAATCGTGCCGGAACGCAAGGAATCGTCGCCGCCATCCGTTTTCCCGCGCGGCCACCCGAGCTCCGCCGCGGACGATTCCGCCGCCGTTGGCCCACCTCCGACCTCCCCGAGCACGCTTACGTCCTCAGGGTGAGTCCGCCGACCTCCTAGACCTCCTCTCCCTACTCCCTTCCCCGTGGTTCGCCGTCTCGCTGTAGACGACAGTCGACCGCCGCTTGCCGCCGTCGCCGGGCAAGCTCCCGTGGACATAGCCGGGCGCCGCCACCGTCAATAGGCTCGTCTGGACCCCCTCCACCGCACGCACTCCTTGCACCCCGCGCGCACATGCGGGAGCGCCCAGCGCGTGGTCGCCGCCGGTGTCTTCCCCGGCCGAACGACACTGAACGTGCGGTTCAGTTTCAGTTTCGTCAGCAGTACATCGGAAATCCGATTCCTAGATCGGAATATCCGAGCAGAACCAGTACCGTTTTTCTCCAGTCCTTAGCCAAATTTCTGAGACGCTGCTTCGATCGGATATTCCGATTTCAAAATAATTCGGATTATCCGAAATTGTCCAGTGCCGTTTTTTCTTAGGTCCTTAGAAACTTTTTAGCCTCTGTGTCGAATCGGATAATCCGATTTCAAAATAAACCGGAAATTCCGAATTTGTCCAGAACAAGAAAATTCTTTACTGTTTCAATTTCTTGTCTCTCAAATTGGTTAAATAATTGAGCTGTGTTTTAATAACTTATTAAACGCCAATAATTTAAAAGAGGAAATAAAATAATTAAAAGCACATATTTAAAATAATAAATTATAAAAGTAATAACTTTTACTCGGTATATCCGAAAAATGTGTGCGTTATACCAAAATGCTCAGAAAATTGTGAGCTGTCTAAAATCATCATGCATACTTGATCACGATTACAAACTTGTGCTTCTAGTAGTAGTAGAATCACTAAGATAAATATGAGGGTAGTCCAAATAATGCTTAATTATCTGGGACGCTCATTTAATTCGATGATCATGTCTAGGATATCATAGTTGCATTAAAATGTCATATCATCATTTTTGTGTGCATTGCACAATTGCCATGTGTTGATTGCTATTTTTGATTTCCGGTGTTGTTTGCTCTCCGGTAGATCACGAGTTCGGAGTTGAGCATCATTATTCCGACGAGAAGTTTGACTACTCCGCTCAACAAGGCAAGCGTAATCTCCCCTCTGAGCATATCTTATCCTATTTTCCGCAAATATTTTCTCCACTATAATATTGCATTCGGTTCTAAATGTCTTTTGCTTACAGTAGAGTATCCTACTAGTTGCATTAGAAATCTGTTGCCATTACCTGTATCCTTCCTAAATATCCATAGGATTGAAGTGTTGGCCTGAGTAATTATATCTGCTATGTATATGCTTAGCCATGCTTAGTAAATGCATAGTTGTACTAGGGATGGTACATGCTGGAAACAGGTGTTGACTTGTGACAGTGATGTTGATGGTGGAGAAATTGTGGAGACGGATAATAAAATGCTTAAAGGTGGGGATGAGAGGCCACATGGGATGTGGTGGGTTGTCTCGTTCTCGCTGCCTAGGTGCGAGTTCTGTACCTCCTGAACCAATATGAGCGTGCTACCAGGCGTGGGCTATATGGAACCCCTATCGACCAACTAACTTGAGCGGGACTAGCTAGGGTCCTCTAGTTTGGCTTTCCATTTGCGTGTGCGTTGAGATGGTGGCCGAAACTGTGATGAGGATGGTGGTGTTTAGGAAAATTAGTGGCCGTAGGGCGGGGTGTTGTGATCCTGGCAGCCCTATCCCCACTGATGATCCTGGGTTAGTCCTTAACAAGGTAAAGGTTGTAACCGCTCCCGCTCAGCCGGCTTTCCCCGGAAGAGAGCAAATGTACAGGCATGTACGGGCAATGAGTCGGACGGTACGCATGGATAAGAAGCTGGGAGGTCCCTCGGGAACCTGGCGACTTTCACATTGTACACCCCTGCAGGGATAAATCTTTTTGAAAAGTCGTGTCCGCGGTTATGGACGACTTGGGAATGGACGATGATCATAGAATAACTTGAACGGAATGATTAAAACTTGGGTACTAGAGGTACCAATCTCACGAATGCAAGGTTGACTTCCTCGAGGGTGATTCGGGGAGGTGCCTTTGATGAACAGGTACAATGATGATGGTTGTTGATGAGAAAGGTGATTCAAGAGAAAAGAGTTACTTCTTACCTCTTTTTGAAAAATATTCTGATTAGTCGATGCCATGGAGTTGTGTTTTATAAATAAAATCAGCTTTATGCAAAACAGCCTAAAACCTTGAAAGCCTCATCGAGCTAAAGCTCTATATTATAATCTTGCGAGTTCGTCGAACTCAACGTCTTTGCTTTGTTTCAGAGGAGGACTTCACCGACCTCGAAGGTGGGTTCTTTGTGGACGTCGACGAGTAGTCTGGGGTTCCCAGGTGGCAGCTTGGGACATCCCGGAACAGCTGGCGCTGGAGTGTTTATTTGTAGGCCTCTTAGGCCATAATCTGGTTCTTGTTGTTTAGAACAACGCCCTTCGCTTTCGCTTGATGTAATGTTGGGTCTGTGACATCTGGATGTATTTTGCTATCTTTCTCTATTATAAGAGTTGCACTATATTGATTTGTGTCGTAGAGTCTGTGATGTGCCAGTTGTTCCACAAGTCTTGATCTTACTATTATGCATTGAGGGTTGCGCCCGTGTTACGGCATCAATCGGAGTGTTGCGTTGCCGGTTATTCCGAGCAACGCCTGCCAAAGGTTTTGGCCGGGGTTGGTAAACCCGTAACCTCCGGTTGTATCGCGTAACCGGTGACACGCAGCATCACTGTATAGCAGTCGGGTCGGGGCACTACATAACCGCTATGCAGGAGATGGAACTGTCCCTCCTGGAGATCATTTGCTATTTATTCATGAATTATGCGAGTTGTTCAAGTGTGCAGGTATTTCAATGGAAGAGGTCAAGAAGAAATTGTTCTCTATATCGTTGACAGGTAAAGCTGCAAAATGGTATAGGATGCTGAAGAATGGTCGTTCTATTGGCTGGGAGGAAATTGTGCCTCTCTTTTATTCTAAATTTTATCCTCCAAGTGAAATTCATCAAGATTGGAATCATATATATAATTTTTGGCCTCATGATGGAGAAAGTATTGCCCAAGCGTGGGAGAGATTGAAATCATTAATGCTCAAATGCCCCTTTCCTGAGCTTCCTGGTAATGTCGTTATTGATAACTTCTATGCAAGGCTTTCTCTTCAAGATAAAACTCTATTGGATACCTCTTGTGCTGGATCATTTACACGTAAAAAAGAAGAAGTTAAATGGGACCTTCTTGATCGGATTGAGGAAAATACTGAAGGATGGGAGAACGACAAAGGTAGAGAATCAGGTATAAAGTACGATTATGAATGCATTAAAGCTTTTATGAATACTGATAATTTTCGTAATCTCTATGATATGTATGGTTTTGATTCTCAAGTTATTGCAAACTGTTACAAGGCTTTTGCCTCTTATCTGGATGTTCCTAAAGAAAGTTGCAATAAGTATCACTTGCCTTATAAAGATGATATTAATTCTGCCAATGTTAAAAACATTGAAGTTCATACTGTTGATCGTATCTTGCCAGAACCTTATATTGAGAAACCGCCTTTTCCCGTTAAAATTAAGGAACATTCTATCATAGCTAGTGTGGTTAATAAAAGTGCAAAGAAAGCTTTAGAACCTGCTGAAAAAATAGCGGTTGAACCCACAATAGCAATAGTAAAGGATTTGGTAACTGGAAATGTGGAAGGAGGACATATTATCTTTTGTGAAGATGCTTCTAATATTGTTTCACATCCTAGTAGAGCTAAGAAAGCAAGCGTTCCTGTGCTTTCAGTCAAGATAGGAGAACATTGCTATTATGGTTTATGTGATATTGGTGCAAGTTCTAGCGCTATTCCTTTTGATCTTTATAAAGAAATTATGCATGAAATTGGTCCTTGTGAACTTGAGGATATTGATGTGGTTATTCAGCTGGCTAATAGAGAAACTATCTCTCCAATTGGTATTGTGAGAGACGTTGAAGTTTTATGCGGTAAGACTAAATACCCTGCTGATTTTCTAGTACTTGGTTCTGTTGCTAGTAAAACTTGTCCCATTATTTTTGGTAGGCCTTTCCTAAATACATGTGGTGCAATTATAGACTGTAGGAAAGAGAAAATCTATACTAAATTTGATGGAGAAGCTTATGAATTCAATTTTTCTAAGTTTGGTAAAAGTCTTTATGAAGCCGAGTTACCTAATGAGAATTTAGCAATTGAACAACTTGCTTCTATTGCTGTTGCTCCTAACAATGCCTTGCAGCAATTCATGGAGGAGCACGAAAGTGAGGTGTTTATGGAGGAAAGGAATGAGATTGACGATGTCTTTCTTCGTCAACCACCAATACTTAAGCATAATTTGCCTGTGGAAGATTTGGGTACCTCAGCGCCTCCTAAGGAAGATCCTGTTTTCGATTTAAAGCCTTTGCCTGATAATCTTAAATATGTTTACCTTGATGAAAAGAAAATATATCCTGTTATTATTAGTTCTAAACTTTCAGGTAATGAACAAGCAAGGCTATTAGAGGTATTGAAGAAACATCGAGGAGCTATGGGATACACTCTGGATGATTTAAAGGGGATTTCTCCTACTATATGTCAACATGCCATTAATATTGAAACTGATGCAAAACCCGTTGTTGAGCATCAGCGTCGTTTGATCCCTAAGATGAAAGAAGTGGTAAGAAATGAGGTATTGAAACTTCTTGATGCTGGTATAATTTATCCTATTGCTGATAGTAGATGGGTAAGTCCCGTGCATTGTGTCCCTAAGAAAGGAGGAGTTACTGTTGTGCCAAATGAAAATGATGAACTTATTCCTCAAAGAGTAGTAGTTGGGTATAGGATGTGCATTGATTTTAGAAAGGTCAGTAAAGTAACTAAGAAAGATCATTATCCTTTGTATTTTATTGATCAAATGTTAGAAAGGTTGTCTAAGAAAACTCATTTTTGTTTCCTTGATGGTTATTCTGGATTCTCACAAATTGCTGTTAAAGCACAAGATCAAGAGAAAACTACTTTTACTTGTCCTTATGGAACTTATGCTTATAGACGTATGCCTTTTGGTTTGTGTAATGCTCCTGCTACGTTCCAAAGATGTATGTCTGCTATTTTCATGGTTTTTGTGAAGAAATTGTAGAAGTATTCATGGACGATTTTTCCGTCTACGGAACTTCCTTTGATAATTGTTTGCACAATCTTGATAAAGTTTTGCAGAGATGTGAGGAGACTAATCTTGTTCTTAATTGGGAGAAATGTCATTTCATGGTTAATGAAGGAATTGTCCTAGGGCACAAAATTTCTGAAAGAGGTATTGAAGTGGACAGAGCTAAAGTTGAAGCAATCGAGAAAATGCCCTGTCCTAGGGATGTGAAAGGTATTCGTAGTATTCTTGGTCATGCCGGTTTCTATAGGAGGTTTATTAAAGATTTTTCTAAAATTTCAAAACCCCTCACTAATCTTCTTCAAAAAGATGTACCTTTTGTTTTTGATGATGATTGCAAGGAAGCTTTTGAAACTCTAAAAAAGGCTTTAATCACTGCTCCTGTTGTTCAACACCCTGATTGGAACTTACCTTTTGAAATAATGTGTGATGCAAGTGATTTTGCTGTAGGAGCCATTCTTGGACAGCGGGTAGACAAGAAGTTAAATGTTATTCGTTATGCTAGTAAAACACTTGATGTCGCTCAAAAGAATTATGCTGCTACTGAAAAGGAATTTTTAGCAGTTGTTTTTGCTTGTAATAAATTTAGACCTTATATTGTTGATTAAAAAGTGACCATTCACACTGATCATGCTGCTATTAGATACCTTATGGAAAAGAAAGATGCTAAGCCTAGTCTCATAAGATGGGTACTTTTACTGCAAGAGTTTGATATACATATTGTAGATAGGAAAGGCGCTGAAAATCCTGTTGCTGATAATTTGTCTAGATTAGAAAATATTTCAGACGACCCTATACCTGTTAATGATAGTTTTCCAAATGAACAATTGGCTGCGGTAAAGGTAAGCTCACGTGAAAGTCCTTGGTATGCTGATTATGCTAACTTTATTGTTGCCAAGTATTTGCCTCCGACCTTTACAGCTCAGCAAAGAAGAAAGTTCTTTTATGATTTGAGGCATTATTTTTGGGATGACCCACATTTGTATAAAGAAGGAGTAGATGGAATTATGCGAAGATGTGTTCCTGAGTATGAACAGAAAGAAATATTGAGCAAATGCCATGGTAGTGCTTATGGAGGACATCACGCTGGAGATAGAACTGCACAAAATGTTCTACAATCAGGTTTTTATTGGCCTACCCTTTTTAGAGATGCAAGAAAATTTGTTTTATCATGTGATGAATGTCAAAGAGTAGGTAATATTAGTAGACGTAATGAAATGCCTATGAACTATTCTCTTGTTATCGAACCTTTTGACTGTTGGGGATTTGACTTTATGGGTCCTTTTCCTCCCTCGAATGGTTATACCCACATACTTGTTGCTGTTGATTATGTTACTAAATGGGTAGAAGCTATACCAACTTCTAGTGCTGATGGTGAGACATCATTAAAAATGCTTAAAGATATTATCTTTCCAAGGTTTGGTGTGCCTAGATATCTCATGACTGATGGTGGTTCTCATTTATCCATGGTGCTTTTAGAAAAACTCTAGCTAAGTATGATGTTAATCATAGAATTGCTTCACCATATCATCCCCAAACAAGTGGTCAGGTAGAATTATCAAATAGAGAGATTAAATCTATTTTGCAAAACACTGTTAATAAATCTAGAAAAAATTGGTCTAAAAAGCTTAACGATGCTTTGTGGGCTTATAGGACTGCTTATAAAAATCCTATGGGAATGTCTCCTTACAAAATGGTTTATGGAAAAGCTTGTCATTTGCCTTTAGAATTAGAACATAAAGCTTATTGGGCGGTAAAAGAACTTAATAGAGATTTTAAACTTGCCGGTAAAAAGAGATTGCTTAATTTGAATTCTTTAAATGAATGGAGAAATGCAGCTTATGAAAATGCTAGACTCTTTAAAGAGAAAGTTAAGCAATGGCATGATAGGAGAATTCTCAAGAGAGAATTTAACGTAGGTGAAAAAGTTTTATTGTATAGGTCTCGTCTCAGACTTTTTGCAGGAAAATTACTTTCAAAATGGGAAGGACCTTATGTTATTGAGGAGGTCTATCGCTCAGGTGCGATTAGAATAAATTCATTAGATGGGGACAGACCACAAGTGGTTAATGGTCAAAGACTCAAGCATTACATTTCTGGAGATTCTTATAATGAAGATGTTGATTTAATCAAAGTGGAAACTCCAGAAGATTTTATAAAAAGTCAAATTCAGACAACTGCAGAAGCTGATTTGGAATAGGTAACAGTTTCGGTAAGAAAAAGTTCGCGATTTACTTTTCAACTTAATTATTTGCTGTTTTTATATAATATGGAAAATTATGAGTCGAAAAGGAGTAGGAAACGGTGCCCGAGGGCACCACACCACCCCAGGGCGCGTGGCCCACCCTGGCCGCGCCCTGGTGGCGTGTGGGCTCCTCGGAGCCCGTCTCCGACCCCGCTTCGTCATGTACCTTTCCTTTTGTCGTAAACTTTTTGCTATATAATCACCTGGATCTCCCGAGGTTCGTATATCGTGTTTTCGTCGAGTTTTGTTTCGAGCTGTTTTCTGCCAGGAACTATTTTCAGATTTATAGCGCCATGGTCTCCTCCAACGACAACGTGAACAAGGAGGCTGTGGAGGACATCATGGACCAGGAGATCGAGGAGGAGGTCAAGGGAGAAGCTGATGATGAAGTAGAGGAAGACTCAACTCCACGCCCTCGCGCCACTATTGCGAGCATTGGGGTGACTGCCAACCCATTCAATCCTATGATGGGCACAGGAAGTAAGGCGCCGCGTCATATCTTGGTTCCCAAGACACTCTCCTCAAACACCAGTAACCCTTTTCATACCCTCATCCACAAGTATCAAATTGAGAGAGTTCCGGAGATGGAGTTGCCTACTTGTTGGGATATAGATCGATCTAACAATGCAGGAAAAGAAAGCCCTAAGTCTAGTGAGAAGTGGGGAAACAATTCCAAGAGCTGGGATTCACCTTCTGACCAGTTCATGAACCGCCTCGAACACAATACGGAGATGATTCGCATACTCACATACAAGATAGATGAGTTGAAGGATTTGGTCGAGAAACTCATTAAGGAGTCACCACTGAGAGATCAAGCCTAAGTCGTCAAGGGGTAATGGCACTCCCTTGGCTTGTTTCAAGCTTGGGGGAGGGCCCAGTATCATCTTTATCCTTTCGTTTTTATAATTTTGTGGTCGTATCATGAGTAGAGAAGTTATCTTATAAGATGGTTTGCAATGTGGAGTGTCACCCCTTTTAGTTATCCATGTATCCGTTGGTTCGAGTGTGTTTTTGTTCAGAATATTAATGAGAAGTTCCACCTTTACTTTCGGTACGCTTTATTTTAGCTTGCAATCCCCTTTATGTGCTGATCTTGCCATTGGTATTGGCGCCACTTTTTGGTACATCAAGTAGATTATTTTAGTTGTGGCAAACTTAGTATTGGTCATTAGCAACATTACCATGAAAACTTAAGTAGAAGGAGGGAATTACATGCAAAAATATTATCCCATTATCTTTCTTTCTTGTTAGCCAAGAAGATTAGTATTCTTCGAGTTAAAATATTTGTGCTTACAGGGAAGATAGCATGATTGGTTCTATTACATGTATATTTGTGTGTATCCACCAACTCTTATGCTTGCTACATAACCTTGCTAGCCTTAACCACTGTACTGAGAGGGAATGCTTCTCGTGCATCCAAATCCTTGAGCCAAACCCATGCCATTTGTGTCCACCATAACTACCTATATGTGGTATTTCCTTGCCACTCCAAGTAAATTTTTCATGTGCTACCTTTAAACTATTCAAATGTTATTACTCCCTTTTGTGTCAATGTTTACTAGCTCATGAGGAAGTGGTGTGGTTAGGCTTTATTCTACTTGTCAAATGGACTTTTACCTTTGGACTAGCGGCATATTGTTGACAGCTGATTTTGGCTCAAAAAGAGATGATATCAAAATGACCTCAAATGAGAAAATAATGCGAACGAAAGTTGTACGTATTATCGAGACAAACAACTTTGGTTTTTGGATCATCTCAATCCGAGGTCATATGCAATCTGTGGAGCCAAAATACTCTGTCTTTGGGCGAGCAGGCAAATGCGCTGGTCAGACCCGCCCTACCATAGACATGCTCTGTCCTCGGGCGAGTAGCATTTGGAAAGGCTGAAAAACGAATCGAATTGCTTCCGACTGAATTTAGACGGTCCAGATGAAGTCAAATGGAAAAACGTATAACATGAAAGTTCTTCGTTTTTTCGAGACGAATAACTTTGTCTTCTGCGAGATTTTGATTAGAGGTCGTTTACTAACATGAAAATGACCCGCAAGATGCAGTCAGGTTTTAAACCGAACAGTTTTGGAAAGTTCGGACTAGTCCATCCGAACTGGGCCCTAATTAGGGTTTTGGACGTGAATCCAAACCTTTCCTTGTACGGGAAGTCCAGCCGCCCTTATATACGAGGGTGCCGGCCGATTGAACAACACACAATCGTCAAACACAAAACCAATCTACAAACTTTCATCTCCTACCCTAGTTTTCTGCTTCTCGTTCGTCGGAGTTCTTCGTTCGGAGAGCTTTGATCTATGAAGTCCTGGGGGCGGGCGAACCGACCTAGGGCAGCCCATCACCGCCGTGCATCCAGACGGGGTCTCTCCCGGCCGCGTGGGGTTTCGGGCTCTCAAAAGAGCTCGCCGGATTGTCTTGCGTATCGCGCTTCCGGTGAGCCTCCTTCGGCGACGTGTCCTGCGTATCGCGCTCGACGCCGAGGGTACACGGTGACGTGTTCGTGTGCGAACACACTTTTTGGCGACTCCGCTGGGGAAGAAGAGCATCATGTCAGGCCAGATTCCCCGGCCAGCCGAGGTTAGTGCCGAAAACATCATCAAGCCTAGCTTCGATGATCTTTCGGCAGAGCAGCGCCAAGATTATGAGGCGTGGAAGAAGGAACGCCAGGAGCAACTTGACGCGCTGGAGAAGAAGCACAAGGAGAAGTTCGAGGCTCTGAGGAAGCAGCAGGAGGAAGAAGACATGAAGTCGTTCCTCTCCGGATACAAGAAGGAACGCCAAGGGGGCTTTGTCCCGCTCGGCGAGAACAAGCTGCCACCCATGCTCGGCACCCCAGCCGAGCCCACTGTAAGTTCTGACGTCTTTTCTAAGGACCAAATAGCTACAATTAATCATTATGACACCGAGTCTAGTAACCTAGCATATGCGGCCATGTTAGATGTGATTAAAGCTGGAAAAAATACACCTGATAATTTTGTTAATGCAAGCCTTCCCGCTAGAAACCCTAATATGGCTCCACATAGTTCATCGGCTGCACCTCAGGGTACGCCGATGCGTCCTTTTCAAGATAATCAGCTCATAAACGTGCCAGTATCTCCAATGCCTACTAGCAACATACCGTATTCCGCTCTAGTGCCAAATTATGTTGGGTCACCTGTAGCTAATCTCACGGCACCAAATCACAATTCCGCACCCATTGCGCCTATGAGTAGCATGCCATATTCGGCTCCATTGCCGAATCAGGTCACGCCACCCGTAGCCAATATATCAGCCCCAAATTACAATTTGGCAACACCACCAGCAGGTAATTCGGTCATGGATGAAAACATGGTTACTCTTAGAGCCGAATTGCAAAAAATGTTCTATGAAAACTTCGGCATAGAGCCAAAGCCAATTAGCCGAATGTGCCAAAAGCCATATCCCGAATATTTTGACAGCATACCATATCCCCAAGGTTATAAAGTCCCTGATTTTGCGAAATTCAATGGGGTAGATAATAAAACAACATGGGAGCATGTGAGTCAGTATCTAGCACAGTTAGGAGAAGCTGGCAATACTGATCCTTTAAAAGTGCGCTTATTTCCATTGTCATTAACCGGTACCGCTTTCTCATGGTTTTCTGCATTACCTTATGGTTCTATTCACACTTGGTATCATCTAGAAAAGAAGTTCCATGAGCACTTTTATACCGGCGATAATGAGCTTAAGCTGTCCCATCTTACATCGGTTAGGCAAAAACATGACGAATCGGTCACCGATTATGTCAAGCGATTTAGAGACACTAAGAACCGGTGTTATAGCTTGGTGATAACTGAAAGGGACATGGCTGATTTAGTGCTTAACGGTTTGAGAACCCACATAAAAGAAAGAATTGAGGGTTTCGAATTTTTAAATGTTAGCCAAGTCTTGCAGCGAGCGTTGGCTCAAGAAAACCGTGGCAAGGAAATCAGGGACACGCATAGATCTAAATCTGATCGTCCCCATCTCCATATGGTAGACTACAACAGCGAAAATTCGGACGATGAGGCTGATGTATATGCTGCTGAGTTTATTTGGCCATCAAAGGCCAAACCGTATACATGTGAAGCTTTAAAGCCGACTCGCAAGGGTCGTGATGATGATATGGTGTTCAGCTTTGATGTTGGTAAATGTGATAGAATTTTTGATGCTATGCTTAAAGACAAACATATTCGCATTTCTCATGCTTTACCGCCGTTTGATGAGTTAAAACGGCGTGCATATTGCAAGTATCATAATTCATTTTCTCATGCTACTAACGACTGCAATGTTTTTCGACGACAGATACAATCGGCCATAAATGACGGACGATTGAGTTTTTCTGATATGCAAATTGATAAGCAGCCTTTCCCCATGAACACCATCGAGCTGCAGGGGAAGAAGGTGCTAATTCGGCCAGAGGCGGCCAGATCTGTTAACAAAGCTAATGTCGTTATTGGTGAGCCCAGGAGCAACAAGGACAACGACAAAGCTGCAAGGAGAGAAGTGGTGCTGGACAAGCAAGCCGGGGGCATGGAGGTGCTGAAGATCACCATCAAGAACACCGCACCCGGGGGGCAAGCACCAGCGCAAGAGGGTATTCGTGCTAAATTCATAAAGCCGAAGAGCCCAGAAGTTGGCAAGTGGAAGAAGAATGAGGTTAGTGCGCGCTACAAGAAGATCAAGCCAACCTTTGACATGTTGCTGAACAAGTACACGCGCCAGGCTGCCGGTTCGTACAATCGGCAATCGCATATGAAGCGTCCCAGATCGCCTCCAAGGGAGAGGTCTCCGAGGCGCGAGAGGCCGTATGGGCAGTGGATGCCGGGGCCCGTGGGGCGACATCTCCCTACGCGCCACGATATTACAATGGAGGACAGATGCAACCCCCAATGACACCACATGCATTTCATCCGGGGTGGGCAGCTCCTCGGAGATCCGTTCACGATAGGATCAGACGCCCTGTTCACGACCGGTTGGGTAGCAACGCCAATCGGTCATATCATCACAACGAAGTGCAGAGGGTGTGGCGTCCTACGTCACCAACAGCGGGCGAGTCAACAAGTGCTGGGCAGCATGGACGTGTCACAGACAGCGGCACCGTGATCATTGGTACGCGTGAGTTGTCGCTCGGGGAACCGATCGTTGGCGGATTGGTTGAAAACACGACAGCACAACGCGGTGGCAACGAATCTGCCAAAACAGCTGCCGTGGCAGAGAAGTCTGCCGAAACGGCTACCGCGACAGGAGCAAGCAGCAGAACAGACATCGCCAGGACAGCGGCTCGTCATGGCAGCAAAAATGACAAGAGTCCTGTCGTGGCAGGGAGCGGCAGCAAATCGGCCATTCAGCCGGTTTCATCTATGCAACAGCGGACCTCGGCTAATGATCATGAAGCCAGCAGCAGCCAGACCAAACCGAGGGATCCAAAATACACGCAGCCTAAGTGGTGTCCTCGCGGAATAACCAAAACACAGAAGAGGAAGCTGCAGCGCATGAGGAACCTGCAGAAGGCGGAACATGATGCAGAGATGTGGAGGGACGAATTCTTCGAGGAGATTCATCCGTCTCCATCTCAAATGTGGGTGCGCAAGGCGGTAAAAAAGGCTGCAGATATGGAGGTCACACCAATTCCTACACCACCTGTGGAAAACGCCGATGTTGATACATCGCCTGCGTCCACCGACATGATCACGGCAGCTGATGAGTTGGAGTTGGCGGATAAGCAGGAGAGTGGTTTGGAGGTGGAAACCACGCCAGAGGGAGATGAGGAGATGGTGGACTTCGAGGACACACCGCCCAGGGGAGGAATGGATATTAACATGGTGTATTACTTGCCCTCTGAGTTCCGTGCTACAGACGAAGAAGGAGAGGTGGCGCAGCTGGATTTCGGTCCCAAGAATGCTATCTTTGAGAAGCCTCGAGAACCGGTGAATCATTTAAAACCACTGTTTATCAAGGGACATATTGATGGATCACCGGTTACTAGGATGCTTGTTGATGGAGGTGCCGTGGTGAATTTGATGCCGTATTCTGTCTTCAAGAAGTTGGGGCTAGATGAGGATAAGTTGATGAAGACCAACATGGTGCTCAATGGATTTGAAGGCAAGGAACGAACCGAGGCCAAAGGCGTTATGAGTGTTGAGCTCACGGTGGGGAGCAAGACTTTGGCCACCGCATTCTTCGTCGCTGAGGTGCAAGGTAACTACAATGTCATACTTGGCCGTGATTGGCTCCACGCGAACCAGTGCGTGCCATCCACATTGCACCAGTTTTTAATTCAGTGGGTTGAGGATGAAGTGGAGGTCGTCCATGCGGATAATTCGGCCTGCATTGCTTTGGCTGATTCTTTGGTGGACTGGCAGCATCCCAACGCCACATGTCTGACGGGACGCGATCTTTCAGATTTTGATTTCCTTAGTGCTACAAGGAATGGTTTTATACCCGTATCTCTAAAGCCGATTGGTGATAATCGGCTGTCCCGTTCATAGTCTAATGAATCACAACAAAGAGTGGCTGCAGAAGAGGCTCGTCGAATATCGGGCCATTGGGAACGATATGGGTGAATCTATAGAAGAGATAGAAGACATGGACAAGTTGGGACAAGGATTTACGTCGGCCGACCCGTTGGAGGAGGTAGACATAGGGGATGGCTCTGTTCCTAGGCCGACGTTTGTAAACAAAAATTTGAGCGCCGATTATAAATTTGTGTTGATCGGCTTGCTAAAAGAATTTGTTGATTGCTTTGCATGGGAATATCATGAGATGCCTGGATTAAACCGAGAGCTAGTTGAGCATCGGTTGCCAATTAAGGCCGGTTTTAGACCTCATAAGCAATCAGCCAGGAAATTTGATCCTAATATGTATGACCGAATCAAGGAAGAGATCGGTCATTTGCTTAAAGCTAATTTCATCAAGACTTGCAGGTATGCGGATTGGATTTCCAACATTGTGCCCGTGGAGAAGAAAGGATCTACTAAGTTGCGGATCTGCATCGACTTCCGGGACTTGAACAGGGCTACGCCCAAAGATGAGTACCCTATGCCTATAGCTGATATGCTTATTAACAATGCTTCTGTTCACAGGATCATCAGTTTTCTTGATGGCAATGCGGGGTACAACCAGATTTTTATGGCCGAAGAGGACGCGTATAAGACGGCTTTTCGTTGCCCTGGTTTTGTTGATCTATTCGAATGGACAGTGATGACCTTCGGCCTGAAGAATGCTGGTGCCACGTATCAGCGAGCGATGAATTTAATATTTCATGATTTACTTGGAGTCATACTTGAAGTTTACATCGATGACGTTGTAGTTAAATCGAGTGCTGCTGATCCCCACTTAGCCGATTTGCGTCTAGCATTTGAGAGGATGCGAAAGTATGGACTGAAGATGAACCCGTTGAAGTGCGCGTTTGGAGTATCGGCTGGGAAGTTCTTGGGCTTTGTTATTCATGAGCATGGTATAGAAATTGATCCCAAGAAGATAGAAGCAATACAGAAAGTGGAAGCACCAAAATGCAAGAAGGACGTGTAGAAATTCCTGGGCAAAATAAATTATTTGAGGCGGTTTATAGTGAATCTGTCCGGGAAAGTTAGTGCCTTCACTCCTATTCTTCGGTTAAAGTCTGATCATGAGTATGCCTGGGGGGCAAAGCAGCAAGAAGCATTCGAGAATATCAAGCGGTGTTTATCCACCCCTCCGGTTATGAGGGCACCCAGGCATGGAGAGCCATCTCGGTTGTACATTGCTGCAGAAGAAAATGTTATTGGTGCTGTCTTAACACAAGAAACTGAAGGGAAGGAGCACATTATCACTTATTTGAGCCGGCGTTTATTGGATGCCGAAACAAGGTACACATTCGTTGAAAAATTATGCTTATGCTTATATTATGCTTGCACCAAAGTACGGCATTATTTGTTGTCTAGCATGTGCACTATAGCTTGTCAAACCGATGTCATAAAATACATGTTACACAGGCCGATTTTGAGTGGTAGAATCGGCAAGTGGGCGTATGGTTTAATTGAATATGATTTGGCTTATGAATCCTTAAAATCTATGAAAGGCCAAATTGTTGCTGATTTTATTGTTGAGCATCGGATTGACAACGAGCATGAGATAGATGTTAACCTTATTTCGCTAGTACCATGGAGACTATACTTTGATGGTTCAGTTTGTGACGATGGCCAGGGGGTCGGCATTGTCTATATTTCTCCTCATGGTGCTGTTTTTGAGGCCTCGTGTCGCTTAGAATATTTCTGCACAAATAATCAAGCCGAATATGAAGCATTGCTATTCGGGCTAGAGATGATGGTCGCCGTGGGCGCGACGCATGTGGAGGCTTTTGGTGATTCGTTGTTGATAGTGCAACAAGTAAACAAAGTTAGTGCATCGACGGATCACTTAACATGTATCTTGATAAATGCTTAGACGTAATTTCTACTTTGGATTACTTCAATATCTCTCATATATCTAGGCAGGATAATAGTGTTGCAAATGATTTGGCACAACAAGCATCTGGCTATCACGTCAGCCGTGGCGCGTTTCATCGTTCTTATAAGCCGATGTTTGCTTTTGCTGCAATATCTGAAGCCGAATTGACCCCCATTGATTCGGCTGCTAATGAAGGGCCTAGTGCAGGTATACAAGGAGATTGGAGGAGACCCATTATTGAATACTTGCAGGATCCTAGCAAGAGGACGGACAAGGCTATTCGGCGGTTGGCATTCAAATATACGTTGCTGGACAATGATTTATATCGCCGAACGGTGGATGGCATTCTCCTGAAGTGTCTAGATGAAGATCAAGCAAGAGTTGCCATGGGAGAGGTACATGAAGGTATATGCGGTACACATCAGTCGGCTCACAAGATGAAGTGGTTACTACGGCGTGCTGGATTTTATTGGCCGACGATGATTAATGATTGCTTCAGGTATTATAAGGGGTGTGAGTCTTGTTAGAAGTTCGGGGACATCCAATTGGCACCTGCTGCTATGCTACATCCTATTGTGAAGCCATGGCCGTCAGGGGATGGGGATTGGATTTTATTGGCATGATTCATCCTGCGTCCTCGAAAGGGCATCGGTTCGTATTGGTGGCCACCGATTATTTTACCAAGTGGTCTGAAGCAGTACCTCTCCGGAATATGACACATAAGGAGGTAATCAAATTTATAACCGAGCACATTATTCATAGATTCGGTGTGCCACAGACATTGACTACAGATCAAGGTACATCATTTATGGCGAAAGAAGTGAAAGAATTCGCCGAATCATATGGTATAAAGATGCTCAATTCATCTCCTTATTATGCCCAAGCCAATGGACAGGCCGAATCTAGCAACAAGACATTGATTCGGCTCATTAAGAAGAAGGTCGATGAATATCCGAGGAGGTGGCATGAGGTGCTATCCGAAGCATTATGGGCGCACAGGATTTCACGGCACGGTGCAACCAAAGTAACACCATATGAGTTGGTATATGGGCAAGAAGCCGTTTTGCCCGTTGAGGTAAATCTGGCTGCATTGAGAATCGCCAAACAAGATGGTTTATCGGCAGTTGATTTTCACAATTTGATGATGGACAACATCGACGAGGTTGCCGATAAACGTTTGACGGCATTGAAGGACATTGAGAGGGACAAATTACGGGTAGCCAAGGCTTATAACAAGAAGGTGAAGCTGAAAAGTTTTCAGGTTGGTGATCTCGTCTGGAAGGTAATCTTGCCGGTCGGTTCGAAGGACAAGAAATTTGGCAAGTGGTCTCCGAGCTGGGAGGGTCCTTTTAAAATCGTGAGAGTTGTGCCTGGAAACTCATATTTGGTGGAATCTACGGATGGAGGGTTGATATTGCCTCGGGCCCTTAATGGACGTTACTTGAAGAAATTCTACCCGAGTGTGTGGCAAGACCGCAAGAGGCTTAAAAACGCACATATGGCCGATAAACATACATATCGCTCTTAGCATATATGGCCGATAAATTATTATCGCCCTAAGAACATATGGCCGATGGAGTGTTGACATCGTCCTTAGAACAATAATGGTGCAAGTTATTTTTTGGCACGCTAGCTTTGCCAAAAAACAGGGGGGCATGTGTTGACAGCTGATTTTGGCTCAAAAAGAGATGATATAAAAATGACCTCAAATGAGAAAATAATGGTGTTGAAACCATATGACAGAATATATTATATGAGTTTTGTTAACTTTGTGCTTCATCTACCTAACATAATGCAACAGCTTCACTTCATGTTCTTTTTCTCTATGTAAAACTAAGGGTTTAATTCCTTTTTAAGGAAGTACAGAATGGCAAAAGGTTGGTTTCAATACTTTGGTATAAACAGATCGTTGCTCAAAACTTACAGGAGGCGTTTAGCATATAGTAACAAGTTACCAATCTTATCAAGAACTTTGTTCAGTACGGTAAAATGAGACTTAACTGTAAAATAGACACAAGAAAGTCCTCTTGCCATACATCTCGGCGGTGGAAAAAAGAATAGGCTTCTCCCTTGATTTTATTACTCGTGGCCGGAGACTGACGCTTACCAAATCGGTACTATTAGCCGCTACCTACATTCCTCGTGTCTTGTATCCAGCAGCCACAATGGGTAATTGATGAGTTGGAGCGATTTAGAAAGGTTGATAAATGGCTGGGCCCGTCTACCCTCAAGGAACAATATCCGGCTCTTTACTCGATTGTTCGTCACAAAAGCGACACGCTTGCGAAGGTGCTGGGTTCCTCCCCACCAGATGTGTCGTTCAGAAGAAGTTTACTTGGAACAAGGCAGGCATCCTGGAATGACTTGCTTCTCCGTTTGGACTCTGTCCAATTGTCGGAAGGTCCAGATAGATTTCGATGGAATCTTACGAAGAATGGCAAATTCTCTGTGGATTTGATGTATAGAGCTTTAATTCTTCCCAATGTGCCAGTCGATACTAAAGAAAGTAATAAAATTTGGAAGATGAAGATCCCGCTTAAAACTAAAGTTTTTGCGTGGTATCTTCGTCGGGGTGTAATTCTTACAAAGGATAACCTTGCTAAGCGTAATTGGCAAGGAAGCAAAAAATGTGAGTTCTGTCAAAATGACGAGTCCATTGCACATTTATTCTTCCATTGCGAGTTCGCTAGGTCTATATGGTCAGCTGTCCAGATAGGTTCTACCTTACATCCACCACGTTCGGTTGCAAACCTTTTTGGCAACTGGTTGAATGGTGTCGATCCTAGGTTTAAACTCTTCTGTAGGATGGGTGCGATTGCCGTTATTTGGTCGCTCTGGCTATGTAGAAATGACAAGGTTTTTAACGATAAAGTTGCTTCTATTATGCAGGTTATTTACCGGTGCACGGCGACGCTACGATCATGGTCGGCCCTGCAGCGAGTGGAGCACCGAGACTTGTTTCTGGAGGTAGCGTCGAGACTGGAGGTTGCGGCCAGGGAGTTGCTATCCCGGCATGGGTGGCAACATAGACTCCGGATTGACCTTCCTTTGCTATAGGCGGATTTACAATTTCTCATTATGATATGTATTTCGCCTTTTTTATGGTCTGAACTTGTACCAGTGACTTTGGGGCTGTGTGCATCTTAGCTATGCAGAGGCCGGGTGTAATACTTAAACCTTTTAAGTAATAAAATCCCCTTATCGAAAAAAAAGAAAGGTTTTCTTCTGGAAAGGTAAAACCACAGCGAATGGTAGTGACTGTTGGGTAGCCTGGGGTTATATTTGCAGAAATGTTGAATAAGGTTGTCTGGGAATTAAAAACTTGAGGATCCAAACTAAGACGACTGTTGAGATCAGAGACACTCTCTTCAGATATTAGTAGCAGTTGTCCTTCATTTATAAAACTAAGTTTGCTTCGACTATCCCCGCATAGATGGCCGTTCTTGCCAGTAAGTGTACATGAATGGTTCTTGGAGCTTGAACATCTCATAAAGGTACAATGACGTCCAATAGCTTCACTGAACCAAGTGTTTACCTTGTCATCACAACTCTCTACCTCGTACTTAAGCAATTTGCCAGGATTACTGATCATTCTGAATCCGAATCTACCGGTAAACTTAATAGAATATAACGAAATAAAAGATGAAACCTAAATAAACCCAAGACTATTCATGGATCCGAGCAGATCTTGGCTAGGCTTGCTCCTCCCCGTCGACAGCAGAACTCGCAGTCTCTTCAACGCTTCTGTCAAATTTGATTTGGGCGATGGCATCTTGATCAAGTTTTGGCGTTTTGAAGCGTCCATGTCAGCTCACCACTTACATGCTTCCAACCACCCCAAACCTCGATGCAGAAGCCGCACATGGCGACGTCCCCTCCATTCTCAATGAAGCTGAACAACCATACCCCGTGCCCTCCCGTCTCAATGAAGCTGAACAACCATACAACAGAATATGATATTATTATTTTTTAGCTTTGTGCTTCATCTACTTAACATAATGCAACAGATTCACTTCAGTGCCAATGGCCGGATCAACAGCAGCAAAAGTGCAAAACCCAATAGCTTACTCTTAAAAACACCCCGCAGCTGCACCTCTTCCGTGGACAGGCCTCTTTCCTCTTGGGCTAAATCTAAACTGAAGATTTTATTTCTTTCTGCCAAGCGAGCTGAACCATAGCATCAAAACCACCATTGTATGCATTTTGGAAATAAAACATGTGAACAGTGTATGCATTTTGGAAATATAACATTTTAATAGTGTGGCCCATAATTGCCATGGAACATGCATAGAAAAGTGGTATTTGTTTGGGTGCAGAATAACAGAAGAGAGAATACAAGGAGACAACCCTTTTGTTCATTGTATGCAGGAGATCAAAGTACAAGTAGAAGACAATACGTAAATAGGAAACCTGATTCACGTTCATTACATAGTTCCGAAAAGAAACACGAATAAAAGGAAGATACAGGAAAATGTAAAAAGGCCTATCTTTGCATGACGCCAACGATGACCCTTGTGCCTGAAAGGTACATTCTGTAGGTAGCAACCAGAACGGCGACCGCGATGGCATGTCATAACCATTGTGCCTGAAAGGTCGTTGCACTTGTTCAGTCCCTTTCTTCAGGTCGATGACATGCAGAAAGCTCTCTTCGATGGCAATATGATTCAGAAAATATATGCAGTTGCCTCGCGGACCACCACTGAGATCATCCGCCGAGCACGAGGCCCCAAAACAAGAGATCCTAATGTTATCCCCACCAAGAAGGAAGACTCTCTCAGCACCGATCTCGTCCACCTCGCACCATGCTTGCTTCGAGAAGTCCATCTTGTAGACGGCATGCTTGGCAAGCTTGTGCACATTGTGGCCATCGAAGAAAATGACGACGAGGAAGAGCTCGCCACGGGACTCAACCAAGTACATTGAAGCCGTCGGCATGGTCAGCGGCAGGTCAACCTGGTCAACCTCTATAGTGTGAAGTTTCAGTCCCTCCTTTCCATTGAACTCAATGACACCCAACTCACAGGCTGTAAATACAAAGTAAATCTTGCCACCGACAGCTGCAATGCCATGGCACTTGGCTATGTTGGTCATCCGGCGAATTTTGCCGTCGAGGACCAAGCTGAGTTCATAGCTGTAGTTGACCCAATCGGTGGCCCCAATCTTGCAGAACCATATCTCACAGTCATCGAGATCAAAGACCACCACATAGCAGCAGCCTGAAGCCGCATCTGGCCTGTCGGAGAGCAAGCACTTGCAGTGTTGTGGGAACCCCTGCTCCTTGGGTGGCAGATGGATCCTCTCGCCGTCCTGAGGCCGCCATAGGAAGGTCTGGAAGGAGGCCGGGTCGAGAGCGAGAACCCAGCCCTGTGGCGTCTCGAAGCAGCGGTAGTGTCGCAGCTCGTCGACGGCTAGGGTGCTCAGGGTTTGGCTGGAGGCGCTGTATTGCGTCTGCGAGCCATCGGTTCCAAGATCGTGCACAAGCACCGGCAACGGCGACAGCGAGACGCCTGCAGGTTCCTCCACAGACTCCATCTCTATCGCCGGAGGTTTTCTCAACCCTGTTCCTGATCAAATTGTATGTCTTCCCTGATTGAGGTGGCTTGTGTTTGATGCTCCAGGTTCCCAGCCTGCCTTATATAGGCTTCAGGGCTGCCCTAGCCAAGTCGAGTCGGAGATTGAACACCTCTTGGTCCCGGAATCGGACTGCTGCTCTGCGACGAGAAGGGGACGGAAACAAAGGTAAAAAAGAAGGTTGGATCTTGGGAGATAATGAACTGGTACCCGACGGGAATTCGTACCTCGTGTTCGTCTTCTCGGATGCGGAATAGTTTGCCTGCGGCGGGGCGGGGTCGATGGATTCTGGTTCTGGACTCCGGCGGCGGCTGGCACTCCGTAGTTTTTTTTTTTCGAGAGAGAGAATGGAGCTCAATTATTTACCAAACCAAAATGGACTATGTAGTACTCGGCCGGTTGGCCCGTATAGCTCCCCACCGCAAAAACTATTTACGTACCGCAAGTCCGCAAGCAGCCGAGCACTATATATCGCTCCCCCGCAGCAGCATCTCCATGGGCTGGCCCATTTTGACTATCTTGTTCATTTTCATTTTCTCTTTTTTTCCTTTTCCGGTTTTGTTTCTTGGCAAAGGCTAATCGTCAGTCGGCTGCAGCGATCGCTACAGCCACCTTCTGCATCGTTCGATCCATTTAATTGACTCGAGATCCCGTGCGTACGACCAATGTAACAAAAACATTTCGTGTGTAGCATTTGTTTCTATGCATGTAACATCACATGTAACAACATATTTCAGAAAATGTTGCATCCGATCAATAAAGCAAAATAACAATTTGTTTTGCACATGTAGCACGGTGTGTAGCAAAAAAATCCAGATTTAAAAACTTGCACTCTAAACACACCCATGTAGAAAAAAAAACTATGCAACAACTCCCCATTTATTGTAGCAAAACGTCAGTAAAGCTTCAATTTTGTAAAAATCATTGTAGCACTTTGCTCCTTCTTACACAAGCTATTTTTTTTTCAAAAATCTGAACTTTCAAATCTGAATATTTTTTAAAAAAGAACATTTTCTATAAATCTGAAGATTTTTTTAATTTGGACCTTTTAAAACTATGAACATTTTTAATCTATTTTTTTAAAAAAGAATGAATGTTTTTAAAAGCTGGACCATTTTAAAAATAAACATATTTCAAAATATTAACCATTTACAAAATGAAAATTTGTAAATTTTCCAATTTGAACATTTTCCATAATACTAACCATACATAATCTGAACCATTTTTAAAATATCAACATTTTCCAAAATATAATTTATAAAATGGATAGTTGAAAATCTGAACTATTTAAAAAATATTCATTTCTTCGAACATTTTTTCATATATTTATCCAAAAGCGGAAACAAAATCAACAACAAAAGAAAAACATAAAAGAGAAAAAAAAATTGGGCTAACCCATGTGGGGGAGCATGACGGCCATCTCGAACGGAAGTCCAGCGTAGCACTCTCTCCGACAAATGCATAAACGAACCCTTACCTACGAAATTTCTATATACCCCGGTTAACGACACGGGAGCGTCATGTCGCTAACAGGAGCGACCTACTGGGAGTGTTGGACGGGCCATAGTGGCATTTTTAGTTTGTCTTTTTTTCTTTTACTCCCTCCGACCCGAATTACTGGGCGCGTCGGATTTTTTGCAAAACCCCCCCTGATATTTTTCACCTGAAGTCACGGGTCCTCCCGCAGCCTCTCCCTCTCCGGCGCTGTGCTCTTCCCCTCCGGCGCCGCCTGCTCCGCCCCTCCCGCGCCGCCTGCTCCGCCTTCCTCCTCGTCCCCGTATTTCTTTCACGAACCCAAGGACGAGGGAGATCAATTCCTTTTTCCCCCCAAGATCCTATCTTTGCCGCTGTGCGTCGTTGACCTCCGGCGGCCGGGCCGTGGAGGAGCACGGGAACGGCGACCTCTTCGCGGAGGCTCGTGGGTGGCGCAGCCTGTCGCCAGCGGGAGGGGGAGCATGCTCGGCAGCGCGCTCGGGCTGCAGCAGGGGTCGGGGAGGCAAGGCAGCATGAAGGACCCCGACGTGGCGCTGCGGCCCTCAGCGGCGCTCAAGCTCGCCCTCAGCGGCGCCCTCAAGCTCGCCCTCAGGTGCGCCATGGTGGCCGGCATCACCGTCCTCCCGCCTCTGCCCGTCTGCATCCATGGTGAGTTTTGCCCAAGCCGTACGTGTACATACTCCTATGCGCTACTGCTCCTAGATTAACAAACCAGGCCACTAGCCTGCAATCAGCTCTGCATACTGAATATGCAGATACTGTGTCATGAAGTTCATCTTGAATGCAGCACTGGAATATGTCAAATGCAGCACTGGAATATGCAGATACTGAATAATGTTTCCATAATGATGATGCTTTCCATTATCTGGAGTACATCTTTCATAATTACATCTTCGCCAACACTATGGATACCTTTAATAGTTTTAAAATGTACTCCATAAAATAATCATACGTCTGTACTCTGTAAAATTGACATCTGGTGTAGTTTCATCACTCATTCAGCAGGTTATCATTCAGTTATGGAAATGAATGTAAATTCACAAATCAAAGAACAGTTCTACTCGCTCAAATCTGAGCACACAAGAGTGATCACTAAATACAAATGTTCAGTTTCACATGTTACAGGCAGAACAAACTCAAGTAGAAATGCAGCTACAGTTTCACATGTACACTACATAACTGTAAACTTGATTGTTTTGATGCTTTGTGTTCTTGTTCAGTTCTTATTATGGCATATTCAGTTTACTGAAATGCAGCTGCAGCTAAATTTTGCTGAAATGCTGAAATGCAGCTAAATTCAGTTTAACCAAATTTAGGCAATGGCCAGGACGAGTACATTTAGGCAATGGCCAGTTTACTGAAATGCAGCTGCAGCTAAATTTTGTTGAAATGCTGAAATGCAGTTTAACCAAATTGTGTTTTGATATTTTGCTGAAATGCAGCTGCAGCTATTCAGTTTACCTCCTCGTCCGTGAGGAAGAAGGCGAGCAGCGAGGAGACGACGAGGCCGAGGAGCGTCTCGCGGTCGGTGAAGGTGTGGCCGAAGAGCACGACGGGCTGGTCGGAGGCGCGGAAGACGTACAAGAAGCACCAGGCGCCGAGGATGCCGAGGAGGACGAGGAGCGAGAAGGGGTGCGCCAGGAGCGAGGCCGCGAGGGAGACGGCCACCACGGCGGCGTAGTTGACGCGGAAGTAGCCGAGGTTGCGGCGCAGGCGCGAGGTGGCCTCGGAGAGGGAGTCCGGCCGCGAGATGGCCGAGCGGTCGATCAGCTCCGTCCAGGGGCGGCGGTCCTCGAGCGAGCGCCGCGCGGTGTCGAAGAAGCCGCTGCCGGAGGTCGGCGCAGATCCGCCGCCGGAGGAAGGGTTTGTCACGGGGAGCAGGGGCTGCGGGCCTGCGGCGTCGCCGGCGAGCTGCGATCCGCCCCGCGAGGAAGACGACGAGTACTTGATTGCAAAACAATTCAAACTCGGGGGGGGGGGGGGGGGGGGGGGGGGGGGTTGTAAAAAATTGTAACAGTACTCCGCCCATTAATTCGGGTCGGAGGGAGTAGTTAATTTTGAGTCCGTGAAAGGCATTACGTTTGAAGTGTGAGAGCACGTTTGGTTACCAACTTACCATCTATAGTTTATTACGCCTTGCCATGTGATGGAATCACAGCCCAAAAAGTTTACGTGTTTAATCAACATTGTTTATTTTACTTTATTCAAATAGCTTTAATATGAAAAATTACCCAATTTGTCTTCTTAGGGCTTGTTTGATAACTACAATCCCGGGGAATCCCGGTCTTTTCCCGGGGAGAAATTTCCCCTAGTACGGAGGTCGGGAATAAAATCCCGAGATTTTACACCTGTTTTTTCAGATTTCCGGCCGCGATTATGTTTACAGGGCTATTTAACCCGGACAGCTAAACAAGTCCTTAAGAGAATAGAGTCGTTGTTGCATCAGTGGAAACATTTTTTTTCTGCAGGAGGTTTCAGTTTAGTGCTTTCTTTTCATTACGACCCACATGCATCGATGATCAAGTGAGAGATTCATTTTGGAAAGAGCTCAACGGAGTGATGCTCTCAACGAGCAGTTGTATATTCTTTAATTTAAAAAAGATTTTGACCTTCCGAACAGCTGTTTGTGTACTTTTGCACAAGATTTCACCCTTGGGTCCACGCAAAGCCAAAAAGAAGAGGGAGAAAACAAATCGTTATATCAGGACAAGCCCAACGGTCGGGGAGGTGCAAATTTGACTTTAGTAGCATGGACGCCCCTTAAGATCAAGGCAATTACAAAAAAAAAAAGCCTCTGATCCCGAAGTTGAATGGAGCAAAATATTTTTAAGGGGTGTGCTGGGCGTCCCCCGGAGCATCCCGCGCGCCGATCCCCGGGTGGACAGCCATCCGATGAAGCCCTTTGTGATCGTTCAATTCTGAGCCTGTGAGGGAAAACGCCCTATTAGAAGAAAAAAAGCCCCCTCTAACCGTATGTAGCTCTCGCTTGGCTCCACGCGCCCTTGGACGCCTCGTGCAGCTCCGTCAGGCCGTAGGCGGAGCCGCGGAGGTAGCATAATCGATCTATCTTTGTAGCAACTGCAGTAAGCTCTTGTAGCAGCGGCAGCCGGCAGGTTACAGTAATAGACATCGCCGGCGGCTACCTTTGTAGCACCTCCGCCGTTGGGGCCAACGGCCGGGTTGAGGACTTGAGGCGCTTGGCCAGGGGGAGGCCGGAGAGCGTGGCGTCCGACGCTATGAACGGGCGACCTTGTGAGCATGGTTGCGAGGGCGTGGCACGGCCGCGCGCGCGGCTGAGCTCTCCGGCGAAAAGGAGCAGCAGGAGGAGAAGAGGGACGCGCGGCAGCCATGGCGGAGTGGCGGCCAAGCTTTGCCGGCGGGACCAAGTAGAAGGGGAGCTGCGCCGGTCGCAGCTCCGTCGCGCCGCCGTTGTAGCACCAGCCGCTCACGGTCGCAACTGCTACAAAGCTTGCCATCGTGTGCTCCTCTACACAATTGCTACAAAGCATGCTGGACGCTGCCGTCATCGCTCTTCGTCGGTAGCATCGGCGATGGTCATTTGTAGCATCGCCATCCTCCGTCTGTAGCATCGGCAATCATCGCATGTAGCATCCCCGTCCTCTTCATGTAGCATCGACGATCGCCCCATATAGCATCGCTGCACTCCATCGGTAGCATCCCCATCCTCTACATGTAGCATCGGCGACCGCCACATGTAGCATCTCTCGTCCTTTGCGGGTAGCATCGGCGACCACCACTTGTAGCATTGCCGCTCTTTGTCGGTAGCATCTGCGGTGGTCGTTTGTAGCATTGTCGTCCTCCGTCGCTACCATCAACGACCACCGCATGTAGCATCGCCGCAGCCCATTAGTAGCATCCCCATCCTGTGCATGTAGCATCGGCTACCGTCGCATGTAGCATCGCTGCACTCCATCGGTAGCATCTGTGTCCTCTGCATGTAGCATCCGCGACTGTCGTATGTAACATCAGCACCATTCGTCGATAGCATCCGCGACTGCCGCATGTATCATCGCCGCTCTTTGTCGGTAGCATCGACGATGGTCGTTTGTAGCATCGCCACCCTCCGTCCGTCGATAGCGCCGGCGATCGCTTCTTGAAACATTGTCGACCTCCACCGATAGCATCGGTTTGAAACAACAACAAAAAATGTGTCGGCCGCCGCGACGGCACCGACGACCAGCTTGCATCACCGGCGGACAGACCTTCGAACTGGCAGGCTTGCAGCAGCACAAGATCGCGCTCGCAGCACCCAGGAGAAATTGACAAAAATGGCCACGTGGGCAAACTTCACCACAAAATGAACTCAATTCGATTTTTTTTTCAAAACTAACCCTTTTGGGCAGCGCCTTACAGTAGGGCGCTACCCTCAATAGGGTAACGCCCCAGGCCGTGGCGCTGCCACCCCTGCCAGCGTGGCGGGACGGGCCCATGGTCGTTTAGGTAGCGCCGGGATGGAGGGCGCTACCCTCCCTACGGCAGCGCCATGGACGGGGGCGCTACCATCCCTAAGGCAGCGCCGGGTACGGGGGCGCTACCCTCCTGACTTAACAGCTCGCGCCCAGCCACTTACCCTTTCACCCCTCACTTCCCCCACCCGACCCGAGCTGCTCTCTCTCTCCCTCTCACTTTCTCAACTCAATCCCCACTCAAATCTCTTCATTTGTGTTGCATTTCTTGGTGGATTTCGGCCTCCCTTGGTGCAAAGAGGTATTCTCCCCCGTACTTAATGTTTTTGTCCAATTCAAATTTTCCATTTTGGTGGCATTTGTTTAGATCTAGGAAACCCTAGAAATTGGATGTGAGGTTAAATGTATGGTTTATTTTTGTTATATTGCTCAATGCTTGTGTGTATGATGGCTATGGAGTGTTGGCTTATGATTTATAGGTTATGGTTAGCACTTTTTGTTAATGTGGTAGATTAAATTAGGGTTTGGAGTTAATGGCTTGTTGTTAACTCAATGGTTTGTTATTTGAAACGCATAAATTAGTGCCATATATAGTAATTTTTAACGTGTGTGTGTTGGCATAATAATTTTTTAGATGGAGAGGCTTGTTAGTGTTCATTATGTGGACAAGGAAGCCTTTTTAAAAGGGAATGTGGAGCATGACCCCGACGAGATTGTGGTGGTGTTTGACCGTAGTCCTAACTATGTGGAGGTTGTGGAAAAAATAAGGATTGCGTTGGAATGGACGGATCGAAATGATTTAGTTGAATTGGAGGGGAGGTATAATGTTGGGTTCGGAATGCACTCTCGTTGGAAGACCATGCCTCTCAACTCCGAGTCGTGTTGGAGTCTATACAAGGAGATGGTGTCGGGATCTCAAGATAAGGCTCTCGAGTTATTTGTCACAAAGAAGGTTGATTCTCGAGTTCAATTTGATTTGAACCGGTGTGCTTCCCATGAAGTGCAAGACACAACTTTGAGTCCACCTTGTATGACCCAACATGAAAGGAGTCAACCAACAATTACCCAAGAAGAAGCTAGCCAACCGCCAAGCCCGATTCAAAATGACCATTATGAAGCACCGGAAGAGGAGATTGATGAGTATGAAGACGATGAGGGCGAGGTTGAGCTTCATAACAATTATGTTGGTGATGTGGAGGCATATGTTACACTAGAGGACATGAACCATGACATTCCCTATACCCGAGGTTACGCATCGGACTCGGAGGACGATGGTCCGTTCGAAGATGTTGATGAGGAAGGGTTCACTGCTAAAGAAGCAGAGCTTTTCAAGAAGGTGGTGGGCCGGGATCATCGGACATCATTGTTTCATGATCTTAGTCTCGCGGATAAAGCCGTGGTTGATGGTGGCACTAGTAAATTGCTTGGACCAAGGCCAACAACGAAGAAGGATATGGATGCAACAAAGTATGGGATTGTTGAAGGAGCGAAGTTTGAAAGCTTTTTGGAGTTGAAGACATGGCTTAAGGAGTACGCGGTTAAGTATTATCGACCGTTCAAGGTGGTCCACTCCGATGCAAAAAAACGTTACACGGTTAAATGTGAGGAGGAAGGGTGTCCATGGATTGTGCGTGCAAGACCATGGAAAGGGGGCCCTATTTGGTGGATAAAAAGCTGTGTGTCGACACACATGTGTGATGGTAGGGATGTGGATGACGAAGATGTTGAGGATAAACACCAACAGCTAACCTCCGACTTCATCGCCTATAGACTTTCCAATACCATATCGGCACTCCCGACTTTTACCATTAATGGTATCATAGATATGGTGAAAGGCCTCTTCGGTTACACGGTGAAGTACGGAAAGGCATGGAAGGCTAAGCAAGCTGCATTTAAGATGTTGTACGGTGATTGGGAAGAAGCATATAACCGACTCCCTAGGTTGTTGGGAGCGATGGCGGCTACTAACCCGGGCATGTATTGGGTGGTGGAGCCATTACCCAAGAAGACCCGGATCATCAATGGTGCAATCTTTCGAGTATTTCGCCGTGCATTTTGGTCTTTTGGACAATGCATAATGGCATTTAAGCATTGTAGGCCGGTTATCTCTGTGGATGGCACATTTTTGACTGGTCAGTTCAAAGGCACACTGTTGGTCGCAATAGCTCATGATGCGAACGACCGTTTGCTTCCTTTGGCTTTTGCTTTGGTTACGGCGGAGAACAACGATAACTGGGAGTGGTTCATGAATCTTGTACGAACCAAGTGCATTGAGGCTCAAAGAGAGGTTTGTGTCATCTCGGACCGCCACCAGGGCATACTCAACGCGGTGGAGATTGAAATTCCCGGTCATGCTCGTGTGCACCATAGATGGTGCATGAGGCATTTTGTGTCAAACTTCTACAGGGCATGTAATAGTAAGGAGTTGTCTGACGATCTCAAAGATTGTTGCCTCGCTTTCACCGAGCGACATTTCGCGAGATTGTACAACAGATTGCTCACTCTCACAACTTCGGCTGGGGGTCAAGAGTTTTTGCACCGACATGAATCACAGGTCCATAAGTGGGCGCGAGCGTTTGACGAAGGGGGTAGGAGGTACGGTGACATGACAAGCAACATGGCTGAATGTTTCAACAATGTGATCAAGGGTGTCCGTGCATTGCCTGTGACCGCAATAGTTCAATATACGTTCGACAAGTTGAATGTGTATTTTCAGAAGTACAGCGAGGAGACTGATGATCAGATTGCAGGAAAGACCACCACCAACAAGAAGTACAAGTACCCGCCTGAAGTTGACAAATGGGTGTCACACTAGTCAAGGAAGTCGGAGTCCCAAACCGCTCAATGTTTCGATAACGACGAGTGGATTTACCAAGTCAATGAGCCGGGAGGTACCACAGTAGGCGGTGTGCAACACGGAGGGCGGGCATGCAAAGTCATGCTAAAAAAAGGAGAGTGTTCATGCCAGAGGCCTCAGTTGCTTCATCTCGCATGTTCACACTTGCGGACGGCGGGACGCATAAGAAAAGTGAAGGTGAAAGAAGTTGGCCCCGTCCGCGTGTCAGAATACTCTATTGAGGCAACAAAACACACATGGGCGAGTAGATTTCATCCGTACTTTGACCAATCTCAGTGGCCGGAGTATCATGGAATTCAAGTTTGGCCCGATCTTGATTTGAAGGTGAACACGCGGGGGAGACGGAAGACAAAGCGTTTCAGAAATGATATGGACGCGTGGGGTGCTGGAGGCCTACGAGAATGGGGCAGCCAGCATTTTCAGGAGCCCCGTGCTAGCGCCCGTTGTGGAGGATGCAATGGTGATGGACACAACACTAGAGGTTGTAGTCGAAGGAAGAGGAAAAGGGGAAACGAAGGTGGTAGCCAACAAGGTGGTAGCCAACAAGGTGGTAGCCAACACGGTGGTACCCAACAAGGTGGTAGACAACAAGGTGGTAGTCAACACGGTGGTAGGCAAGAAGGTGGTAGGCACCAAGGTGGTAGGCAAGAAGGTGGTAGCCACCAAGGTGGTAGCCAACAAGGTGGTAGCCACCAAGGTGGTAGCCACCAAGGTGGTAGCCAACACGGTGGTAGCGGCCGTCGCGTTTCAATGTTTGACCAATTTCGTGATGGTGGACGAATAGGTCGTAGAGGTGGTACTAGTGGTCGAGCCCGGTATTAATTTGGTATGAATGCAATTTATGTAGCCAACATTATTATCAATTTCATCTCGAATATTATTTCATTTTATTGTACTAACAATTTTGTGCTAAATTTTGTAGGCATGGGGTCCTCCGATCCGATGGAGAAACCATGGACGTGGAGGTACGCGGGGAAGCAACTTGGTGAGGCGGAGTTGGTTCCGGTGAAGTGTTGGTGTGGCGATGACTATGTTTCTAAGCAGTCGACGGATTGGGATGAAACAAGAGGAAGGAGATTTTGGATGTGTCCGAACTATGCACATGACAAGCCGAAACCAAAGAACACCTATGACCGTCCTAAGGTATGTGTCCTCCTTTGTACATGACAAAGGTTTAAATTTCTTCATACATGCTAATAACAATATTATTTCAGTCTCCACCGCCCCTTTGCCGCTTCTACAAGTGGATAGATATGGAGCAAAGTGATTACCACAAGCATGAGGTTGAGTATCAGTATGCAAAGCTAGCTGAACGTGCAGCGGAGAAGGAGCGTGATGAACAGCGGGAAGAGAAGAGGAAAGAACGGCTACTTGTGGAACGTTTGGAGAAGGAGGCAAAGGAGCGTGAAGAGGCAAAGAAGCGTGAGGAGGAGAGGGCAAGGAAGCGTGAGAGGGCTCGTCGGGCACAAGAGGAGGAAGAAGCGGAGAAGGATGCGGCGAAGCGTAAGGGAAAGTATCCACGTTGGACTCAATAGAGTCTCCAACATTGATGCCGTCGATGCCGTGGACTATCTAATGAACTAGGTGTCATGAATTTGTTATCTCCATCAAAGATTTGTGTGTTGAACCTTGTATTCCGTGGATTTCGTGCGAACTTTGCAATGTATTGAACTTTACGAATTTGTTGTTCTTGTCATAACATATGTTAATTCCTGTGAAAGCAACAAGTTCATTTTTTGGTAGATTTTTGAAACTGCAGAGGGTAGCGCCTTGGCCCGGGGCGCTGCCGTCAATATGGTAGCGCCTCGGTCTGGGGCGCTACCATGGGTAGCGCCTTGGCCTGGGGCGCTGCCGTGAAGAGGGTAGCGCCGTGGTCTGGGGCGCTACCATATTGAATTTGTTCGACCTGGGAGTAACAGAAGGGGGGTCTTCCTGGCTCCTCTCCTCGATGCCGAAAACGGCTAAGGACGAGATGGTAGCGCCGCGGCCTGGGGCGCTACCGTGCAGAGGGCAGCGCCTCGGTCTGGGGCGCTACCATGTTAAATTTGATCGACCAGAAGGGGGGTTTTCCTGTCTCCTCTCCTCGACGCCGAAAACGGCTAAGGACGAGAGGGTAGCGCCGTGGCCTGGGGCGCTACCGTTCAGAGGGAAGCGCCTCGGCCTGGGGCGCTACCATATTGAATTTGTTCGGCCTGGGAGTAACAGAAGGGGGGTCTTCCTGGCTCCTCTCCTCGACGCCGAAAACGGCTAAGGACGAGATGGTAGCGCCGCGGCCTGGGGCGCTACCGTGAAGAGGGCAGCGCCGTGGACTGGGGCGCTACCATATTGAATTTGTTCGACCTGGGAGTAACAGAAGGGGGTCTTCCTGGCTCCTCTCCTCGACGCCGAAAACGGCTAAGGACGAGAGGGTAGCGCCGCAGCCTGGGGCGCTACCGTTTAGAGGGTAGCGCCTGGCGCTACCATGTCCAGAGAGGGTTCACCTTGGTGCAGCTCGACGAGGCTGAAAACGCCTAAGGACCAGAGGGCAGCGCCCCTGCCTGGGGCGCTACCAACCAGAGGGCAGCGCCTCCTGTCGGGGCGGTACCATCGGCAGCGCCCGACCTAATGGCGCTGCACTGAGATGGGTAGCGCCCCAGGCTGGGGCGCTACCATTTTAAAAATTTGCTACACAGCAAACCATTAATGGATCAACAATTATATTTCGATCGAACAACAGGATGCATCAAACAACACATGAAATAACAGGATACATTTAACTAGTTCCATAACAACTACGAGTTCATAATGTTCCACAATATTACATAGATGACAATAATGTTCCACAATATTGCATAGATAACAACTACGAGTTCATAATGTTCTCGAAATGACGACAAGTCCCATAGCTAGATGGATAGCTGACAACTACGAGAAAGCCCCAACTAGTTCCTTCTCCTCCTAGGAGGTACCTCCGGCGATGAGGGCCCCTCGGTCCGAATCCTCCTCAAAGCTGAATTGGGTGCCTTCCTAACACCCCTCCTAACCCTTTGCCTAACACCCCTCCTAGGTGTTAACGCCTGCTCATCTTCTGGCTCAGCCTCTGGCTCAGCCTCTGGCTCCCCCTCTTCCTCATCCTCTGTCTCAGCCTCTGGATCAACCTCCTTGTTTTTCTTCTCCCACTGAGATGGTGTGTACCGTGTGAATTTCTTCCTGGACCTGAAGTTGAAGTCACGCCGCTGAAATTGATACTCCTGCAAAGTCATATCATCCGGAACCTACACGATTATTAGTATTGATGATGCCAATGATCTTTGTCTCATTTTTGCGCAAAAGTTGAAGAAATGGACAGATTTCTTACCTCATCATCCTCATCTTCGAGATCTTCGAGATGAGTTGGGTTAGAGCTTGAAGCTTCGCCGCGGACATCCCTTGAAGTTGACCCCGTCTGAATGGTGTCATCGGAACCACGGCAACCAAGCAAAAGAGCTAACGTGCGTAACCGGCTGGCCGAACGCTGTGACATTAACAAATTGAGATGAGGAAGAAAACCAAACACATAGTATGCACCAACCCCGGATTCCATAAGCATACCTTCACGAAGTCTCGTACAGCATTGTTTCCCTTCTTGGTGGTAGGCTGCGCAAGTGCTTGGGTTGCTTCGGTTGCTTGGGTGTCGATCTCGGTGCGCTACGAACATAAACATGTGAATATAGCATATATACTCCAATTATGTTGACGAAGGTAGAAAATAAAATTTTACCACAAAGTTGATAAGAGGAGCGAACTTAGTTTGGTGGCCCTCCCTCACGAGTTTGTTGTACTCGGCTGAAACAAGATCTTCTGCAGAACTGCTACTGTGCTCCTCCATGATTTCAGGATCAAAAGCAGGTGGGCATAAGGACACACGAGTCCGTGGAACGAACCATCGAAGGTACCGGTCGAACGCAGCTGAGTCGAAAGACGGGTGCTGTTCGATGTGGACCACATTCTCCTTCGCTTGTCTCAAACGGGCATTCCACTTATCGACGTAATCGGAATGATATGAATCCCAATCCTTAACCTTCTTCTGATACTTTCGCTCCATTCTGCACATTTAACAATACACATTACTAGTATCATCAATTCTATATAGTACCACGGTAATAACAGAATTGGAAGATTACTCACATATGAAGCGAGTACTTCGTGTCCTTATACTTGGGCGGTGTAGTTTGACATAACCCAAACTGGGTCATCACACGATGTGGCAGGTGGTACTCAACAGCCCACACGCATATCATTGGGCACTGCAACAGCCAAAGGTATTCTTCCTCCATGCACTTCGGGTTCAACTCGAATCCCGATGCGCGTCCGAAGTGAGTCCCATAACCATATGGCAGCCAGTTCACCTAGAACATAATACATCAATTAGTAGATGGTTCGATTTAAACGGGATGAATGGTATCATACCATTTTTACCTGCTCAGGGGTTAGCGCATCAAACTCGTTGGTGTACCGCACGTAGTCCACCTTCGAGTTCCCACTATAATCGGCAACCACGTCCCACATGTATGCCCACGTAGGCCTACGCAGCGGGTTTCCATGGTCCTCCCAAGGTTGGAAATTCAATATTGTCGGCCGACCTACCGGAAAGTGTTCCCACATCCAAACCGAAAGTAGGAGCAATGAACCACCCATACAGCCCTCTGTTCCGATTCTACGGCAAGCATCATCCAACTGCACAAGTGGAAGCACAATTAGATAATTTGTTTACCGTAATAGGTGGAGAAAATATGAAACATTGATTACCTGACGGTATAAGTAGGCCAGTGCAGCTGAACCCCAACTCAGTTTCCTCGTACTCATTAACGCCTTCAGCCACATCCACGGAGCGTGCCGACCACCGGCGTCAGCAAACAAAGACCTAGAGATGACATACCACACGTATGCACGTGCATACTGCAGAATAGTCTCCTCATTAGCGTCAGCGGGGCACTGGCTAAACTGTTTTTTTATCCAAACATATGTGGCACCGGAGGGGTTTCTTTCCTTAGTCGGGTCTACCTTCAATGGATGTACCTTACCAATAAGACCAAACATCGACTCACGCCAACCTTCGGGATCTGTGCTAAAACACACATGATCTCCGTCAATGGGGAGTGCAAGGATCATCGAGACATCCTGAAGAGTCACGGTCATCTCCCCGGTGCGGAGGTGAAAAGTATGCGTCTCCGGCCTCCACCGGTCAATAAGTGTGGTGAGGGCAGCAGGGTTCATGTTCGGCGTCGACCGAGTAACTAGGCTGAAGAACGGAAGGAGTCCTAGACGAGTAATGTACGGTGTGTACCGCTCGTCATATGGCATCGCATTGGACGAGACCTCGTGATACCTCATCCGCAGAGGTGAAAAGACCTACACAAAATCACAACTTAGAACATTACAAATCCATATAATATTCTCATATGACACAATTATCAATATATGTACCTCCTTCTTATCCGCCATATACCGCGCACGGTGGTCTTTATCATATCTCTCATCGATTAGCTCCATCCTATATTTTTTATACGTCCAAAAAATATGAATATGAGAGAGCAAATCTATATAAATTTTCATAATATGCAATCCAACATTAATACGCAATCCATCCTTCGGTGCAACTAGTAGAGCTAAGCTAATATTGCACTAATATTCTACCACATATATTGCACTAATATTTGACATGCATCTAGTAGAGCTAAGCTAGCCGGATTAATAAAATTAAAAAAAATAATTACAAAGCCTAAAGATTGCAAGTGATACTCTGATGCTAGAGCACTAACAATATTGGCAATATTCCGTCCTAAATTCGAAATCTAGGATGAACAAGGGTTTCACCTAAAACTCCAAAAATAGGCCAAATGTGACACATAATCTGGATGAAATTTAGAGGATCGAAGGAGAATACCTAGGGGAAGTGGTAGAGCACGAAATCCACGGAGAAAATCTTCAGATCTGGCCGATTTGGGAGGAGGATTTGAGAGGGGGAGAGAGAGGAGTCGCGGCCGCCTTTTCCTCTGTTCTTCGTCCAGGAAACGAAGAGGTAAGTGAAGCTAGGTCGGGGGCGGGCTGGGCGCTACCCTCAATAGGGTAGCGCCGTGGACTGGGGCGCTACCATATTGAGGGTAGCGCCCTGCTGTAAGGCGCTGCCCAAAAGGGTTAGTTTTGAAAAAAAAATCGAGTCGAGTCCATTTTGTGCTAAACTTTGCCCACGTGGTTATTTTCGTCAATTTTCACCAGCACCCATCGCCCGCACTGGCCACAAGCCGAGTTTGGCAGAATCTGGTGATAGGCGGGAAGCACGTATGGTCCTCCGCTATAGCAACGACATCCGGATTCGCGGCAGGAGAGAGCCTGCGTGGAGAGAGAAAAACATCACAGGACAAACATCTAGTTCATGATTCCGGCAGCAATCCTGCCTGCTCCTCCTTGGCATATGGGTGTGCGTTTCAGGCTAGCGCTACGTGTGTACTAGTACAATGGGTGGGGCCGACGCGTGATGACACCTGGAGGATCAACCCCACGGGGGACTAGAAGTCTTTTCCTATTTTTAAGCCACGTCGTTACTTCAGTATAGTAGAGAATTAAGAGCATCTCCACCGGGGGGTCGCAATAGGGCCCCTAAAGCTCCCTTAAGCCCCCGGACAGAAAAACAGGCCACACCGGGGGGTCGCAAAGCCTTTGTCCAGCCCAAAACCTGTCCGGCACCGCCAATAGGGCCTCTAAAGTTGGGGGTTGCCTTTGCGGTGCCGGACACTGTCCGGCCCGAGCCTCCGACAGATATGGCTCGCCCGTCAGCCACCGACAGAGGTTTCTTCTCCGGATAAATGGCGCTGTGGTAGGAAACCGGTACGCATGCGGGCGTAAATGTCGCCGCTTTCCCACGCCGCGCCGGTGCAGCATGCAGGCGACGGGACTGGACGGCTACGCGGCGCATTAACGCGGTGCCAGCCCACCCGCCAGGCCATGCGCCGGCGCGGCGGTCAGCCCATCGGTTTGCACGCCTTCCCTCTCGGGCGCCTCGCCGCCCCGCTCGCCCTCCGCCCGTGAATAAATAGAGGCCAAGGGGTGGCGATGGCGATCCACACCCCATCTCCGCCGGCTCGTGATCTCCTTCCCTCTCATCTTCCATCGCCACCCACTCGCGATCTCCACCATGAACAACAACGATCCAAACCACATCCCCGCTCGGGGCGCCACCCTGGACGTCCTGGAGGCAAAGATCTTCCACCATTAAGGGCACCTCTGCTCGCCGGACTGCTGCCTCCCCAAGGAGTGGGCCATTTCTACCGGGGGCCTCGCCGTGCCGCCGGTCCCCGCCAGCGATGAAGGCCTCCGCCTCGCCATCCTCGAGCGGCGGGATAGGATGACGGAGGCGAAGCGGAACTAGCCGGAGAACGCCACCGACAACGTGGGCGCCTGGCGGCGCCGCGTCCACCGGGAGCGCGACGAGAAGGTGGCGGCGTACGACCGCACACGCTGGGGGATGCCGGCGAAGTGGAACGCGGCCGGGCGCGACAAGTGGTGGGGTGCCACCCAGCACACCGTGGCCAGCGCCATCAAGGCCGCCCGCCGCCACTCCGCAACGGGGAGCCAAATCCCGTTGAGGCTGGTGCCGGTTCCCCCGCGGCGAGCACCCTCGCCGCCACCGAAGCGGCCTCGGCGCGGCTGGCTGTCCCTCTGTGCTCGCGGCGGTGGGAGCAGCAGCGGACGCGGGAGCGGGAGCCGCCGCGACGACACGCGGACATGGCGTGTCAAGGAAGAGCCGGAGGACGTCAAGCCTGTGGTGGCTCCGCCGGGCTTCGAGGTGCCACCGGAGCTGCAGGACGACGTCCACGACGACAACATCCCCGGGCTTTCCTGGGCCTTGACGTCGTCAACCGTTGAGCTCGAGAGGTACACCACCGGGCTAATGTAAGCTCTCGAGACGTCGGCGGCAATGGTGGCCTCGGCCTCCACCTCTGCCGGCGCCTCTACATCCCGCACCGGCGCCTCCTATGCGCAGCACGACGGCGCTTCTACCTCCTGCGCCGGCTTGTCGTCGCCAAACATCATCGTCCTCGACACCGACGAGGAGGAGAGCGACGGCTTCGACTGGGAAAATCTGTCCCTGTCCGACTAGATTTAGGTTAGTTAGGTTTAGGTTAAATTTCGTTCAAATATTGTAATATATAACGAAATTTGAATGAAATTTAAGTCATTTTTCAAATTTGATTGTTTGAATTGTGTTTGGTGTCCAGCCGTTTAGGGGGGTGCCGGTGTGGGAGGCGCAAAAAAAAACGCCGGACATGTGTCCGGCACCCCGCAATTGGGCCTCCAAACGGGTGGTGCCAGACACAATTTAGGCACCCCCGGTGGAGATGCTCTAACGACAAGCCAAGTGAAAATTTTAGAGATGCAGTAAGACGAGAAACCCATACAGCCATTTGAGTATAGGATTCTTATATTTTTATGAAATTTTGTTAATCAATTATTCTTCGTACTGTAGCATATTTGGTTCTGGTGTGCATGGGCTGAGGTGCGGGCCAACACGCTTAGAGCATCTCTAGCAGTGACCGTAAACCACGAAACCGAAAACTAGGTTTTCAGTTCGCGTTTTGGTGTATTTGCGCGTCGAAGTAGCGCAGCCCAGAGCAGAGACTGAAAACGAAACTGGGAATTTAAACTTAATATTTTTCATTGCCGCGAACCAACGGACGAACACGGCGGGGGCGGCGGTGATAACCGATTTACAGCCAAAATACGTCGACGGGATCACCGAAGATGCAAAATAGACTAGCCCCTAGACATACGCTAGCCTAACCCTAACCCTACCCGGGGGCGCGCCGGTGACCTCGATGGCACACCGCGCCGCCGCTCTTCATTCCTCATCGGAGGAGGAGGCGACGACGAGGGGATCCGCGAGCGAGGCTGCGATGCCCTGCTTGAGGAGCGCCTCGTTGGCCTCGGCAGTCTGGCGGCGCTGCTCCTCGAGAGCCGCTACATCCGCTGTCGATCGCGCCATGATGGTGGCGACGACGGCGTCTTCCGCGTTCGCAGGGACGAAGTCGAGGTGGGATAGCGAGCGGCCGAAGGCGGCGGCGTCGTACCCCTCCTCCTCCGGCTGCGGCTGCGGCTGCGGCGCCGTCCTCACCACCATGGCGCGGGAAGAGCTCCCCGCACCGCTCCTGGCTGCGGCTCGGGCGGCGGCGCGGAGGCGGTCGAACTTCGGCACCTCGACCCCAAAACTATACAATGAAGCTTTGTGCAACCGTTCATGCTACACAACCGAAGGTTACTGGGTTTACCAATCCCAGGCCAAAACCTTTGGCAGGCGTGCTCGGAATGGATCATCGGCACGCAACACTTCGATCATGCCATAAGCTCAGACATAGCTATCATATATAGTAGAGAGATCAAGACTTGTGGAACAACTGGCACATCACAGACTATACGACACAAAGATTCATATAGCAACTCATATATGAGAAAGATACAAATATTACACACAAAAGGGGTCACCGACCCATCAGTACATCATGCGGAGGCGAAGTAGTGTTGTCTAGTACAACAAGATCCAAATATAGGGCCTAAGAGGCCTACACATAAACAACCCCAGCCAGCTTGTTCCACGGTCCCAAGCTATCACCTGGGAACCCTGAACTACTCGTCGACGTCCACGAAGAACCCACCTGTGTGCTCGGTGTCGTCCTCCTCCGAAACAAATTAATAAAGGCAGCAAAGAAAGACTGAGTACGACGTACTCGCAAGTTTAGTAGGGCGATATGGGCCCAATGCTGACGGAGGCTCTAAAGCTGTATGTAGTTTTCCTTTATAAAAGACATAAAAGACTCAATGGCATCGTCTACTCAGAATTGTTTTCTAAAAAGGGGATAAGAGATTAACTTTTCCTTCGGTTCTCGTCGAACCACATAGTACCAAGAATCCACCTCTCATTTCCACCAAGGCACTCCCTCGAATCACCCTCGAGGAAATGAACCTTTTATCACACGTTGTAAATGCAACCTTTAGCTGCCAAATTTTAATTAGGTTAAAGTTTTCTATGATCCCGTAAATCCATTCCCAAGGCGTCCATAACCGCGGACACGGCTTTTCGAAAAGATTTACCCTGCAGGGGTGTACTAATTACCCACCGGTACCGTCCGGCTCACCTGATTGGCCCTCTTCCGGGGAAGGCCGGCGAGTGGGCGCGGTTAAACCTTTACCTCGCGTGAGACTATCCAAGAGTCATCTGTGGCGACAGGGCAAGTTTACCCAGCCTATTTCAGCCCCTGCCCCCATCGCCACGTCCTAAACACAAAATCCTCCTCAACATTTCTTTTCCACCCACACACTCACGCGCAAATGGAAATAGCAAACTAGTGGACCCTTGGATACCCCCGCACAAGTTATTTAGTTAAAGGGGATTCCATATGTCCCCACCAATGGCAGCATGCTCAGACCTTGGTTCCAAAGACAGGAACTCGCACTTAGGGGCAAGAATGAGGCAAAACACCATCCCCGATGGCAACTCATCCAAGCCTTTTAAGCAAAATTAATAAAGTACCAACCATAACCTCCATGTCCGAACATTTCATCAACATCAATATCATGTAATTAATCAACGGACAATATAACATTTAACTAAGCATGGCTAAACATAGCTAGGCATATGAATACAACAATTATATCTTGTCTCCGGCCAACACTTCAAACCTAGGGTTCATAGGTAGGGATACATGTATTGGTTCGGGGAAAAACATGCATACATAGGATACTCTACAACTTGATCAAAAGTGACCTTTGAATCGCATGCAATATTATGGTGGATAAAATAAGTTTATAAAACAATAGGATGCTAGATGCCAAGAAGGTTAGGTTATCTCTTGTCTTGCTGCTGGGGCGTGTACTGCTCGTCGGGGTAGATGGGGTTAACCTCTACTCCGGAATCTATCGATACCCAAGCAAATATAGAAGAACAAATAAATCACACGAAGACAAGGTGCAATGCACAATCACATGATGTCATGACAAGTTATGCAAAAATATCATCATATGATTTAACTAACAATATTAAATGGAGTGCCAAATAATTAGTGCAATTATTTGGAAACAACCCCAGATTTAACTTAATGGCCACATTGGTTATAAATTATTACATTATTAAAGAAGTGGCTTAAATATGCATGAACATGATATGATTAAATAGGTTTTGTTCTTCCGAGCATGTTGGTACCTTCTTTGTAATTTTCCGAGTTTTGATGAATAAGTAGTGAATTAAATAATTATTCGAATTTAATTCCTTTAATCAATTAAAGAATAACATCGTATGAAATTTGTGATCATGATGTAATATTAGCATGGTTTGCTAGCATTTGAAATGCTGATCATTTTGGTATTTTATTCATAATTTTTTATTAAATATTTAACACGTTATGAATTTTCCCGAATTTGGTATTATTAAAGCCATTTAGGAAAATTTTAAATAAAGGCAAAAATATTTACTCAAAAGAACATGGCAATGTCACCAACAGGTAGGTATTGTTTTTCTGAACAATTTGATATAACACATGCTAAATTTGAAACAATATTTAAATAGCTATCATTTAATTTTATTTTACTTTAAAGAAAAACTTAGTGACCCGGATATTCCGTCTCCCGGATATTCCGGTGCCCTGTTGAAATCTCCGGTGCCAAATATCCGGTGACTTCCAGTAGCTCCGAGTTCTGGTCCTTAGCAGAATTTCGCTTCATACCGGATATTCCGGTTCCTGGAAATATCCGGTAGCAAATATCCGGTGACTACCAGTACCGCCGAGTTCTGGTCCTTAGCAGAATTTGCCACGGACCGGATATTCCGGTGTCTGAAAATATCCGGTCCGGGGCCAGGCCGGCGCGCGGCGACGGCGACGGACATCGACGCGGCGGTACAGAGGGGGAGAGGGGGCGCGGGAAAAGGCCAGAACGGAGGCGGGGCTTACCCGTGACGCATGGGGGGGGGGGGCTCGGAGCGGTCGGGGTCGACCACGGCGACCGGAATTTGCCGAGGCCGAGCGTGGCGAGCGGCGGAGGGACCCCGGGAAGTCGAGCTCGATTCGCTCGATTCCGGGCCTCCCAGCTAACGTACTTCGGTGGAGGAGGTAGAGGACGCCGCGGCGGAGGAGACGGTGCACTTCGATTCGACCGGGGTAGCTCGTAGCGGTGGCGCTGCGGCGACGGGCACGAGCTCAAGCTCGGCGACGAAGCGAGCAGAGGAGGGAAGAGAGAGAGCGGGGAGGGAGCAGGTGGGCGTGGGGGAGCAGGTGGGCGACCTCGTTCACGTCCTTGACCACCGAGAGGGGGGCCTCGGAGTGGGGCATGGCGGCATGGGTGCCGAGGCATGGCGCCAGTGCCATCGCTGCACAGTGAGGAAGGAGAGGGAGAGGGGAGGCTGACAGGAGGGCCCCACTCGTCAGATTTTCATCTTTTGGATTTTTCTTTTCAATTAAAAAACCAGAAGCACTTTTAGGGATTTAAATAGGGCACTTAAACAATTTTATAAATTCTGCAAAAATTCAAGTGGCCTCCCCTTGACCTTTATAACCCCCACAAAAATTGGTGCCCCAAAATAAAATATTTTGACCCACATTTGTTCATAGGTTTTAATATGGTCATTTTTGATAATTGCAAAAATACATTTATTTGGAGCACATAAACATTTCCAAAAATAATGAAATTAATCATGGAGGCTCCCAATATAGTAATGAAGCTCCCCATGATTTTATGTTGAATTTTTGGAAAGCTGAACTTGGTTTCTAAAATAGAATTAGAATTTAACCAATTTTGAATTCTCAAATTTATTTCCTTGCTTGTTAATATTTTGCCTTTACCAAATAATTATAATTGGATGATTGGAACTTCCTGGACAAATTGGAAATTCCAGAATAATTTGGTTTCACCAATTTGAGCAATTGCTTTTAGTTTGAAAATTTTTGGGAAGGATTTTGCTTCCTTTGTTTTAAATTTCCAAGTGTTGCTTTATTAACTTAGCAATTTAAATATATATGCCATGATGCAATGAAAAGAAAAAGTGAAAATTTGGCCCATATTTTAGGGTACCAAACTGGGGCTATTACAACGGTACAGGTATTTGGACGGCACCATCCCTTCGGGGAAGGCGTGCGCCGCCCGCTTCCGCGCGGCGTCGGAGCGGACGAGTCGCTTCCTCGCCTCGTCGGAGAGATCCGATGGGTCGATCTGCGGGCGGGAGTCGGGCTCGCACTTCGGCGTGAGCTTCTTCGGCACCATCGAGCGGCGGCGGTGGTGGCTGGTGGCGGGGAGCGAGGATTGCTCGTCGGAGCTTGGGCGGCGGAGCGGGGATTGCTCGTCGGAGCGGGGCGGAGGGAATGGGGTTGTGGACTAGAAAACCCCCGCCGTCCCCTCTTTATGGGGTTCGGGCGCTTGGTTTCTCGGGCGCCCGAAAAACTTTTTCGGACCGTGCTGGCTTTACAGGCTCTGTTCTGGCCAAAAAAAAAAGCCTCAGCCCGTAAAGCCGCCGGAATTTTTCAGTTTTGCCTCTTTTTCGGTCTCTCCTAGAGATGCTCTTAACTTTGATATAGATGAAAAATGGTCCATCTCCTTTCTCCTTTCTCTGTCCCGGTCCCGCGAGCTGACCCAATCTCCCGTAGTCGCCGTCGGCCCTCTACTCCCCTGCCGCACCATTGCTGCAAAATCCTCCGATGAGGTAGGACCTCCACACCACACTCCCCTAGCACTAGCAGCATCACGTGTCCTTGCCTCATCGCGTCCTCTTTTCCTCATCTGCTCCTTTTTCCTCAGGAGCCAGTCCTTGCCTCTACCGTTGTTCTTGTTGTTCACCTTCCGCCTCTTATTCGCCCGGCTCCATCCATAGGTGCCGACCTGCATTGGAGAAAATACATTTTCATGCATAGTCCGTCAGTAGAATGCCAAGGCTTCATCACATGGTAGCGCAACCATATGATCAGGGCCTATAGATTAGAGGACAGAACAAGAGAAGTTTGGTCTAAGTTGATTCTTGATCAAGCACAGCCAGTTAGCTCACAGCATCAAGAGCAACAGTTTTAAGAGTAACTAAAAAATCTAAGAATTATGGGGTAGAAAGTAGCTAGACATTTGCGCCGGAATATTACAGAGACCGGTAGAAAAATCACTAGAAAAACAACTAACATCTCCTTTCCATAAGAGTAACAGCCTATTTGGTCATGTAACAATGTTTCTTGCGTAACCGGTTTGTGTACATAGCAATTGAATTACATGAATCTGACGTGATTAAGATGGCATACCTTATGATACTCGTAAACAAGGTTCTAAATCACGTTTTCGCGGCAAAGGTCCGAGCTATAGCTATGCCATCTTTTGTTAGCTATCGTGGAAACTATTTACGATTGAGTTTTCAAATAAAATAATTAAATACAGGACTAACAAAAAATCACAACAAAGAAAAAATAGAATTTAGAAGTACTAATGCATGTCTATAGTACCATTTTCAGATCTCAAACCACCGTTAACAGTCATATAGTAACATAAACAACATGTCCAAGGGTGAAAGGGCATGAAACACTTAATTCTTAAGTCTTAAAGGTACCTAGCTAGTAATGATGACTTGAAACCTGGAACCTATTCTTCTTCACAGTCGGTAGAGATGAGTTATCGAGCTATGAATGATCACTTGGTAATTACATGTCCTCATCTGACGAGGAAGCTGAAATCCCTTCTTCTTCATCTGGAATGAGCTTAGTCCTTTTAGATTGCTCACTCCCGCTAACACTCTTCCTCTTGCTTGTACCATGTACGGATCTGTGATGCTCAGGCTCAGGATTCACTGCTTGGCCTTGGATTGGTTTGTCTCTTGCAGTTTCGTGAAGCCAATCATTATCATCATCCTCAAGAACATAAACAAATGTATCATGAGGTCTCTGTTAAAAACTAGATCTCTCATTCTCTCATGACGCAATCTGTGAAGCAACCACCAGCAAGCCGAAGCTCCAAGATAAAATGCCACCCTAGGGTTTCAGTTTTTCCAAGTGATTTGCTTATATACATGGTCATTTGGGCCTAAGTTTACCTACAAAATCGACGACGGGGTACTCTTGGCCCATGCACACTTACAAAGTAATAGCTACTGATGGCGCACAGGTATAACTAGCTATTTAAAACCTTGCTTGTAAAGAAGCTTAAGACTAGAAAAACATCATGGACTAAAGCAGATAAGGTATACAGATTAAGAGCAGTAAATAAATGCAAAATGTATAAACCGGAAAATTGTCTTGTTAAGAGTGAGCTTACTGTTTGGTCATCATTGCTCTCATCATCATCATCATCACTGCTGCACAGCTCACCATCTTGACCTTTTGCCTTTGGAAGAGACGTATGAACAGAAGGTGCACCACAAGTGAGGACAAGGTAGGATTTCTTTGCTTTCGAACTGTCAGAGGAAAGGCATCAGCATAAGTCTAGATCAGACATGAAATTTGTAAGATTGTTCATACACCATGGCTCCGGGGCAATGAAATTCTTACCTATGGGGCCAGTCAACAACCACTCCACCAGCAAATCCAGCATTCATGGCAAAAGACACGAGCATTTCAGTTTGCTTCACGTTATCAGCATAAAATTGTAGAACAGCTCGGGCTCCCCTTGCTAAGCATCTATATAGTGATCCAAAGAAAGCCCTGAAAATTATGCACACATCAAGGTTAAGGACTGGTTGCAGATAACCAAAGAGATAAGCTAAACATAATTTTACATACTTTAACCGCAATCTTGGTTCGTGAGAAGACTTGTCAGCGTTGCATAACCACTGTACACATAGTCGACAAAGAGAAGTTTGAACTAATTAGAAACGAAATAAACACATCAAGTTAGTCGCAGAAACAAAACAAAAACTTGAAAGGTCACCTGAACTGCTGAAATACTAATCGCACCATCAATTACTCCTGGGCGCAGGCCTAATCCCTGGAAGATGAGTTATTATAAGCATATAGTAGCTCGAAGTAACACAATTTGTGGTTACACAGCTGCGAAGCCATCGATGTAGTTGTATGAAGCAAAGACCGGAAAACATGGTAAATTCATAATTGCACAATGCCACTCGGCAACCATACGATTATGGAGAAAAGGCAGTACTGCAATGTTCAGACTCTTTGCATTCATTCTCCTATGTTGCCACTACAGGTTTGAAGGTCCATCTACTTTTATGGTGTCAATCAGGTTTGAGGATGAGACACTGTCACATGCGCATTATTACGATTACCGAGGATATCTAATATCACGTTGGTTTAACGAGTCTCCTGATGTAATCAGGACCATTATCTGTAACGGAAAAGTCCGTTCAGAGGATGTCTAATATCACGTTGGTTTAACGAGTCTCCCGATGACACAAACATGACACGTGGAACTAAAATTTCTACACCAATCCAATGATGCACTGCATATTTTACCTCGCCCATGTCTGCGAGTAGGACGTCGCCATCTGTCTCCCGCTCAAGAGTAACATCTGGGAGGGAAAGTAAGAAGTGAGGCTCCCAAACAGAAATTTAAGCAATACACGACATGCCCATAAGAGCACGAAGCAAGGCGAGTTCCTCACCAAGCATGGACTCTGAAATATCACAGCCAATCCAGTGGTGCCCATGCTCCGTCAGTGTCTCGCCACTAAGTCCAGACCCACACCCTGCGATTCACTTACTACAAGTCAGCAAAACAATCAGGCCTGCAGAATCATCTCGGTGGAATTTGATATGAATAAATGAGCAATGCTCCGGAATACAGCGCCATGCTGCTCGAAAAAAAAAAAGATGAAGGGGTAATTACTGAACAAAAGAAATCAACAGCTAAAAAAGGAACTCAACATGTGAACTTCAAGATAAAAATATATGTAACCTTAGGTTCCATTCCAAGATATATGAGAGTAAGTAAAATATCATTTAGCTTGGCCTGAAGCCAATTAGATGAAATCTACAATTTGTTACTTAGTTTCAATTGTTGGCCCTATATATAAAGAGGACCCTTTGAGCAATTAATAAGGCAAGAAAATTAAAGAAAACCCGTCTACTTCACCTCGTGGGAGAGAGCCCTTCCCCTACCTACCTGCTTAAAAGCCTAGTACACAACAGAAACCATTTTACATGTTCTCATTATTTAGCCAAAGAAATGCAGCTAATAGATTGAAGTAGCAAACCTTCCCCATCAACACAAGATTGGCATTGTTCCCTGTGTGCTGGATTTTGCAGCTCAAAAAGATCCACCCTACAACTGTCTGCAAAGCGAATACAACATATACATACAGATCAAAACATTAAGCAATAAGCACATGAATGGATAACATGACCATATTTTCATCACATAATCAAGTGGAAGCAAAAAAAAAACTTAATTCCAGACTTCCAGTAAATTCATGACTTACAAGATACATTACCTTCCTGTTGACGTCATTTCAGTGGACATAACTGCAGGAAAATCATATATATGGCTGATCCCGCCTACGCCTCAAGTTTTTCTGATTTAAGACAGCAAAGGTCAGTACATCTGGTTTTATTCCCCTGTTTACCATTTCTTGATAAAGACCTTCCGCCTTTGCTATTTCTCCCTGGCTGCAATATCCATTTATAAGAGACGTGTATGCATAAAGATCAGGAGCAAGTCCTTTCTGCAACATTTCATCAAATAGTCCTCGGGCTTCCTCTAAATAATCTGCTTTGCACTGTCCATCAATCAATACAGTGTAACAGGGTACATCAGGTTTGATTTCCATTTCTTTCATAGAGCTGAGCAACCGGTTCTGCTTTTCTCTAAGAATAAAGATCCTTCTCTCCTTACTTACGCCCTGCCAGAACCTCTGCAGGTCCTCTTTTAGGTGACCATCCAGTAGCACTGTAAATGCAACTACGTCAGGCTTAATACCTAAACTTGTCATCTGAACAAACAATGTGCAAGCTTCTTGCAACTGACCAGCCTTGCAATAACCATTCATTAGTACAGTGTATACAATAACATCAGCAGAAAGTCCTCGCTGAACCATATCATGGAACCATAGACGAGCGTTGTGCATATCTCCTTTCTGACAATACGCTAATATGAGCTTGCTATATGAAATTAGATCAGGAGCAACATCTTTTTCTAACATGATGCTGCATACAGTTGCAGCTCCCTGGGCATTTCCATCCCTACAAAGGTCATTTATCAACTTAGAACGTGAGAAACGATCCACAAGTTTTTCTTGCTTAGCAACCCTAAGAAAAAGCATGTAAGCATGATCAGTCCAGCCAGAATTTAAATAGCCACAAACCATTGAGCTGTACAAAACTTCAATGTGATCAATTCCTCTCTCTTCAACTATATTAAATAACACCTCCGCTTCACTAAGGTTGCCTCTTCTACAAAACCCCTCAATTGCTATACCATAAGTGAGTGAATTAGGCTCTAAGCCTTGATCCTGCATATGGTCTAGAAGGTCAAACACCTCCGTGATCCACTGGCCAAAATGTTATATGTAACCACATCTGGCTTTACATTGTCCTTCAGCATCACTTCAAATACTTGTTGTGCATTTGGTATATCTCCCTTCAAACAATAACCCTTGATCAGGCATGTATAGTGGATTCTGTCGGGTGCCAGACCCTCGGTCTTCATTTCTGTTAGTAGCTTAACCGCCTCATCCATGTTCCCAAGCTTGCAATAAGCATCCATAGCAATGTTATACAGAACTCCATCTAGATGGAGTCCTGAATCTCTAAATTTCTGGAAATGCTCTGTAACATGAGACGACATGCCTCCCTTTGTAAAGGATTGCAGAAGATAACTCACGATGTGGCAGTTTGTTTCGAGACCATGGGATACCATTGCTTGATAATGATCCAATACCTTAAGTATGTTGCCCACTTTGCAGTAACTCCGGATGAGATAGCTATACCCATATATATCGGGGGTGAACCCTAGTCTGGTCTTGCTCTCCAAGAGCTTTTCAGCCTCCTCCAGTCTCATTTCCTTGCATAGCGCATCCATAACCTTGTTATAAGCCATGGCCTCAACTTGAATCCCCTCCCTGATGATCTCTTGCAGAACAGCATAAGCTAAATCAATCTTTCCACAATCACACAGACAAGTTAGAAATGCTGAGTATCCACTTATATCTGGTTTCACTCCCATTTCAATCATCTCAACCCAAACTTGGAATGCCTTGTCTGCCTTCTTTTCTCGAAAAAGAGACCTAGTGATAATGACCAATGCATGAGCATCCAAAGTCAACTGAAATAACTTCATTTGCTCATAAGCGGATAAAACAACCTCGGAGTCACCACTATCAGCTGCGAAATTGAGAAGTGTGTGGCAGGCCCAAACTGCCGGCACAACTCCAAGCTTACAGAGCTCACCAAAGAACCCTATTGTGTCCCGTGCATCGTAGCAAGTGATGTACGCTGCGATTAAGCAATTAGTTGCAGACAAGAGCGGATACGAAGCAGTGGAAGTTCTTCTGAGGTGATCCATGAGCAGCAGGATTTCAGTACCACCGCCATTGGTTGGGGAGACGATCTCACGGAACAAGGAAGTCAGCATCCTCACCTGGCCCGAATGGGACAGAATGTGGATGATCTCCGTGTAAGTGGCGAAGTCATGGTTGAAGCCGAGGCTGTCGGGTGTCTTTAAAGTAGGCAAACGCAACATCAGGCCTCCTCTTGAAGCACTGAAGATTTCGGACGACTCTGGCAGAGCTCAGTGAATTGGCAGAGCTCACAGAGCAGCTTCTTTTCTGAACAATTTCACCAGGAGCAGAGCTGGGCCCCTCGTCGGCGTCGTCGCTGCCGCTGGAGGTGCAGTCGGCCGGTTGCACTGAAGCCGCGAGCGCGGAGAAGCGGCAAAGCGGAGCTAGTTCACTGGTTGAAGCTCTGACGTGTCTACACCATTTGCGCTGCTGCAGCCGCCACAGGAGCATGGGAGATACGATTTACAGGGGAGGATACGCATGGGCAGTGGGATTCAACTAATCTCCGGACGGAAGCAACCTCATACCTCAGAACTCGATGGCCAGAGACGGTGGACGGGGTGGAGAGAGCAGGAACGCGGCGATGCGCCGAGGATGATGAACGGGGACGGCGGTGGGGGTGGCGGCGGCGGCGCGCGCGCGGAAGGCAGGGCGGGCGGGAGTTGGTGGGTGGGATTGGGGGAGGGGGTGGGGGATTGAGGCAACGGCGGCGACGCCAAGGCACGGCACGGCGGCGCGCGGCTGTAGGGGGGCGGCGGTGGACTAGGGCTTAGAAGAGATTTATGTCAGTGCTAAAACCTGCCAAGGAGACCATAAAAAAAAAACCTGCCAAGGAGAACGGAATTCCTTTCGATCAAATTTCAGTGCCCACTCGTTTATCCATTCTCTTTTTTCGTAAATAAAGTCAAGACAACGAGAATAAAACGCCTTAGACTATCTCTAGCAGATCTCTTATATGGCCCAGAACAGTAAAATAACCGAAAAACGAGCCGAACATACACCGCATCTGACCCCGGCTTTAAAAAAATTGAGGGTTGCGGAAAAATACTCCTCCAACCTTTACAATCACGGGTTGGGAGGCCGACACGACGGTGCCCTGTATCACAGAAAACGGTTGGCGAGAGGGAAGTTTCAGCTACAGTGCCTCCCATCCTCGTCGCCACCGGAGATCGATTCTGGCATACCCACCACCTTTGCTCCAAATTCAACATAGAACCGCTCCCGCCAGCGCTTCTCAGCCGATTCCGACCATTTCCGACGAGCCTAGGCGGAGATCGACGACGACCCCCACAGTCGGTTCCGCGAGCTGGGCGGCAGCAGGGATCCGCGGCGACGTGATGGGGTCCGGTTTGGAGCTGTCCTGCATCGCGAGCGGCGCCGAGTGCTCCACGAGGAGGCGGCAGAACTCGGCCTCGAGCACGTCGAGGGTGGCGCTGAGGAGGCCAGCGTCGAGGTCGGCCGTGGCGGAGGGGCTCCTGAGCTTCGCGAGCGCCTGTGCAAGGTCGGAGACAAAGCGCGGGTCAGTGAGGCCGCGCTCGACACCGGCGCGCAGTGTCGTCCGCAGGGCAAAGAAAGAGGAGGGGAGGGCGGCTGGCTAGGCGTGCCAGCCGTGGGTGGAAGAAGACGGGAGGAGAAAGATGGGGGAAAAGGTAGAGAGAGAAAAAGGGAATATTTGATTTTACGGTATAAGTTTTGCGTATTTGTTCTTCCCAGCGTGTTTCTAACCCTTAAAATTGTTTTACGATTTCTTTTATACGTGTTTTAGGGGTTGGACTTTTAAGGGGTCTGTTAGAGATTCTCTTATAAGCATAGTATACATGAAATGATCAATAGAAGGTCAATCCATCTACAAATGTGTGACAGTAAAACATCTACGGCTAAGTCGACGTTTTCCACAACAACAAACACATTCAAGTAGAAGTACACCCTTGAGCCGACGTCGTTGTGTCCGACCCGACAAGCCAGAGCAAGAATTTATATTCGTGTTGACCTATCCAACGAATACAACGCTTTCAACAAGGAGACGAAACAAGTCAGCTTTTATCGAGTCCAACCAGTAAGGCCACATGTTTTCGACTCAGATATGGAGCGGCGTACCACTCATTACTCCCACTGAGTCCATCCCGGTGTCCTCTGGAGGTAGCCGCTAAGGCCACTACCAAAAGTCCCCTCGATTGTGCTGTGACTCGGCCAAGATCATCACCGATCAATTGCCCTCCACCTCCTACAATAGGCCTCCACTTGTTAGTGAATCCTCCACTTGTCAGTGAATAGGAGTGGGTGACATAACGTTGATCCAGCTTCACTTGCGGGAACAATGTCCACATGTACATATGACGGGGAGTGGCCCATTGCTCATACCACCTCCGAAGGAGGAAAGCTACTTCGCCACCTACGACAGTAAGGAGAGAAACACCCAACATGTGTCATATCTAACAATGTTGACATGCCTCCACGATTGATTTGAGATCAAAATGTGACCGTCCTTGTTGTGGTCTACTCGTGCAATAATGAAGCTTTGACATCCACATGGACGAAGCGCTGATGCATGTAAAATGCATACATGAACTTTGCACTATAACACTTGTTTTCCATTCATATTTGCATCATATAAGGGGTATATTACTATTATTTAATGATTTTTGGTAATTAATAATGATTTCCCCTTTTTATGGAATTAATCCTGCACAGGCAGAAAAACCCCTATTTCTTTCCTTATTTGTTTCAGAGCCTTAACGAAGTCATAATGAGCTATAAATTTACGGGGATCATTATTTTGGAAGGAGGAAGACCTAGGAGCGAAAGAAGCAAGCGAACGGAGGCCGGAGGGCCAGAAGAGGGTGCCCCACGCTGCCTGGTACTGTAGCCGCGTGGGCCCACCTCTTTCAGCCCTCGTGGCCCCGTTTGCGTCGATTCTTCTTCCCGAAGCTTCCACGTGACCTAAAACCGACTATAAAAATAGTCCCCTGACGTTTTCCAGAAGGAGGCGGCGGAGAAACACAAAACCAGAAACAGAGAGGCAGAAGGCTGCCGCCGGAGAAGATTGGAGGGGGGAAATGCCGCCGGAATCCACCTCCGGAGGGCTCCACCCCCCTCCGGCGTGTTCATCATCAACATCTACAGCAAGATCATCTCCATCTCCCCCCAACGACATCTCCACCGTCTCCATGATGAAGGGGGAGTAGTCTTCATCGGGGCTGAGGGCTCATGCCGGTAGCTATGTGGTTTATCTCTCTCTCTCTCATGGTGTGATCTTTATGTGATCATGAGCTTTGAATCTAGTTGAATCCATAGATGTTACTCTTTATCATCTTATGAATTATGCTACTCAAGTGGTTTTATTGATGTGATTTCTGGAGTCATCTTTGTCCCATGGTGTGAAGTTGACAGTGTGTGCACCGTGTGTGGCTCTTAGGCTAAAGATTACATGAATACTTATCATGAGTTATTATTTGTGTTGGATGTCTCTATGAAATTGTGGTGTTTGTCTAGTACTATTTAGGGGGCTCAAGTTGACAGTGTGGGGTTCCCTAGATGTGGAATGCGACTTTAAGGTGTGCTTTTTGTAGCCCTACACAATGGATTGGTGTTCGTTATCCAACTAGAAGATAGTTCGGGGTAGCATAGTGAAGAGGAAATATCTATGTATTCAATTATATTATTATTGTTGAGAGTGTCCACTAGTGAAAGTATGATCCCTAGGCCTTATTTCCAAGCACCGTTTACACCTTTGTCTTGTCCTCTTGCATTGAAGAGGATTGGGACACTTTTACATTTTTGTTTTGTTACATTAAACTTCCATCCATTAAATCAATCATCTTGTTCTTTAAACCTGTCTAGTGCATAATCAACTAAAACTTGTGACACTTTAGTTGTAGGGAATAGATAACTTTTCCTTCTTGCTCCTGCGGATCGATACCCTACTTTCATATTGAGAGGTGCTACAGTGATCCCCTGCTCTTGGGGGTTATCAAGTACTTTTCTGGCGCCGTTGCCGGGGAGCGTAGCGCTTAAATTTCTATTCTTGTTTGCACTAGATATTTATTTTCAGTTTTGCATTTATTTTAGTTTTACTTTCAGTTTTGCATTTATCAAAAACCCAAAAAAAAATTAGAAAATGGAAAAACAACAAAAAAATTAGAGATCTTTATGAACTTTATGAACTTATGAACTTATATTGAATTAGGACATGATGCTTTTGAAGAGATAATTAAACCAATGGGAGTTTGTTTGCATAATAGTGATGGCAATGCTATTAGCATGAATTCTTTGAACACCATTATTCCTAATGCTATGGAAAAGTCTAAGCTTGGGGAAGCTAGTTTTGATGAATATGATCTTTTTAGTCCCCCAAGCTTTGAGGAGGAAATTTGCTTTGATGATACTATGCCTCCTATAAATGATGATTATGAATGTTTTACTTCCACTATTACTAATGAGAAGGATTTTACTTATTTGGAGAGTAATAATAATACTTTTATGCATGTGAATCATGACAAGAATGTTTTATATGATACTTATGTTGTTCAGTTTGTTCATGATGGCACTGAAATTTATTATGAGAGAGGGAAACATGTCTCTAAATATCTCAATAATACTATGTTTCCTCTCTTTATGTTGAAGGTTTTAATGTTGCACTTGCTTTACCTTCCTATGCTAATTACTATATGCTTCATTGATTTATTTTCTTATAAGATCCCAATGCATAGGAAGTAGGTTAGACTTAAATATGTTTCATATTTTTCCCTTGATGCTCACCTTTGCGTTTCAGTTCTTATTCCTATGTGAGCATCATTAAAACTATCATGGCTGTCCAGAAAACAGATTCCTAAGCTTCACTGCGAAAAATGTTAAAAATCACATAAAAGGAATTTTGACCTGAAATTTTATGGAAGCAATATTAAGTTATTAATACACATTCCATTAGTTCAAAGTTTTCTGATTTGAGCAACGTAAGTGCCTCTGAAAATTCACTATTTATGGGCTGTCCAGTTTTTGACTGATTCTGTCTTTATTTTGCATTACTCTCATTACTTGTGTTTTGTGTGGTTCTATTGATCAAAGTGTAATGCACAACCATAGTAATATTAGCTAATGTTTAGAATCAACTCATCATATGTCTTTGCTGTACCTATGGAGATTTAATTTATGGAGACACTAACCCCTCTAATCAAGTTTTATGATTAGTTATGTGTGAAGAGAACTTTCAGGTGGAAGAGTTGAGGGTGATAAACAAAAATCAAGAGGGACAAACACTCAAACTTGGGGATTTTACCCCTAGGCTAACCCTACATATATCAAGTAAGTACAAGAATTTAAGCTTGGGGATGCCAAGCCACCTCACTCCAACCATCTTGATACCGAGTAAGTAAGCCTAGCTAATATGGCTATAAAGAAAGCGCTTTACGGGAGGCAACCCGGTTGTTTTTATTTTCTTGTGTCCTCTTGCTGTAACAAGAGACTTAGTTTTTAGTTTAGTTTCTGGAATTATTAATAAAGTGCCAAGTTTTACCCATTTTAGTTTGAGAAAGTTGTTATTTTGCATGCGGAGATTTCATTCCAGCACAGGTCTGTGCACGGTTTGATTTTTATTTCTTATTATGTAACTCCGAATGAGCTGATATTTTTACTGTAACTGAAACTTTTGATCATCTGTACGCATGAATTTTTTTAGAATTTTTAGACATGTGTAAGTCAGGTAGAAAAATATGTTTTGCTGCTGTCAGTTTTCTGGACAGATTCTGTCCAATATTGTTTGATGCATGTTTTGAACTATTAACTTGAATCTTGTTGATCCAATTGAGTTTATTAATCGGCATACAACATTATAAACTTTCTGGACATTCACATAAATTTTTGTCTTAGGATTATAAGCAGCAAGTAATGCATTTGTCTATCACTACTAATATCACCCCACAGAAAAGAAATGGGAGAAACGGTGTTTTGAAGTTTTTTTCACAGGAATTGGAAGAGATGCACCATGAGTTATCCAAGGATGGTGAAAGCCATAAGCTTGGGGATGTGAAGACAACCCCACTGGACCTACACACTCTCGGTTTGCACACGTCTAACTTCTGTTTTTCTATCAATGCACTTTATCGCATAAACTTGGAGCGTCTTTTATTTGTTTTTGTTTTGGTTTGATTTTTGTTTGAGACCACCACTATCATTTTTATATGAGAGAGCTACTGGAAATATGGGTTGGAATATCTTGCATGCTTTTATTGTATTGGGAAAAGGGATGTCTAAGTTGATTTTTAATGACACATATAGTTGCATGATTCATGAGCTTCTTTATGAGTAATAATTTGCAAATGCTTTATCATGAGCTATCTTTTATTAATGTTTTGATGCTGTATGTTATTTCACCTTGTTTGACATGAATTAGTTAGTTCTATGGACACTCATGCATGCATCTAGATGGTCATCTTTCTCCCTTTTGCTAGCCCAAAAATTCCAACAAGTAAAAACTTGTTTCCAACACCTTCAACCAAAGTTTTTCCAGTGAGTCCACCATATCTACCTATTAGCTTTATGCTATTCCAAGTATGTTTATCATGTTATTTGTGTTATCTATACCTCTAAATAAAATTATTATGTTATTTATTGTAATGGGAAAAGTTGGTTAAAAAGCTCTCGCGAACTTGATGCACACTTTATTTTTATTGCATTTAATAAACATGAACCATTGTGATTAATATTATGATGATAGTAGCTTGATAAATGTTTAAGGTTGGGAGTTAGCCCATATGTGCTGTCACATGCAAAGCTTTCAACATGTTCCATCATTTATTAGTTGATATCATGTACTTTTGTTTATGGATGCCTATCATGATGAAATAATGTGGAAATAGAGTTAAGTTTAAATGAGTTTGTATAAATGGTTAGAGAGAAACCTGGGCCGCTAATCTAAGCCATGCATCATTCATGGTGGAAATTTACTTACATGCTATTTTGAACTTTCTGTGATACACCCTACAATAAAAAGCTATATCAAGTGGTAAATAAAAAGGGTGTTGAGGTTGTTCATTATGTTTGTTTGTCTTGTTGTTTTGATGTGGGCTTGATCCATATCATGGGACAAGAGGTACCCTAGTTGAGGCTCTTGATAATACCATTTTTACTTACAATGATAGATAACTTAAACTTGCTTTGTTTCCCAAGTTGAGTAATCATGGTGTAGGTACTTGTATTCAAGGGGCATGAGACATCTAACCTTTACTTTATCAAGGCCACTACTCATATTTGCTTTCACATTTAACTTTAATCATTCAAGATGCTATGATAGGGGAATGAGAGCTTGACACCAAGTATTACCATTGCATTCAATAACTTAAGTAGAATAGTTTGGAGGATAGATGAAACTTATGCATGTTTTACCTCTACTCATTTATATATCTTTTCCAAAGTGTCCACCTTTTATATTCAGATTTTCATCTTCACTCTATGACCTATGTAGGATGTTCTTACTTATCATATTGCATACATGTGGTCCATATTACTATCTTTTATGTTACACTTTGTGAACTATCATTGAACATCCTTGCATTGAATACTTGATATCACTTTATAAACTGTTTGCATATTGCTACTTCTTTGAATAATGAATCATTTGACTTTATATAGTAGTAGAAATCATCTCTTATATCCATGTTGTTGTTATATTGCAAAGTTCATGTTAGTTTTATCACTTTCGTACTCGAGCACGAGCATGAGTTAAGCTTGGGGATGTTGATGCATATAAAATGCATACATGAACTTTGCACTATAACACTTGTTTTCCATTCATATTTGCATCATATAAGGGGTATATTACTGTTATTTAATGATTTTTGGTAATTAATAATGATTTCCCCTTTTTATGGAATTAATCCTGCGCAGGCAGAAAACCCCTATTTCTTTCCTTATTTGTTTCAGGGCCTTAACGAAGTCATAATGAGCTATAAATTTATGGGGATCATTATTTTGGAAGGAGGAAGACCTAGGAGCGAAAGAAGCAAGCGAACGGAGGCCGGAGGGCCAGAAGAGGGTGCCCCACGTGGCCTGGTACTGTAGCCGCGTGGGCCCACCTCTTTCAGCCCTCGTGGCCCCGTTTGCGTCGATCCTTCTTCCCGAAGCTTCCACGTGACCTAAAACCGACTATAAAAATAGTCCCCCGACGTTTTCCAGAAGGAGGCGGCGGAGAAACACAAAACCAGAAACAGAGAGGCAGAAGGCTGCCGCCGGAGAAGATCGGAGGGGGGAAATGCCGCCGGAATCCACCTCCGAAGGGCTCCACCCCCCTCCGGCATGTTCATCATCAACATCTACAGCAAGATCATCTACATCTCCCCCAACGACATCTCCACCGTCTCCATGATGAAGGGGGAGTAGTCTTCATCGGGGCTGAGGGCTCATGCCGGTAGCTATGTGGTTTATCTCTCTCTCTCTCTCTCTCTGTCTCTCTCTCTCTCACATGGTGTGATCTTTATGTGATCATGAGCTTTGTAATCTAGTTGAATCCATAGATGTTACTCTTTATCATCTTATGAATTATGCTACTCAAGTGGTTTTATTGATGTGATTTCTGGAGTCACCTTTGTCCCATGGTGTGAAGTTGACAGTGTGTGCACCGTGTGTGGCTCTTAGGCTAAAGATTACATGAATACTTATCATGATTTATTATTTGTGTTGGATGTCTCTATGAAATTGTGGTGTTTGTCTAGTACTATTTAGGGGGCTCAAGTTGACAGTGTGGGGTTCCCTAGATGTGGAATGCGACTTTAAGGTCTGCTTTTTGTAGCCCTACACAACGGATTGGTGTTCGTTATCCAACTAGAAGATAGTTCGGGGTAGCATAGTGAAGAGGAAATATCTATGTATTCAATTATATTATTATTGTTGAGAGTGTCCACTAGTGAAAGTATGATCCCTAGGCCTTATTTCCAAGCACCGCTTACACCTTTGTCTTGTCCTCTTGCATTGAAGAGGATTGGGACACTTTTATATTCTTGTTTTGTTACATTAAACTTCCATCTATTAAATCAATCATCTTGTTCTTTAAACCTGTCTAGTGCATAATCAACTAAAACTTGTGACACTTTAGTTGTAGGGAATAGATAGCTTTTCCTTCTTGCTCCTGCGGATCGATACCCTACTTTCACATTGAGAGGTGCTACAGTGATCCCCTGCTCTTGGGGGTTATCAAGCGCCACCACCATCCTAGAAGACGTCATTGTTATAATGTCAGATCTGACACATTTTGGGCGTTGATCTCCTTGTTGTCGTCGAAGACGGTGGGGATTTCCTCCATTGGAGGTGGTAGGATCAAGGACTTTGTGGGTCGGTGCAACATTGAGGCTTTTGGGCATGCCCTCACCTAGTATGCTAGTTCGTCAAAGCTCAATAGGCTCCTCGAGATCCAAATGGAAACGTTCTTTGAGTGGCACAATTTGTGAACTCGGGCCTGAAGCGGCTGAACTCGACTAGTCAACCAAAAAATAGTCAGATATAATCCAATTGTACCGGTAGATATCAGGCTCCTCAACCTTCCCCACAACAACTTGAGTTCATCTAAGTTGTTGTCAGATTTGTTTTTGCTCAAGTTCTCCCTCGACGAAGAGGGTCCATCGACGAACTCGGGAAGGCCGGGTATGTTGGCTCTAGACGGCGCGTAACCACAATAAAAGAAGGTCCTTTGCCACATTTTCACTGAGTCGGAGAAAGGAATGTCGACGAGGTCCTTCTTCAGCCGACATTGGATCATTGCTGACCGGGGCTATCCTTTGACTATGTATGCACCTTCACATGGAAGAGAAAGCCACACAATCCAAGGTTTGGGAGGATCTCCAAGTAACCCTCGCATAGAGCAACAAAGCAAAATATCTGCACTATATTGTTCGGGCTAAGATGATACAACTGAAGCCCGTACATATTCAAGGAGCAAATCAGATGAAAATAACTCACCAGGGGCACTAACCCATGTTAGATGAATGCAAGGAATAGGGCTAGCTCGTCATCTTTAGGAATATGACTATCCTCTTTTCCAGGAGCACGCCACACGTAACTTGTACTCGCCGACAAATAGGCATTCTGCGTGAGCCCCTCCAATTGTCACTACTTCACTATGGAACCGCACCACATGCTAATGCCCCTGGTCATTATGGGATTTGTGTCATTTTGGGAGTTCTTACTACATCAGCAATTGTAGATAAGGTGGGAAGAAGATGAGAGCAAAGGGGGAAGTTTCTTGAAAAACCTATATAATAACTGGCCCGAGGTCCCTCAAGAAAAACCCAAGCTAGATAATGAACACAACTTAAGCTACGACAAGTTCCAAGACACAATACAATACTCAAAATAGGCTTGGGCCCCGCTATATTGATATAGCAAACAACCGATACAACCGACGATAGGCGCTGGAGCGGCAACAACAAAAAACCACGCCCAAAAGATGAAAAAAGAGAGAATACAAAAGAAACAAATGCTGACACCGGCGGATCGACAAAAGAGAACAAGCTCCAGGACTGCTGCGCCCACCGGACGACGCCCACCAAGCTCCTAGTACTCCGAAGTGCCGGTACCAAAACAACACCTTCAGGAAGGAATGCGACGATGACGATGTTGCTGCCTAGGGTTTCCCCCGGTACGCGATAGGGAGGGGGAACACCCGACACCCTTCAGGAAGGACTGGCGGCACCCTCAGGCGCCACCGCGCCGGTGTTGGACAAGCCGACTGGGATTTATCCCGACCCCAGCAACCCCAAACGCTCCGAAGCACTCCACTATACCGCCCACCACCCAGTTCCAACTTCACAAATTATAACACAACTTGTTCATAATTATAATAGAACTTGTTCAAAAATTAAAACAAAACGTTCCGTGATGATGCAACTAGATGCTTGACAAATGAAACCACCAAACTATTAACCAAATCTTACCCATAGAATAAGCTTACGTAGGCGGTTAAAGCATTTGAAGATATTTAATAGTTATCCTCTCTCCCTTTAAACTGATAGACACAAACCAATATATAGGCTCTTCAGTTGTGGCATCAAAGATGTTCCCTATAGAGATAAAAAACAAAATACTGACTATTGTTTAAATTCTCGGTGCATGCATTGCAACATTCTTGCAGGATTTCCAATATTTTAACAGACCAGATTACCTTCGGATGTACTGCAAGATTTCAAATATTTTACAAATTATAACGGAACTTGTTCATGTTTATGTATGAACCTTCTCCTATTTTCTTCCGATTTCTGAACATAAAGATTTGCAACTAGGGCCCAAAATTTCCGTTCTTGTTGTTCCAACATTATTCCAGCAAAACACAATAAAAAAATCATTGTACTATATCGAATAAAACATCATAAAATAAACAATCACATACTCTTCTTATGTCATGACACTGGATGCTGATAGACTGGTTGGAAATATTGCCAATGATTGTATGAAGACTGGGAGAGCCACCCAGGCTTACAGATAGCAGCTTATCTTTGCTCTTAGGTACTGCGGAAAAAATGATCTTATGAAGTAGAGGCCCATGAAGAATTGAGATGGAGTTCATTTTAGAATACCAAATCTGCAGAATTACTAGGGTCGTCGAGCGAAGGCGTAGATCCTCCGTATAGCAACCTAGGTGAAGCTCCCGCAGGCAGAATGGATTGCTAAAAGAGAGGCAGATGAGTGGTTAGCCAAGCTCCATCGGGACAAAGAGTCTAAATGGACGCAACGAGCTAAACTAAGACATATTTAGAAACGAGGGAATAATACACAAGAGTTCCATCTCATAGCTAACGGTAAACATCGAAAAAGAATCAGTTTGAACATGATGAAGGAACAATTGTAGGACAAGCAAATTTAAACGTCTTTATTTCCGAATATTATAAAAATCCGTTTGGGGCGCCGGACCCTTCTTTTTTTCAACGATAGAAACAAATATTGAAGATTGCCCCAAATATCTCCACTAGAGAATAGTATTCTAACATCGGATTTTACTGAAAAAAGAGGTGTTCGATGCTATCTCTCAGATGGAGCATAATAAAGCTCCATAACCAGATGGATTCACTACTGAGTTTTATCAAAAAACATTGGATGTTCACAAGATCAGTGACTTGATGGAGATGTTTGCATAGTTGCATTCTGGTGATCTATCTTTGTTGAAACTTAACTTTGGTGTAATTAGCATGCTGCCCAAAAAAGAAGATGCGAGTAGAGTCGAACAATATCGATCGATTTGTTTGGTTAATGTGAGCTTTAATTTTTTTACCAAAGTTTGCACAAATAGAGTAACGTCCATGGTGCATAAAGTGATCTGACCTACACAATCGGCTTTTCTTCTAGGACGGAATATTCTGGAAGTAGTCGTACTTATCGCTAAGCCGCCTTCTCCCCTCGCTACCAAGGCCGGCGGTAGAGGCAACAAGAAGATCCAGTAGCACATCGAAAGATGGCCATGTAGCATGACCTTATTGAAGGAGACGGTGTTCTGCCTTACCTCACCCCTCTCCAGCCATTGGAGCTTGAGGAAGACAAAGAAGAACCCTAGAACACACTGGATCTGGCAGATTGGATCCACTGCTCCGCCCCTGACTATCGGCATCTCGCCAAAGCGCTACATGGGCAAAAGGAAACCTAGACTACCGTAAACATCCCGAGTTCTACCCACTCCACCACGCAGAGTGGTTGCGCCTCCGGTGAGGCGAGCTGAGCGAGTCGGGGATCTGTGAGTGTTGGGGATATGCCGAACAGGTATCATCACGAAGGTGTCTAAAAGCCAGCGTACCAGGGTGGCCCATAGTGGTGGTAAGCCGAATCCGGCTTACCGGGCGGCCCAATACGATGAAGCGCAGGAGGCCCATCCAGCTAAGGGAAGGTTCCAGAAGGCGGCCTGAATTGTAGTCGACTTAGCTCCCAAGGAAAGGCCCAAGCCGGATTAGAGTACAACTCTGTAACTTAGTCAGTTAGGTTGCTTCCTACAAGCCCTAGGTCCGGACGCCTTTATAAGCCGGCCTAAGGGACGCCTCAGGGCACGCTCTAACTTTCATTGTAATCGGCTCATATTGCCTTATAGTGAATTATAGCAGCACGTAGGGTTTTACCACCGTTACGAGATCCGAAGCTGGGTAAAATCGTGCTCATCCCGTCACCGGAATTAGCTACATCTCCTACACCCACCTCTCTACCTAGCCGGATGGCACCCCTGTCCCGGCTAGATCGACAATACCACGACAGTTGGCGCCCACCGTGGGGCAAGAGATGTCCGGGGTTACGTTCCGGGCGGGATCTACTAGCGGCATCGGTGACACCATCGCGGTCGGCTTGGTCAGCTACTTCGACGAGACGGGAGCTGGCCACGTTCTCAACGACGGCTTCTGGACGCTGGCAAAGGACGATCCTGTCGGCTGATCCACGGTCTCCATCGGCGGCATCGACATCTTCGTCGGCTTCACCGCCAAAGCTTTGGACGATCTCGGCTTCACCTCAAGCATGACCGCCACCCACCCCAGCAACTTTGAAGACGGATCGGATCTGGACTCAGACGAAATCGCCGATCTTGATCTAGCTTTCGACGCTGATGATGAAGACTTTGAAGACGACGCAAGCTCTACTATGGCGGTGCCGGACTTCCACTTCATTGGCATCTTAGGAGAATCCGGCTCAACCGAGTCGATGACTGATCCTGAGTCTATCCTCCCTGCTTTGCAGGCCGGGGCTGATTCAGAAGCCGGATCAGGGGACACTGCTCCTAGGGATCAGGACCTTGAATCTGAATGAGAATCCGACGACTTTAGTCGGAAAGTTTCGTCTTGCTTGGGATGCCCAGTCGAGGTTTTAATGGGTGATGTCGTCTTCGATCCAAAAGGAGACCCCGCCGCCTCGAAACCCGCTAATGGCGAAGAAACAACTCCGGAAGCCGAAAAGCAAAAGGTGGATTTCATCCCGCCACTTGCTCCAAAGAAAGGAGCCAGTAACTTACTGGCTGATGGTAACGACATTAATGCTACACTCGGAGCAGCGATAGAGAAGGAGCACAAAGAAAGGATGGCAAACTTGCAGGAACTGCTAACTCCACTTCCTCCCGACGCATCGCTGGCCGGCATAGAGAGGCGTCGCGTCTTACTGGAAGAAAGGGCGGCTAAGGTCGCGGAGCGCGAACTAGATCTCACTAACAAGGAAACGGAGTTCATCCGGAAGCAAAGGCAAAAAGGGGTCGACGATGTTTTCCGTCCACCTCATGACAAAAATTTGCACAAGAAGTTGGATTTCCGTAGCAAGTGGGAAGCCGACCATGTGAATTCAGTCTGGAGAAGGTACCACCACCGACGTGATCCGGTGACCAACTTGTGTTACTTCAACTCCCCATCCAAGAACATTGAGGCGGCCCAGGAGGTCATGTTCGACAAATCGTTGGACCGCGACGCCCGCATCAAGTACTCAGCTTATCTACTGGAAGTAGCACAGCAGCAGCAAAACGACTCACAAGTTAAGTCGGGAAGGCTATTCGACGATTCTCGTCTTTGCAACTCAATGGCGAAGAAGGCGATGGCTGTTGCACCCCCATACCCAGATGATGATCCAGCCGGCTCAAACAGCCACAACAAAGGCGGCGATAGGGACCCGAAGGACAAGCAACCACGTAACAATGGTGCTGAATCTCGGACAGGTTCATCTCGCCATTGTGAAGCCAGCAACAATTATGACGGATATCGAAGCCGGGAACAAAAGGACGACCTCATAAGGAGAAGGCGGCACCACCTCGTCAAGAACGACGATGGGAAGGAGAGAACCCGCCTCGAAAAGGGGGCAACAGAGACAATCTACCACCTCCACCGCCGCCTCCACCGCGCAAAGAGGAAGATAACCCCTCCAAATATGTACCCCCTGCACGACGGCAAAGGTCTCCAAGCCCACCGCGTAACGCGAGTCGGGTGAGTCAAAGCCGTCATAGGGACGATCCAAGGCGAAGTAAGTCAATTAATGACAAGCCGCCTACAGTTCATGATGTTCGAAGCTTAATTGAGGAGAGGAAGTCGGCCAGAGATGCCAGTACCTCGGTCCAAGTGTTTTGGCAGAACAATCAGAGAACAAATCCTACCGCCGACTTTGTCTAATGTCACAAAGATGGTGGAGAAGTACAGCGGCACAGCAAATCCTGAGACATGGATTTCAGATTATGTGAGTGCTTGCGACATCTATGAAGGCAGTGCCGACTCCGCAGTACGCTTCTTGCCCCTGATGTTAATCGGGACGACACGCATGTGGATCGAAGGCTTGCCAGAAAGGACTGTTCATACCTGGAGTGACATGAAGCGCATTTTTATCCAACACTTCCAGGGTACGTATAAACGCCCCAAGTCGATATTCGACTTACAATGGTGTGTACAGCAGAAGAACGAGTCCAGCCGTGAATTCGTTTCACGATGGAGCGAAATCAAAAATGCCTGCGAGGGCATCTCAGAAACACAAGCAATTCACGCCTTCAAGCAGTCTCTGAGGAAGGGGAAGACTTTCCGCTTCATGATCTACAGCGACGAGTCAGAAACATTGGGCGGCTTACTGGCCTGTGCAAACAAATACACCGCTGCTGATGATGACAATAGGGAAGAAGCCGAGTCCCGCCAACGCGAATCTGGGAATAAAAAGGTCGAAGACCAAGCTGGCCCCTCACACAAAGTTGCTGCCACCTTTGGAAAAGGCGGCCCAAGCAACGGAAAGTGGCAGGATAAGAAGCCGGCGAACAACCGACCAACTCGACCGGAAATGGTGAAGTATGAAGACATCAAAAATAATCCGTGTGTGCATCATATGAGGCCGGACGGGACGAGTTCCCACACGATCCAGCAATGTCACATTAATCGGGACATCGCCAAGGACCCCAAAGCCGGCAAGTCAAGAAACAAGCGCAAGTCTCGGAAGGACGACAAAGAGAAGGAAGACGCTGCATTAGAGTCTGACGACGCGGCCTTCAAAGAAGGAAAAGGCAGAAAGTTCCCCAAGCATAGTGAAAGTCTCATCATCAACCTAGCGACTATCTCGTCTCGCAAGGAAAAGATGGTTTGGAGAGAGCTTAATGCCACGGTGCCTGCAATACCGCAATTTTTGGATTGGTCCGACACTCCCATCACATGGGACCGCAGCGATCACCCGGATAGAGTCCCTGCCACGCACACTTACGCCCTTGTCGTTAGCCCTATAGTCGACAAATACAAGTTGACAGAAGTGCTTATGGACGGAGAAAGTAGCATCAATATACTCTACGTCGCGACATTAAAAAGGATGCGCCTCTCGGAGTCACAACTCAGCCACAGCAATGTGAAGTTTCATGGGATTGTGCCGGGACGACAAGCCTCTTCGATGGGAAGGATCGCCCTAAAGGTTACCTTTGGTGGCACAGATAACTTCCGGACGGAGGACGTCTCTTTTGAGGTGGTTCCTTTCAAAAGCGCGTACCACTCAATCTTCGGGCATCCGGCTTTCGCCAAATTTATGGCTCGGCCATGCTACATCTATAGCAAGCTTAAAATGCCAGGGCCAATGGGATCATCACAGTTCAAGGGGACTTCAAAAAGGCAAAGGAGTGTGAAGCTGCTAATGTCATCCATGCTGAAGAAGAAATCTCCAGAGAAGAACTAGAAGACCTCAAGAAAACAATGGGTCCTAATAAGATGTCGGCAACAGAAAAGCCGTCCTCTAAAGTCGACTCGAGTTTCAACCCAAAGGATGACACCAAGAAAGTCAAGCTCACAAAAGACAACCCAACAAAGGAGGCCATCATTGGTGCCGGCCTCGACGACAAATAGGAAAGCGAGCTCGTCAAGTTTCTCCGTGAGAATCGGGATATCTTTGCCTGGTCGCCATCCGACATGCTAGGTGTCCCGAGGAAACTTGCCGAGCACTCCTTGAAGGTCAGCAAAGACGCTAAGCCGGTTAAACAAGGTCTCCGACGGCTCGGAACAGAGAAGCGCAAGGCGGTTGGAAAGGAGATCCTAAGGCTCACTGCCGCCAAGTTCATCCGAGAAGTCGTCCACACTGATTGGTTGGCAAATCCCGTCCTCGTCCCAAAGAAAAACACCTCCGAGCTACGTATGTGCATTGATTTCACCGGCTTAAATAAAGCCTGTCCTAAAGATCCGTTCGCCTTACCGCGTATCGATCAGGTCATTGATTCAACTACCGGCTCCGAGTTATTGTGTTTTCTGGATGCTTATTCGGGTTACCATCAGATAAAAATGAAGGAGTCAGATCAAATCAAGACGTCCTTCACCACGCCATATGGCAATTAATGCTATGTCACAATGCCTTTCGCTTGAAGAACGCCGGTGCTACTTACCAAAGGTGTATGCAGCATTGTTTAGACAAGCAGATTGGCCGCAATGTTCACGTCTATGTCGACGACATTATAGTCATGTCGAAGAAGCGAGGCGATCTCATCGCCGATCTGTCGGAAACCTTTAAAAATCTAAGGGAGTACTAGATGAAGCTTAATCTGGCAAAATGCGTCTTCGGAGTTCCCGCAGGCAAGCTTCTGGGCTTCATTGTTTCCCAAAGGGGAATTGAAGTTAACCCGGAAAAGATAAAGTCGATTCAGAACATCGAGAGGTCGACTTGTCTTAAAGACATACAACGGCTTACGGGTTCCGCCGCGGCTGTTAGCCGATTCATTAGCTGGCTTGGTGACAAAGTGTTGCCTCTATATAAGCTTATCAAAAAGTCGAACAATTTTGTTTGGACAGAGGAGGCGGAGGCAGCCTTGGCACAGCTGAAGTATACATTGACACATGCTCCAATTCTGGCAGCTCCAAAGGAGAAGGAAACGCTCTTACTCTACATGTCGGCCACCAATTTTGTAATAAGTGTCGTCATTGTAATTGAGCGCCTGGAGGAAGGAAAGCAGTGGCCGGATCAACGACCCGTCTATTTCATTAGCGAGGTCTTTTCAGATTCAAAGCAACGCTACCCTCACTTCCAGAAGTTAGCATACGGCGTGTTCTTTGCCGCCAGGAAGCTGCGGCATTATTTTCACGATCACAGAATCACGGTGGTCAGCAAAGCTCCATTGAAGGATATCATCAACAATGCCGACGCAACGGGCTGAGTCACCAAATGGGGCATCGAGTTAGCAACCTTTGACATCCAGTACAAGCCGAGAACCACTATCAAATCTCAAGTCTTAGCCGACTTTGTCGCAGACTGGACAGAAGCGATGGAAAGCACACCTTTGCCGGATTCTCAGTATTGGATAATGCACTTTGATGGCTCAAAGATGAAAGAAGGCTCGGGGGTTGGAGAGGTGTTAAAGTAGCCTAAAGGTGACAAACTCAGCTATGTCCTGCAAATCCACTTCAACGCTACCAACAACGTGGCAGAGTATGAGGCTCTCCTCCATGGTCTTCATATGGCTAAGGAGTTGGGACTAAAACACATTCTCTGTTACGGCGACTCGGATCTTGTCGTCCAGCAACTCGACGGAACCTGGGACACGAAGAGTCCTACAATGGCGGAATACAGATGAACAGTCAATGAATTCGGCAGATGTTTTGCCGGCCTAGAGGTTCGGCATATTTCTCGGGACGACAATGACGCTGCTGACGCGTTGGCCAGGATAGGCTCAAGACACGAGGCGGTCCCTCCAGATGTATTCCTCAATCATCTATATAAGCCGTCCATTAAAGGCGGCGACGAAGACTACACCTTGTCGGCAGAATCAGTCCATGTTTGCTTGGTAACCCCAGATTGGACTACGTTGTACATCAATTTTCTGGTGAACAAAGAGTTGCCGAAAGACGATGAAGTTTTGAGCCGTCAAATCGAGCGACGAGCAAAGGCGTACACGATCATTGCCGGATAGCTTTACAAACGAAGTACATCCGGCATCTTTCAACGATGCGTCTCTGATACGTCTCAAACGTATCTATAATTTTTGAGTGATCCATGCTAGTTTTGTGATATTGTCACATGTTTTTACTGTCATTTATATCATTTTTATGCATTTTATCGGACTAACCTATTGACAAGATGCCCAGTGCCAGTTCCCTGTTTTTGCTGTCTTTTTGTTTCAGAAATTTACTTCTAGAAATATTCTCGGAATTGGACGAAAATTTACGGGGATTATTTTTACGCCAAGACGAAGACGGAGTCCGAAGGGCAGCCTCGGAGGCAACCCACAGGGCACACGCGGGTAGCTGCCGCGGCCTGGGGGGGACCCGCGGGTGGGGCCCGCCCCTGCCCTGTGGGCACCTCCTCGGCCCTCCGACTCATATAAAATCACAATTAACCTAAAAACGTCAAGGCGGCGATTATTTTCCAGAAACTCAACCCCGACGCGCCGTCACCGAAAACCCTAATTCGGGGTCCAATCTGAAGCTGATCCCGACACTCTGCCGGAGGGGAGATCGATCCCGGAGGGCTCTTCATCGACATGCCTTCCTCCGGGATGATTTGTGAGTAGTCTCACCTTGGACTACGGGTCCATGGCAGTATCTAGATGGTAGTCTCTCTCTCTTGTGCTTCATGTCTTATGATCTTGTGAGCTGCCTAACATGATCAAGATCGATTATTGTAATGCTATGTGATGTGTTTGCTGGGATCCGATGGATTATGAAGTTATGTTCAGATTGTGCATGATTCTTATATGAGTAATTTATGTTCTTGCATGCTCTCCGATGTGCGTAGTTAATTTGGCCAAGTGATTGTGTGTATCTCCAAGAGAGGGTATTTATGCTAGATAGTGGGTTCATGCCCCCTTTTGTTCCTGGGCACGAGTGACAGAAACGTCTAAGGGCGAGGATGTGTTGTTGCTACTAAGGGTAAAACAGCGGTGTTAATGTCTATTTTTATATTAGTATTGCTTACTTCATGCACTTTACTTAATGCAATTGTCTGTTGCTTGCAACTTAATACCGTTGGGTGACAGGCTGGATAGCGATCCCACGGTGGACTATTTAGACAAAGACGCAGTTGGACTCAACGGTCTTTGTTCCTTGTCGTGATGCCTCCATAAATATTATCATGTCCTTTTTGTCATAGCTAAATTGGGTTTGTGTCATGATCTTGTCAATTGCCTAGCTGTAATTCGTTCACCCATCACATGCATATTTTATTTACTTGAGAGACTCCACTAGTGAACCCATGGCACCCGGTCCATCTTTTTACATTGTTTTCAACCTCATTTACTTGCTTTTAATCATCATTACTCCTCTGGTCACTTTTCATATTTTATCTATTTCATCATACAATTAACCGTTTTGTGTTCTGCGAGACCGAAGAGATTGACAACCTCTCCGCCGTTGGGGGCAAAGTATTTTGGTTGAGTGTGTGCAGGTCCATGTCTGTTGAAGGTTAAGCACCAGTGATCTTCAAAATTCACCTCGTTGTTGATTTCAAAGTCCTACTAGTTCGATAAACCTCGGTTCTTTAATTGAGGGTAAACTGCTACTAGCTACAATTCCGCCTTCGCTTGGGGCACCACCCAACTTATCAATATCCACCATCAAGCAGTTTTCTGGCGCCGTTGCCGGGGACTTTGGAGCTACAGCAAGGGGAGTCTCATACTCTCAATCTCTTTACTTTGTTTTTGTCTTACTTGCTTTATATCTCGTTTAGTTTATTTTCCTGTTTCAAAAATTTTAAACCCCAAAAAATTAGTGTAGTCTTTATTTCTGTCTTGTTATTTTATCTTATCATTATGTCTTCTACTGAAAACACCAAGTTATGTGACTTTACTAGCACTAATAACAATGATTTCATATGCTCTCCAATTGCTCCACCCGCTACTAAAGCGGAATCTTATGAAATTAAGCCTGCCTTGCTAAATCTTGTTATGAAAGAGCAATTTTCTGGTGCTAGTACTGATGATGCCGCCTCTCATTTAAATAACTTTGTTGAGTTATGTGATATGCAAAAGTATAAATAGGTGGAAAGTGACATCATAAAACTGAAACTTTTCCCTTTCTCTTTGAGAGGGAGAGCAAAGGAATGGTTATTGTCTTTGTCTAAAAATAGCATTGATTTTTGGATTAAATGCAAAGATGCTTTTATTGGAAAATATTATCCACCTGCTAAAATCATACAACTAAGGAGTAACATTATGAACTTTAGACAATTTGATAATGAACATGTTGCTCAAGCTTGGGAGAGAATGAAATATATGGTTAAGAATTGTCCCACGCATGGATTAACTATGTGGATGGTTATCCAAACTTTTTGTGCAGGTTTGAATTTTTCTTCAAGGAACCTTTTGGACTCGGCCGCGGGAGGCACCTTCATGTTCAAAACATTAGGTGCAGCAACTAAACTCTTGGATGAGATGATGACAAATTATTCACAATGGCACACCGAACGAGCTCCAAGTGGTAAGAAGGTAAATTCTGTTGAGGAAAATCTCCTCTTTGAGTGATAAGGTTGATATGATTATGTCTATGCTTGCTACCAATCAGTCCAATATTGATCCTAATAATGTTCCACTTGCTTCATTAATTTCCCAAGAAAAGGATCAAGTTGATGTTAATTTTCTTAATAGAAACAACTTCAACAATAATGCTTATCGAAATAATTTTGGTAGTAACAACTATAAGCCTTATCCTCCCAATAATGGCAACTTTTATGGTAATTCCTATGGTAATTCTTATAATCCTAATAATAATGTGTCTTCTGATCTTGAAAATGTTTTAAAGGAATTTATCACTTCGCAAAAAGCATTTAACAAAAATGTTGAAGAGAAGTTGGAAAAACTGGATAGTTTAGTCTCAAAAGTAGATGTTCTTGCTCATGATGTTGAAATTTTGAAAATTAGAACCACTCCAAATCAAGACAAACATACTGAATCTTTAAATGCTATCTCTCTTCAAATTAATGAAAATGAAAGGATGATGGCTCTCTTGAAAGCTAGGTGGGCTAGAGAGGCTGAAGAAGCTAGAATTGCTGAAATGAATAGGAAAATTGTTAAAGTTTATACTATCCAAACCACTAAAGAGGATCCTCCTAGTTTATTTAAAGATGATGAAATTTATTTTTATAATTGCAATCTTACTGAAGTCATTAAGTTCCTACAAAAACTTGCTAAGACACCGGATGCTAGTAAAATAAATCTTGCCTTTACCAAACACATTACCGATGCTCTTATCAAGGCTAGGGAAGAAAAACTAAAGCTTGAAACCTCTATCCCTAGGAAGTTAGAAGATGGTTGGGAACCCACTATTAAGATGAAAATAAATGACTTTGATTGCAATGCTTTATGTGATCTTGGTGCAAGTGTTTCCGTTATGCCTAAAAGTTTCTATGATATGCTTGATTTAAATCCTTTGGAAGAGTGCTATTTAAATGTTCATCTTGCTGATTCTTCTAAAAAGAAACCTTTGGGTAGAGTTGATGATGTCCTTATTGTTGTTAATGATAATTATGTTCCCGTTGATTTTATTGTTATGGATATTGAGTGCAATGTTTCTTGTCCCATTATTTTGGGAAGACCGTTTTTGAGAACCGTTGGTACTATTATTGATCTGAAAGAGGGAAATATAAAGTTTCAGTTCCCTCTTAAAAAAGGGATGGAACACTTCCCTAGAAAGAGAAAGAAGCTTCCTTTTAAATCAATCATAAGGTCAAGCTATGCTCTTGATGTTGCAAAGGCCTCCGAAAAAACTTGATATTTGGCATTGCGCCTAGCTAAAAGGCGTTAAAGAAAAGCGCTTGTTGGGAGGCAACCCATCTTTTACTTTCAGTTTGCTTTTTGTTTTTCTTGAGTCATGAAGTTATTACCTCGGTAGCAACTTCATTTTATCTTTTTCTTTTAGTTTTTTGTGCCAAGTTTAGCCTCTAATGCATTGAAAGTGCGAGGTATTGTGTTGCTGTCCAAAAACAGATTCTGTACGCCTGTTGCACGAAAATCCTAAAATCGCCAGAATTTTATATTTTTCTGATAATGTTTTACATCAAGGCTGATGCTTTTATCTATCTTTCGTTAGTTTTAAGTTTTTTGATTTGAGCTGAAGAAGTGCCTCGAAAAATTCGATCTTTACAGACTGTTCAGATTTTGACAGATTCTGCTTTTATTTTGTATTTGTCTCTTTGCCATCGTCATATGTGATACTCTAGGGGTGGAGTGCCACATTGAGGCTTAGTAAACTGTAGCTAATGTCTAATAAAGTTGGTTTGCAATTTGTCATGAGTTGAACACATGTGCGTTTTAATTTATGAGCACTAACCCTCTAATCAAATTATGAGAAGTTTTATGTGAAGGGAGTTTTTAAGTTCCAAAGGAGAGGAATATGAAGAAATCGAGAATGGATCAAAGCTCAAGCTTGGGGATGCCCCCATGGCACCCCCTCTGAATATCAAGAACTATCAAAAGTCAAAGCTTGGGGATGCCCAAGGCATCCCCTCATCTTCATTGACTATCATAAGGTTGTCTTCGTTGAACTTCGTTTTTATCACTTTACATATTATGTGCTATGCTTGGAGCATCTTTTTACTTTCAGTTTTAGTTGTTTGTTTGCTGGTCATATCTTTGTCGGATCCTAGCTTTATTTGTGTGGGAGAGAGACACGCTCCGCTTTTTCGTTTAAATACTCCTTTGCTTCGCTTATATCTTTTTGAGTATTCTTAGCTACTGTCTGTTTTCTAGTAAGCTCTTGCTTTTAGCTTTTATCTTATTTAGAGCTGCTAGTTGTTAAGTTAAACTCTCTTGTTCTTCACTTATATTTGTTGGAGAGTTGTTTTGGTTGCTTGGTTAATGTGTTAGATTGGAAAAATGCTATGCATGTGGCGGTAGTATGAAATACAAAAACCTGCATAGTCTTGTAGATCACTATGTGGAAAATTTGATACTCTTCAATTGTTTTGAGGCACTGAAATAACTAATGGTTAAAATGTGTTGGTTAATGATGTTAGAGCTGATTAGTGGAGAGGTGTTATTAAAGCATGGAGCTGTACTTTTCTGAACTAAACAACCTAAGTCAACAATGCTAATGTGTCATGAATTCTACTAAGTTGAAAATAAGTCCCTAGTGGGTAGTTACTGCAACGGTCGGGGAAGCCAACGGGGCACTTGTGTAGCTGCCACGATCCCTCTCGGGGTGTCTCTAACCATTTGTGTAACATTGAAACTGCTAGTTGTTATACGAAATGCATTGTGAGCTTTGGTTTTTGGCACTTCCACTTCCATATTTTGCTAGCCTCTTTGGTGCTACGCAATGCCCTCTCTCACATTGAGATTGGTGCATACTTCGCGAGTACATCCAACTTTGTGGGAGAACTTCATCCTGTTCTCCTACACATAAGCCAACTATCTTCCTCAAAACAGCCACCATACCTACCTACCACGGCATTACCATAGCCGTTCCGAGATACATTGCCATGCAACATCCATCATTACATTATGACTTGATGTCATTCTTCATTGCCATATAGTTTGCTTGATCATTTGAGTTAGTGTGCAGCGTGGCTTGCCACATGTTCTACATTTTTTCCACACTACGCTCGATCATCCATATCTTCTTTTATACATCATGAATTAGTCTTATGAGTTATGAGTACCAAAAGTGTGATGATCATCTTGTAAAAATATAGTGTTGCCCCTACCTGTGAGCATATTGAAAAGAGTCCAAATTGTCCACATAAAAGAGTCCAAAAGAGACCAATGAGAGAAAATTTAAAAGAGCCTCGGAGGCCACAATTAAAAAAAAGAAGAGAAATATAAAAGAGAGAAGGGGCAGTACTACTATCCTTTATTCCACACTTGTGCTAGTAGCACCTACACTTCATTATAGAGAGTTTTCATGTTTTCATTTGTATAACTATGTGGGGAATTAATGTTATAGAACTTGGCTTGTATATTCCAAGGATGAGCCTCCTCAAGTGAGCTCTAGGTCTTCATGAGCAAGCAAGTTGGATGCACCCCACTAGTTCCATTGGAGAGCTTTCATACACTTATAGCTCTATGTGCATCCGTTGCATGGCAATCACTACTCCTCATACAGTGTCAACTACGGGACTTCCTTCTGTCGTGTGGTTACCTTCTCCACTGTTTGAGCCTTTCTTTTTGACCTTCCAAACCTCCATTATTGTTCTCTTTGCCATAACATCATGGTGCCAAAACCACTTCTTACTTGCACTAGTTGAATAGACTTCGAAACAGTTGATTTATGAAGTAGATGGATTAGGACACCTGACTTGAGCTTGGCTATTTTCATAAATGACTAATTAGATGCTTTGAAGAATGATACTTTACATTGGAGACATAATTCGCAATTCTTCTTTCTAAACCTTATGTATGGTTCCATGTCTCCAACGCACTTATTCATGAAAAGTTTCTAGCATTTGTTAGCTAGCGTTTGTTAATCATTGTTTGCTTAATGTCAACTATAGACAATTGTTTTGGATCACCTTGTTCACTTCATGCGCTTTGCATTACTATCTTGATCAAGATTGTGTTGGTAGCATGTCTCATAAAAAATTATTTGTTATCACTTACCTACTCGAGGACGAGTAGGAGTTAAGCTTGGGGATGCTGATACATCTCAAACATATCTATAATTTTTGAGTGATCCATGCTAGTTTTGTGATATTGTCACATGTTTTTACTGTCATTTATATCATTTTTATGCATTTTGTCGGACTAACCTATTGACAAGATGCCCAGTGCCAGTTCCCTGTTTTTGCTGTCTTTTTGTTTCAGAAATTTACTTCTAGAAATATTTTCAGAATTGGACGAAAATTTACGGGGATTATTTTTACGCCAAGACGAAGACGAAGTCCGAAGGGCAGCCTCGGAGGCAACCCACAGGGCACACGCGGGTAGTTGCCGCGGCCTAGGGGGGACCCGCGGGTGGGGCCCACCCCTGCCCTGTGGGCACCTCCTCGGCCCCCTCCGACTCCTATAAAATCACAATTAACCTAAAAAACGTCAAGGCAGCGATTATTTTCCAGAAACTCGACCCCGACGCGCCGTCACCGAAAACCCTAGTTCGGGGTCCAATCTGAAGCTGATCCCGGCACTCTGCCGGAGGGGAGATCGATCCCGGAGAGCTCTTCATCGACATGCCTTCCTCTGGGATGATTTGTGAGTAGTCTCACCTTGGACTACGGGTCCATGGCAGTAGCTAGATGGTAGTCTCTCTCTCTTGTGCTTCATGTCTTATGATCTTGTGAGCTGCCTAACATGATCAAGATCGATTATTGTAATGCTATGTGATGTGTTTGCTGGGATCCGATGGATTATGAAGTTATGTTCAGATTGTGCATGATTCTTATATGAGTAATTTATGTTCTTGCATGTTCTCCGATGTGCGTAGTTACTTTGGCCAAGTGATTGTGTGTATCTCCAAGAGAGGGTATTTATGCTAGATAGTGGGTTCATGCCCCCTTTTGTTCCTGGGCACGAGTGACACAAACGTCTAAGGGCGAGGGTGTGCTGTTGCTACTAAGGGTAAAACAGCAGTGTTAATGTCTATTTTGATATTAGTATTGCTTACTTCATGCACTTTACTTAATGCAATTGTCTGTTGCTTGCAACTTAATACCGTTGGGTGACAGGCTGGATAGCGATCCCACGGTGGACTATTTAGACAAAAACGCAGTTGGACTCAACGGTCTTTGTTCCTTGTCGTGATGCCTCCATAAATATTATCATGTCCTTTTTGTCATAGCTAAATTGGGTTTGTGTCATGATCTTGTCAATTGCCTAGCTGTAATTCGTTCACCCATCACATGTATATTTTATTTACTTGAGAGACTCCACTAGTGAACCCATGGCACCCGGTCCATCTTTTTACATTGTTTTCAACCTCATTTACTTGCTTTTAATCATCATTACTCCTCTGGTCACTTTTCATATTTTATCTATTTCATCATACAATTAACCGCTTTGTGTTCTGTGAGACCGGAGAGATTGACAACCTCTCCGCCATTGGGGGAAAAGTATTTTGGTTGAGTGTGTGCAGGTCCATGTCCGTCGAAGGTTAAGCACCAGAGATCTTCAAGATTCACCTCGTTGTTGATTTCAAAGTCCTACTGGTTCGATAAACCTCGGTCCTTTAATTGAGGGAAAACTGCTACTAGCTACAATTCCTCCTTCGCTTGGGGCACCACCCAACTTATCAATATCCACCATCAGTCTCCCCAGAGGAAGGACGACAAATCCTCCAGGAAATCCACTAAGGCGAGTGTGGACATCACGTGGCGGCAAAGGCACTGGTGGCCAAGGCATTTCGGAGCTCTGGACGATCCATATAACCTGGCCGTTCACGGTTTGGGGGCTCGTGTCACGCCCCGAGACCGGGTCTGGGAGAATGACAGCTGCCGCGCGCCTATAGACCGGAAGATCTATACGCACGCAAGGCATAGAGAAGCAGGATAAACCAGCACAGTGTATCAAAACAACTAGTATATTCATATTACAAGATTATTTACATTTTACATGAATAAACAGATTCTCTAGCGCTTCCCACCCAACTGGTCCAGTCTACTCCTCGCATGACGATATCTTCCGCTGCGCACTCTGATAACATAAGAAACATAGGAGGCAATGGTGAGTACGATAAATCATACTCAGCAAGCAGATCATACACTTCCATATACGTTGTAAAATAGACTAGGTTTGAAAATACATACGGTGATTAAGTGATTAAACAGATTAAAAACACATGGTGCCACACATGAAAGTGAGTTTCCCAACCCGGGAATCACAGGGGTGAATATTCACACTTTTACACTCTTAAGAGGGGTACTCCGACGTTGACAGCCTGGACCAGAACCACACAGGCTCCAGAAGAGCAGAGCTCTTTGACCCGCTAAGACCCGGACACCTTGACCTACTAATGTCGGTCGCTCCTATGGATCCATCACCGACACGTTCCCGAACAAGGGCCGTCCTTATTGGAGAACTCCGACAGTCTCATACCTGAACTGTGACCGGTACAATACGATCACCTTCGTAGCACCAAGTTTTCTTATAAAAACTCTTAATTTATTTCCATGTATAATATACGTGCTAAGCCCGGCTCGTATCGGTGGCTCCTACGGATCCATCACCGCATACCGACACCAACGCAATAGCCCCATATATCCACACAAATCTCGTACCGTAAGGTATCTTGCAATTTTACAGCAAAGCATATTTCTCAAGGGTACGTGACAGCGTACCGTTGTTTTATAGAAGGCAGCAAATTTTTTTACAAGAACCTGACGAACCTTGCCGCGAACAGCCAGGGCTGGCAAACTCACACCCAAACAAAAACAAAAAGCCTACTCTCCTAAACTGCTGGGAACGCCTACTCCTGCTAAACCCCACAGCCTTGCCTCCTCCTCAATCCTCCTACACAAAACCTCTGGTGTAGCAAAGCAGGAAATGGTTTTGAAGGCCCTCGCGTTTCGCTGCTTCCACATCACCTAGCAAATCAGAATGACTCGAGAGTCAAACTGCCGCTTTTCCTCTCCTCTGAATCTAGCCCTAACTCTGAGCCACCAGTTCTCCAGTTCGTCGTCCACCGTTGGTGTGTTGTCCGTTATGCCCACTTCCCGGAGGCATCTCCACCACACTTCCCGCGCATACGGGCACTGCACAAGGATGTGATCCACTGTGTCGGTCTCCTGTAAGCACAAGAAACATGCATTCGGAGCATCCTGCAATCCATGCCTGGCCCTTCTGTCTGTGGTCCAAAGTCTGTTCTTGACAGCCAGCCACTGGAATATCTTGCATTTGAGGGTCGCCTTTGACTTCCAAATACAACTTGCAGTTGCAAACCTTTCACCGCCCTGGCACAACCATTCGTATGTCGAACTCACCGAAAAACTACCTGAGCTAGTGCACGGCCAGATGAAAAGATCCTCCTCCTCCTCATGCCTGTCCACCTGAAGGATGGCCTCACACAGCTCCACACATTGGACGAAACCCTCCATCGGCAACTCCTCAGCTAGGTCTGCAGTCCACCTGTTCTCGACCAAAGCTTCCTGCACCGTTCGCTTGTTCTTAACTCTGGTCAACACCAATTGAGCAACTGATGGCGCAATCTGTGTAACCGATCTGCCATTGATCCATCTATCCTTCCAAAAAAGGACTCTATCCCCTCGCCCCACTTGAATTCTGACCAGGCTATCAAAGACCATGCACGCCATCTCAGCTTTGACCGTCGGCAAGCCTTGCCAGGGCCTGGAAGCATCAAGTCTGCGCAGCCACTCCTACCTTTTGCGGAGTGCAATGCCCTGGAGTGTCAAGTTCTTCGCTCCTAGCCCCCCAAATTCATACGGCTTACACACGTTGGACCACGCCACCAAACACTGCCCTCCATTCACCTTCTCCTTCCTGGCCCAGAAGAAGGCATGGCACCACTTGTCGATCTCCTCGATCACCCATACCGGGGCATTAGCCACTAGCAACTGATGAATAGGTCTAGCCGTGACCACTGACTTGATTAGCACCAGCCGGCCTTGTTTGTCTATGAGTCCTCGTTGCCAGGCCGGGAGACAATCGATCACACGATCAATTAGCGGCTGCCATTCTGCCCTAGTCAACGGACGGAGTGCCGTTGCAATCCCAAGTACCTCATAGGGAAATGATCAATGCGGCACCTTAGAATGTCTGTCACTCTCTCCTCCTCTACAGCTCCACCCCGGATGAGTACCGCGGTCGATTTCGTATAATTGATCTGAAGCCCAGAGGCCCTGCCAAAAATCCCAAGCATGTTTCTGACTGTCCGCAGATCCGCCACGGTAGGTCTGACGAAGAGGACGACGTCGTCAGCATAAATCGATATCCAGGGCCGTCGACGAGGGTGTGCGAGCTGTGCGACGACACAGCCGCACAGGGCCCCCAAAAATCTGGGGCCCCCAAATCGGCAGACGTAGCCTAGGGATGTGAGCGGCGGCTACCCCAGGTCTCCGATGGCTGAATAGGGTTCTCCGCTCCACTCCCTATCTTGAGTCTAGCCACTACAAGAAATATGCTCGTTAACGACCCTCCATTTTGGTCACTAAAAGGTCATTATTTTTCATTTATGACCTTTCTATGACCAAAAACAGAAGGTCAAAACCCGAGCGTCTTAAATGATCACTTATGACCTTTTTAGTGGAATGGTCATAATCATTATGACCAAATCAGATGGTCATAAATTTATGACCAATTATTTTGGTCATTGGCCGTCCGACCAGTCCACGTCAGATCCTAAGTGGCAAAGCTGATGTGGCAAGATTATGACCAAATCAAAAGGTCATGGACCAAAATCAGCCCAATCCAGTTCAGTGTTTTACATGGGCTGAGCCCAACAATTTAGCGAATTTGTTTTTTTTTTAAGTCAGTTCTGGTCAGCACATGGGCCAAGCCTTTTATCTTTTCTGGGTCGCGGCCTAGTTCGGCCGAGAATATCAGTTTTTTATTATTTTTAAGTTGGGTCACTTTTCAGATTGGTCCCAGTTGTCATGTTTTCTTATGTTGGTCCCACTTGTCTGGTTCCAATAGGTGGGTGACAGCTGTCAGAGTCAAATTCTTCAAGATGCAATTTAACCAATATTTATATCAGAACAGACAGACAACACGATTCTTCAAACAAATTACCAATATTTATATCAGAACACGATACTTCAAACAGAGCAAACCATGGCACATTACAATCAAACATGGTTCACATCAAGTTTACAATACATAGTTCACACAAGGTAACAACTAAATATTGAAAAATATAACTAGCTATCTATAAATACATCTAGCTCTATGTGCTTCTCCCCTACTTCGAACTGAAGCTCGCGTGCATCTGCATGCTATAAAACAATATGGTTAGGAAAAAATAAAAGCAAATCTATCAGCATGTTGCCTTGTAGGCAGGTTGTGCATGACTAGCAGTAGAGCAAGCAAAACGAGACATACTATGACTCTATGAGTGAATACTAGTATTAACTGCCAGCAATCAGTAAATACTATCAGTGAGAAACAACATCATGGGAAGCAGGTGATAAAGATGACAGTAGGGCACAAAAACTGAAAGGAGCAGACTATTTAGCATTTCAGGAACTGAAAACAATGCTAGGGCTGGAAGAGACCATCTAGATGACATACCATGGGGCGGTCAAAGACAGTTAAGGGATGATATGCTTGTTCTTTGGACCTTGATTCCACTTTGGTTCGAGGAATGTACTGCATGTGATTAACAAGGTTTGTGTTAGGAAGATACCATTGAAGGAAATGAGAAGGGGGTGCTAGGAACTGAAAGAAAAGTATGAAGATATGAATCAGTATTCATTGTCCTATGCATTCAGTATTAACACAAGGGATCAGACGTAATATAACTCTCAGGTACATACTAGAGGATGAACTGGGCAGTCATACAAACAGCAACACCATAATACCTTTCACTAAATTACATGGTTCCCTGAGCTTCTATGCAGTTTTATAAACAAGTATAAATGACAGTTCAAGAATACTTCCTATTATAAACCTCACACAGTCACAGTAGTGCACCCGAACACATTAGATCAGACAGTGGATAAAAGGAAATCCTACGACAACACTCCATAATGAACACAACCACACCAAGTGGAATTTAGTAAGTAAACAAGTGATTATTAACCATACCCTCTTAGGATTAAGCAAGTCATACAGAGTGTTCTCCTCCCAGTCCACAGCCTTGTTCTTGCTAGCTGAAGAGTAGGAGTAACCAGCGGTGGGACTACCTCCCAAACGGACCATGCAAGTTAGTACCTGTAAAGAACAAACAACTTTCATAATCAACTACACGAAACGACCAGCATATGCTCATGTATCCATAGTAAGATAGTATATAAACAAGAATGCAACCTAAGCAGACCAAAAATTGAACACATCAACTAATCTGCATTGACACTTGACAGGAAGCTAGCAGCACAGGTGGCCTAGCTCAACAGCAGTGTTGCTCAACTTCTCATTTTGATCCACTTCTGCAACTTGCTTCCCTTTGCACCACTTCTGCAAACCAAATGACACGACACAATAAACTCCAGTCAAATTACATAGTATGAATGAATAACAAAAAAAAGTGGCCAAACAGCCATATCAAATCAATTGTTCTGTTAATATATATTTAACCATCAGTGTATCTTGCAAATTATAATCAAACAATAATACCAGTACAAGGCTAGACAAGATAATAAAGACTTTAGCACAGATAGCAGAGTTAGAAACATGATTACATGCAGCACAATCATAATACAATAACGAATATTTCTTTCTTGCAAATTATGAACAAGCTTATCAGACCAAAAGCTGATACAACGCAAGAAAAACCAGCACCCGACATGACCCTAACCTAATCTAATCATACGCAGTGACTTTGTCACCTAACCTAATTGAATCGCATCTATTAGGAGCCCAATATCGAATTGGGGACGCATGAGGTGATGGGGAATAAAAAAAATCTAAGAGGAAGAAAAGGATCGGGGTAGCTACCAGGATGAGGTCAACCTTGGCGAACTTCGTGTGCCGGTTCTTGAGGTCATCGGCGAGGGCAGGCGGGGTCGCCGAGCAGTCTGCCGGAGCCCCAGCCCTGGATGCCGCGCCCCCGTAGCATGGTGAGGACGTGCTTGTTCCGGATCGTGTGCGACCCCATGGCGACGGCTTCCTCGGGCACTTGTCGTTGTTGATGCCTGCTGCGGTGGCGGACTTGGCGCTAGTGGTCGACGCCGACACGAGGACGCCCGCTCGTGCGCCGTCGCCTCGCAGAGGGCGCCGCCCAGAGCCGCTCGACGAAGCTGCGCGTTAGCCAAAGCCGCACGCAGTGCCGGCGAGGGGCCTGGAGGACGCCGGTGCTCTCTCCTTTCATCGCGCAGGCGCGCGTCGACGGCGTCATTTGCTTGGATCTAGGAGAGAGGCGTCACTGGACGCAGCGTGAGAGAGGAGAGGAAGGGGACGGGGTCGAAGAGATCTAGGGCTTCCGCGGGGGCGGCGGCGAGGTGCTCTTTTATACCAGATGTACGCGCTCCCGACCGTCGGATCGACATCCGACAGCTCGAAGTGCTCCAGCCAAAATGTCCAACGGGCCCAGACCCAGACGGGGATCAGTTACGGCCCAGTTATGACAGTTACGGCCCAATTATGACAGCAAAAAAACTTTTTGATCTGAAATAAGTGGGTTTTTTTATTACCTATACAAAATTGTACAACACTAGTTTTCAAAAATATTAGATATAATTTTACGTAAAATTAATCAAATGGAAACAATATATTGGAATGCAGAATAATGTTGCGAAAAAAGTTTTCATTTTCTTTACACAAAAAACATTTTTCATATTATGAGCGCAAAAAATGGGTTGTTTTATTAAACACCTACCAACAATATGTTGCAAATTTGAACCACACTAATTTTTAAACATATTTTAAATGTCTGTGTGTCAAAAGCTTTTCGTCCACCTCTCGTAAAAAATATAAATTTCAGCCGATTCGGAACGAAGCGGATCAAATTTGAGCTACAGTCGGGTGGCGGCGCGATGGATCTGGTTCGGCGGGGCGGGTCGCTTCACCGCCTTTGTCTGAGCAGCCCCGTTAGCAGCACGGTGGCGGCGCACACAGAACGGCTCGGTGGTGGAGAAGGGAGGGGTGGAGGAGGGGCTGGGGATCTACGGTTAGGATCCAGGTGCTGCCTCCAAGGGGGAGTGGGGATCTACGGTTAGGATCCAGGTGTTGCCTCCAAGTTTGTTTAAATATGTCCATATTATATACAAGCGTGCATCTTGGAATGGAGAACAATGTTGCCGAAGAAAGTTTTCATTTTCGTTACACAAAAAAATCATTTCTCATTTTCCGAGTGCCGAAAATGGGTTGTTTTGTGAAGCACCTACCAAAACTATGTTACAAATTTGAACCACAATAATTTATAAAAATATTAGATCATATTTAATGCACAAATAACCAAATGTTTGTGTTTCAAAAGGTCTCTATACACCTCTCATCAAAAAGACAAATTTCTACCGATTCGGCTGGAACCGGGTCAAATTTGAACTACAGTTGCCCTTCAGTTTGCTCGTAATTTTTTGAAAAAAAAATCATTTTTAGGTACACAACTATCTATTTCATCAGAGATACACCAATAGTTTCGCAAGATTCAACACCTAGCTAAGAACGGCCGTGTCGTCAATTTTGACCGCATTTTGAAATCGGCATACAGAATTCAAAAAAATCAAAATAATGGAAATCCTTCGCAATGTGTCATTATATGTGACCTAGTTTTGAGGAAAAATAAGAAACTTGTAATACGGCAAATATCTTGAAAAAGTATTCTCAGAAATGAGCTATCATGAACGAAGATTCTTGACTTTCAGGCCAAATGACGAATGTTATGACTAGATTCATGGCATAGTTTGTTCAAATGATCCCATATTGTGCACATGGGTCCATCTTATAATGGAGAACAATGTTGCCGAAGGAAGTTTTCATTTTCGTTACACAAAAAAATCATTTCTCATTTTCCGAGTGCCGAAAATGGCTTGTTTTGTGAAGCAACTACCAAAAATATGTTACAAATTTGAACCATATCAATTTATAAAAATATTAGGCCATATGTAATGCATAAATAACTAAATGTTTGTGTTTCAAAAGGTATCTATACACCTCTCATAAAAAGACAAATTTATGCCGATTCGATTGGAACCGGGTCAAATTTGAACGGCAGCTGCCTCCTAGTTTACTCGTGATTTTTTGAAAAAATCATTTTTAGGTGCACAACTATCTATTTTATTAGAGATACACCAATAGTTTCGCAAGATTCAACCCCTAGCTAAGAACGGTCGTGTCGTCAATTTTGACCGCATTTTGAAATCGGCGTAAAGAATTCAAAAAAAATCAAAATAATGGAAATCCTTCGCAATGTGTTATTATATGTGACCTAGTTTTGAGGAAAAATAATAAACTTGGAATACAGCAAATATCTTGAAAAAGTGTTCTCAGAAATGAGCTACCATGAATGAAGATTCATGACTTTCAGGCCAAATGACGAATGTTATGATGACATTCATAGCATAGTTTGTTTAAATATGTCCATATTATATACAAGCATGCATCTTGGAATGGAGAACAATGTTGCCGAAGAAAGTTTTCATTTTCGTTACACAAAAAAATCATTTCTCATTTTCCGAGTGCCGAAAATGGGTTGTTTTGTGAAGCAACTACCAAAAATATGTTATAAAATTGGATCACACCAATTTATAAAAATATTAGACCATATGTAATGTAGAAATAACCAAATGGTTGTGTTTCGAAAGGTATCTATACGCCTCTCATAAAAAAGATAAATTCATGCCGATTCGATTGGAACCGGGTCAAATTTGAACTACAGCTGCCTCCTAGTTTACTCATGATTTTTTGAAAAAATAATTTTTAGGTGCACAACTATCTACTTAATCAGAGATACACCAATAGTTTCGCAAGATTCAACCCCTAGCTAAGAACGGTCGTGTCGTCAATTTTGACCGCATTTTGAAATCGGCATAAAGAATACAAAAAAATCAAAATAATGGAAATCCTTCGCAATGTGTCATTATTTGTGACCTAGTTTTGAGGAAAAATAAGAAACTTGGAATACGGCAAATATCTTGAAAAAGTGTTCTCGGAAATGAGCTACCATGAACGAAGATTCATGACTTTCAGGTCAAATGACGAATGTTATGATGACATTCATGGCATTGTTTGTTTAAATATGTCCATATTATATACAAGCGTGGATCTTGGAATGGAGAACAATGTTGCCGAAGAAAGTTTCATTTTCGTTACACAAAAAATCATTTTTCATTTTCCGAGTGCCGAAAATGGGTTGTTTTGTGAAGCAACTACCAAAAATATGTTATAAAATTGGATCACACTAATTTTTTAAAATATTAGACCATATTTTATGTATAAATAACCAAATTGTTGTGTGTCAAGAGGTTTTTATCTACCTCTCGTAGAAAAGACAAACTTCTGCCGATTCAGTTGGAACCGGGTAAAATTTGAACTACAGCTACGTCGTAGTTTGCTCATTTTTTTTTTGAAAATATCATTTTTAGGTACATAACCATCTATTTTATCAGAGATATACCAATATTTTTGCAAGATTCAACCCCTAGCTAAGAACGGTCGTGTCGTCAATTTTGACCGCATTTTAAAATCGGCATAAAGAATTCAAAAAAAATCAAAATAATGGAAATCCTTCGCAATGTGTCATTATATGTTACCTAGTTTTGAGAAAAAAATAAGAAACTTGAATACGGCAAATATCTTGAAAAAGTGTTCTCAGAAATGAGCTACCATGAACGAAGATTCATGACTTTCAGGCCAAATGACGAATGTTATGATGACATTCATGGCATAGTTTGTTTAAATATGTCCATATTATATACAAGCGTGCATCTTGGAATGGAGAACAATGTTGCCGAAGAAAGTTTTCATTTTCGTTACACAAAAAAATCATTTTTCATTTTCCGAGTGCCAAAAATGGGTTGTTTTGTGAAGCAACTACCAAAAATATGTTATAAAATTGGATCACACTAATTTTTTAAAATATTAGACCATATTTTATGTATAAATAACCAAATTGTTGTGTGTCAAGAGGTGTTTATCTACCTCTCGTAGAAAAGACAAACTTCTGCCGATTCAGATGGAACCGGGTAAAATTTGAACTACAGCTACGTCGTAGTTTGCTCTTTTTTTTTTTGAAAATATCATTTTTAGGTACATAACCATCTATTTTATCAGAGATATACCAATAGTTTTGCAAGATTCAACCCCTAGCTAAGAACGGTCGTGTCGTCAATTTTGACCGCATTTTGAAATCGGCATAAAGAATTCAAAAAAAATCAAAATAATGGAAATCCTTCGCAATGTGTCATTATATGTTACCTAGTTTTGATAAAAAAATAAGAAACTTGAAATACGGGAAATATCTTGAAAAAAGTATTCTCAGAAATGAGCTACCATGAACGAAGATTCATGACTTCCAGGCCAAATGACGAATGTTATGACTAGATTCATGGCATAGTTTGTTCAAATGATCCCATATTATGCACATGGGTGCGTCTTGTAATGGAGAACAATGCTGCCGAAGGAAGTTTTCATTTTCGTTACACAAAAAAATCATTTTTCATTTTTTGAGTGTAAAAATGGGTTGTTTTGTGAAGCACCTACCAAAACAATGTTGCAAATTTGAACCACACCAATTTTTAAAAATATTAGACCATATTTTATGTATATATAACCAAATTGTTTGTGTTTCAAAGTTATCTATACACCTCTTACAAAAAAGACAAATTTATGTCGATTCGATTGGAAGCGGGTCAAATCATTGTTAGAATTTCAAAAAATACCATGGAACTAATTAAAAACCCAAATTTTATAGGTGTATGTTTGTATTTCATCATGACATAATTTTAGAATCCTGCATTTTTCAGTCTATCATTTGAATTGTAAAAAATAATTCCAAATTTGTATTTCAAATGAATCGGCATCAATTTTATAGGTTTCGCATTTTTCTGATTTTTTTGAATTAGTTCTGCCTAACCAAATGGTTGTGTGTCAAGAGGTTTTCATCTACCTCCTAGTTTACTCGTGATTTTTTGAAAAAATAATTTTTAGGTGCACAACTATCTATTTTATCAGAGACACACCAATAGTTTCGCAAGATTCAACCCCTAGCTAAGAACGGTCGTGTCGTCAATTTTGACCGCATTTTGAAATCAGCATAAAGAATTCAAAAAAAATAAAAATAATGGAAATCCTTCGCAATGTGTCATTATATGTGACCTAGTTTTGAGGAAAAATAATAAACTTGGAATACGGCAAATATCTTGAAAAAGTGTTCTCAGAAATGAGCTACCATGAACGACGATTCATGACTTTCAGGCCAAATGACGAATGTTATGATGACATTCATGGCATAGTTTGTTTAAATATGTCCATATTATATACAAGCGTGCATCTTGGAATGGAGAACAATGTTGCCGAAGAAAGTTTTCATTTTCGTTACACAAAAAAATCATTTCTCATTTTCCGAGTGCTGAAAATGGGTTGTTTTGTGAAGCAACTACCAAAAATATGTTACAAATTTGAACCACAGCAATTTATAAAAATATTAGACCATATGTAATGCACAAATAACCAAATGTTTGTGTTTCAAAAGGTATCTATACACCTCTCATAAAAAAGACAAATTTATGCCGATTCGATTGGAACCGGGTCAAATTTGAACTACAGCTGCCTCCTAGTTTACTCGTGATTTTTTGAAAAAATAATTTTTAGGTGCACAACTATCTATTTTTGACAAACAATGTTGACAAAGGGAGTTTTCATTTTCGTTGGACGAAAATCCATTTTCCATTTTCTGAGTGCTAGAAAGGGGCTTTTTGTGAAGCATCTATCTAGATTATGTTGCAAAATGGTACCATCCCATTTTTGTAAAATATTAGACCACATTTTAAGTACAAATCACCAATTGATTGCATCTCAAAAGCATTCCAACCACCTCTCATGAAAAAGACAAATTTCTGCCGATTTAGTAGGAAGCGGACCAAATTTGAACTACAAGTGCTTCATAGCATTCATTTTTAGGTACAAAAGTAGTCATTTAATCAGAGATCCACTGAGAGTTTCGCAGGATTCCACTCCTAGATAAGAACGGTCACCCCCGCCGTTTTGACCGCGTTTTAAAAAAACATAAGAAAATCAAACAAAATCAAAAACATAATGTGAAACTAGAGAGTTCACCAACACAAAAGTTTTAAATATCATCGATATGAACCAAATTGTTTTTTGGGTCAACTTAATCCGAGATCGTATGCAAAATGATTAGGAAAAGTTAAAAATCACTTTATAAAAACTCCTAAGTATCCATTAGGCAATAGCCTAAGGAAAATATGTTAGCTATTTATTTTGGACTGGGAAGATATTCCTTAATGTCCTAAATACAAATTGAGAGTTTTACAATTTTCTGGATTTTATTTGACCCAAATTGGAGTCCTAAATAAAAAGCTAGAAATGAAAACAGAAAACAAAAAATAAAAAAAAAGAAAGAAGAAAAAAAAAAGGGAGAGCCAGCCAGCCGAGCCAGGCTGAAGCCAGCCCAGCCAGCCAGCTCTCCACCGCGAGCGTGCGCGAGCCCAAGGCCGGCCAGCAAAGGACCAACGCAGCAGCCCGTTTCCCAGGCCCAACAAGGAGTAGAATGTTTAAAAGAGGCCAAGCTCATTGTTTATCACCAAACATTTGGTGGCACGGTGGTTTGGCTTAGGTGGGGAGATCCGGAGGTCTGCGGTTCGAACCCCCCGATGCACTTTTTGTTGGCAATATTTGCCACCGCCTGTCAGGTTGTTGTTGGGTCCCACTTGGGTCCACCTGTCAGGTCGTGGTGGGGCGGGTCCGCCTGTCAGGTTGGTGGGTCCCGCCTGCCAGGTCGATGTGTCCCGCATGCCAGTTGGTGGGGCCCGCCTGTCAGGTTGCTATTGGGTCCCGCGTGTTAGGTTGTGGGGCCTACGTGTCATTGGGTAGGCACTGTAGTTGGACCTCCTGGTCAACATGTCAAATGTGTAGGTCACATCTGTCAGTGGTAGGTTCAAACCTAGTGTTATCCACACACACGTAAGCCAAATTGACACATGGACATGACACGTAGGCGAAACTGCTGAGGTGGCAGACCAGTTTTTTTAAGGCATCACGAATTAGTGGTTATGACCATTTAAATTGGTCGTAATGGGCTAAATATAAGCCCCTAAACCGGTGCTATCCATCTATGACCAATTCGTATTAGGAAATTATGACCTTTTTGACAAAATTGGTCATAATTCTTCAAGGTTTGGACCCTCCCAAAAGCCTCATGACCATTTGCTTCAGAATGGTCATAGATCTATGACAAAAAAAACCCATGGTCGTTAAAAAAAGGTCACTAGTCAACACATTTCTTGTAGTGAGCGTCCGAGCTGAGCCACCATGAATGGATTCGAAAGGGCCGCCATGGATGGACGAGCGGAGCTTTCTTTCAGGCACTCAGGTCGATGGTGAGAAGAAGATAATCGTGTTGGGCCTGAGCTGCACACCTGGGCTAAGTGATAAGGCCCATCTAACTTGTTGGGCATGTTTACACTGGATCTGTTTTTTTTCTACTGTCACGATAGTCATTAGCTTCTAACTTTTTTTTAGTATATTGTGATATCCAACAAGCGATCAAGCGGGTGTCTCATGTTAGTACTTATTAAGTTTATAATTTTTTTTCACGTCCTTAGTAGTTGTACTTCCTAAATTTTGAAGATCGAATCTTTTGTGGATCATTTGCTTTAGTCACGTTGATTATATATTTTAAGAAATTGAAGGCCTCATTTTACATTTCGCACCGGGGCCCCAAATTTCTGGAGACGGCCCTGTCGATATCCTTTGAAGCGCTGAGCAACCAACTAGCGGGGAGAGCAGTCCTTCATCGATCGCTTTCGAGAAAACCACCGTTAGCACCTCCATTCCAATATTGAACAACATCGGCGACAGCGGGTCGCCTTGCCTGAGCCCTCGAACGTGCGTGATGCGCCTCCCTGGAACCCCATTGACCATTACGCGCGTGGAAGCCGAGGAGAGGGAAATTGTCAACCATTTGATCCACATCCGGCCAAACCCTAGATGCTGGAGGGCTTCGAACAAGAAAGACCAGGAGATCGAGTCGAAGGCGCGAGAGATATCAAGTTTAACCAACACACCTGAAACTATACGGCCGTTGATTCGTCAGGCCAACTGTCTGACTAACACGAAATTGTCGTGTAAACTCCTTCCTCGTACAAAGGCCGATTGATTGGGGCTGACAATGTCGCCCAGCCTAGCGCGCAAGCGATTTAGCGAGCAGCTTCGAGAAGAAAACTGTGCACAAGACTAATTGGGCGATAGTCCCCCACCTCTTTAGCAAAGCATATTTCACAAAATATACGAAAGAGATGTACGAAGAGCTTGCCTCGATAAGCTATGCCGTAGACATCAAATAACACATCGGCTTTCGACACTCCGGCTACTACGATCGGCATACGATCTCATACGTCACTACCGTAGCCGAGCGCGTACCACCACCAATAGATGGTGCGCCATACCATCCATTCGCCGGAGCTATGCTGAGCCAGACGACTCGCCGGCTATCTCATCCGGCGAGCTGTGCCGCCGTACGTCGCCCTCTGCTTTCTCTCCTTCTGATTCATCCTATATTCTTACAGCACCTCTCTGAATATTTTCCATCTCCAAAAACCATGGACACATGCTCGTCGCCAGCCTTTCTCACTCTCTGGTTTTTCTCTTCTCTCTCTAAAGGTCCATGGAGTGCAGCGAGGCGGAGACAACACTCCCCTATTTAAACGTGAGCCATAGGATCACTCCAATGCACGTGTCAGCCAAACGCAGGTTAGTTACCATGCACAACTCCACGTACATGCTTATCTTCTCTTGTTCCGCCAACACACATGTATGCATGCCCTCTAGTAGTAAGCCACGTAGCTCATTCCTTCTTGATTAAGCTAGCAAGTGTTAATTGCTTTCTACACCACGGCTGCTACTAGCTTCCATGGATGGATGCATATTAGTACAAATACGTTAAAATACTAACTTGGTCATGCAAAACAAGCCAGGTTCTAACTTCTCTAATTCTTATTGCAAGCAAGAGTAAACAAACAATTTAAATATCTGATAGTAGCAAAACAATATGATTAGGTGTAAAATATTATTCTACTCAAATTAATTAATATCTTAAAAATCTGGGGTATCACATCCTCCCCACCTTATAAGAATTTTGTCCTCGAAATTCAACACAACTACATTTTTTTCCTTTAATTACCATGTACGATGTTAGCTAATTCAAACAAACGATTTTATCATGCAATCAAAACAACAAGTATATTATTTTTCTATCAACTATTATGCATGCTTTTGGCTAATCAAAACAAATGATTTTACATGCAATCAAACAACGAATCAAAGAAATATATCTACATGTAGAACAAACAAAAATGCACGGAAGGTTAGTCGCAAAGTCGAATTAACGATCTACCCATTTGTTTCCTGTGATCCTAAACCTTGAGCTCTGATACCACTTCAAGGATGTCTATGACATCATACGTGTCATAGGCCGGAGTTTCACCCGGCTCATCATCCTGAAGAGTCGTCCCCTTCTTCCGGGGCAGGCGTGGAGCTCGCATAAACCGGCTCATGAACTCCGGCTTAATGCGACCCTCTTCGTCAAAAGCCTCTGCCTTTATCGGAGGGAAAGTTGGGGCATCATTAGCCGAAGCTTCAGCCCTAGGTGGGGAGGAAGGCTCTGTCACCTTTCCTGTCATCTCCGTCCACTTGTCGGGAGATGTAATTCCAGCTCTGCCAAGAGATGGACCTCCCGGCATGGTGAAGGCGGAGCGTTCCTCCGCTGATGTCGGCTTAGTTGCCGAAGGAGTTGGGAGAGGAACAGCGGGAGAAGGCTTCTTCCGCACGGCCTCACCTTTTGTTTCAAAGGTGCGGCTTTCTTCAGCCTGCATATTCAAAGAGTTAAGAATGGAAAATCCGGCAAATCTGCAAGCAAGGAGAGAAGTGTTTTGGACGACTTACTTATTGTTGGGAATGTTGAGCCCAGCAAGGGCGTCATCGTCTTCGGCGACTTGGCGCCAATCGTAAGAGATTGGCTTTTCCTCTTCCGGCTTTCTGCAGACGCCGAAGAGAAGGAGATGGCCCGCTTAGCCGCCTTGCTGGATGACGGCGCAGGGGCAGGACAAGCAGTGGAGACTCCGGGAATCTGGTGCAGAAGGCATGTTAGTCCGTCAAAAATAAAGCCGAAAGCCCAAAGAATTGAACTTTGATTCGTCTTAGGACAAAGTACCTTTGGGAGAGGGTTGGCGGCCGTGTACATCGGCCGTGATTCTTCATATTGCCGGCCTTCGTTAGGCCGGGCTTTGATCAACCTGTTGAAGCGCGCCTCAAAGAGGTCTTCCGACAGGTCTTATTTGCTGGTCCGCATCGGATCAGACTTATCATCCGTGTACTCGCACAGGAGGTGAGCACGGTGTTGAAGGGGCTGGATTCTTCTCTTCATCCAGCAAATGATTGTGTCCTCCCCAGTCAAGGGAGGAGAGCCGGAGGTTAACTCCGTGATCCTTGCCTTTATGGCGGCAAGGTCAGCCAGCATCTTTGCTGCCGGTTTCTTCTTCCATGAGGGCAGTGGCATGCCGGCTCTGTCCTCGAAGGCGGCGAGCCCCTGCAGTCTATTCGGAGGCGCCACGTCATTGCAGTAGAAGAAGGTGGACGCCCACCCTTTTGCTGAATCAACGATCGGCACCTGAGGGTACCAATCTATGTCCCTGCGCATGTTGAAACTGATAGAGCCGGCAACCAGCAGCTCCTTGTTGACAGTCTACCTCTTGACTCCGAAGCAGTGTTGGAAGAAGACTAACCTAGGAGCTAATCTTAAGTAACCTTCGAATAGTGCTACGAAGCCGGAAATGTATAGGAGGCTGTTGGGGGTGATGTTGTGGAGCTGGAGACCATAATGGTCTAGGATCTCTATCATAAAAGCCGAGGGCGGCAAACAGAACTCCCGGGCGACGTGGGAAGAAAGCAGTACCCGTTCGTCTTTAATGGGCGTCGGGGACGGGTCGCCAAAGGCGGATCGCCAAGTCGGCGCAGACTCAGAAGATGGAGGAATGATGCCATCTGCCGCCATTCCTCCCAGCTCGCCTTCTTCCACCCCGGAGCAGACCCAGTTGTGGGTGGGGTTGCTGGCGGCGCCTTCGTTGTCGCCGGCTTCCTCTTCTTCCTCTTCCTCGGTGGCTTTAGCTCCTTCAGCCACGTCATGGACGGCCACGGAAGCCGATGCTACCGTAGCCGCGGCCTCTGCTGCAGCTTGGGCAAGGGCGAGTTCATCGCGGCCCAAAAACGCTGTGGAGGAGGAGATCGGTGCGGTGGCAGAGGAGGTTGTAGCAGCGGCGGTGGCGGCGGAAGACGCCGCGGCTCCCAACGGCGGCGCAGAGTCGAGCGGCACCGCATCGACCGGAGCAGGAGAGCCAGGAGCGCTGGACGCCATGGAGCTCGGGAAGCTAGAGGGAGATGAGATCTAGAGGAGGCGAGAGCTAGGGCTGCAAGCGAATGGGAACGGTGGCCTCGACGAAGACGAGGAGACCCTATTTATAGCGGTGTGCCGAGATTCGTGCGGGTAGTTACGGAAGCGAGATTTCCGCCACGCGTCACGAGATCGTGCCGTTGCGGGGAGTTCCTTCTCTCCGACGCCTCGTTTCTTACGCGGGAAAACGCAAACTAGCCCCCGCATTCAAAGATGCTATTCAACTCGTTCTGCCGAGTCTGACGGACCCGTCAAATCGCCGGACGCGTGTCGTTTAAACACTCAAGTGTTTTTCCGACATATGACGTCGGCATACAAGGATCGACAAAGCTGTTCGACATGTCTTGAAGACTACAAGATTCTGGGAATGCTCCAATTTGAACAACGGATGAAGAGTTTGCCGGACAACTTATTGCCGGGAGATGAAAGCCGACCGCTGAAGAACTTGAAGCTTTCCGGGGGCTACTGTTGGGGATATGCCGAACAGGTATCATCACGAAGGTGACTAAAAGCCAGCGTACCAGGGTGGCCTATAGTGGTGGTAAGCCGAATCCGACTTACCGGGCGGCCCAGTACGATGAAGCGCAGGAGGCCATCCGGCTAAGGGAAGGTTCCAGAAGGCGGCCTGTATTGTAGTTGACTTAGCTCCCAAGGCAAGGCCCAAGCCGGATTAGAGTAGAACTCTGCAACTTAGTCGGTTAGGTTGCTTCCTGCAAGCCCTAGGTCCGGACGCCTTTATAAGCCGGCCTAAGGGACGCCTCAGGGCACGCTCTAACTTTCATTGTAATCGGCTCATATTGCCTTATTATAGCAGCACGTAGGGTTTCTCCACCGTTGCGAGATCCGAAGCTGGGTAAACTCGTGCTCATCCCGTCACCAGAATTACCTACATCTCCTATACCCATCTCTCTACCTAGCCGGATGGCACCCCTGTCCCGGCCAGAATCGACAATACCACGACAGTGAGCGACTCTCAAGAGGGAAAGGCGGAGGACACCTAGGAAGAAGGAGAAAAGAGCGGACCTCTGCCGAATGTTTATATCCAGAAGAATCATTTTCGAATTTGAAGGCAAAGCTCTGTGGTATTGTGTAGAAGCAGATTATGCCGCCAATCGGAAACTCAATGCTAGTCGTTGGACATCTTCTGTTAACTTGAATAAGCTCCTTAACTTGCTTTGTAACTAGCAACTTTAACAAGGTCTTTAATTGTTGGGCATCAGGACAAATGATATCCAGCATGAACAGAGAAATTGGGCCATTGGCCTTATGGAGTGTAGCACTTATCTTGTCGAGGGAAGGAAAGAGAAGATCGTGAAGCACAGTCCCTTGTGCCTCCACCAAAGTGCCCACAGTCCGGCAATTTTTCTACCTCGTGTTGATATCTTCTCTAACATCACTGTAGGGAGCCGTCAGTTCTTCCCCATGATGCAGCCCTCCAGAACTACTGCAGAAGGTATTGCCCTCTCTGTCCTTCCCCTCCTCATGCTGCTAGATTCGAGACCTGCTACAGCGGGCACCGAAATCCCTTCCCTACGTCCTTCCCGCAGCCCTCCTTAACTGATGCATGGTGCAACCTCTTTCTCCTTCTCCTCCTCCTGGTGCTACAACACTCCATGAAGGGCCGACCTATAGGACGGGTAAGAAGGACGACGGTTGAGGGCCCCGAGAAAAGAAGGTCCCAAAATAGGAAGGTATATAGTAATTACTATACTATTATCCATTACATCGAAAAAATTATTTAATATTTGTTGTAAAAACTAAAATTACTTTTTCTGGATTCATATGAAAAAGATCACAATACAAAATGCAATGATGCCATTTATACAAGCACAATCGATACATTTCGATATTACTAATTAAATTTTGGGATAGAAGAGTATCTTGACATAATAAAATATACACCACAGTTCTCTTGTGACATAAAAACAAATCAATGTTACTCAAATCAATGTTACTCGTGACAACAAATTTAGTTAGCATACTATTTTCTTTCTGACGATAGTCCTACAGATTTACGAAAATCTATGTAACTATATTTTCATGTTTAATTCCACACAACACATTTCACAAATTGGCCGAGAATTTGTGCGCAAGCACGTCGCATAAGAGCATATACTCCCTCCGTTCACATATAGTTTGCGTTCTGGGCTAATCACGGATATCAATGTAGGCTTTGGATGAGCAAAATTATAGCCTAAATGGACGCATGTGCCCCTGGTGCAATCACACTCTGCAAGCTCCTAATTAATGCATGCATGTCCTCGTCGCCTCGCCTCCGCTGTGATTCAAAGCGCATGAATGGCCCTCCCCTGCCAAGCACCAGGGCCGTCATCCTTGTCGGACTCGTCGCCGATGCCGGCGCTGCTCTCCGACTGACAGTCCATCGTTCCAAGCAGCTAAGCACTGATGCAGACTTTATTCCACGCGAGGGAGACGAGGAAGAGGACGAATGAAGTTGAGCGTTTCGTGGAGAGAATTTAATGCATGGCGTGACCAACCTGGGGGCATATTTGGAACTCAACCTCACAACGCAAACTAAAAGGGAAAATCCCTGAAAAACTAGAACGCAAACTAAATGTGGACATAGGGAGTACTAAATAATTTTATATGCATTAGTGCAAACACTGTTTTAATTTCATTAGTGATTACTTTAAGCAATATTATTCCAATACGAAGTACAGAACATGCACATTTTGTTAAGTTTTGAGCATGAAAAATATTCAGTAGTTCAGTTTATACTCTACAAATTTCTATAAATATGGGTACGTAATCATACACACAATAGAAAGCGCAACTGAAATATTTTCTTGATCGTACTCTTTACACACTTTTACCATAAGTACCTAAATATTATATAGATTATACATTGTAAAAAATTAATTTTAGAATAGACTTTGGTTATTTAATACAATTTAATATCTTAAGTGATATTCATTACAAATAAAAAATAGAACAACTAATATTTCCATTTATGTGGTTAAATTATGTGAGAAAACAAAAAATTGTAATATTGTAGCATGCTAAAATAAATTTTAGATGGGTATAAAAATTTAGTAAAAATGCATTATTTTATTCACCCCGGGCCCAATTTTTCACTATTAATAAAATCTTGCCCATAGAATTAGCTTATGCAGGCTGTTAAAGCATTTGAAGATATTTAATAGTTGAAAATATTTAATAGGTATCCTCTCTCCCTTTCAACTGATAGACACAAACCAATATGTAGGCTCTTCAGCTCTAGCATTAAAGATGGTCCCTATAGTGACAGAAACAAAATACTGACTACTGTTTAAATTCTCGGTGCATCAAAAAATTTAACTGATCAAATTACCTTTAGATGTACTGCAAGATTTCAAATATTTTACAAATTATAACAGAACTTGTTCATGTTTATGTATGTACCTTCTCCTACTTTAATGCGCTTTCACAACATAAAGATTTGCAACTAGGGCCCAAGTTTTCTGTTCTTGCTGTTCCAACGTTATTCCAGCAAAACACAATAAAGAATCATTGTACTATAGCGAATAAAACATGAGAAAAAAAAAGTCACATACTCTTCTTATGTCATAACACTGTATGCTGATGGACTGGTTGGAAATATTGCCAACGATTGTATGAAGACTGGGAGAGCCACCCAAGCTTATAGATAGCTGCTTATCTTTGCTCCTAGGGACTACTGAGACAGTGATCTTATGAAGTAGAGGCCCATGAAGAATTGAGATGTAATTCATTTCAGAATACCAAATATGCAAAATTACTAGGGTCGTCGAGTAACACAGGTGAAGCTCCCGCAGGCAGAGAGGATTGCTAAAAGAGAGGCGGATGAGTGTTTAACCAAGCTCCTTCGGGATGAAGGGTCTAAATGGATGCAACAAGCTAAATTAAGACATATATAGAAAGGAGGGAATAATATAAAATAAACCGTCGAAAAAATATTCCAGTTAGAACAGGATGAAGGAAAAATTGTAGGACAAGCAAATTTAAATGTCTTTATTTCTGAATAATAATATAAAAATCTGTTTGGGGCGTCGTCCCCTTCTTCTTTTTCCATGATAGAAAAAAATATTGAGGATATGCCAAAGTCTTGCCTACCGGTGACTTATTTTACTAAATAAGAATGCCTACTGTACTAGCTTCTTTCTTGACTCCATTAACTCAGTTTACAGAAAGGACTATCTCAACTAGAGAATAGTATTCTAACATCGAATTTTACTGAAAAAAGAGGTGTTCGATGCTATCTCTCAGATGGAGCATAATAAAGATCCAGGACCAGATGGATTCACTACTGAGTTTTATAAAAAAATTGGGATGTTCTCAAAACACATTTTAGCGTGCGACATTCTTGGGAGCCTGTTGGAGATGGTCATACTAGCTCAACCACCGAGGTTGCTCAACATACCACAAGAACCTGAGACACGATTGGCTAGGTTGTGACCTAGCTAGACGGCCTTTGGGCGATCTCAGTTGACTCTTAGGACTAACATGATTCTGCCTCCGCACATTTGGCGCTAGGCACCAAAGCGGCAGTTGACCACCTATGTACATCCCTATGGTAACCTCTGCCCAACTCAAAGGGTCGGCCCGATTCGGCATGCTACAACCCGGAGGCCGCACCGTGCCGACACTCTAAGGACACTCTGGACATTTGGCGATTGGAAACATAGAAGCTAGTCTAAAACTGACAATCATCCATAGAGTGTCCTCTGTCCACCTCAGAGTGTCGGCCCGATCTGGTCTGCGAGCATGCGACGCTTAGCACCAAAGCGGCTAGTCGACAACTGCTGCACAACCCTAGGGCGGCCTCTACCCACCTTAGAGGGTCGACCCGATTCATCCTATGGGCATTCGGTGCTCGGCAACAAAGTGGCTAGTCAACAACTAATGCACAAGCCTAGGGCAACCCTTGCCCACCTTAGAGTGTCGGCGCGGTGCGGCCTCCGGGCATTTGGCGCTCGCCACCAAAGCGGCTAATCGACAAAGTTGTCGACCTTATATATAGGGTCGGCCTAATTAAGCCTCCAAGCATCCGATGCTCGGCACAGAAGCGGCTAATGACAACTGAGTTACGACCATAGGGTGACCTCTGCCCACATCATAGGGTTGGCCTGATTTAGCCTCTACTCATTCGGCGCTCGACACCAAAGCGGTTGTCAACAATCAACATAGAGGGTCGGCCCGATTCGGCATTCGCACATTCGACACTCTGCACCAAAGTGGCTAGTCGACAACCAACACATAATCTAGGGTGACATCTGCCCACCCCAGAGGATAAGCATCACGATTTTCAAAAATACATGTCTATATCATCTGGAGATAATCGACACAGTCCTTCACAACCTTTGCTTCAACATCTTGGCTCGGCGCGCAAGCAGGATTCCACTCGGCGACCTAAAGACAACATATTCAGTTGGCGAGTCCGGGTTAACCAAGGCAAAGCTTCTCTGCGATCACGAAGGAGAGTCGAGGGTTACTGTCGAGGTCATAGATCCCGTGTATACCCACGAAGGCTAAAGGAGACCCCCTCCGCACAGGGTGGCCCACCACAAGGACTCCGACCCCGGGTGGGACGAATAACCAAGATCTCCACGCTGATTCTAGGGGATGCTTTTTGCAACCGACTCAGACCATATCTAGTCTATCTAGTTAGCGTTTATCTTAACCAGCGGGTGTAACCCATCATCGCCATTCATCACATTCACTGATGGTACCCCATCATCGCCATTCATCACATCCTCAGCATAGGTGAAAGCACGAGCAGATAATCCATGCACTACAAACAAGAAGTAAGGTTTTACCGGACGTTGTTTGTGAGAAAATTGCCCAAACGAGTAACTCTTAGGACCATTTTTGCACAAACTAGTGACCCAAATTTTTTGTTGCACAAACCAGCAAATTATTACTAGAATCATTGCAACAAATTACTACTACAATTCACTAGTTTGTGCAAAAGAAAAAAATTAATCACTGGTTTGTGTAAAACTGCCCTAAAGAATTGAAAAAATGAATCACTGGTTTGTGCAAAACTGTCTTGGAGAGTTACTAGTTTGTGCAATTTCCTCTTTGTTTGTCGAATCCTGTATCTATCTAAATTGGGTTCTCTTTTGCTACCATCTTTATCTTCCGAGTGCCGCCTTGCTGAACACAAATTTAGAAAAAGTACCACAATAAAATGATTAGAGTAAGGGTTTACCTATGTCTCAGTTGACTGGGAATTTCTTTAGTCTCAATCATCTAGAAAAGTGCAACTGCAGTTCAAAAACTGTACAACTCGAACGAGTTGCACTTTTCTGGCAGAAAAGTGCAATTGCACATTTCTTCTAGGAAAGTGCAACTCATGCACATTTTTGTGTGTGACTGAGACATAAGAAAAAATCAGCCGCCTGAGAATTTTTTAAGTCTAAATCACCTCAGAAAAAATGCAACTGTTGTTCAAAAAAAAGTGCAACTAGAACGAATTGCACTTTTCTGGCAGAAAAGTGCAATTGCACATTTCTCGCAGAAAAGTATAACTCATACACATTTTTGTGGTTGATTGAGACATAAGAAAAAATCAGGTGCCTGATAATTAGCAAATCCGTTAGAGTAAACGTAAATTTCTTAATAGGAGCAGCATGCAACCTTTAATTGTCTTCATTAACGACATCACATTTTGGATTACTACAGCTCCCAAATAGATTGAGCTAGACCACCAAAATGCTAGTGCCTACTCCAGTGCTAACTGCAACGAAATTCCAATTTCAACCAAAATATAGGTCATTTCTCCAACCTCAACAGAGCATCATTGCTCCCAAATTAGATTGCTACGACCAGGAGGAGATCTTGTCAATGCGGATACTAAGAGGCACGCTCTTGGATGCCCCATGCCCAACCAGATACATCGGCGGCACCGTCAAGAAGGACGCCTTCTCCACGGCGACCACGGCACCGGGCGACGTGCTGCTCTCCACCTTCATGTCCACCTGGGCGACGTCCGCCCTGCTGTCGGCCGCCGCCGGTGACGGCAAGGTCGCCCACATCTTGCACGCGTACTGCGGTCGCCAGGGCGCCGCCGCCCGGACGCACACCACCGACATGGCCGTGGCCTCGCCGAGCGCGCCCAGGACGAGGAGGCACGCGGGGTCGTCCTCCTCCTCTCCGAGGAGCAGGCGCCGCGGCTCCGACGCCGGCACCTGGAGCCGGTTCACCTTGCCGTACCGGACCGTTTGCGAGGGCCAGGAGTGCTGGGCGGTCAGGTGAGCGACGAGCGCCGGCGGCGAGCCGACGAAGCCGCAGCCCGGCTCCGTGCAGATGCAGGGCGCGTGCGGGCACGCGCTCCGGTGGTCGCTCAGCTCGTGGTAGGCGACATGTCTCTGGCAGCCCTCGTGGGGGCACCGTGTCCTGGCCGACGAGACAACGGCGTCCATCGCCGTGTTGGGGACGTCGAAGCAGCCGCCGTGCTCGCACTTCCGGCACTCTTCGGCGGCGGCGGCGATGCAGCTGCCGCAAGCCAGATGTCCGCCCTTGCACTGCAAGAATCGGACGGCATTTGCACGACTGAATCGATCGAATGTGCGTCAAAGAAAGCAAGAAAGTGTAAGGAACCTACCTGGAAGACAGGGGGCTTCAAGGGACGGGAACAGATGGGACAGTGAAGCAAGCTCATCTCCATGTTCATCTTTATCTCGGTTCGCACGACCGCGCCTCCGCCTTCATTTGCCTCTTGCTTGACTTGGATGTGTAGCCTTGCTTTCTTGGCGCTCTGGTCGCCGTCCACCATTGCCGACGGCGAGCCCCTCCTCTTTCCCTCATCGGAGCTACCGACCTGCATTCTCTCGTTTTAACTTCAGTTTCTGCGATGTGGAAGAGCAACTGGCGGAGGAAAACGGAGCCAAGCAAATGTAAACATAAACAAGAGGAGCCAAGCAAAAAAAAAAAAAAAAAAACTATGCTTGATTGACTGATTGATCGATGGATTGACAGTTTGACAAGTACAGGTCATTGGTCATGGGCAGAGTGCAGAAGTGTGGCGTGCGTGCCTTGCACTGCCAAACGTGGCCTTTGCCCTGCTAGCATGCTTGGCACTTGGCATTACTTTTTTTTGTGTGATGTTAGCAGTACAGTTAAATCTTACAGAATAGGTAAATAAAGGAACATAAAAAACACACGATTAGAATGTCATGTCGAGTTAAATCTTACAGGATTTGGAACCCACATAAGTTTTCTTTACAGAGTATCTGAATCACAAAAAAATTATAACATGAGATTTAAGTAGATGGAAAATTTAGTTCAAAATATAGTGCAATGCAATCCTATGAAATTTTTGTTAAGTATTCTAATCCTACGACGCACATAGGAAATATATATCTAAGGATCAAAATCCTACAAAAAAAATTATGTGATTCCTTTAAAACAAAGGATCTCAAATTTATTAATGTCTCTTTGAATTGTAGACATAAGCAACAAGCAAGCAAATTATTATTTCGAAACAATTTCCAAGGGGAGTAGAGTTCTCCAATCAGAACAACATTCTAATATAAATGCAAATCCAAAAAGGATTATGAAATACTAGAAAAAAATCAATTCAATTGAATACATGTAAAACACAAGGAAGAACGTGTTCATCTTACACCCATTGGGTAAAACAAAATATGTTAAAGTGGACGATCAAATTCCCGACCAACTGGAGGCAAGCAAATAATAGCCATAATTCGACCATACTATTCTTTTATAGATTTTCCCAAAAAATATAAATACAAATAAAAAACAAAAATTCTCAAAAAGAATGAGGATATAAGTGTTTTTTCTAAAACGTCACTAATGATATACTCCCTTCGTTCCACAATATATACCTTTTTACCAATCTAAACTAGCTTGCTAAAAAGGCTTATGTTATGGAACAGAGGTACTGAGGTAGTGCAATATAAGGGCACCCCTTTCACACCAAGTGCTAGCTACGAAAATGGAAATAACAGCTAATGCTACTAGTTGTAGCCTTGCAGGTGTTTCTCGTCTGAACATCGAATTTGTTCCATGCATAATACATATAGGTTTGTATTTGTTAAGAATATTTTCTAACCTTGTTTATACTTCTAAATAGGTAGCCCCCAAGTCAAAAATAAATAAATAGGTAGCTCCGTGGTGCACCATTCGGTTGTTAAGATAACAACAAGTTTAGGGTGTGTTTGGTTGAGGTCACTAGGTGAAACCTAATGGAATTCTTTTGCCTATGGAGATTATTCTGGTGTTTGGTTAAGAAATAGAATGGAAAGAGGTTGTTACTCAAAAGAGTACATTCTTTTCAGATCTGGAATGCACCCATTCCTCAAAATCGATGGAACCTCGTCATTCCTCAATGCAAAATGCACCTTATGCTCACTCATATCATTTGTTCTCTTGCCTCTCTTTTTGCTGAACGCAAGCCGCGTTTACTCACTTATTCTACTCTAGAATCTGCCACATTCAACTATCTAACCAGACACAGGAACGGTACCGGTCCATTTTATTATTAACTCAAACCAAACACAGAAACAAAACCGACCCATTCCTCCCGAATGGAACCAAAATATTACATTATACTTGGTTCCCAAACCAAACACGCCCTAGGTGCACCACGTGGCCCATTGCACTGAATATGTAGCAACATGTTCAAAGAAAGACAACGACTGGTAAAAAAGAGAAACCAAAGTAAACAACACTTTGATAACTATGTTTAGTCCCCTGAAAATGAAAATAAAAACATTTTAGATTCTATGTGTTACAAAAATAAAATGGTCATCATAGCATTAGACTTAAATTTCCATACTCATTAGCAGTGGCGGATCCAGAAAAAAATTGAAGGGTGGGCACACTGCAATAAAATGTCGCACCGTGATTTTTTGTACCAAATAAATAGTATAAATGGCCTAGAATGACCCAACAAACATGGATGTATATGAGGGGGTTCAAAAATTCTGAAAATTCTGGGTGGGCCACGGCCCCCCCCTGCCCACCCGCTAGATACGCCCCTGCTCATTAGTCTGTTGTGAACACATAAGAACTTAATGACTGAATAATAGTTGGCAACATATGCAAGAAAGTTATGAAAATGTATTTTTAATAGTAACGGCAACGGAAGACCTCGATTATGCCATTAATATTCTTATATTTATGAGTTGAGAAATCATACTTGGTAACACAAAAAATCATTTGCATATTACAAACACAAGCTGCAATTTTTTTATAAATGCAGACATCCAAATAAAGTTTTAAAACCCAAACTAAATCACATGAGCATATCTAGCAGTACTATAAGAACTAGTTTGAATATTTTAAGTACACATGCTGCACATTAATAAACACAAGTTGTACAATGTAAAAGGTGATCAACTACTCTATATTTAAAAGTGCAACCTGCCAAACAAAGTGTAAAACATCAAAATAAATTATCAAAACAGATGAACTACATATGTAATAAAGTTCGGAAAACAAAAATGTACAAACAAAGAATCAAATACACACCATTGTGTGATACATATACATTTGTCGCATAATTTTGAAATGTATAATAGGTGTAGATTAAAAGTGCAATTGCAAGAAAAATTATCAAGTGATTTCGAAAAAAAGTATGTCAACTGTAGACAAAAAAAAGCTCACGAATATTTCGGTAGATGTTGCCCCCCAAAAAATAAGTGGACTGGTCAGAAGCAAAATGGGGAATAAAAAGTATGTGTTCGGTGTGCACAACTGAAGTAAAATGACGTGGATTAAATTTTGCATGCATATTCTTTCTAAAAGAGGAGTGCGTGGGCTACCTAAAGGTTTATTCACTAGATTCTTATTGTCTCGCGGAGGTGCATCTCACAAACCACAGTGCAAAAACAGGGAATATCTCTTCGTTATGTAAAATGGCAAATTTTCCTGCAGAAAACAAAACAAAATGGAAATAAAAAGATCCAAATTTAGCACGCATGAGTGCATGACGTAAACAAAACAAAACGGGTAAATTTCCTTCAGAAAACAAAATACAACTAAAACCAAAATGAGCCCCAAATTTAGCACGAGCAGTGCATGACGAACCTTGGCTGGACATGCAACGGCCGAAGAGAACTGTCCCTCCTCATTTCCCGCCCAAACAAAAGCCTCCAGCCACCAGACCGCAACGCTCCCGCCTCCGGGACACACGCGGCACCGCATAGCCATGCGCTCTGCTCTCCCTCGCCGCCGGCATCTATATTTCTCCCTCTCCCCACCACCCACCTTCCCTCCCCTCCATATAGGCGGCACCATCGCAGGGGGTGGCCCGCACTACCCCTTCCGTTCTTCTCCCCCTCCATGGAGGCCCGCCTGAGCCTCGCGCTGCTCGTCGTCGCCGTGCTGGCGGCGGCGGCGACGATTTCCGCGCTCTCGGACACGGAGGCGTCCTACATCGTGCAGCGCCAGCTCCTGAGCCTCAAGGAAGGAGACGGCAGCCTCCCGGAGGACTTCGAGTTCGACATCAAGGTCGACGTCACCTTCGCCAACGAGCGCCTCCGCCGTGCCTACATCGCGTTCCAGGCGTGGCGCAAAGCCATCTACTCCGACCCCAAGAACTTCACCGGCGGGTGGGTCGGCCCCGACGTGTGCACCTACTTTGGTGTCACCTGCACGACTGCCCTGGACGACCCCAAGGTCAACGTTGTCGCCGCAGTGGACCTCAACGGCGGCGATATAGCCGGGTACCTCCCGGCCGAGCTCGGCATGCTCACGGACATCGCGGTATTCCACATCAACTCCAACCGCTTCTGCGGCATCATCCCGGAGAGCTTCTCCCGGCTGACCATCCTCCACGAGTTCGACGTCAGCAACAACCGCTTCGTCGGCGGCTTCCCCACGGTGGTGCTGAAGATCCCCGTGCTCAAGTACGTGGACATTCGGTTCAACAACTTCGAGGGTCCGCTCCCGCCGGAGCTGTTCGAGAAGCCCTTCGACGCCATCATCGTCAACAGCAACCGCTTCGTCGGCTTCATCCCGGAGAACTTCGGCAACTCGACGGCGTCGGTCGTGGTGCTCGCCAACAACGAGTTCGTCGGCTGCATCCCGCGCAGCGTCGGCCGCATGGCGGACACGCTCGACGAGCTCATGCTCCTCAACAACCGCCTCGACGGCTGCATTCCGCCGGAGCTCGGTGAGCTCGTCAACACCACGGTAGTGGACGTCAGCGGCAACGCGCTAGTGGGCACGCTGCCCGACGAGCTGGCCAACATGAGAAGACTGGAGCAGCTCGACGTATCGAGGAACCTGCTCGCCGGTGCCATTGTGGAGCCCGTCTGCCAGCTGCCAGCGCTCGGGAACTTCAGCTTCGCGAGCAACTACTTTAGCAAGGAGGCGGCGACGTGCGTGCCGTCAGTGGAGGCGGACATGGCGCTAGACGACCTGGGCAACTGCCTCGAAGGGCGGCCCGGGCAGAAGACGGCGCTTGAGTGCGGCCCCGTGCTCGCGCGACCCGTCGACTGCCGCACCAATGTCTGCTCGGCGCGCCCTTCAAAGACAACCCCGGTGACTCCCACGCTGGTGCCAAAGCCAACTCCATCGAAACCAGAAACCCCATTGATTGCGCCGAAGTTGCCATCTCCCCCGCCGGCCAAGCCAGAAACTCCACCGCCGAAGGTTGCGCCAGTACACCCGCCTTCACCGTCTCCCGCTTCCGCCCCAGCGCTTGGACCAATTGTCGGTCCGTATGTAAATTCGCCCCCACCACCGGCTCCCGTGAGCTCGCCGCCGCCACCCGTGAAATCTCCTCCACCACCGGCTCCAGTGAGCTCGCCGCCGCCACCCGTGAAATCTCCTCCACCACCGGCTCCAGTGAGCTCGCCGCCGCCACCCGTAAAATCTCCTCCACCACCGGCACCCGTGATCTCGCCTCCGCCACCCGTCAAATCCCCACCACCACCAGCGCCTGTGAGCTCACCTCCGCCACCAGTCAAATCGCCACCGCCACCGGTGAAATCCCCTCCACCGCCAGCTCCAGTGAGCTCTCCTCCTCCACCACCACCGGCACCGGTGAGCTCCCCACCTCCACCTGTAAAATCCCCGCCACCACCACCAGTGAAATCTCCGCCGCCACCGGTACCTGTGAGCTCACCGCCTCCGCCAGTGAAATCTCCTCCACCACCACCACCAGTCATCTCGCCACCTCCACCAGTAAAATCCCCACCACCACCGGTGCCAGTGAGTTCTCCACCTCCACCGGTGAAATCCCCTCCACCACCCGCACCAGTAAGCTCTCCACCACCACCGGTAAAGTCCCCTCCTCCGCCGGCGCCAGTCAGCTCTCCTCCTCCACCGGTACCATCCCCACCACCGCCAGCTCCAGTGATGTCGCGGCCTCCGCCGGTGCATTCCCCACCTCCTCCAGTATTATCCCCGCCACCACCAGTGGCATCACCACCTCCGCCAGCTCCACAAGACATCATACTGCCGCCGATCACAGCGCAGAAGTACCAGTCACCACCGCCGCCTCAATTCCAAGGATACTAAGGGCAAGAGAAGCTGGTGAGATACCATGGCGACAACGACGATGAGGAGCCATCACAGCTCACTACGGTGTTTGTATCATGTACATACGTGAAAGCTCCATGAATATGCATGTCCGTCGGACATCAGTCCATGTACTATAAGTGTAAACGTTGTGCACAAATGCACATGTAACTGAACTGGGTGAGCGGAAGAAGAACAATGGAGGGCTGAGTGCACAAGGAGAAAATCGGAGGAAAATTAATCGATGTGGCCAAATGTATTGACCGTGGATGATTTGTTAACCAAAGGTTAAGTTGGGGGAATTACACCTTCCACCACCTGCTACTTCATGTGTTGCACAAACCACCATTCTGAATGGATCTAATAAGTTGTACTTTTCACTACTTGATCATTTAAGGAAGGCAAAATCTAATAACTGGCTGACCACTATTTGGCTCTTATGTGGTCCACGTGATTCCCTCTCGTTCAATGGCCATGGTGTCAGTGGCGGAGCTACAAACAAATTCTTGGGCGGGCCAAGCTAAAGGAGAGCAAAAAAAAATCAATTTTGAGCTAGTGTGTTAGTGTGTGTTGTCTTGCCGCAATTACAGGAAAATCCAAAGCTGCAAAGATTTTTTTCAAATCATCAAATCGTAACTAAGAGTTTAGGAAAGAAATAAAACTACATGTATAGTGTGTTGTCTTGCCGCAATTACAGGGAAATTCAAAGCTACAAAGATTTTTTTTCAAATCATCAAATCGCTAACTAAGAATTTGGGAAAGAAATAAAACTACATGTATAGTGTGTTGTCTTGCCGCAATTACAGGGAAATTCAAAGCTACATGTTCCAGTGCGTTGTCTTGCTGAAATTGCAGGGAAACAGGAGATGAGGTGCTCGATCGATTTCTTCGCCTGCTCACCATTGCGCCGCCGCCGACGCTGCTGGACCTCCCCGTACAGCTACCCCTCGGATATACGATGCGAGGTGCCGCCGGTGGGCGGCTGCTGCTTGCTATGCCATTGCTGCTCGGCTCCTTTTCCTGAATCCTTGTTCTTGCGGCCCTCAATTTCTAAACCTCGCGGTTCCATGGCTAGCGGAGAAGAATGGGTATAAATGGGAAATAGTCGAATCAACCTTGGTCCTCCATCCTCGCCTAGTCGCCTCCAAGTTCCCGTCATCTCGTGGATGCGGTACTAGCGAATTGGGCTACCGATGCATTGATATAGACCTTTTTTACCAAAATCCTGGGCGGGCCATGGCCCAGTTCGGCCTGTACGTAGCTCCGCCAGTGCATGGTGTGCTTGTCCATGTTATTCAAGTCAACTAAACCGACGAGTATTTTCACCCTCGCTTTCATGAGGGTGTTTGTGAAGACAGTGATCAAGGTTATTTGCTATATTTTAATTTTCTACTATAAATATTTCTATTTTATTTTCTTTATTTCAGATTTACTTTAGATTATCCCTTTTTTATTAAAAATATGAATATACACCACGACCGGTTATTTTGGGAAAAAAAATCAAACCACGCGAGCAATTATTTTTCATGAGAAAATTTTAAAATATATGAATTCCATGGTTCGTAAAAAAATGTAGTTCATATTGGGTCACATCAGATATGGCACATGTTAAAAGTAAAACCCTTCCTGCGTCAAAACCCGTACTTGACCGCCAATTGCGGGGATATCCTGGGCTACCAAACAAGCCCTGACACTAACAAAGTAGGAAAATAAATAGCAGGCCCAAAATCCAGTGGCTTTGTAATAGATGATGGGCCACGGCCACCAGTCCACGTGAATCCCATTGCGTCGTACTACCCACTCGTTGCAACGGGCCAAACCCGACCCGGCAGTGACCTGATAAGAAAAAGAAGCTGGACCCAAAATGCAGTCACTCAGAGAATACATTTTTCTTCATAAGGAAAAGAAAACAATTTCCCTCCGTGGAATGATTTTCCATAAATTAGCGCAGCACCGACCGTGTGGAGTAAGAAACTATGGCTTTGATCACGGTTAATTAATCTTTTGCAGACAGGCAGGCCAGCATCGATAGACAACAATCCGTGGGACTGGACACGCTGCCGGACCGACGAAAGATTCTCCACTTCATCGCCGGCATTTATTCCTCTCAACAACTAACTATACATATGCAACTGCGAGCACCAATTCTTGGAGGAATATAATGTTTCACTTGAATAATCAAGCCAGCTCAATGCCCGAATCCAAGGGAATGATTGAACTACAATCTGGACACCGAAATGCAAAGATTAATCTGCAAATCAAGGGATGACCGCTGATAAGAATGAATAAGTTTTGGCTTAAAAGAGGCCCAACCAACCGCCCAAGGAGGAACAAGTGAGGCAGTGAGTAACATGGCATCCACTAACTGCTGTCTGTTGGTCAACCAAATGCCTGCAACAATGTGCGAAGAAACAGCAAAATAGATCGATATGCTTTGCTTTTTCCATGGCTACAGATTTAACGAACACCGCGAGTACTAGCACTTGGTTTTCAGATTGGAAGAAGGCTCCCGTGGTCTAGATCCCCACCTGAATGCTAGCAGTACAAGCGAAACCGGATTTCTATTTCCTTGGGTCCCAAACACCGGCAGCTCACATTCATATCCGATTCACAATAACAAAGTAGAACAAAGCATACTCCAAGAAGAACACGCAACAACGATGAACATGCAAAAAAAAGATACAACAATCTTCAAAGAATAACAAATATCTCATCATCGTCATCATATTAAGGTACAAATCTCCTTTTTTTTTTTTTTACTTTACAACAACAAAGATCCCGACGGGGCGAGAGGCAGATACAGCATCATCGGCGGCAGCAACCAAATCAACTCACTAGTAAACAGTAGTGGTATAGTAGCCGTGTTACGCCTGAAGAAGAACACAAGAAGCAGCAGCAGCTTATTTTTTTTTTCTCCAACCCGGAGGATACGAACTCCGGGCGCGGATCCGTGGAAGCAGCGAGCTTAGCTTAGCCGCGGCAGCGCGTGATGTGGGAGCATCCGCGGCGGTAGGGGTTGGCCTGGGCGCCGGGGCGGCAGTTGTAGTAGCTGGCGCCGCGGCGGTTGCAGGGGACGGTGCCCCTGCGGAGCGCGCCGTAGGAGATGTAGCCGCGGTTGCGGCCCTGCAGGAAGCGGCGGTGCGCCTCGGCCGACGCCGACCCGACCTCCCCCTCGATGTCGTCGGCGTCCTCGTCGAGGCCAGCGCACTCGGCGACGGTGCCCCTGCACTCCTTCCCGCGGGCGGAGCCGGCGAGGAGGCCGAGCTGCATGTGGTCCCCGCCGGCGATGGAGGTGGCGGAGGCGGATGCGGCGAGCGCGAGGAGGAGGATCAGGGCGAGGGCGTTAACGCCGGCCATGCTCGGCGGCGGTGGCGGGGGAGGTGGGGAGAGGGAATGAATGCGCGTGGGGGAGGGAGCGTGGGTACAGCGAGGCCTTAGCTGTCGTGGTGTGAGGAGAGGAGCTGGGGGGGTGGAGAGAGAGAGATAAGTAAGGTTGGGAAGCAGAGGTGTTGAAGAGGCGAGGTGCGTGGGACTAAATAAAAAGCGGGCCGAGGAGAGAACGCCGCGTGAGGGAGGTGCAGAACAACTGGACACAACTCATCATGAGTTGAGTTGAGGAGGCGTGTAGTCAAATACTGTACAATGGCCCCATGTGCGGGTGCGGCCATGGATGAAGGCAGAGATAATCCATGCATAATTTGTTCGACCTGTCTGTCTCCTGCTAATCATATGACCTCTTTGTTTTTGTAAACTGCTAATCAGGTTGATTGGCTGCAAAGCTGTGATGGGACACGAGTCACGGGAACATGGAGGAGGGATCGTGGGACGGACGGTGCTGGCAGCAGCTTTTCAGCTGGGTTTGTTTTTCTGTGGAATTTTTGGCCCTTGTCCGTTGGTTTGCTAAATTCGTAGAGTTATATCAACCGATTATTGGGATATGGAAAATTTGTGATTCCGTACCAGATGATACCTGGGCAGTTTATGAATTTTGGGAGTGGCTGCCCCAAGTAACGTACAAGAAAACTCGGTGGAATAGTTGGAAATGAGCTCATCGGAGCATCTCCACCAGGGGCCGCTAAAGAAACCCTAAAGTACCGCTCCGGGTGCTAGATAAGGTATGGCCAGCCTGTCATATACACAAAGCGATGCGATGTAGTCGACCCATCGATGTAGCGGGCCGCAGTGATTCAGCAGTGCGGTTGATGCATCGTTTCGGTGGCTAGTCAAAGTGACTCCCCGCTCTATGAGGTGGACGACGTAGTCAAGCGTAGCGGCGCGGCATGCATACCGTCGCGTTTAATGACGCACTCACCTCCACTCCTACAGTCGGCTTTAAAATGTCACCACCAGCTCCGTCCGACACGCCTCACGACCGTCGTCTGATGACGGTCGAGGAGGCGCAACCTTCCGGTGCCAGTCGACCGCCGCCCGGCCGGTTGGCTACCCAACGTCCCGGTGGCGCCGCCTCTCACTGTGCAGGCGAGGCTGGACTACATCCAGACGTTGCGACAGGCCGAGGTGGCTCATGTCATGCCAGGGGAGGAGCGGCACCTACCTCAATTCAACGTGCCGACGCCCTACTAGGGCGCCGTGGTGGAGGTCGAGTACAACATCCGCCTCCACAACTTCTTCACCACTGGCACCGATCTCGAGCCGTCTGAGGAGGTGTCCGACGAGGAGGAGCCAGCTCTTCCGCCTCCTAGAAGCACCCGTCATTGATATCGATTCCGCCTAGAATTAGGGACTTCAAGATTCTAGTAAAGGAAAGATTTCTCCACGGCCTGACCTACGTCGTTCATTGATATTGACAATGTCAAAGAGTGACCGGCGAGCTTGGCGGCGGCCTCCTTGACCAGAGATATGCTCGAAATAGCTCGAGCAGTGCATTGGGAAAGACCCGGAGTTCTTTCTTTACTCCGTGGACAGCCTTGCATCAAGTCTCGAATATTGGAGTATAATTAAAGGGGTTAGGTTAAGGGTTAAATATTTTGTTGAATCAAGTTGTGTCGAAATTTATATTTTGTTGAATAAAATTTGTATCCAAATATTGAGAAATTTTGATCGGTCCGACGGTTTTGGGGGGGGGGGGGGGGGTCCGGGTTGGTAGGCATAAAAAATGCGTCAGACACTTGTCCGACACACCAAAGAGAACACAAATTGGAGGGTTGAAAGAACAAACGATGTCCCGATGTCGCCTAGAGGGGGGTGAATAGGCGATTAAAACTTTTTCTATTTAGGGGCTTGATAATTGCGGAATAAAACTATGTGTTTAAATTAACAAGCTAACAACCTAAAATACTAGGTTTGCCTAAGTGCACCAACAACTTATGCTAAGCAATATGACAACAAGGTGATAGCAAGATATGAACTTCAAGCACGAAGGCTATCACAATGTAAATTGCATAAGTAAAAGGCTCGAGTATAAAAATAACCGAGGCACACGAAGACGAGGATTTATTCCCGAGTTCCCCCTTGTTAAGGGAGTACGTCTCGTTGGAGGGGTGTGAGCTCGCCACAAAAGGTCTACTCAAAATGCCACAAAGGCCTCACCCTATTCTCCGATGAACCGCACCCAAAGGTTTGGTTCACTTTCCACTATCGGAATCCTTCGGGGCAGATTTCGGAGCCCTTAAAACTTTTGGGGCACACACCCACAACTCAATTGGGGGCTCCCAAATCGTGTCGAAGCTTCACAAGTCGAAGTCTTCACGGCACCACCACCGTCTAGGGTCCAATGACCCAAGAGTAACAAGCTCCCAACCTTCAATCCCACGAATCACCGTGGGGAGCACAACCCGATGCAACAAATGCAAAAGGGGAAGATCACACCAAGTGGTCAAATCCTTCACCCCAAAATCCAACCAAAGCAACTAATGCTATGGAGAGATTTAGGAGGAAGAATGGAGGAGAAACACCAAGAACTCCAAAATCTAGATCCAACGAGATTCCCTCACTTAGAGGAGATTTTGTTTGGTGGAGTAGTGGATCTAGATCTCCTCTCTTGTTTCCCTAAATTTGGGTAAGAATCATCGGAGGGAAGTGGAGGAATCGAGCTCTCAAAATGTTGCAACAATGGTGAGGAGAGAGAAAAACGAGCTCAGCTCAAAGAATGGGGAAGAAGCCCATTTTATAGGTGGCTCCAAAAAGGAGCCGTTGGAGGAGAAAACAGAGGAAAAAACGCACTGCAGGGAGCCCGGCCTGGGGCCGGCCTGCACCCCGGCCTGGCCGGGACAGAATCAAGCGAAACGATAGAGAGAGCAAGTGAGCAGGCAGCCCGGCCTGCATTCCTCGGCCTGGGCCGGCTGGCATGCGAATGGGCCGGCTGCCCAGCGCGGGGTGGGCCGGCTGGCCACCCGAGCGTCCCGGCCTGAGGCCGGCCTCGGGCCCGGCCAGGCCGGTCCGCCTGCCCCCTTTTTTTTGTTTTTAAATTCTTGTTTAGAAAATTCGATCGAACCGAAAACGCAATAACTTTCGCGTACGAACTCCGTTTTCGATAAACTTGGATTCGTTGGAATCGTCACAACAAGCACGACAAGATTATGCAGAGAAACATCATAGTCCAAGAAAATATTATAAAACCAAATGGGGAAAGTTAAAAACTCATTTTCGCAAACCGGAAATTCTATAACTTTTGCAATTGAAGTCCGAATGAAGTAAAACCAATTTTATTGGAAAGAGGACAACAAAAGCAACCTTTAAAAAAGGAAAACAAGCAATGGAGATTTTGCAAAGAATTGGAAGAGGTAAATCTTCCGCACGGATGAACCGGCAAAATCTCCAATACCGAAACCGCAATAGAAGACGCATATGAAAACCGTTTTCGGTGAACTTGGCTTTGTCATGACAAGCACGACAAGTACCAAGACCACACCACGATAAGAAAAATAAGAACCAATAGAGATGATTGCATGGATGCAAAGGTTTGTGCTCTCCACAACGATACGATCACGATATTCGGTCGAGAGCCCCTCTTGATAGTACGGTTATCTATCCTATAATCCGGTCTCTCACTAAACAAAATGAGACCGGTAAAATAGAAACCCTATCAAGATCATACCTTTGCCTTACGCATTAATCCACTTGAGGTCGATGAAGACGATCTTCATCTCCTCAAGACGCACCACCTTCCTCGATTGCGCTTCGGTGAAGATTCACATGATGCTCCTCCATACACCAAGATGGGAAACGCACTCTTCGGCATATCTTCACTTGGCCTTGAGTGATGACGAACACCTTGGCCTTGATCAACAAATGATCTTCTTCCCTAAACCTTGACTCCGACTCATGGAGAACAAGCAAGACCTTGACTCCAACAAATAGAGACAAGTAAGCTAATGGACACCTACAAATATAGCTCAATGCAAATATTAGTCCATAGAGATTGTCATTAATTACCAAAACCATGCATGGGGGCAACCATGCACTTTTAAGGGTGTCGGACACAAAATAGAAGTCCCTGGTGGAGACGTTCTAATGTTTTTTTCGAGATTGACGGGGGGAGGGGAATCCCCACCGCTTGTTGCATTCACTCGAAGTAGCTTGGCGGTCCATGTTCTTACAGCAGATGGAGAAATTACAGGGGGATACAAAAGGAAGAGAACACACAAAAATACATGAAAAAATACGACTAGAAACAAGGGGGGGCACTAAGGGAGGGGGAGGTTTAGCGAATAGAGCCAACTGAAACCCCTGTGAGGCCAACACCTAGCCAGCCGCTAGAGGGGGAATCTCCGATGAGAACCTCAGTATCGAAAGCAAGTAGCCCGATGGAGTAGGAAGTACAATACATGGACACCAAAACAAGAGCACATCGAGGGACATCAAAGGCACGCTCGAAGGGCGTCGGATAGACGAGTCCGTGCGAGGACCCAGAGTCAAAGGGTGTCGAATAGCCGAGACAGGGGGTCGAATAGCCGAAGGGTGGTGCATCCCCGAGACCAAACACAGTCGAAGGGCGTCGGATATCCGAGACTGGGGCGACGACACCGGTGTGCCGACCCCGTGGTCGATGGGCGCGCATGCCGAGGCTACCCCATGACAGAAGGCCTAATGGCAGAAGGCCTCCAGGGCAACCCACCGCACGGCAACAACAACACGCGGCCTCACCACCGTGCACTCCAGAGGCCGGGAACGACGGCCGGTCAGTTTGGACTCGAAGCACCGAGGCGACTAGGACCTCATCCACACGCGGGAGGACCAGAGGCAACAGCAGCACACCACCACAGGGTCGGGATCGACGGCCGAACCGCCTGGACGCGAAGCACAGGAGCAGACCGGAGAGCCCGCGTCGGCACCGTCCGCCGCGCGGGCTAGCCCACCGACATCGACGGCGATGGTGCGGGAAGGGAGGATGCCCGCGGAGGCGAGAGACGTCTCGCACGATGGAGCCGCCGCCGCCGCCGCGGAGCAATCGGGCCGTCGCCGTCGGCGAGGGACCCCAAACGAGCAGCCTTCCTCCATACTGCGTTCAGGGATGAGAGCGTAGATCCCTGCCGCCCCCTTCATCAACGATGCACGGCCTTGTCCGACAGCCGCCTCTGGGGGCGACGAGGGGAGGGGAGGTGGGAGGAGGGGGTGGCGGCGCTGGAGGGTTAGGGTTTCGCCCCTCAGTCGCCCAGAGGAGGTGATGCGAGGGGGACGTGCGGTGTTTTTTCCTTGGTTGTAGACCCGCGGCATCAACTTTGCCGAGACGTTCTAATGTCATGAAGTATAATACTCTCACATCGAACCAAAAGACTTCTTCTTAAAATTTGCCATAAGCCTGGTCAGCTCGCCAAAGTCTTTGAGAATGTTTGACAAATTATCGCCCTCATGCTTGATTGGTGCTAGGAAGATGATTTAACCAGAGTGGAGCTTATTGGGTGATTATACATACCAATTGGACAAGGGTCGGGACGTGAGAACATGTAGGATCGTGGGTGGTGGGTAGCTTTTCAGGTGGCCATTCTGTGGAATTCGGCCACGGTCCGTTGGTTTGCTAAATTCGTACTTGCCCCTATATACGTGTCAGATGATGGTTTTGAACCAGATTCGACTTATCATCTGTGTAGGAAAGGTCAGCCATTCCAGTTAGGCAGTTATAAAAGCGCACATGTTACGTTCCAACCCAAACAATTTCACATGTTATCTCGAGAGGGAAATGCTATAGCTGGTAGACTGCTATAGCACTTGCAACTTGTGTGTCCCCTTTGTTTCATAGCAAGTTGCACGCATCCATTCCCTACCCTTCCAAAGTCAACCAGCAACTCTTTGCAACGCCATGTGCTTAGAGCATCTCCAATCCATTTAGATTGGGTTGATTTGACTCCTCATTTTTCTGTGGATACGCCCAGACAATATTAGGGTGTGTCGGTTTTGAACTCTCATTTATTTCGTGTGTGCAGTCATGTCTTTAAATTGTCTGGTCAGTTGCATGTGATTGGTGGAAATTGAGTGAGAAAAAGATTAATAATAAATAAATGAAAGAGATAAATGGTCCAAGAGGACCGCATCCTATGTGGAACATGTCAGATACCCTTATTTACAAAGTGAGATGTGCCGGACAGTCCGGATCGAACATATAGGGGGAATTGAGGATATGTCCTCCACCTCCTTCGTTTTTACAATTTCTCATTATGATATGTAATTCGTCTCTTTACTTTTGTTTCGGAGACTTTTGGACCTGTGGGGCTGTGTGCATCTTAGCTATGCAGAGGCCGGGTGTTATGCTTAAAACTTTTTAAGTAATAAAATTCCCTTTATCGTAAAAAATAGAGGGAATTGAGAGGTCTGATTGGACAAAAAAAAAATTCCTTCTATCTAATCTGTCAGACCGCACATATAGGACAAAGTAGGAGATCTGGTTAGAGATGCTCTTACCATTGTCAACTTCCGTAATTATATGTCTTCTCTTAGTCTAGACTAGCCGCAACGTGCTAAGCGCTACATCACACCTACAATTCAGACCGTTACCAGATTCAATTTTTATGTTGCTGACCATGCTTTGGTTATTCTATCTTAAATTATCTAGTGTTTTTTTCTTCACATTTTTCTGTTCTCTTGATGAAAGAGCTCACCGCCCCAAATTTATTGTCGTGAAACTGATAGTACAACAATGTTCACGTACCACGAATTTCCTGTTGTTAATGTCACTGTTTAAATTGCACATGATGTGTGCACCCTCGGTAGGAGTAGCGCGGAGGTTCCAGGGATATATGTTCTGTACTTCCGGACGGAATTGAACATCTGGAGGGTATCAGGTGCCGCGAGCGTTTCTCTGGAGGTACCGGGTGAATCTCATGTGGAGCTTCCGAGTGAAAGTAAAGTTGAAGAAACTTGTTCCCAACACAAAATATGGGATGAATATTTGACAGTCTTTTGAACAAAAAATGAGCTGAAATGGTTAAAGTGGCATCTATAGACGTATTTACAAATTGGAATGACATTTTTTTCGAAAATTGCAGTGGCGTTTTTTCAAATCGTCGGGAGTGGTATTTATCCAATTAACCCATTAATCAATACCATTTCTGCGCTAATAGCAGCTATAGCATATCTGGAGAGTGCACGCTAAATTTCTGTAATTTTGCTTGTTATGGAGCTATTCGCCAAATACCATGCTATGTCACGCTAAAACGTTATTTTTTCCATCATATCGGCCCAGAGGTTGAGTTTTCCACCATAGGAAGAAGAAGAAGTTGCTTCCTGTTTGTCGTGGTGATGAACGACAATCTGTTATTTTCTTTTTTGAATCGAAAGATGACATTGTAATGTTGATGATTCTGAATAAGTAATTTATGTTGTTTTGTTATCTCGTGGGATGTTGATGTCAGAATTCTAAACAATTAGAAAATTATTTTTGTATGTGTTAATGCATATATTTTTCTAATTTTTTTGGACTATATTCTTTATTCCTTTAATTTTTTGGGTTGTATCTCTCTTTTTTTTAAATGCTATTTGAAATATAGCATGATATAACCGGAAATTCAAAACGGCTCATATGCTTCTGGCAGGTTATAATTTTTTTAAGAAAAATAGTTAAACATTTCAAAAAAAAGGGACAACAAACATATGATATTTTTCTAATATCTTTGATGCTCTGTGATCCATGACGTTGCCAAATTCGTTAGGTACCAAGTGAATCTCGTGTGGAGCTTCCGGGTGAAAGTAAAGTTGAAGAAACTTGTTCCCAACACAAAATATGGGATGAATATTTGACAGTTTTTGAACAAAAATGAGCTGAAATGGCTAAAGTGACATCTATAGACGTATTTAAAAATTAGAATGACATTTTTCAAAATTTGAAAATTGCAGTGGCGTTTTTCGAAATCGCCTGGAGTGGCATTTATCCAATTAACCGATCAATAAATACCATTTCGGTGCTAATAGCATGTTATAGCATATCTAAAGCGTGCACGCTAAATTTCAGTAATTTTGCTTGCTATGGAGCTATTCTCCAAATAACATGCTATGTCACGCTAAAACTTCTTTTTTTTCATCATATCGGCCCAAAGGTTGAGTTTTCCACCATATGAAGAAGAAGAAGTTGCTTCTGTTTGTCGTGGTGATGAACGACAATCTGCTATTTTCTTTTCTGGATCGAAAGAAAAACTATTAGAAAACTATTTTTGTATGTGGTTATGCATATATTTTCTGATTTTTTTAGACTATATTCTCTATTCCTGTATTTGTTGGGTTATATCTCTTTTTCCAAATGCTATTTAAAATATAGCATGATATAACCAGAAATTCGAAACGGCTCTCAAGCTCATATGCTCCTGACTGGTTATGAAAATTTTAAAAATGGTTAAACATTTCAAAAAAAAAAGTTAAAACAAAAGAACAACAAACATATGATATTTTTCTAATATCTGTGATGCTCTGTGATCCATGACGTTGCCAGATTCGTTAGGTGTCGAAAGTATGTAATCATATCCCACTGTATCACAGAAAGTAATTTATGATGATGATTCTGAATAAGTTGCTTTCTGTGTGCATCTATACACCAATGTATCGATGTATCAATCGAACAACGTCGTAGATGTCGCATACAAAGGACGTCACTCCAGACTCGAGGCTCAAATCACTTGTTTCGCGGGGTCGATAGCCTGATGGGGGTGCGTCAATGCGAAGCCCACTAATGGCCACGAACATTTGCACATTTAGATGCTACTATCGCACTTTTCAAAGGATTAGCTTCCAAGGACATTTATCCATCAGTTGATCTTTTACATTCAACCTCAATTATATTACACTCATATCATTGGCAACGAAACATTATGAAACCGTGCAATAACGGGCAGCGGCAAACAACACCTTCCAACATAGAGACACCAACAACAACAAAAGACGTCACGGACCAACGACGTGTGACGATGAAAGGCTGGAAACGGAGAACCCAAATTGGGGCGGAAACACTATAAAAATGGAACATGACGCATGCCATCCTCACCCCTGCGTCATACGCTTGCTCATCGGCACGTCAAATGGACAGAGACAACAAGACATGCGCACCGTCGGCACGTCCCACAGATGGGGTAAGAGCATGTCTAATGGAACCCTTAAACCCTTAAAAGTTTAAGGGTCGAGAATTGGCAAAATTTAAGGGTTGGAGCTGTGAAAAACAGGAGGCAAATAGTGGAACCCTTAAACCCTTAAAAATAAGGGTCGAGGGCAAATACTGGAACCCTCAAACCCTTAAAAATAAGGGTTTGAGGGTTCCACTATTTGCCTCAACCCTCAAACCCTCAAACCCTCATCACAGTTTCATATCACAAATAACACAAATATCACAAATATCACCATATCAATCAAACAATAATCATTCTAGTTATTATTACAACATCAAATAGTACTCTCAAGCAAATGATAATCATCCAAATTATTACAACAATTTTTTTGGCAAATAACAATACTTGTTCGAATCAAATAGGACATAGGAAAGTAAAACAAAGATAGATCATGGGCCGGTTTGGCGCCGCCCATCCAACTCCCAATGGTGCTCCACAAGATCATCCCGGAGTTGACAATGAGTGTTTGCATTCTCAATCGCACGATGTGCTTCAAGAAAAGCTTCTACGCGATTGGGGTTCCTTTCCGGTTGCACACGGGTGCCAACATTGTCATAGAAACAAGGGAGGTTTAACCCTCTCCCATCCTCTAGGACAACGACATGGAGTCGTCGGAGTTCATCTCCATCTACAACAAATGAGCATATTTGCATCAAAATACAAATTTTGTGCCTATTTTCCCCATCAATACTATCAACAAAATTTACAAAAAAAAGGGGAAGAAAATACCTTGCGACAGGGTCGGGCCGAGCGGCGTCGGGGGAGAAGGCCGGGGGCGGGCCGAGCGGCGGTGGAGGGAGGAGGCTGGGGGCGGGCCGAGCGGCGGTGGAGGGAGGAGGAGGAGCTCGGGGGGAGGAGGAGAAGAGGAGGAGCTCGGGGGGAGGAGGAGGAGAGGAGCTCGGGGGAGGAGGAGGAGCTCGGGGGAGGAGAAGAAGAGGAGGAGCTCGGGGGAGGAAAAGAAGAGGAGGGAGCTCGGGGGCGCGCGGAGGAGCTCAGGGGGAGGAGGAGGAGGAGGGCTAGGCGGGGCGGGGCGGCGGCGGCGGCGGCGGAGCTCGATGCGGGGGAGGGAGGAGGCGGGGGAGGCCGGGAAAAGGCCGGGCGGGTGGAGGAGGAGGCGGGGGAGCGGGATCCGGTGGCGGCTGCGGCCGGCGGCGCGGGGGTGGGGGCGAGCTCGGGAGAAGACGAGCTGAACTCGTTCGCACGCTCGAACGGAAGCAGTCCGGGTCGGGGCACGGGTTGGGAGGCCCAACCCTCACTTCTACAGGCTGGGGCAGGGGTTGGGGCCTCGACCTCTAATTTTTTTTAGGGGTTTACGGGTTTAGGGGTTCCACTAAATGGGATTTGGACCCTCAAATCCGTAAAAAAGCGGTTGGATACGGATTTGAGGATTCCATTAGACATGCTCTAACAAGGTGCTCGCCCCTCAAAACAGTATACCCAAAGAGCAGCAGGTGTGAGGCCCCCATGATGATCCACCATGTCAACCTAGGGACGTTAACGCTCTGTCGGGCTCACATTAGTATCACATGGACATGGCACTGATGTAGGGAGCTATAATTCACGAGAATGATACACCTGCGGTGTTTGAGGTATGTTTGGACCAGCTAAAAAAGACCCAGACAAGAACGCCCAAACGTTTGCAACTGTATGTAGTCAGATGCGTCTGTCTGAACTAAACACATGCCTCCAATAATTTGCTAAAGAACTCTTACGATCTAACTAAGATACATGCAAGCGCATCTCCAGATAAGAGAACCATGGATGAGTGAGGCAATAGAAAGGGGAGATAGACGAAAGGTGGGGCAGTTCCGAGTAAACCTTGTGTATAGCCTTCAATGAGCACAAGTAACACCATTGCAATTACAATTATGTACACATTGTTTGTCTCCGGGGGGCAATACGTATGCATCAAAACTATTGCCCTGCCCCTTCCAGCAATTCAGTTGCATAATATGTACAGATCTGTCAAGCCGATACCTTTTTCCTATATTAGCAGGAGAGCTGCTAAGATCAAGATTCCACTGATCTTAAGCTGGGGTGGCCAGGTACAACAACAAACCTAAAATGAGTACAAGGGGAGAACGAAAACTAGACAAAAGGGAGCCCAGGCCACGGGCACCAAACCCTGGCGTGAAAAAACGCAGGATCAGCCGGGATCGAAGGGAATGATGGAGCCCACCACTAGGTTTCAGTGGGCGGCCTCGTCCCTAATGATGGAGATTTCTCAAGATGGGAAACCCTTGCTTGTCGCGACGATTCCGCTCTCTCGGATTTCCCAGCAAACAAGATGCCATACGCTTCAGGTAATGCGTTCAGAGAATACATAAAAGCTTGCTGAGTGGATATCCCCCAATAAGTTGGAAGGACTGCACACACTCTTCGTCATGTCCTCTTGCCACCGAGGATCTCTGAATCATTAATGACGGGATAATCACCTTCATAGGGCAACCACCGTCTCATCTGACAGAACCAGAAAGCATGACCTGATTCAATTCAAGTTTCAGAGACACCCAAAAGAGATAAAAGGCGAACAATTTCATCAAACCAAGTTGAAAAGGTATGCAGTAAGGCATGTTTTTTTATGTGAAGCATGTCCATAGCCAAAGTAGCATTAATTGTAGATCAAACATTGATTTAGAGAAGTCAGAACTTACCAGTTTGTCCTGATGTAAGATGAAAACTATGACTTCCTTGGGTAGTCGGAATTGGCTTCTATCATAGCATTAAGGCTCTGGGTGGAACGGCTCAAGGGAACCCCAAGTTTTTCCAACCTTTATTTTAGTACGTAATGGTACTGGAACAAGAAACAAACAACAATTCAGTTTTTAGCTTTCAAGTGAAAAGCAACAGATAACATACAGTTTGACGCAAAATTGATACCCAAGAGTGAAGCTGCCGTTTCCATGCTTATCTGTAGCAGCTTTCCAGCCTCTGCTACCATAGACGGGTCAACTTCAAGCACAAGTTCATCATGCACCTACAAAATGCAAAACGCAATTTAAACCTATCTATACTTAAAAAATAAACAAACAGAAATCCAGAAAAATGGGTGATGACCATACCTGCAAAAGAAGGTGACAGTGCCCTCTGATTTTTGAAAAGTTCTGCATAAGCCCATCCATGGAATCAACTGCGCTAATCCCATTGGTAATCACAGAATGAAGCTTAAGCATAGCCACCTTGATAATATCAGCAGCAGAACCCTGATATAATAGTGTGTTAATACAATGAACCTAGCAACTAAAGCAAGACAACACATAATAGTGTGCTAACCTGGCAGATAGAATTAACTGCTTGTCTCTGTGCTTTAGCTTTTTCTCTGCTATTTCCACCGGTGATTTTTGAAAGAAAACGTCTCCGTCCCATCAAGGTTTCGACATATCTGGAAGATTTACAATTCTGAAATTACGTTGAGTAAACTTTGATGCACAGGTGACAGGTACTAAAGAAAGTGGAGTGGAGAATCCATGTTCTATAATAAGGAGATGCATGTGAATGCAGAAATATGTTGAGAAAGCACATGTGTCACTGATTCATTTGGATAGAACCAGGTGTCATAAAACAAGTGGCCGGTACCTCTGGTTTTTGCCTAAAACAGTCGGTCCTTCCCGCGAAATGCTCAAAAACGCCTCTAATATCTACTCCAAGGTTCAAATCACTAGGAAGTCTTGAGCATTCTCAACGAAAAGAGATACCTAGGAAAATAAGCAGTTTCTTGAAGCCTGGGTATAACTACATTATCGTACAGTATCTAGGAAGACTACCCCAAGGTAGTCCTTCCCGCGAAATGCTCAAAAAGGCCTCTGATATCTACTCCAAGGTTCAAATCACTAGGAAGTTTTGAGCATCCTCAACGAAAAGAGATAACTAGGCAAATAAGCAGTTTCTTGAAGCCTGGGTATAACTACATTATCGTACAGTATCTAGGAAGACTACCCCAAGGTAGTCCTTCCCGCGAAATGCTCAAAAAGGCCTCTGATATCTACTCCAAGGTTCAAATCACTAGGAAGTTTTGAGCATTCTCAACGAAAAGAGATAACTAGGCAAATAAGCAGTTTCTTGAAGCCTGGATATAACTACATCATCGTACAGTATCTAGGAAGACTACCCCATCTTTGGAGATAAGAAATGGTATTCCTAAGATAAGATAGGCACTGATGTGATGCAATATATGTATGGAACGGGTTTCACATAAGTACGTGCAAGATAAGATAACAGAATCACAGGAACCTTTGAAGTTTTACAACGTCAACCAAAGTTATCATGGAGAAGGCAGTTGTATTCTAACGTTGGAAAAGCAATCAGGAGATACATGTGAATGCTTAACAAACATGTTCGGAGTAATATTATTTTCATTGACCTAATGAACACTGCTGAACTAGCATCAACAAAGAGAATATGTACTTCCTCTGTTCCAAAAAGGATGTCACGGATTTGTCCAAATTTGAATGTATGTAGACACTATTTAGTATATAGATACATCCAAATTTTAACAAATTTGTGACATCCTTTTTGGGACGGAGGGAGTATCAGATACTACGAGCAGAAACTCTACTGAAAACCAAGCTCACCCTTTTTGGCGACATGATGCCACAGCTTCTTGTAGCCACGAAGAAACGCCAGGAAAGAATCTCTTAAAACTTTGAATTTTCTGTGCAGCTTCCGCTGGGCTGCATTCAAGTTGTTCTGCAAGTGAGTTGGCGCCCATTCCATAGAGGATGCCATAAATAAATCTTTTTGTGCTCTCTCGGTCCTTAGAAGAGATCAAGGACTCTTCTTTGCCGATCCATCTTGAAGCAATCATAGTGAACACATCAACATCTGGTTTACTTAGAAGCTCGATCAATACAGGATCCTTAGAAAAATGTGCCATAAAACGCAGCTCAATCTGTGAGTAATCAGCTGTTACCAACAACCAGTTATCCTATTACAAGAAATAGAGAGGCCATGAAAATTATCATTACTGTTTTTTGAGTATTCAACAAAAAAAACAATGGTTGATTGAGCAATACCTGAGTGGGAACAAAAAATTCACGGGCATTGATTTCATGATGATCAACCATTGACATGCTTGTGAAATCTTTATCATTCTTTCCTGTTGTGAAATCTACCCCATGCTCAACACACTACAAATGATAATTCAGACAGTTCAGTTATTGGTAGATATATAAAAAAATCAAACCAAACAAAACATAAAGGTAAGTAACCTGGAGATTTGGCTCTTCCATTGATAGACGGCCAGTAGCAGTTGATGTTTGCAGCCAATTTCCATGTATGATGTACCTTTGAGATTGACTGCACAACTGAGCCCGTGAACAGATGGACCCCAATGTGCCATTCAACAGTTTTGCCAATGTTCTATGTTCCTTAATTACTGAGATAATTGGGTGTAGATCCCTGAAAAAAAACGCTTTACATTAAAAAGGGAACTAACTAAGGTGTCACATATTTAGCCCGTGAACAGATGGACCTCCTACCTCACAAATATAGGTATAACAGGCAAGTTCAACTAGCTACTCTTGTCTACTTTGTAAAGGCTTTTTTGTAAACTACTCTCCCTCTATTCCAAAATATATTGCATGTAGATTTTTGTCCTAAGTCAGACTTTGTAAAGTTTGACCAAGTTTATAGAAAAAATCAACATATACAATACTAAATAAATAGAATATGAAAATAGATTTCTGATGGATATAATGATAATATGATATTGATTTGGTATTATAGTTGTTGATACTTTTTCCTGTAAACTTGGCAAAGTTTGATTTAGGACAAAATCTATATGTACTATATTTTGGAACCCAGGGAGTATTGAGTAGCTGCAGGTTGACAAAAAACCAAGGAAGCAAGCACAAAGAGCCACAAATCAAATGAATTTGATAGAAAAAAGATTCTCCCTGGCTTTCTGTCGATATTTTGAGCCTAGATTATCATGGCACACTGGGAGGCGTGGCTCCCTGTCCTTCATTCATGAGCTTTGGTTGGCTCTAATGCACAACCACCCTTGTCTTTCTCTGATTTCGTGTGTTCGTGTTCGTGCTCAGAATGGCGCATCTGAGCACAAGCATCGTCACATTCTTGAGACTACTCATGCTCTGATATTCCACCTCATTTCCAGTATGCGTCTATTTTAATGCCGCTTACTTCAGTAATATTTAGGGCATGTTTGGTTTGAAGCCGCACTTTGCCAAACGTTACGCAGACAAGTATGGCAAGTGTTTGGTTGCAGCAGTGTCCTCCCCCATAGTGCCCTCTCGAGGTACCTGCTCCCAAGGCAGCTCGTTCTGACATTGTTCCCTTTAACACTCTCCTACACTCATCGTCCGTGCATTGTGGATTCTCTTGATGCGCTATTTTCTCTTCAAATTGTTGGGAGTAAAGTTTAGGGAGTTAAGTTTTAGGTGAAGGGCTAGAGATGCTCTTATGAACTGATTCGAGGGAGATTTGTATGCTCCCTAACGATCCGTAACTAATGCATAATTCAAAATAAATATAGTGTAGATGCAAATTCCTCTAAGACTATGACTAGTGTCTTAGCCTGCAAGGATTCACAAATTGACTTCCGATTGACAAAAGAATCATCAGAATAACAGTTACCAAGCATGAAAAAAATGTGCATCTCGCAAACAATGAGGAAAAGAAAAAAAAATACCTTAGATGGTCTAGACACTGCTTGTCAGTGCTAGGATGCAACTTCCCTTTCTCGCAACCTTTTGGGACTGGCAGTTTTAAGTGTGTAAAAAGAATGTCAGCTATGTCAGCATTTGCATTTAGCGAGAAACTCTTGCCCACTAATTTGTATGCTTCTTTCTCTAGTTCCTTCAGTTTTTTAATTATAATATGTCTTGCACGGAGACATGCATCCATGTCAGCACCAATTCCCCAGAGTTCCATATCAGCAAGAACATTCACCTATCCAAACAAATGTATCAGTAGTATTAACTATTAAGCATTCTGTAATAATTTTATTAGGCAAAGGTAAAGAATATACCAATGGACCCTCGACTGTTTCAACCAAATCATTGAGCTTTTCAGAAACAAGTAACTTCCTCAAAACAGAACAAAGTGCTCTTGTCTGCGCAGCACGCCTACAGCAACCATTGTGAGCTGCTTTGTGCATCTGATTTCTCCATCTGCCATCCCGATTTGATGCTGCTACGGCCTCACTAGGTAGCCGTCTCTTCACCAACTATTCATCAGAAATAAGTTATGTGTCAGAAAAACGTTTGAAATAGCTCAGCATTAAAATAAGAAACAGTTGAACAAATCAGTTTAAAAACAATTTGGAAGAATGATGCATCATAAATGGAACTGCAGATCACAACATAAATATTATACCTTCTCAAGGTTTGGCGCTGTTTTGCTTTCCTCATCTGGCCAGAGAATCCATGCCACCAAGCATATGTCTAATCCATTATAGACAGAGATTGGTGGTAGTAACACATATGTGCTGTCAAGGACATCAATGTTGTTTAATGTTTTATGGTTGAGGTGAAGCCTAGCAAGCCTTTGTGAAGAAACACAGGGAGATTTGAGTGCCTGAATCTGGCTTTTCAAATTCCATGTCATTTTCTTGACACTCTTCTGCTGCATGATGTCAATTATTCTACTCCATCTTCTCTTAAATTCTTCCCATATTTCAATGGACTCATTATTACCAGTCGGGGTTAGGTCTTTCGGGAAATTGCAGTAGTAGACGGGTGAATTTTCCCAACAAACAGCCAACCCAAGAATTTCAAAAATGGTCAAAGATAGTTTAGTTGATCTTCTAACAAAATGAAGATCAAAAGAAAAATCATTAACAGATGACCATTGATCAAGGAAACTATTGAACCCTCCAGGGAAGTGACTTGCATTGACAGGACCTTTGTCAGCCACATTTCTGCTCTGCGACTTATCAACTGTCGATAAAGGTGATGCTTCTTCTTGCATAGTAGCAATGTTGCCACTGTTCGGTATTCTTTCGCTTTCTTTTATTTGAATGGAAAAAACGGGGTGCATATCCTCCCGTACAATCTCTGTAGAAGCCCTTTGAGCAACATAATTAGAGCAGATGTTCCTTTCATCACCAATATGTGCCCCTAAAGCTGACTCGTGGCACTTAGCATGATCTTCGACAGGAGATACCATGACATCCCGAGGTGGAGAGTCTTCACTAGCTGGAAGTAGAGGTGTGGTAAACTGAGGAACTGCTACACCAAGTGATTTGAAAGCTGAGAATGCTGCTACTCTGGCTGCTTCTGCCTCCTCAAGAACAATTCTGCGAGCTCCATTTTTTATTTTCTTGGCTATACCAAATTGCATTCGCCGTAAACCATAATCATCTAGTCAACAGAATAAAATGTCATAAGAGAAGGCAAATGCATAAAATATAGCCAAATGATGGACAGATCAGAACAGACTGTAACAAATGATGGAAAACAAAAGCAGATGAAGAAAGTGAATGCTACTATGGTAGTACATTTGAACTATATGCGGGCCATCTCCAAGACGCAAAAGGTACTATGTTCCACAGTAATTTGTGAGTTCCACTACTACTGCCATTCCTGGTTTAATACTATTGCTACTCTGTTATTAGCACACCACCACTTACCAGAACTACTGTTTACATAAGACTCGGTAAGTACCATGAGATGGTAGACCAAAAATATTAAAAGGCAAAAAGCTCAGGTATAGATGGAGCACCGACCTTGACCAGAAAAAGTAGATTCGAAAATAGCTTTTGCGATTTCAGGAATAGACGCTTCAGCAATGGTAACAGGGGTACGCAAACCAGAGTTATAAAGAGCCCTTGCACGTGAGCCCTACATCCAAGTTACATACAGTAAGGTAAGAATATGCAGAGGGAAGTGGCAACACTTGGATAAGTCATCTATTCATAGTGACACAACAAACCTTGACGAATGGAATTGATGTAAGTTCTGCGATCTCTGCCCTAACTCCGAAGGAGACACGGTTTTGAAACTTGGCAACAAGGCCTTCTAAATCATGCCAGCCAAGTCTCTGACAAAAGGCAGAAACCATTGAAGCAAACCTGCCAGCATTTTCTTGCAAGCTTTGAATCGTACCTCTGGCAACTTTAAATGATTCACAAACATCAGTGACAGAAATCTCCTGAAAATTTCAAAGTTTTAAATGCATGAAAACTTCAGATATTAATCATACTGTATGTGTAAATGCAAAAGGATTCCGAAAGATTACAGCTATATCACTTCGCCAGCACAATATATAAATTTTCAGGACTAGTAAGCTAACTGACAAATAATCAACTAGAAGTTTAATTATACCTGAGCAAGCCTGGATATCATCAACGCCACATAAAAACGCTTAGATACTCTAAGCGACTGATCATTAATAAGAGCATTTCCACCGGAACCTCCGCTGGTGTTTCTCTTAGGCCTTCCACGAATAGGCATTGCTGCTCCATGAGCCATGTGCATCAAGAAAGGTTCTATTACTCCAACCCTATTGCCAACTGACTGCATTTAAGATTACCAAGAAAAATCAACAAACCAGAAATTAAAATAGAAAAGCATTATGTGAAAATAAATTGCTGAAGTGTGCAAATGTTTGATTCGACAAAGTATGCACCAATCATCGTTATTATGATGAAGCTGCTATTCAGTGCTGCTGCCAAGATAACACCACCCAATAAACCCAATCACGTTAGTTTCCTCCTTTTAAATGGACAAAAAACTGATATTATAGATTTGGAAAAACAATCTGGATACAAAGAAAAAAGAGCTCCCTTCAATATTCAGTGGTCTGTATATACAGCCCTGTTTTCCTTCAATAAATGGAGCACTATATTGTTCTAATAGAATCACAGTGCTCCTGCCAAGTGTTTCAAAAAAAGTTCACCCAGATTTTTAACACTAGCTGCTCTGACAAACTAAGGCAGTTTAGCTCAGCAAAAGATAAATACAAATGGCCCAGTCAATTAAATGAATTTTTGGCTGTTTCGGATGGCTGATGTGCAGCAAGCTTAACTGCCTGCTAGTCCAACAGCCATAACTTTACAAGAGAGCGCTTAATCCAGAAAGAGACCAAAAGGCAATCTGATCTTTCAGATTCGGTTAATATACTGACTTAACTGGAGCAGTATCTTTTAGGGATAACTTTCACCTATATTTCTCTCTTCTCACTAGATAACAGGTCCTAATTATGTCTAGAAGTGGCATGAATGGGATTATCCAAATCCTCAAGGCCACAAATTGAACATTGTTTCACTAAGCTTTGTCACTTACATTAATACCAATATAATTTAAAGCCAAGGTTGTTAAGTTTGCCTAGTGGAGTCGCGGTAGTCAGTTTTTTACTCTTATAAATACTGGAGTTGACAGTGATGGAATTTTGCATTTCACATTCCCTCCACCAAAAGTAATTAGCTGACAGGCAGGTCAATCTCTCAACTATGTCTACCTTGGGGTTTTGTCAATATGTAATATAATTAAATTTGTGGTTTTGCTATTTGTAACTTTTCTGAATATTTTGTGGTCTAAGTCAAATGGTCTGAACATTTGTATGGCGATTGATGTGCCAGTGCCACATGAGTGGAATCTTTTTATTGCTTCAGAGGTGTAAGCATTCAGCATTTCAGGTAGTAGTATACTTAGAAAAATTATCTTGCCATTGGTCCAACGAAAACAAGTATAGTTCGAAAATTGTACAGAAGATCAAACCAAATGTCAGAATTTGAACACATGTGTACCTGCTCAAGAGTAGACAGTTGCATGAACCTCTCGTAATATAATTCCCAATCAGGTTCAACATCAACATTTATTGGGGTTACCAAGTAGACTAAATGCAAATCAGATGCTAGAACAAAACCTTCTCTTGCCCTTGAAAGATCATCAAGCACAACCTGCAGTGAAAAGAATGGTTAGTAACATTTAATGCAAATAAAAAAATATAACAAGAGAAGGTAACCCACCAGCGATTCCTCGGGATTAAGAGAACTGCCAAAAGATGCTCGCCCAAGTGGAGTTGCGGAGTATATTTTGGTTTCATTATTCCACTCAACAAACCTTTTATGGCATAACCAACGAAGGGAGTCTTGAGCAGACTTCACGACATCGTCAAAAGGTTTGGTAGAGTTAAGCAACGTACACCTCACATATCGATGGATATCACTTGCAGTTTGCACGATCCCACCAGCAACAACCTCCATGATTGCATGAGTCATTCCATTTTTGTCTTCCGAGAGGCATGACTGCAAGGCAGGGCAATCACTTTTAACAATACCTGTTATCCTCTTTACCTCTTCCGGTCTACATACAAGTATCTGCATTTCAAATGTATGTATTAGAACGAAACTTATAATGTGTTCACAGATCAAAAAATAAGAAATATTTCCTAGTACATAAATGAATAGTTACAAACTTAAAATGCCAATGTAGGTTCTATAGCTTACACTTTCTCCTTTTGTGTCTATTCCAGTTCGACCAGCGCGACCAGCCATCTGTCTATAGCGAGTCCCATCGATGAAATCACGACCTATCCTAGGTTGCCTGAATATAACTCGTCTGGCAGGCAAGTTTACTCCAGCAGCTAAAGTTGATGTGGCAGTCAAAACTCGGACAAGACCTTTACGGTAGCATGTTTCCACAATGTCTCTCTCCTCAACCTGACAAAAGAGCAGGCCGTAACAGTCACTAAAGACAGAACGAGACATAGATTATAAACTTGATTATCTGGTGGTGCATTCTCATCATGATCATAAAAAAATACTCCCTCCGATCCATAAAAAGTGTCGTCCACTTAGTACAAAGTTTATACTAACTTAGTACAAAATGAGCAACACTTTTTATGGATCGGAGGGAGTATGTATTTGCATTTGCACTGAAAACTGAAAAAAGAAAAGTTGCATGTAGTCAAAAGAGCAATGTTCTCAACAGCAGTAAAAACTGGCATGCAAATGCCGGCAGCAGTGATAACAGCAAAAGAACAATATCAAACTAACTATTCACCCATAAATTACACTGTTGTTGTAGATGATGGAGATAAAATGTTAATGTAAAAATAAGTACCGTGAGACCAGCATGGTGGTAGATGATGGAAATGAAATGTTAATGTAAAAGTAAGTACCGTGAGACCAGCATGATGGTATGCAACACCAAACGGAAGGGTTTCTTCCAATACAGGATCTAACCCAGCAGGACACCTCTTCAAGGCTTCAACTGCAGATGCAGCATCTCGGAACTCTGAGCCAACTTCTTTTGAGCAACCAGAAGCTACTTTCAAGTACTTCGCAATATGTCTTGCAGTTGATTCACAGCCTTTTCTGCTGGAGCAAAACAAAAGAACAGAATGACCCTCCAACACTACCTGAAGGGACGAAAAGAGTGGGTTATGATCTTCCAAACAATAGTAGGAAACTGAAAAAGACTACAGAGTGCCTACTGAATTTACCTCATTACACAACTCAACAATATGGTCTGGATCCTTGCCACCAAGATCAGCTACTTTTGGAAGCACGCGAACAATATTCATGTCCTTATCAAATATTTGATTACCAACTTTGATAAATTCCTCCAGTGGGACAGGTCGAAAGGAAGTTTGATAAAGTGCGGCCTGGTGTTGCACAAAGAGACATCAATTATCGAGAAGCTTGCAATGAAGTACAATACCACTTCGTACAGGCACTAACTTTCTATGACTCGCAACAAACGTTTCTTGCAGTCTTGTATAGATCCTGACAAATTGGTTTTGGATTCTGGGAACTAGATTATAGTGAATAGACAACAGTGGCCGAATCCCATATTGCAGCAAGTTAGAGTGAAGTTGATCACAGGGCTAGCTCCTAAGCTTCACCGGAGATGAATATCACTACATAACACCACTCGTTGTTTGGTTACTAAAAATGGTTCTTGAGCTCTGACAAATTTAAGTTCACTACTGATTAAAAAATAATGTATGCATAAACTAGATTTGTAGAATTTCTGATCTTTTATTACATTTGTGTTGCAATGTGCACTGCATATGCACTGTCTGCTGGGCCATTTTAGAGCAATGAATCATATGAGCAAATTCCTCTAGTAATATGGCGAATAAACTCCAACATTGGAGAACATCTCTGGATTATACACTGCATGCCTGTTTAAGGTTGACAACAATATATTGACTAAATAGTAGATATGTACGAAAGAAACAATAGAGTTCTCACTTGAAGCCAATCAGCTACAGCTCCAACGTTGGGCATTGTAGCACTCATACCAATAATCTGCAATCCATGAGTGGCACCCGTCTTCCCACTGCTAGAACCTGAAGTTTCTCCACTAGATGACTCTGAATTTCCTTCACCAGCGGCATACCGAAGCTTTGTCAGCATCAGCTCCAAAAGGTACCCTCTGTGCTGATCACCAACCTATAACACAGTTGTATATTAGAGAAACTTTACATGCGTAAACAAGGAAAACTTCACATGTTCTTCAACAATGAGGAAGTCAAAGGAGAAACGAGGATAGAACTACTTCAGATGACAAGAGAGATCTGGATGCAACAGATAAAGATGCTCATCAGATTATAATGGCTGCTTTAAAGGCAGTTCTAGTTTATATTACTGGGGTGCAGCCTTGCACAGCACCTCATCCTCCTCCCTGTGCATGAGGCATCGCCACAACCTTAGCCACAAAACATGTACTTGTGCTCCATGCCTACGCATATGTTGATGGCCATAAACCCTAACGCCCTTGGCCATGAAGCGTGTACTTGGCTACTTGTGCTCCAATTCCTCGCTCCACCGCAGGGTGTTCACCTCCCCCTCCACCAAGGAAGGCACACCTCTGGCGCTGCCCCTATTGGCCTGAGCTGGCAACACACGCAGCTAGCTGCCGGACGCGACCTGCTACCAGAGAAGGAGCGCACGGCGCCATAAGCTGAAGCTGCTACACTGGAACAAGGAGTGTGAGAGCTCTGACCAACTGACAGCATGGGAGATGCAGAGAGAGCAAGAGAAGGCAGGGGAGGCAACGACTCCGCAGCCACCAGAAATCCTTCAGAGGGGGGCGGCTATCGGAATTAGAAGGGGCAAGCAAGGAGAAGATGGACGTGGGTATAAGGCACTTACCTTAACAGAGGAGATTGAGAAGGGAATTTGAAGACAAAGACATGAGAGGGTTGTGAAGTGGAGAAAAATAGATCTGGGAGGTAGGAGAGATAGATCTGCCTCCTTCCCATGCTTCGAGTGGAGTTGATTGGAACGGAGTGAATGAATATGGAAGATAAACTGGGAACTAAGAAACCAAACAGGTCAAAAGAGGGGGAGTTCTGTCATTCTCGAAAAATCAGAAAAAGATCCAACCATGCAAATCAGAAAAATGGACTGGTGCCTTCGCAGTGGCATAGAAAATAAGTGTATCTTTCTAGTGGCACAAGAAACATCAGGTACTTATGTAATGGCATGGAAAGAGATGTCTCTTTTACTACCAACTTGTTAAGGGAGACAAAAGCTAGGCATATTTGCAGAAAGTGTTACCGGTCATGTCAACCGGCTAGAAGTTTTGATTTGTACAAATAATGTATGATTGACACTACTATAGCAACAAAAATAATGAAGGACTGTGTAGGAGGAACAACATGTACTCCCTCCGTTCCTATGAACAAGGCGTGAATTTTTTTCCCTTTTTTCCCACAAAGCAAGGCGCGGGTGTGATATTGCTGCGATTCTGCCAAGCATGCCCTCCGTCCGGTTGCCTTCCTCCTCTCTATTCGCGCTGCAGTTAAGCCGATAGATGCTCTTTTCCTTGCATGAAGCATCGACTAGCCAATGAAACACCATGCATGCAACTTTAATTGCTGGTGCATGCGCATGTAAACCTCAACAGCTCACAGGTATTTAATGCTAGGGAATAACTAGTGGGCAGTTTACTCCGGACAACGTGCTAATCATAGCTATAGGAGAGATTTCAGAGGGGTAAAACCGCCTAACACACACGTATCCAGATTCTCCTTAATCCCCGTGCCGGAAAAATTACGCCCTCCTTATAGAAACGGAGGGAGTATCATTAACAGAGATCAAACTGGAGCCCAAATTCGAGTCCATGGGTACTTCAATCTGCGTGCTGGCATTGTACACTACCCCATTCAGGCTCACTTCCTACAGCTGAAACAGAATAGACAATAGAGCATAATCCATGCCCATGCCTATTTTGAATGGTGCTAGTGTCTTGTTACCTCTAAGCATATAATTGTATATCAGTCCTAATGTATAAGTCAAATCCCAGGAAAACTCGATGTGATTTTGTCATGTGAGTAAACATAAAGAACAAAAAGGTGAACCAAAAGATACAGATCTGGAGAAGCATAGTGGTTTAGATGAACTTACCATATGAAGCTCATCTATTACAATTATACCAAGTTCAGAAAGGCGACCATCCTCTAACAATTTGTTTACCAAAGAATTCGCCTTCTCTATGGTACATACAGCAACTGATGTATCTTTAGGAAGTGACCCTCCCCCCTGATTTCCATAATAGCTACGGACATGCCTACCCAGTGGCGCAAGAAGTTGCTCGAGATGTTCAGCCTGTACAAAAAAGTTGAATAGTCAATTAATCATAAGAGTCCAACACACAAGTAGTGAACACTGAACAGTACAAACATCGCTAAGTGCAGTACAGATATTTACCTTCTCAGCACATAAGGAAACATAGGGAAGGACTAAAATTGCTATCTTTTGACTGGACAATATCCGTCTCAACATCAGAACTTCAGCAACAAAACTTTTACCAGCGCTGCAACATAAGAACAACATAATGCACACAGGTAGATATAAAATTAAATGGAACGGGAACTGTTTTGGCTTAACATTATTCATGCATCATAGGAAGTATATATTTTTGAATAATGGAACCAAAAATATACAGAAAAACAACAAACTCAATTTGAAATCATTGGGTACTGAGATTAATCAACAGAAAGAAAGCATGTGAACCTCCAAGTACCTCGTCGATGCACAATATACAAGATTGCGTTTCTCCAAGACGCCATCGACAAGTAAACATTCCACCTGAAATAGACATGGAACGTAATGAATAAAAAAAAGTATGCAACTAATGATCAGTGAGCAAGAGTATCATGTGTACATTAACCCAACAATACACAATAAGAGAAAATAAGCAGATGTAACAGCAACTTTGATTAGGGTTTATGACAGTTTTCATATTAGACATTTCTTTTTGGATCTATCATTTAGATGTACGTTTAAACAGCTCTGTCTTTTAGGTTCTAGAGCTGCTATATAAGGAGGTCATTAATTGCTTATGATGGTACGATATACTTCATAAGATATCTTTGGACAGGCAGAAGATAGGTGGTTTTAGTTGAATCATTTGTTCTCCATCAGTGGACAACAATTGGTTTTGGCGTAAGATAACCATAATATATATCAACCCGCTGAAATACATGGTTTTTACTTTTTAGAGTGCAGAAATACAAAAGAAAAAGAAAAACATGCATAACTGTAATACATACTTTGCCCTTGATAAAACAAAGAGTAGTGTAAATCTCAGAAAGTGAAAATACTAAACAGTAACATCAGTTTCATAGAGTGTAAAATAATAAATTGCGGTGGTACCATTGTAGTACAAAAAAAAATCACCATATGAATAATTTGCATAGAGTAGAGAAGTAGCTCATGGCATGCACACCACCCAGTACACAGAATATTTAGGAAATGTGTATTGCATGTGAGACGAGGAGCATAAGTTATGAGTTACGACATAAGTTCTAAGATAATGTATACTGGCAGTATAGTCATTCGCAAAAAAAAAAGAACTAATAGTCACACAAATTTAGTAACTAAGAGCAGAGTAGTGGACATGATTCTTTAGTGTAGAAATAGGGCTGCAATTTTATGTTGACCTCTTTGCTGGAGAATGTATGCAGCATTTGAGTGAAGAAAACATTAGTAAAAACTGACCTGCCATGGATATAGCCCCGAAATGCCTTTTTTCATGTATATAGCACAAAGCTGAGGAGGGAGCCAAGCTGAGAGCTTGGAGTGGTCCTTTGGAGGAACAGAGCTAGTAGGAGTGCTAGCTTCCACTCTTTGAGAAGCAAAAATACTCTTGGTATCTCTGTTAGGCTTGCTACAATTTGAATTTGCAGCAGGCAATCTAGTCTCACCATGGGTCAGTGTATTGAGGTTACTCCCTGCAGATTTTGACTTGAACAAATCTTCACCAGGAATCATGACCGGAGAATCGCTGTCTGGATCAGAAGTAACTCTCTTCATGTCATCTACAGAATGCATGAGGTTTTCCGTCCTATGAAAGCTACTCTCCATCAGTCGACCCTGGTTTACTTGTATACTTCCAGGAACGGTGCCACCTTTTTCTCTACCTTCCGAGCCTGAAACTTGAATCTCATCCTCATGAAAGAAGTTCAAATGCTTCACAGGCAAAGGAGAGTTGTTTTGATGCTGTCTATTTTCTGCCGCTAATTCTGCCGTATTTGAGAACTTGTCTATCTGTTTCATAGGATTGCTGCCAACTGTATTTTCACAGTTAAATTCATCCTTTCCTGATCTAGGAAGAGTCTTAGAACCCAGTGCAACTGCACAAGATGACTTGTCCTCAGCCACAATACAGTGTGGCCTTTTAGGACCCTTATCAGCCAGAGCAGAGACGCCATCAGCAAATTCCATTGCGGCATTCCAGAAGTCCTCCCCTGGTGATATCACGGAGGATGCAGATTTGGGGGTCGCACCAGAAAATCCAACCTTTTTCTGTGCGGTATTTGGGGTAAAGCTACATCTTTGCACGGCCACAAGCCCCTCACCGCTGACCTTTGCCCCTTGGCCTAATTCCTGTAGAAAGGAACATCTTGGAATCACGAATAGCTATTAAAACAATGAATTTTAATCCAAATTTGATGATATTTTGGATCAACCATACCTGGAGAGACTCTGAACCACCGTGATTAGCGACGGGCATGTCATCGCCTAAATCCTGCAGTGCAGATCGAACAGTCAGTTACATACAGTTCCTGCATCACCACCTTTAAAGGATAATATTTCGTCTTGCCCTAACCTTGGGAACGCACTGCTTCTTGACAGATCTCTCGTTGCAAGGAACCAAGAAGGAGTGGCCTGCACTCCTCTTGTGCTGCTTCTTGTCTGGCTCGCCCTTGCCAGCATCAGACGTAGCATGCGGGATAGCACTGCAGCAACAAGAAAGATTACGACCTGAAATGTTTCACGCAAGACTGATTCTTGGCACCAAAATTAAGAGCCCCGGGATCACCTGCAGTAATGGGACAAGAACTCCATCGTGAACTTCTTCATGTCCGTGTCGTCCCCATAGCCCGCTGGCGCCGTCGCGGAGTCGACATTCATCGCCACCGCAGAATTGTCGACATTCATCGCCGCCGCGGAATTGTCGACATCCATCGCCGCCGAGAGGCTCCTCCGGGCGCGCGCGTCCCCGCCCCCAGGGGAGCGAGCCGGGGCCACCGAGGACGCCGCCGCCGCCGCCGCGGCGGGAGGGGACCGGACAAGGTACCCCGCCAGGGACCCCTTGGCGGCCCCGGGACTCCCATGCTGCGATCCGGTCGACGAGGGGTCGTCCTTGCGCGAAGAGGGCCTCCGCTTCTTGGCGGAGAAGAACTGGGAAGGGACGGATCCGGGTTGATGGTTAGGGTTCGTAGGAGGGAGATGGGGAAGAACTAGGGTTAGGGCTTTACCTGGTCGACGTGACCTCGGGAGGAGCCCGACGCCATTGCGAATGGGGACGGCAGCGGAGACGCAGAGGCGGTGTGCGGCGGTTTTGGTTTGAAATTGGGGGAAGGACTAGGTGATGGCAGGCAGAGAAAGGAGTGTGCGGCGGCTAGCAGGTCCGTCCTTCCAAAGCGCGGGTGCGTCCCGGCCTCCTTTTGGGAGAGCTGGTCAAGGTCAGCCAGAGTCAAAATTAGCAAAAAGCTGCCAAATGGAGATTTTATTTGCAAATCCAAAATGAAGTTTCTATTTTACAACATTTGTTGACGAGTCCGATCAAACGACGTAAGGCGAGAGCGTGATTGAAATAGTTGTATACGCGGCACAATCATAAATATATAAAAAAAGTGACACAAAGAATATGAGAGGGGTAGGGGATGAGGATCAATTAGAAGAAATTTTTCTCACTCAGACAAGGGTAGGTCTTACGTGTTTATCCATACGGTTTCTTAATCTGAAATCCCTACATAACTTATGCAAGGTTCAACAAACTTCTCCTTAAACGCTGAGCGATGGCAAAATGTCTCTATATGTAGTGAAAATCTGTAAACTTTCCTCGTAGACCATTGGATCGGGAACAAACGACACAGATCGAAGGTGGGAACTAACCATCCACTTAAATAACGATTTGCACATAACCCCCTATTCCTACCGATAGTCAAATATTTATGGGTATTTACCCCCAGGCGAGGGCAACTTTGAGGTCGCGGTGATTCCCCGTTTCGACGGTGCGGCTGCGATGCTGCTCCCACGCGCTGGCAGCCATGGTCGCGCCCCGACAGGACAAAGATCCGGAGCGGTTACGTCCTTCGTCCTGTGCAACGGTGACCCGGGGTGCCACGCCGATGCCCCTGCGACGGCGACCTCCCCAATGGCGACATGGTGTTGTTCGCACGCGTGGTGACCCTACGGCGACTTGGCTCTTCTCGGAGGCAAGAGAGATTTGACGGCCGACGGCTACCTCCATGCGACGGGGACTAGACTATCGAAATCAGTTTGACAAGAACAACAGTGAATCTGCAATTTATAGTTTATGTGTTGTTGTACCCGAATCAATGCAGATGTACAGAAAATTCTTGGCTGTTCCGTAATTCTATTGTACTTGAATGAATTTGGATGTACATGAAATATTTGATCTTTATTTGTTTTATTGTTCTTGTGTGGATTGAAATTACAAAGGAGTCGGAGGATGGCCATCGGCATGGTCGGTCCGATGTTGGCGAAGGACGAGGACGAGAGGCCGAAGGAGGGTTCCGATGAGAGACCGACGGAGGGAGAGATCACGGTCGGGCCAGCAGAGGGTGGCAGAGGTGGCACACACGGTCCGACAGACGTCCAGGGCACAAGGCCCTCGCATCACGAGATTGAAGACGAAGCATCAAACGTTTTCCCGACTCTCATTGGAATAGACGGTTATTGATATTTCCGCATTGTATCTATAACTAGATCCATACCTCGCACGTTGCAGCGGGTAATTTAATAGAAAAAACTTTACTGTGTAAATTAAGACACATGAAATGTGAATTCAAAGTTGTTGACAAAAATATGAGTAATTCAATTGTAGTTGAGAGGCTAAAATTAATTGTCCATAATTTGTTATGTATTTGACGGCAATCCATCCCAAACATAGTACCTCCTTTGGTTGATGGTGTAAATTATGAATGAATAAACATGTATGGGTGTGTACAAAAATATTGGTGATGTGGATAATTGTATGGCTTAAAACAATGGATGACATGGATATGTTGCATGTAAATATATACAATCATTAATAAATATTAGTGGGATGACATGGACAATTGATTGGTTTAAATAGTAGGTGATGTGGATAGCTTGCAAGTTGAGATAGAAAATCATAAATGCATATTAGTGGGGTGTTGCTTTATAAGAAGTATATATTTTTTTATTGTTCATTGCTACTTGCATACTATTGTTACATGTTTATGTCATGATTTTATAGTATTTTGCAACATTTTTTAAACTAACCTATTAACTCAGTGCCCAAGTGTCAGTTGCTATTTTCTGTTGTTTTGAGTTTCAGAAAATCCCTTCAAGAAAAGTCATCGGAAAAATCCCGAAAAATTCGTTGAACCCTAACTTATCAGGTGGACCCATGAGCCAAAGGGAATCGACGAGTGATACATGCATTTTATATCATCATTTTTATACCTTATATTATCACATGGGAATGTTATATGCACTGTTATATCAATGTTTTCCATGTTTTAGATGATTTATGGGACTTTCATACAAAGTCCCTATTTTTGGTATTTAATATCTGGGAGGCAGAATACCTCCTTTTTCTTGTTTTTATTGTTTCAGGAGTTTCGCGAACCCAAATAATTAAAGGAAAAATACCATGCCAGTTTTTCATCAGGAGAAGGGCAGTGGGAAGAAGACCGAAGATAGGAGGGCCACGAGGCCCAAGTTAGGTGGGCCCACGCGGCCCATGTACCTGGCCGCGTGGGACCCATCAAACGGCGCCTCGGGCACCTCCTCGCCGGGGGCTTTTTACCAACACCTTCGTCCTCCACGAAAAGGGACGCCCTAATTTTCCCCAAATTATCTGAGGTCGTGGCGGCGGCGGAGCTCCTGATTCTCTCCGAAGGGGGTCAGATCCTGCTGCTCCGGAGCTCCGAAGAGGGGGAAATCATCACCATCGTCATCACCTCTCCTCCTTGGCGTGGGAGGAGGCCTCTACATCATCATCACCATCAAGACCAGCACCATCTCCATCACCATCTCCGTGATCCACTCCGTTCCCCTCATAGTTTGAGAGTTGCTATACCCTAGATCATTGCCTTGTGCTCCTATTCATGTTTGTGATTGGGTACTTGTCATTATTTGGTGGTGAAGTATTTATTTCAGATTGTGTTGTACCCTTTATACCATTGATTATGATCATGTTTGCACGTTGTGAGTAGTTCCCACATGTTCCTGAGGGCATAGGATGAATTGGAAATGATTTATATATAACATATGTTGATATTTTGTCAAGGGTTTATCTTCTATGTGATTCTATGATGGTGTTGTGCGAACGTCGACTGCATAACACTTCACCTGTAAGGGCTCATAGGAGAACAACGTAGTGTAATGAATTGTGAAAGACTTGGGAGGACAAGTAAGCCTAAGACATAGTCATGCAGTTATATTATGTGGGTAGAAGTGTCGGGGACCTTAGAGTGTAATGCTATGGTGGGACTTTACGTCTTAATAATTCTTGTGCAGTCATTAAATTGGCCACATGATCCATCATAAGGGGTTGTAGTTTGTTTATTTAACTATGCCTAGTTATGGCTCCGCCCCAAGAAGATTAAAACTTGACAAGATATGCAACGTGTTCTTTAACAAATCTCTATGCCTAGTTATATCCATGCCGCCCTCGGGAACGTTTTCCACATATAAGTTACACACCATTTGAGCTTGTCCTCTTGCCACATAGAGGATTGGGCTTTCAACTGTTACAATTTATTTTTGACATTTTTATTATTTTTGCAATCATACAACTGAAAATCCCAAAAACATTTGCATCTTTCATTGCTTTATTTATCATTCTTTCTAACCAATACCTTCAGCTCCTCGTGGGTTCGACAACCTTTTCTGATTGAAAGGTACTACAATTGATCTCCTGCACTTGGGAGTCATCTCAACGAGACGAGCCACGAGGTGGGCCTGCATCGTGGGGCCGCGGCCAGAGGCTGACCCGCAGGCCCCACCCGCAGCGCCGCCTCGTCTACCCATCGTGTCGTCCCTTCACCTATAAATTGTCACCGACGCAAAACCCTCATGGACGGACCCCTTTCCCCCAATTTCGATATTGAGCCGCTGACGTCGCGGAAACCAATCTGGAGCCCTGTTCTGGTACTTTGTCGGAGGGGGAATCGACACCGGAGGCATCTACACCAACCTTGCTGCCTCCACGATGATGCGTGAGTAATCCCATCTTGGACTACGGGTCCATGGCAGTAGCTAGATGGTTATCTCTCCTCCTTGTTCGTCAATACAATGGTCTCGTGAGCTGCCTAACATGATCGAGATCCATCTGATGTAATTGCTATGTTGTTTTGTTTACTAGCACATGATGAATTATTATGTTATGATTAGTTTGTGTATGTTATATATATTATGAGATTGCTTTATTTATGGTCTTGCATGCTCTCCAATCTAAGTGGTTCCTCTGGGCAAGTGGTCGTGTTAGATCTCCAAGAGGGGGTATATGCTAGATAGTGGGTTCATGCGCCCTTCATCCCTAGGCTCGAGTTGACAGAAACGACTATGGGTAAGGACGTGTTGTTGCTATTAAGGGTAAAATAACGGTATTTATTTCTTCGTGTCATAAATAATGCGTACATCATGTACGATACTTAAGGCGATACTCTATTGTTTTCGACTTAATTCCTAGAGATGAATGCTGGATAGCGGTCTCAAAGTGGAGTATTAGTATAGATGTTGTACTGTGGTGCGTTCTATATATATTTGATGTGATGCCTACATGAATATGTCCCATGAACATTCTTGTTATAATCGTAGTTCTATCAATTGCCTAGCTGTAATTTGTTCACCCAAGAACGTTATTATCTTTGGAGAGATACCACTAGTGAAACCATGGTCCCGATCCATTCTTTAATACTGTTTACAAACTTGTTCTTCATTGTCCTGTTTTTACTTTTTATTATACTCTCGTTGCTTTCCACACTACACGTTTAATCTCTTTGTTTTCGAGAAATGAGAAGATTGACACCTTCCTGGAATGTTGAGAACAAGGTTGTTCTGTGTGTTGTGTGCAAGTTCTACACCAAACTCTGTGAACGTACACACTCCTACTGGTTCGATAAACCTTGGTTTTTAACTAGGGGGGGGGGGGATTTGTTGTTGTGCTACATCATCACCTTCCTCTTGGGGTGATAAATCCAGCGTTCGACATACGCGAAGTTCTGACGCCACCATAGCCATGAGTTATGTGCAAAACGATATTTAAGTGGCTTGTTAGTTCGCACTTTTGATATGTGTTGTTTGTTACCGATCCAATGGCCTACGATGAAAGTTTGCATATTTTTACTAAAAGATGTTTTTACCTGATACATCACCTATAAGTCGTAAGCGACTACTTAAGCGATGATAAGGCCCATTAGAGAATATAAGGGTGTAAGATACTCGTGCACATGGTCTCCTTCATGCTACAGATCTGCCCCATTAAAGATCATTATGCAACCCTAATCATCATCTATTTTTCTTACCTTCTTCAATTTCATGCACACATGCATAACAACAATGGCGGCGCTACCGCAGTCCCTTCCCTGCCACTGTTTCGTCTCCTTCCCTGCAACAAGCAACACTCTTCTCTACTCCCATTTACTCTAGGATGTAAGCTCACTACTAAAATTAGTGAATTTTAGAGCTTAAGTGACTAAAACTCTAAGCGAGAGCCAAACGCTTGCTTACGCTTGATATGTCGCAAACGTATCTACTTTTCCAAACACTTTTGCTATTGTTTTGCCTCTAATTTGCATGACTCGATTGGAACTAACCCGAACTGACGTTGTTTTCAGCAGAATTGCACTTGGTGTCTTGTTTGTGTGTAGGAATAAAAAGTTCGCAGAAAATTCCCGAAAAAATGGAAAAAGTATTTTTGAAGGAAACAAGGCACGGGGCCAGGAGGGCTCGTCGAGGGGCCAGCCCAGGAGCAGGTGCGGGCCTAGCCGCGGGTGGCCCATGGGCCGCGGCCAGGGGCGGCCCCTGCCCCTGGAGCGTCGCCTCCCGGTGCCCTTTCGGATATAAGGTCCCCCTAACCTAAAACGGCGACCCCCCGACCACTTTTTCCAGAAACATTAGAGAGCTCCGCCGCCACCTCGAAACCCAAATTCGAGGTCCAAGATCGTTGTTTCGGCACCCTGTCGGAGTGGAGATCGTGCCATCGTCACCGCCAACGCCTCTCCATCAACCATTCATGATTCCCCCATCCATGTGTGAGTAGTTCATTTCTGTAGGCAAGGGAATGGAAGGGATTGAATAATATCACTTATGTAATTCGAAGCTAGATTGTTAGGGCATGATGCCTAGTATCCTCTATTTGTGTTAATCGTCGTTGTTGCAACTAGTTGTGCTTAATGTTTTACACTAGGGCCGAGTATCCTCAATTTGTGTTAATCCTCTATTTCAGATCTAAACATGTTATGTTTTCATGAATATAATTGTTGTTTTGGATCATATCTACTAGTTGTATGCACCTGTTGTTGTCCGAAACCGGCGACCAAAGTGACAGATTGGGGTATCAAATGGAAAGGGTAGCAACTTGAGGATTACATGTATTCATCGTGTGTTAATGCTTTGCTCCGGTGTTCTATTAAAAGGAACACCTTAATTGCCATTAGTTCCATTATTGGCCCGGCTGAAACCGGATGGTAGGACAAAAGATGTCGTGCAAGTTCTTACTGCAAGCACGTACGGCTAAATTAGGAGTACATGCCTATGATTGATTGATACTTGTATGGTTTACTATTATTTGTTCGCACTGTGCCATGTTATAATTATTACATGTGATATCTTATTCATGCAACGCCCGTCTATCCGTCCCTATGCCTACGGTCTTTTAACCCTACTGTTTACAACCGTTGCTTTTGCCGTCACCATTGCTACTGTGATTTTACTGTTGTTGTTGTTACTGTTCTACGACTACTTTTACATCACCGTTACTACTGATAAATTGTGCCAAGTGAGTTTCCTTTTAAGGTGTGGTTGAATTGACAACTCAACTGCCAAATCTTAAGAATATTCATTGGCTCCCCTTGTGTCGAATCAATAAATTTGGGTTTTACTACCCGTGAAGACTACTGCGATCCCATACACTTGTGGGTCATCAGGAGTGCTTTCTTGCGCTGTTGCCGGGGCCATATCTTTATTTATAAGTTCACCTGGGAGTTATTCTGTTTGCTGCAATTTATTATCCATCATGAAGGATAAGCGTGATCCTAAGTTTCCGATACTAGCTTCCACCACAAGGAAAGGTACCGCTCTAAACTCTAAAGTTGCTTTTGATTCACCTACTGTTTTGAGTAAGCTTGTTACACCACCGTCATACCACCACACTTCACGTGTTGATTCTACTGGTTCTCATACTGTTTCTGATGAATTTGATGATGCTTCTATTGTTCTTGATGAATCTGGTTCGTTAGGCCCCTTTCCTGATACTCTTGTTGCTAAGTCTAAAGAAATTGAGTTTGCTGAAATCTCTAATGAAAATGTTACTACATATTGCCTCTCCTGAGAAAAGGGGTTATGAAATTAGCTATCCTGATGACGCTTATATTAATGTTGATGATGAATTTATTAGACAATGCATGGACTGTGATAATTCTAATGATCCTGATGCTTTAAAAAAGTTGCTTGAAAAACATGCTATGAAAAACAAATTTGTTTCTGATCCTAAGTTTGCTACTTCTCCTATATGCATTAAAGATGATGATTATGATTTCACTGTTGATCTTTCAATTATATCTAGAGTTGAATCTGAGCCCTTTTGTGTTGTTGAAAATGAGGATGCTATTGAACATATGAATAAACTTGCTTCGCTTAGTTCTTTATTTTCTGATGATAAAAAGATACAGTGTTACTATTTGGTAAGTTATTTCCTTTTTCATTACAAGATGAGGCTAAGGTGTGGTTTAATAGTTTATCCTATGGTTCTATTAAGAGTCCTTATGAGTTGCTTGATGTTTTCTTTGCAAAATATTTCCCTGCTCACATGCAGCATGCAGCTTTACAGAGAATCTACAATTTCAAACAATTGGAGGATGAGCATCTCCCCAAAGCTTGGGGGAGGTTTTTCTCATTACTTAGGGCTCGGCCAAGATACGGTGTACCAAAGAATGAGCTCATTGATATATTTTATAATGGATTAACTGTTGAATCTAGGACATACCTAGATATTTGTGATGGTTGTATTTTCAGGAAAAGGACTGCAGATGAAGCTGAAGAGTTAATGGCTAAAATAGCCCCAAACCATGATGATTGGACTATTCCTGAGCCTCCTCTTTTACCATCACCGAAGAAAAGGGGGAATTTTTTTCTTAAGTCTAGAAGATCTGCAAGAAGCCAAGAAATCAATCAAAGAGAAAGGGATTAAAGTTGAAGATTTTAAGAAGTTGCCTCCAATTGGAACTTTATGTGAGCCTGCCACTCACCCACCTATGGTAGAGGTACACTCTCTTGTTGATTTCAATGCTAGTGATATTCCTTATAGGAAGCCTCCTGATCAATGCTTAGATGAATTTGATAACTTTATTGTTAAACAAACTCATTTTAATTTGCAAGTTTAGGAGCAATTACGTGATAATTCTAGCATCATTAAAAATTTGCATAATGTTTTAGAAAAAACTGCTAACAATGTTAGAGGTCTTGTTAAGCATTTCCATTTGGTTCAAACTCAACTTGGACAAATCACTAAAGTACAAAAAGATTTGCTTGCTGGTGTTCCTACACAAGTTAATAGGCAAACTTGTGGTGTTATAACTAGAGGAGGTACTACCACTCAAGATCCTCTTTACCCTGAAGAACATCCTAAAATAATTGAACAAGAATCTTAGCTGAAAATAATTGTGTGTAACGCCCCGGGATCGGTATTATGTAGACTTGAGCGATTGCCACCAAATCCGCATAATAACGATCCTAGGACGCCCACCAGGCATAACGTGCACGTCGCAACACACACGTTATGCGGGTGGAATTGTGATGATCATTACAATAGTTCTCGATGGAACCCACAAAGAACATATATACAACAACGACTCACCGAGTCAAGAACAACAAAAGGATACAATACAAAGATCCAATTAACAACGGAAGCGAAATAGTATCCGACTACGGATAAGAATACAAATGTGGACTAAGAGTCCTGAAGATAAACGAAGGCACCATATCCCTGCCCAGGCCAAGCCGGAGGGATTCCCAAGCTAACGTCGTCAGACTTCAAACCTGTCGGCTGCATTGGAATAGCATCCCCAAAGGGGTTAGTACTATAAATAGTACTGGCAAGTAATACTCACAAGATATCAAAGCTGGAATTCCGGGGGGAAGAGTGTTAGCGATTGAAGCGGCGGCAAGCAACACTAACAACTGATAGAGACACGCTACAACTTTCGTCTAAAAGAGACAAGGTAAGAGAGCGCATAAGGAACCAACTATTCTAACACCAAACATAACCTATCTAATTCCTTACCCGCTCGTTTAAACCACGAGCAGGAAGCCTAAAGGCACTCACATAGTTGACAAAATTATGGGTTATTATTTAGGTAATCTATCTTACTAGTCAAGTTATAATCATTCGATGCAAGTTGTCTATGATCTTTTTAGCCAGCGCATTTCACCAAGTCGTCCATAACCGCGGACACGGCTTTTCGAAAAGATTTCACCCTGCAGGGATGCACCAATGAAACCACACGCATCGAAACACTCGCTTAGAGGTAAACCGGTGGAGCGTTCCACACAACACTTCCCTTCTCTGCAAACAAGTCCAGGGAGCCACCTAGCTAGGTTGGATCCGCCTAGAAAGTCCGGCCGAAGCTCCGAGGCGGACCTAGCCGATGCGAGAACGGCTTCGGGAGGAACACTCATACGATTGCCCTCCTTCCACACTCGATAAACGAACGATCCGCAAGCCCTACCGTAAGGTAACCACGTAACCATCATTACCTTCACATCAACATCGTCGTACGCGCGCAAATGGAAACACCCGAACTACTTGTGGTACCTGGACAAGTCTGAGGATCCGGTAATAGGTTGCGGGGAGCCCCATAAAACTCCCACATGTGGTTAGTGTGTTCAGTCTTGGATCAGCGGAAAAGAAGTTGGGTCCTAGGCGACACTAGCAGAACAAAACACCACGATTGGCCTTCTGCGGTGCCTTATCTTTAATATATTATTCCCATCGCAACAGAAATTAAAGATTAACATGTGAGTCGAGCCTAGCTATCATATTAGAAAAAGACTAGATAAAGAGATAACAGGACTCAAGCAAAGCACCTAAGCATGCACTATGACTCGGAAGGCTAACAAGGTAATCAAACAACAGGTTAAAAGGATGTGGGGGTGTGGCTTATCATGGCTACAAGGTAAACATGCAAATAGGATCGAGACACAAGCATCGTGACATGAGGCTAGCAAGGAACAAAAGATAGGAGGAGTAAGAGACAGAAAACATGCAAAGATATCAAGTAAGTAGTCCTTGCCTGCAATCCGGTAGAGGTAGCAGAACCTGTCGTTGCTCACATCAACTCATCGTCCTATTCCCGAAGAATCAATGAATACTGGACAACGGAAAAATGCATTTTACACTACGGCAAAAGAACCGGCATGTGGATGATATGTATGCATGACAAATTAAATGTGATCCAATTTTATCCCTAACACATGACAAATCATTTTAAATGGGATCGGTGCACAATATAGATGCACCAGACAAACCCCATAATTAAAGTATGTGGATTTAGTTCAACTAAATGGATAAAGGTGTGATGTTAATTAATTATGCATGATTTTATAAGATACGCATATAGGTATGTATGGATAGGGTTGGGGTCACACATCGGATCGGGGATCTTCGGATTCGGAGCGGAAGTAGTCGACGTCATCAAAGTAGTCGAAGTAGTCGTTCCGTCCGGAGTTGAAGTAGTCGAGGTAGTCGACGTTGTGGAAGTAGTCGTTCAAGGGGCGTCGGAGTTGCAGATCTTGGCATTCCGGTCTTCGGGGTCGAAGGGGTTCACGGCATCGGGGTACTCGGGGATCGGGCACCAGTCTTTTCGGACACGCACGAAGGCGGCCGACACATAACGGACGAGGACTTGACGCACGTCTTCGGTCATCGGGTCGGAGAACTTGTCGGTCCACGAACGTGGCAGATCTTGGTGGGTTTTGGTCTTCGGAGTTCACGATAACGGGGTACTCGGAAGCTCGGGCCTTCGGGTAGAAGAACTTGGCGGAATGGCACGAACACGGAGGGGGCAACGGGACGAAGGCACACTCGGACACAACACCGGGAACGGCTGCACGCACAAAACGGAGGCATCGGGGACGGAAAGCAGTGGGCAGAGCAGCATGGCCGCAGCACTGGTCGAGGCGTCGGGAGGACATGCACGACAAACACGGAGGAACATGGCAAGCAGGGGGCGGGCAGGTGGTGACACGGCCGGCGGCGAGCCGGAGGCACAGCCGACCAGAGGGAAGAGGTGCACCGGCGCGGGAGGAGGAGGCTGGCCGAGACGGAGACGCGCGCGCGGTCACGCAGGGGGCACGGCGACAGGAGGAGGGAAGGCGCGCGCGGCCGGCGTCGGTGCGAGGCGGCTTGGGCGGCCGACGGGGAAGGGAGGCCGGCGGGGCAGGCGGTGGACCGCGGAGAAGCGGCCGGCGCGGCGGCCGATGCGGGCGAGCTCGGCGGCGCCCGGAGAGAGGAGCTGCGCGAGGGCTTGGGGGCGGTGTCCTGGAGGAGAGAGGGAGAGGGAGAAGCAGGGGGCCATCCGGGGAGAGAGGTGGAGGAGCCGGGAAGGCGCGGAGGCGGGTGGTGGAGCGGGATCGAGCCGGGAAGCAGGGGATCGAGCCGGGTTCGGGTGCGGGTGAGGAGAAGGAAGAAAAGGAAAAGGGAGAGAGAAGGAAAGAAAAGGGGAAAAAGGAAAAGAAGGGGTGAAAAAGAAAAGAAAGGGGGTGAAAGGACCCGATCGCGAAAAGAAGGAAAGAGGGAAGGGTGGCTGCAAAAGACAGGGGGTGGGAAAGGAAAACTATCAGGGGGGGAAACCCTAGGGTTTGGAGGTTAGGTGGGCTTTGGGCCGGTTTGGGCTACTCTCTCGCACACTCAAAACCTTTTATTTTCTTTGCATAATAATTTGACAGATTAATTTTTGAAAACGGAGACGACTGTCTCGGTAAAACTTTTCCGACAATTTTAGCAAAATAAAATAGGGTTTAATAAAAATATTTTTTGTTGCCAAAATATGCGATGCGCATGATGCTGATGCCATGATGATGCAAAAGAAAAACAAACAAATCTAATTTGGGGAAAACCCCGGGATATTACATTGTGCTAGTCCTTCTAAAAAGAAAAATAAAAAGAAGAAATATAAAGAGCTAGGAGAGACTAGTGAATTGGAGATTGATAAAGAGCTTGTTGAAAATAATCCTAATGATATTTCTATCTCCGATGCTGAAACCGAAAGTGGTAATGAACTTGGGAATGATAATGATAAAAATAAAGAACAGGAGAAAGAACCTGCACCTCCTGTTGCTAAAAAACATGGTGGAGAAAGAGAGCCATGGGTGCAAAAGCCTATTCTTTTCCTCCTAAATCTCACAAAACTAAAGAGGAAGAGCATTATAATAAATTTTGTGAGTGGATGAAACCTCTCTTTTTGCAAATTCCTTTGACTGATGCTATTAAACTGCCTCCTTATTCAAAGTATATGAAGGATATTGTTTCTAATAAAATGAAAATTCCTAATGAGGAGATCTCTACTATGCTTGCAAATTACTCCTTCAATGGTAAGATTCCTAAAAAGCTTGGTGATACAGGTATACCTACTATTCCTTGCTCCATTAAAAATAATTATGTTAGGACTGCTTTATGTGATCTTGTTGTTGGAGTTAGTGTTATGCCTTTTTCCCTATATAAGAGACTTTATCTAGACAAGCTCATACCTACTGATATCTCTTTACAAATGGCTGATAAATCTACTACGGTGCCCCATTGGTGTTTGTGAGGATTTTCCCGTTAAAGTTGCTAATTGTTTAATCTTAACTGACTTTGTTGTGTTGGAAATGCCTGAGGATGAGAATATGTCTATTATTCTTGGAAGACCTTTTCTTAATACTGCAGGGGCTATTATTGATTGCAATAAAGGAAAGTCACTTTCCACGTCGATGACAAAGAGCACACGGTATATTTTCCCAAGCAGGTTGATAATAAATATGGTTTCAATTCCATCGAAAATATTGAAGCCATCAAGATTGGAGATATTGATTGTCCCATTCTCAAACATCACAAGAAATATGAAACTCTCATGATTGGGACGGTGCCTATAAGGTATGAGGTAACATAGTTATTTGTTAGAATTTGAATTCTTTTATGAAATATAAATTTGGTATGGTGTCAAGACTTGATCAACCTTGTTAACAAACCAATTTTAATTGGATAAAAGAATTTGATTGCCTTTTGTTAAGCCTTTTTCATTTATCTTTATTCTTCTATAATTTTTTATTTTTACATAAAGTTTACACTCTTTTAAATGCTTGTGTTGATTTTTATTCATTTATTTTAAATGCAATTGTGTCCCAAAATAAAATTGCTCGAAAAGTTCCAGAAAAATTACACGAATTTTTATTTGAAAAATTAGCCACATGGGGCCCTGGAGCTGACTAGGGGGACCCACCAGTGGCAGGGGCGGGTCCCACCGACCCGCGGGTGAGGTCCTGGCCACGGTCAAGGGCCGCCCCTGCCCTGTGGAGGGCCCACCAGGTAAGTCACCTTCCTCCTTCCTCCTCTATCCCGAAAAATCACTTTGCCACTTCCCAAACTCGTGTTCTTGCTGCTCTTGCTCAGATTTTTCGATCTCCTTGTTCAGCCCACCATTCTTGTTGAAATTTGGACCAAATCTTCTCCGGTATGTGACTCCTTCACTCCTCCAATTAGAATTTTGATTGGTTTTGTATATGTTGAGTATTTTGCTACTGTAGGTGACTAGTGCTATGAACTTGCAAGCTTGATTTACAGTTTATTAGATGGTTTTGATGCATGTGTTAGTTTTTATAGAGTTGCTATGATGGTTTAATGCACTTTCTATGCTTTATATTCAAGTTTTATGAGGATTGTTTGAAAATTTCAGAAAAAGAGAAGATGCCCAAGTTTAATATAGGTGGGATTTTTAAGAAGAAGGAACCCTCTTTTCGTCGAGAGACGAGGGGCTCAAGCTCTAACCCACCAATGAGACCCTCATACAACGAAGATTTGGAGGAAGTTGGTGTGATTGAGCTAGGTCGAGATCGGGTGTTTGTTCATCGATGTACCCATGTGCTGAATTCCTACACTCAGCAGGTATACTCGATGAAGTTACTAGCTTAATTACTAATGCACACTTGAGAGTTATTGTGCTTGTGGAGAGGCCCCAATATCTGAAGCTCACTAACATATTCGTGCAAAGCTTTAATTTTATTGACGATCAGTATAGCCCTAGTGTGGAGTTCATGCTTTATGAACGGCCTTGGAGAATGGAACTGTTTGAGTTTCGCAGGGCTTTAGGTGTGCCGGCTACGGGGCTCACTAACAGGATGAATGAGAATCCTCGATACCTCAGGGAGCTCTATGCCCATCTTTGTCATGACGACTGAGGGAGTCAACACGTGGTAAATTTGGGAGTATTCAGTTTCCCGCTGTGAGGTACTTTGGCTACATCATAGCTCGTTGTGTCCTTGCTAGGCACAACACCAGTAACATCTCTAGCCCTGATATCGCTATTTTAGCTGCAATTGATGGTGATACAACGTATAATATTGGTGCTCTTATTGCTCATCGTCTTAGCACTAATAATAAGAGGGACCTATTTATGGAGGCATCATTGCCTCAATCATGCTTTCTTTTGCTAGGTTGCCTGCTAGAGAAGATGATATTGAAATGAATGTTGCTAGGCTAGACCTTGCTACAATGAAGTCCCACCTGTTTATTACTCATGATTCTACTTTGGAAAATTTGCAGTACAGGTTGTTGTTTGCCTTTGATTTGGATAACCCTCGCTTTGTGAGAATACCCGCTCATGTTTTGTTTGATATTGTTGCTAGGGATGGATACTCGTTTCCTGATGAGGTGTTGGACCAGTACCTCGTAGCACTAGCCCCTCGAGGAGGAGCTAGAGGAGGAGCCGCAGGATCTGCAGTGGCAGCCCCAGGCAGGCGCCAACTGGGGCGCACCGCCACCGTGGTAGCCGTTCCCAGCTTAGGCCAAAAGCCTAAGCTTGGGGGAGTACGTGTTTCTCACCAACATGTTTTTCATTTCGTTCACTCATTGATAGTATGTCGGTGTGTTCGTTGTCTCTTTGTATATTCATTTGTTGTCATTTTATTCTCTTTGTTGTGTTTGTTCTTTTCGATTTTATTACTTTCTTTCTTTTGCTCTTTTCGTTCATTAAAAAGAAAACCCAAAAATATTTTTCTCTTTGTTTGCTTTTCTAGTTCTAAAAACAAAAAGACCAAAAATATTTTCTTTAGCTTCTTGTTTGGTAGTTTCTTTGTTCTAGTTGCTTCTTATAAAACCGAAAAGGACAAAAAGATTTCTCTCTCGGCCTTTGCGTCTTTCTTATCACTAATTGAAAAACACAAAATTATTTTCTCTTCTTCTTTTTATTGTATAGTTGTTGCAGAGTTCAGCTCACGTTCGTGGTAACGCTTGCACACTTCTATTATCTTCATATCTTTCTGTTGTGTAAGTGACAAAGCAATAATGACGATATTTGGCGAAGCGGACGTGATAAGAAGATTTGGTATGAACTCTATTTGTTTTCATTTTTGTACAGATGTTTATCCGCATGCTCATATTTTAGCTTGTCATGTTAGATTGTTGTGCAAATAGTATTGCTTAGTAGTTCATGTTTTCTTATGATTGGTCTCAACTTGCTAGGAGTAAACATTTTGTCATGTAGACATAAGCATGTTCTGTTCTGTTTATAATATGGTATGGTGAAGTGGTATCCTCTTGTGAATATTTATTTGGATTGACTTGGCACATGCTCACATATGTTAAGACTAAAAATACAGTTTGTTTTGCCTAGCTGATCTATTGTGTTTTAGAATGCAAGTATCACTCTTATGCTTTATTCGATGATCATTTTGTCGCAAAGCATGATAATGACAGTTGTTGCTCTCAGTTGGTCGCTTCCCAGTGTTTTGCTAGCCTTCACCTGTACTGAGTAGGAACTCTACTCGTGCATCCAATCCCTTAAGCCAAAAGTATTCCATGAGAAGTCCACTATATCTTCCTATAAATGGTATTTCACCGTCATTCCAAGTAAATTTGTCATGTGCTACCTTTAAAACTTTCAAAATACTCTCTTTTTGTGTTTTTGTTTTTAGCTCATGAGGAAGTGGTAGAGGAGTTTGTTATACCCCAGGTTGAGCAAAGTTATTCCCCCCACTTTCACGCGATGAGCATGGAATGCGTGCTCATTTAAATTTGCAAGAGAGCTGGCAAGAAACCCCGTGTCTCATGAAAATATAAATATAACCCACTACATCTCCTTCACACATAATACTCGAGAAATCGGCAACCTATGGTTAGTGGAACAAAAGGAGAACGGGGAGTGTAATCATTCCTCTAATTATTCAGCCACTCTCAAAAGTCTTAAAGCTTTGCTTGATATGGGTGACTAATTGATTTCTTTGCTATCAATCGTTGACAAAAGCATACACTTCCCAAAATCATCTTACTTCTGTCTTTAAAAACTAAAAAGCAGTAGCACATGATTAATCCATGCTTCCCTCTTCGTAGGGCCTATCCATTATTTTTATGTTGGGTCTCCATCTTTTTTTGGGCACCTTCTTTGAGAGCATAGTTGCCATTCTGAGTATAATGTGCTTTGTCCCAAAATATTATTGATTGAAGTATGAATGCGATGCTCTTCATTTCTGAAACTTGCACATCTAGTCTCTATTTAATATTTTAGAGGTGCTCTGCATTTATGTTTTGTTGTACTAAAGGGGCAAGCGAGAGATATCACTACACCATGTTTTATTATTTGCATTGCATTGGTGATAATGGTTACATCTTCAAAAAAATCTTATTAGCATGTTGTGTTCCTCTTATGAGTCTTCATAATTGCTTAAGCTTTATTATTGTCATAGCTTCTCTCATGTACTTGTTAAACCATTGATCATAGCATAAACTTCTGCATATCAAATGAAGCAAATATGTTTGTCAAAGTTTTCTTTTCTCGCGTTCAGTTTGTCAATGATATCCCACAAGTATAGGGGATCACAATAGTCTTCGCGGGTAGTATGACCCAATTTATTGATTCGACACAAGGGGAGCCAAAGAATTCTTAGAGGTCTTCGCAGCTGAGTTGTCAATTCAGCCACACCTGGAGAAGCACAAGTAACACAACAAGGGTGAAAGTAGCAGTGATTTGAGAACATTAGTAACAGTAACGCGAAAGCAATGATGGTGGAAAATGGACCGGGGTTCATAGTTTCACTAGAGGTAACTCTCTTAAGCAAGTAATCATGCATTGGGTGAACAAAATTACAGTTGGGCAATTGACAGAATTGCACTAATTAGTTATGACAAAGAAACCTAGTTAATGAATCATACGTAGGCATGTGTTCCATATATAGTTGTATCTGCTCGCCATGAGAATTCGCATAAGATCTTTTGTCCTACCATCCGGTTTCTGCCGGGCCAATTAAGGAACGTATGGTAATTAAGGTGCTCCTTTTAATAGAGCACCGAAGCAAAGCATTAACACTCGGTAAACACATGTAATCCTCAAGTTACAGTTCATCCCCATTGATATCCCAAGTTATCACCTTTGGGGTCGCCGGTTCAAACAAGTAACAGGTGCATACAACTTGTAGGTACGATCTAAGCAACAATTATATTCATGCAAACATAACGAGCCCAAATCTAAGATCATGCCACTCGTGCACTAGTGACAAGCATTAAGCACAACAAGGGTGCAACAACAACAATTCATAAACATAGTTGACTCATCATAATGTAACAATTCATCGGATCCCAACAAACACAACACCGATTACTTAAAGGTGATCTTGATCATGTAGGGCAGCTCACAAGATCTAAACATGGTAGCACAAGGGGGAGAGAGTACCAACTAGCTACTGCTACAAACCATAGTCCATGGGGGGACTACTCACAACTCATCCCTGTAACGCCCCGACCCCTTCCGGGGAACTAGGCATTCTACCGGGGAAGGCCGGCGAGCGGGCGTGGTTAGACCTTTACAATGCATGAGGCTTACTCAAGGACCATCAGTGTGCGGAAGGACAGGTTCAGCGCTCCCAGCGCCCTGCCCCGCGGCCACATCCTAAACACCACCATCCTCGTTTCTTTTTCCACCCACACCACACACGCGCAAATGGAAATAGCAAACTAGAGGACCCTTGACAAGCCCCTCACAAATTATTCGGTCAGTAAGGCGCCCATACACCCACCAATGGAAGCACGCTCGGTTCTTGGTTCTAGCTAAAAGCACTCTCAGCCTAGGCGGCAAGAATGAGGCAAAACACCCTCCCCGAGGGCAACTCATCCAAGCCTTTAGCAATTTAATTAAGCATCACATATATCCACCATGCCCGAATCATTCCATCCACATCAATAATTATGGAATTCAACAACGGACATAACTAGTATTTCAACTAGGCATTTCTAAGCATGGCTAAGCATGTAACCAAATTATGAATCGTATCCGGCCAACATATCAACACTAAGGTTCATAGGTAGGGATACATGTGATTGGCTCGGGGAAGAACATGCAATCATAGGAGTCTCTATATTTTGATCAAAGAAACATTTGAATCGCATGCAATAATATGGTGGATAAAATAAGTTTATAAACCATTAGGATGCTAGAATGCCTAGAAGGTTAGGTTATCTCTTGCCTTGCTGCCGGGGTGCATAGTACTGCTCGTCGGGGTAGTTATCGTTAACCTCGACTCCGGAATCTATCGATACCCAAAGAAATACAAAGAACACATAAATCACATGAACACAAGGTGCAATGCGCAATCACAATGATGACATGTCCAGTTGATGCCAAGATAATATCAGTTAATTTATTTAACAAATTAAATGGAGTTCCAAATAATTAGTGCAATTATTTGGGCACAACTCCATATTTATCTTAGTGACCACATTACTTATAAATCATCACATTATTAGAGAAGTGGCTCAATATGCATGAACATGACATGAAAGGGTAGGGTTGGTCATTCCGATCATATTGGTACTTTATTTGTAATTTTCGGAGCACCGATGAATAAATAGCAAATTAAATAAATAAAAGAATTTAATTCATTTAATCAAATTATGAATAATATCAAATAAGAATTTGTGATCATGACATGATATCAACATGGTTGAGTAGCATTTGACAAGTTGATCATAGTGATAGTTTATTCATAATTTTTGGATCAATATTTATCGAAATATAATTTTTCCCAAATTTAGGTCTCATTTTTATCATTTTAGGAAATCATAAAAGAACAGCAAGAATATAACTTCAAAAGAACATTTCAATTGTTCCAATAGGTAGAGTTTGTCTTTCTGATCAAATGGGTATTTTATTTGTTAAATTTGGACCAATATTTGAAAAGTTATTAAAAAAAATGGCAAAATGCATATGGATGCTATGATGCAAACATGGAAACAAAAGTGGAAAAATTCTTCGTATTTTTCGTTACCAAGTTAGGGCTGTTACAATCCCGGAGGTAGCGGTGGCGATGAAGATGGCTCCGGGGGCCAATCCCCGTCCCGGCAGGGTGCCGGAACAGGATCAATCTGGCCCCCAAAACTTGTCGGTGATGGCGGAAGAGCTCTGTATCGTATTTGGGAAAATCCTTCGGGGGTTAGGGTTTTTTTGTCGGGTATGATTTTATAGGTGTCGGACGGGGCCGAGGGGTGCCCCACAGGACAGGGGTGGGTCCTGGCCGCGGGTCCAAGGGGACCACAGCCAGGGGTCGCCCATGGCATGTGTGGGTCCCCCGAAGCTGTCCTTCGGGCTCCGGTCTTCATTTGTTCAATAAAAAATCCCTGTAAATTTCGTCCAATTCCAAGAATATTTCTAGAAGTAACTTTCTGCAACAAAAACAACACAAAAATAGGGAACTAGCAGTGGGCATCTTGTCAATAGGTGAGTCCAATAAAATGTCTTAAAATGATATAATAAGATGACAAAAACATGTGACAATGACATAAGACAAGCATGGATCAATAAAAAATTATGGATACGTTTGACACGTATCAGTCAACTGAATTGCTTGAGAACAAGCAACAAGCTAAGCTTGGGGGAGCTGATACGTCGCAAACGTATCTACTTTTCCAAACACTTTTGCTATTGTTTGGCCTCTAATTTGCATGATTTGATTGGAACTAAACCGGACGGACGTTGTTTTCAGCAGAATTGCACTTGGTGTCTTGTTTTTGTGCAGGAATAAAAAGTTCGCAGAAAATTCCCGAAAAATTGGAAAAAGTAAATTTTAAGGAAACAATCCACGGTGCCAGGAGGGCTCGCGGAGGGGCCAGCCCAGGAGCAGGGCGGGACCAGCCGTGTGTGGCCCATGCGCCGCGGCCAGGGGCGGCCCCTGGCCCTGGAGCATCGCCTACTGGTGCCCTTTCGGATATAAGGTCCCCTGACCTAAAACGGCGACCCCCCGACCACTTTCTCCAGAAACATTACGAAGCTCCACCACCACCTCGAAACCCAAATTCGAGGTCCAGGATCGCTGTTCCGGCACCCTGCCAGAGTGGATATCATCACCATCGTCACCGCCAACGCCTCTTCATCAACCATCCATGATTGCCCCATACATGTGTTAGTAGTTCCCTGCTGTAGGCAAGGGGATGGAAGGGATTGAATAAGATCATTCATGTAATTCGATGCTAGATTGTTAGGGCATGATGCCTAGTATGCTCTATTTGTGTTAATCGTCGTTGTTGCAACTAGTTGTTCTTAATGCTTGACACTAGGGCCCGAGTGCCATTATTTCCGATCTGAACATGTTATGTTTTCATGAATATAATTTTTTTTGGATCAAATCTACTAGTTGTATGCACCTGTTGTTGTCCGGAACCGGCGACCCCAAAGTGTCAGATTGGGGTATCAAAGGGAAAGGGTAGCAACTTGAGGATTACATGTATTCACCATGTGTTAATTCTTTGCTCCGGTGTTCTATTAAAAGGAACACCTTAATTGCCATTAGTTCCATTATTGGCCCGGCTGAAACCAGATGGCAGGACAAAAGATGTCGTGCAAGTTCTTACTGCATGCACGTACGGCTAAATTGGGAGTACATGCCTATGATTGATTGATACTTGGATGCTTTACTATTATTTGTTCGCATTGTGCCCTGTTATAATTATTACATGTGATATCTTATTCATGCAACGCCCGTCTATCCGTCCCTATGCCTACGGTCTTTTAACCCTACTGTTTACAACCGTTGCTTTTGCCGTCACCATTGCTACTGTGATTTTACTGTTGTTGTTACTGTTCTACTACTACTTTTACATCACCGTTACTACTGATAAATTGTGCCAAGTGAGTTCCTTTTCAGGTGTGATTGAATTGGCAACTCAACTGCTAAAGCTTATAAATATTGTTTGCCTCCGCTTGTGTCGAATCAATAAATTTAGGTTTTATTACCCGCGAAGACTACTGCGATCCCATACACTTGTGGGTCATCAACGCTTTCTTGAACCTTGCCCATATAGTCAATGTATCAAAAGCTCCGAAAAACTTAGTGGGAAAATATAAATAAAGAGAACATGTATATGTATCATTCATGTTGTTGGAATTTCCTCATAAAAAATTTTAATGTGAGAAACATTAAAAAAACTGACATAAGGAAAAAGAGTATAGTGCACTCAACATCAAGTTGAGTACTCGATAATCTGGATCGAGATTCACGGATGAGGGTGTGAAGAATCCCCGCTAAGTCTTGCATCTCTCTAAATCTCATCGTGCTGATTCCACAGACGCACACCTCAAATGAGTATGATGGTAATGATTTAGTGAATAGATCATCAAGATTTTCCCACGACTTGGTATGCAGGATCCACACCTCGTTCATATTTCGCATCTCATACATATAGAAGAACTTGGGGTTGATATACTTTGTGAAATTACTCACATAACTCCACTACACTTGTCCAATACAAACTACGTAAACTTCATACATAACGGTGGGTGTAACACCCCAAACTTTGGAATGTTTTAAAAATCACAAAAATTAAAATTTTTTATTATTAGATAAAGAAAGTCTCCAAAAATCAAGAAAACACTTTATAAAGTATTATATTGAAATCTTCAAGCGTATTTTATTTTAAATATTCCTTTATCCTTTGTTTTCAAGTTTTGGAAATAAAATAATTATTTTGATATTTATAAAGCCCATGATTAAATGGGTATTTGTATTTAAATGTATTTACCGAAATCTCTTTTATAAAATGTTTTAGACTAAATTATTTTATTATGAAAATGAGTAATTATTTTGAATGATATTACTCATACACTACTAGGAAACAGGCTATCAGTGGCGCACCTTTTCACGATTCTGTGGCGCATCCCTGGAAATAGTGGATGCGCCACTAAATCCTCGCCACTAAAATATATTTCTGTGGCGCACGCCGGTGGTGCGCCACAGAAATGCCAAATTCTGTGGCGCATCCCAGCACCGTGCGCCACAGAAATATTTTAGTGGCGCATCCCACCTTGGTGCGCCACAGAATTTTTTTTGAATTTCAAAAAAAAGGGCGGCCAGATCTAGATCCAGATCTGGATCTAGATCTGGCCGCCGGAATTTCGCCGGAATTTCGTCGGAGCTCGTCGGAGACCGTGTTGCCGTGGGTGGAGGAAGGGGTCGTCGGAGGTCACCGGATGAGGTCGCCGGAGTGGAGGAGGAGGTCGCCGGAGTGGAGGCCGAGGTCACCGGAGTGGAGGAGGAGGTTGCCGGTGGTGGAGGAGGTCACCGGAGGTGGAGGAGGAGGTCACCGAAGGTGGAGGTCGTCGTGGTTGAGGTCGTCTGGGTTGTGGAGGTGGTCGCCGGGGTGGTGAGGAGGTCGCCGGAGTTGTGGAGCTCGCCGGAGTTGTGGAGGAGGTCGCCGGAGGTGGAGGTGGAGGTGGAGGTGGAGGTGGAGGTGGAGGTGGAGGTGGAGGAGGAGTAGAGAAGATGTGGAGTAGAGGAGAAGAGATGGAGGAGGGAGGAGAAGGGGAGAGAAGTGTAGAGGAGAAGGGAAGAGGAGAAAGAAAGAGGAGAAGTGGAGAGAGAAGTGGAGGGAGAATTGGAGGAGATGAGGAGAAAAGGGGAAAAGAGAGGGAGATGAGGGCGCCAGCGGGATTCAAATTTCGAATCTCACAATTCTGTGGCGCATGGGCTAGACATGCGCCACAGAATTTTTTTTTCCTTTTTTTGAATTTTTTTTGATTTTGCTGGGAAAGTTCTTTTGTTGCCCGTAACTTTTTTTTTGTTTGGAATTTGAGGATTCTGTGAATGGCTGACCGGGTAAACCCTTGTGGGATCGAATCCGAAATTTTCTCTAGTTTTTTTTAAGGTATTATACGCATTTTTTCGACGTCGTATGCAAAAGTTATGGCCAATTTAATATTTCTTCACCTACTATTGGAAAAAAGGTCAAAATGTGTATTTCAAATTTTTCCTACAAACTAGACCCTAAACCTTCCATATATCTAAAAGGATTTTATTTTTTGAATTTTTTATCATTTTCTTTCCCTACGTGCAAAACTAAAAAGGCGATCCACGGGGGGGGGGGGGGGGGGGGGGGTGCGTGGGGTGAAAAAATGCTGCACAATTCTGTGGCGCATGGAACCACATGCGCCACAGAAATGTCACTTTCTGTGGCGCATGTGGACCCATGCGCCACAGAATTGTGCAACCCCTAATCATTGGTGCCGGGCCCACCATATTTCTGTGGCGCATCTGGCCAGATGCGCCACAGAAATGTACATTTCTGTGGCGCACCTTGCTCCATGCGCCACAGAAAAGGCGGCGTAGGATGCAAGCCAGCCGTTGGTTGTGGGGCCCACAGAATTTCTGTGGCGCATGGAGGAAGGTGCGCCACAGAATGTCTTCTTTTAGTGGCGCATGTCCTCCAGATGCGCCACAAAATTTCTTCTTTTAGTGGCGCATGGAAACTGGTGCGCCACAAAAAAAAATTTAGTGGCGCATGAAATATTGGTGCGCCACAAAATAGCATCCCACCTATAGCTAGTTTCCTAGTAGTGATAGTATTTTATGGTTTTTATTGGAAACAAAAGGAGATCATAAACCTTATTCTTATAAAGCTATCAAATATGACTTGATAAATTATTTAAATTCTACAAATATTAAAAAAAAGGTTTCAAAGTATTTTTTCAAACTCGTTTAAATTATGAAAATTGATTTCATTTTATTCTATAATGAAAAGTAGTACTATTTGTTTTCTGTGGTTTTTATTTGAACAATTTTGGCAAGGTATTTCAATATTTTATATAGCCCATGATTAAAATGAGTATTTGTATATAAAGGAATTGCTAAACTCTATTTTATAAAATGCATGATCAGTATTAAATAAAAATGGGTTATAATATTAATTATATTGCTCATATTATTTTTCTGGAAATTATGTGAGTTAAAAAGGAATATATAAAACCCTATTTCATGAAATGACATAAAGGTGTCAAACAGGCCTTTATGCAATATTAGATTATTCAAAGATTTTGAAATTGTTTGGAAAAGCGTACAAAGTATTCAAAATCATTATTCTGTTTTTACAATTTTTTACAATTTTTTACAAATTACTTGACTTGATTTGGAGGCCTAAATCTAAAGTTATAAAAGAAAACAGAAAATAGAAAATCTTTGTTTTCGAATAAAATCGAAAAGGCCGCCAGCAACCCTTTCGGCCCATGGCCAGAAGCGGCCCAAAACCTATCCATCGCGCGCGTAGATGCCAGCCCGACAGCAGCCCAACACTCCGTAGCAGCCCGCCTCCCTCTCTCTTTCCTCTTCTGTCTCGCTGACAGGTGGGACCCGCGCTGACGCAAGCGATGACGTCAGTAGCTTCAACCCCCAGCGCAAGCAAAACCGTCATGTGTCGAAATCGATCTCCGAATCCAAATCCGGCCGATTTGGACATGGTTTGTTGTGTTCTTCGGCGTTGATATAATCCCCTCGACCTCCTCCGTTTTTTTCCCTCAAAAACCCTAGCAAGATCGCCGCCAGGCTGCCCGTGCTCGAGCTCGCTGTCCCGCCATTGCCGCCGGCAAGATCTCCAACCTCCGGTGGATTCCGACAACCTCAACTCCGCTCTCTCGCCCCTTTCGCTTTATTTCTTCATCGCCATTCGTTTTGACACGCTCGGTGAATTTTCCTATCGCCAGATCGTCGAGTTCGTTCTCACCCGAAGCGAGCCGCCGCTACAGCCAACTCTGACGAGCAATATATGGAGGATCGGAGCTCGTCGGACTTCGCCCCTTCACCACCGAGACCGCCTCGTCACCCTGATCACTGTGGTAAGCTCCGACCGTCGCCGAACCCCGTAGAACACCGGGAACGCGCCTTGCCGCTCTGTCGCCGCCTTCCGCGGCTGTGGTCCAGTGACCTAGCGCCGCGCGGTGTGGGTTCTTCGATCTCGACCATTAGATCTGATCCGTACGGTGTAGATTAGATCTGTTAACCGAAGGGGTATCAGCGAATCAGGGACGGCCACGTGGTCGCGCAGTCAGCAGCTCAGTCAGCACCCCGTCAGCGCCACGTCGCCTGCCTAATTTTCTGGAATTTTGCCAAATTAATTTAATTTGGCAGTTTTGCAGAAAGACCCCTATAATTCAAAACCATCATAACTTCTCAACCGTTTGGGCCAATTTAACAAACTTTATATTTTTACAAACATCTTGACATGTAGATTATTATGACACTATTAGTTTTCTCTTTTGCCTAGCTTAAAATTATTCAAATTTCAAATGAGTGATTAGAGTAATTTTGTCATAACTTTAAATATATAAACTATTTTAAATTGGTTTCTTTTGGAAAATGATCTAAAATTATGTCCTTTGTTCAGTAGAACCAAAACCTAATTTTGTTAGAACCATTCCACCAAATGAATGTTGATTTTGTCTTAAAATCAATTTATAACTTGTGTTGCAAACATTAACCTAGTTTGTAATAAACCCTTATGACCAAATTCAGTATGTAAACAATACAGATACCTTTGGAACACCACTCTAACCTATTTAAATTTGAAATATTCAAATTTGACTCTTGACCACCCCTTGAACTTTAATGGAAAGCCTCAACCTAAATGCATTGATTCTTTTTGTATATTGAATCATGTATTAAAACCTGGACCATCAACCTACTTACCTTTGTTACTATCCATGTTTGTTCTTATGTTTGTATTATTTGATTGTTGTATTGTTTGTTTATTGTTATTTGTTCGTACTATATAGATTGAACGGAGAGCTACGAGTTACGTTGAAAAGAGTGTGTGAGCAACGACAACTTTCAAAAGGCAAGTGATACTCCTGCATAAATGACCTATTATTTCATTATATATTGCACTGTAGCCTATTTCAGTAGTTTGCATGATAAGATTATCACTGTTATCTATATATGCTATGCAAACCTGTTAGGATAGCCACATGACTAGTTGATTAGTGACCTACTTAATTTAGTGGAATTGCTTGCTGCAAAAATGAATTGTTTTATTGTAGTTGAGTTAAGAAAAATTCTACTAAATTAATGAACTACCTAGGTGGTATTGGTCCGTATGATGGAGGCGAAGTTGAGTGGCTATTCAGGCCCATCTTATGGGTGAACCTGAATACGTGCACTTGTGAAAGGCCACCTAGGGTTTGAGATTAATGTCACACCGTGTTTGTTTGCCCGACCGTGCAACCACTAGTCATATGGGCTCTGTCTGGACGGAGTATGTTGTGTGGACCTGGGTCAGTGAGATCTGATGATGTAGAGGGGTAGGACGGCAGTGATCTCGCTAGGTACCATGGGAAAACACTTCTGAAAAGTCTCATCTCGATCTTCTCCTTTTCTTCTCACAAATTGAGTGATTAGGAAGTTTGGGCTGATTGGGTCTTGTGGGGAAAGTGCCACAAACTCTCGAGAGTATTTAAAACTAAGATCTTAGCTGTGTCCTTGGTAATGGACAATCACGAGTGACCAAATAAGGATGTCGACAGAAGATCTCTTCATTCCAATTACAGAAATAAAACTTGATGGGTGATCCCGGGTAATGAGACACTGTATGCGTTCCATGGGAGTGTCTCATATTGTTAAGTCGAGAATAAAATGCTTTACGACAAGTTGGACAAAATTGGCTTTATGCAACTAGCCTTGAAACTCCACCAGCCAGATATGCATGTACTCCCTCCGTTCCATAATGTAAGTCTTTTTAGCATTTCTCTTTCCATCCGTATCTAGACATGTTTTAGTGCAAGATTCATTTGAACCTTACACTAAAACATGTCTAAATATGGATGGAAAGAGAAATGCTAAAAAGGCTTACATTATGGAACGGAGGTAGTAGATATTAGGAGTTTGCCTTTATGCGTCCACAAGTGTCACTTGCTAGTACAATTCAAATTGTACTGACCAATTTTTTGCTGCAACGCTTTTACTGTTGCAGGTTGTTCCGACGACAAGTAAGGAACGATATAGGTTTCGAGTCGGCAACCAACATGTCTGCCTGTGGCACATGAAGATGATGAGGCTTCTTGCTATTTATGTTTTCCGCTGCTGAACTTTGTAATATGCTAGCCTTGGGCTATGCAATTTGTAATAATTTATGCTTCCGGATCTTCGATGTAATAGATAATTGACGCATTTGCATGATATTACATCTTAAACTATGGCTAGCTATTCGATCCAGGGACTAGCACAGAACACAGGGATCTTGGCCTTTATTTAAAAGGCGAGGTCGCTACAGATGGTATCAAAGCACTATGTTGCCTGTAGGTTCGAAACCCTTAGGTTTGGTTAGTAATACTAGGTTGACCCTTCCTGCTAAATTTGAAACTCAATTTATTTAATTAAAGTTTTTTTGATCTAATTATTTTTTCTTGTAAATTCTTACCATGTTCATTTTGAATCTAATAAATCTCTTCTCTTCAATTGATAGATGGGAGAATACACCAAGATTTCCTATGTTGGTGTGATGTCCGAGCACGCCTTTGGTAGACAGCTATTTGAGCTTGTGGAGCAACTGTGGCTTCCCTTGCCTTATTTCAAGGGAAGAGTGGTGAACAACAATGTGCCCGGCGTGGAACGATGGGAAGTTCGCACCATCATGAGGGCTGATCTTACTACACCAGACTTCGAGGCTGTGGATTACACCAAGACTTACCCGACTTGGGAGGAGGGAATCAATACAGCGATGCTGGACCTCATGTCTCGTCTGTGCTACACTCACTCCGAGGACATCCCGGTGGGTTCCTATTTTCGCAACTTTGGAAAGAGGGATGAGAATGGAATTCCTATGAAAACTAATGGAGATAGGCTGAACATCCCCACAATTGAGAAGCATATAGAGGATATGGAGTACTATGCCTTCGATATGGAGAAAAGAGTTCACATGGAGATGACGCTACCTGACCAAGCCAAGGAGGTCATTGAGATCCAAACCCCGGAACTCTAGGCGCTGCATAATCTCACTGGGCATATGGAAGAAAACATCCATAAGTTGCAGCAACAGAACATGGAGAAGGATAACCTGATAGCAGCACTTCAGGCGCAGCTCAACCCACCTCCACCGCCACCGCCTGCCGATGATGATAGTGATGATGATGATGAAGACGGTAATGCGGGAAATGGTGCTGAACAGGCACAGGTGCAAGAGGAAGAAGAAGAGGTGATCCAGGACATCTCGAGCGATGAGGAGGACACACCTGCAATGAACACTCACAAGAAGAAGCGCAAGTGCACGAACTCGCGGGAATACATCAAGCGCTTCAAGATGTGATTAGAGAGACCACCAATTATCTTAGTACTGTTATGCAAGATTTGTTTAGTATCGTTATCGTTTTAAAGTATTGACCTATCAAAATGTGATATGTCAGTACTAGTGTGTTTGTTTTAAAACCTATATCGTGTTCACTAAGCTTTCAAAACCTTAAATTTCAGATTTTATAAAAGTTTGCTTGTTCTTATTGATTGATTGGTTGTTGTTTGTTTGTGTTTGAACCCTGTTGCTTGATATTTGTTAGATGTTGTTTGTAAGATGAATTGCCTTGATTAGCTGTGTTTGGGTAGGAGTATATATCTTAGATCTTTCTATCTCTACTCATCCCTGCTAAACCAAACCAGATGTCTCACCCACATGCCAACTACGACGAAAATGATGGCCACCTCGAGATACCATATGCAATCCAGTTGCTAGCAGAAGCTCATGCTCAGTGCCTCAAGTAATGAAACAAAGTCAAGCCAACAACCCCAATAAGGAGTTTCCCATAGGAATGCAAAAGTGGTTAGATAACCAGACTCAAATGGTGCAGATGATGTCCCAGATCATTGCCAACAATAATATTAACAAATGAGAACCACATACACACTATGACAACATGGTTTTCAATTGAGATGTTATGAAAGGACATCGAGCCTGTAAAATCTGTGGAGAAATAGGACACCTATGTTGGGAATATGCCCTAGAGGCAATAATAAAATGGTTTATTAGCATATTCATGTTTATGATAATAGTTTATTCTCCATGCTATAATTGTATTAATTGGAAACATAATACATGTGTGGAATATAAACAAACATGTGTCCCTAGTAAGCCTCTACCGGACTAGTTCGTTAGTCAAGAGATGGTTAGAGTTTCCTAACCATGGACTTGTTATAGTCACTTGATAACGGAGTCATATCATTAGGAGTAATGATGTGATGGACAAGACCCGATAATAAAGAGTTGCAATTGATCGTGTCACACAGTTTCATTGCCAACACTTTTAGTATATGCCAAGTATAGTTTCCTTAGACCATGAGATTATGTCACTCCCGTTTACCGGAGGAATACTTTGTGGACATCAAACGTCACTTCGTAACTGGGTGATTATAAAGGTGGCTTTCAGGTATCTCCGATGGTATTTGTTGGGTGACATGAATCAAGAGTGGGATTTGTCCTTCCTTGTGACGGAAAAGATATCTCTAGGCCCTCTCGGTAATATAGCATCAGAAAGGTTGCAACCATGTGGTTAAGTGTTAATCACAGAGATCCTATATTATGGACGAGTAAAGAGAATTTGCCAGGTAACGAGATGAACTAGATATGGAGATATCGACGATCGAATCTCGGGCAAATTAAATATCGGTGAGACAAAGGGAATCGTATACGAGATTAAGAATCTCCGGCATCGTGGTTCAATCGATAAGGAACTTCGTTGAATATGTAGGAGTCAATATGGGCATCCCGGTCCCGCTATTGATTATTGATCTGATCATGTCTGCATGTTCTCGAACCCGTAGGGTCACACACTTAAGGCTTTGATGTAGCTATTGTTTTAGTGAGATAAGTAAATGGTGTAATAAAATGTTGATTCGGTGTCTCGGATGAGATCCTAGATATCACGAGGAGCTCCGGAAGAGTCCGGAGATGAAGATTCTAGAAGGTTCCGGAAGGTTCCAGAGGGCCCCACCTTGGGGGGGCACAAACCTAGGAGGCCCACATGGCTTAAGGGGAGGTGCAGCAGCCCACTTGGGCTGGCCGCACCCTCTCCCTAAAGGCCCATGCGGCTGGCCCATGTGGGAGGCACCCAAAACCCTAGGGGGCCGACTTGGGGAACAAGTTCCCTCAAGCCGCCGGCCCTAGGACTTGGAGGAGGGGCCAAGGCAGCCCCCCACGCCTATATAAAGGGGAGGGGAGGGCTGGGGCATGGCACCCCATACCCTAGCCGCCGGCCTCCCTCTCCTCCCTCCTCTCTCTCTCTCTCTCTCTCGTACACGGCTTGGCGAAGCCCTGTCCGCGGGAAAACCTCCACCATATCCACCACCACGCCGTCGTGCTGCTGAGATCTCATGAGCCACTTCCTCCTCGCTTGCGGGATCAAGGAGAGGAAGTCTTCATCGAGCTGTACGTGTGGATACCGCGGAGGCGCTGCTCGTGCGGTGCTCCATCAGATTGGATCTCGGATCGGATAATACATCTCCTCGCGACTAGATGAGTCTAGTTGCGGGGATCGACTAGCCAACCCCTGCACCGACAAAACGCGTTTGTTCGATCTTCAAGGGTAAGAGATTGGATATCACCTTCGCTACCTTCGTCTAATAGATCTAGATCCTTGGGGTTTCTTCCGCTTGTTTCGTAGGAAAAAATTTGTTTTCTATGCAACGACCCCATCAGTGGTATCAGAGCCTACATCTATTCGTAGATGTTGGTGCGATTAGAACATAAGGAGTTGTGGGCGTTGATATTTTATGTTGCTACCTTCTCGCATGCACTTTGCGTCTTTGCGGTATTGTGAGATTGAAGTGGCCCATACCAACCTTACTCGTCAACGCACGAGAGACCGGTTCCACGACAGACATGCAACTTGTATTGCATAAGTGGCTGGCGGGTGCCTATTTCTCTTACTCTAGTGAAGATGCAATTTTCAATGGAAGGCCTTTCAAAAGGATGAGTATATAAGCAACTACTATATCACCGTTGTGGTTTTTGCGTAGATTAGAACGGTTCTATCTCGTTGACCCAAGCCACGTAAAAATTGCATAAACAAAGTAGAGGACGTCTAACTTGTTTTTGCAGAGGGGGTCATGTGATGTGGTATGGCCAATGTGTGATTTGTGATAATGTATGCAATGATCTTGTTTGTAATCTTTCACGACTTGCATGTCGATGAGTACGGCAACCGGCAGGAGCCACATGGTTGTCTATTATTTTATGTGACATGCGTGTCATTGAATCACCATGTAATTGCTTTACTTTATTGCTAAGAGTAGCATTAGTTGTAGTTGCAATAGTTGGTGGAGAACCATGATGATGGCGCCACAATGATGGAGATCATGCCGGTGATGGAGATCATGCCGGTGCTTTGGAGATGGAGATCAAAGGCACAAGAAGAAAGGCCATATCATATCACAATTATGAATTGCATGTGATGTTAATCCTTTTATGCACCTTATTGTTATGCTTAGATGTGATCGCGACGGTAGCATGATAAGGTGATCTCTACCATTAATATCAAGATGTGTTCTCCCCTAGTATGCACCGTTGCGAAAGTTCGTCGTTTTGAGACACCACGTGATGATTGGGTGTGATAGATTCAACGTTCACATACAACGGGTGTAAGCCAGTTTACACATGCGGAAATACTACGGTTTCCTTGACGAGCCTAGCATGTACAGACATGGCCTCGGAACACAAGAGCCGAAAGGTTAAACACGAGTCATATGGATGATATGATCAACATGGTGATGTTCACCTTTGAAGCTACATCATCTCACGTGATGATCGGTTGTGGTGTAGTGGATTTGGATCGTGTGTCACTAAACAACCAGAGAGATGTTGAGTTTAGTGGGAGTTCATTAAGATGAACAAAAATTATCATAAATAAAAGTCATAAGATGTCTTTGCAAAAATCCTTGTAGATCATGTTCAACTACGGAAGTAGGTTCGTTGCTGAAAAACTGCGTCTCGATGGGTCAATTTTGTTAAGTGGTACCTGCGTCTGAAAGAAGTCCTACACACCCATGCTCAGGTCTACGTGCTATAAGAACCAATAGGAGATAAACCCAAACATTTCTGCAAACAATGAAGAGTACATGGAGTGGTTTTGAACCACCTACTTGAAAGTCAAGTGGATGATGTGCACCTTCATGAATTCTGACCTAAGTAGACAATTCAAGAACTTGACTACAATGGAGATTGTTGGTGAGCTGAAAAATAGATTTTCAGCACAAATTAGAATTGTAAGGTTCGAATGTCTGAACAGTTCTCTTTCACTCAAGATGGAAGAGAACACTTGCTTGGAACAACACCTGAGGATAATGCATGAGATACATCATCGGCTAGTGCTTGTTTGGAACCACGAGATGAATGACGGTTTCACGATAGATGGGGTGATATGCTAGCTTCTCCCCAGCTTCAAGAATTATGCCGGAGACTATGTCATGGGAAGGGATTTGATCACTTTCTGTGAGTTTGTGTCTTGGCTGCATCATGTCAAAGTGGAACCCATAGCAAGAGAAGTTGACAATGCAGAAAGTATATAGTGATATACAAGTTATAAGTGTTTAAGTCCAAATTGCAATTGTGGCGGTTTCGATAAGTATTTGATACTCATTCTGTTTTATGAAAACAGAACCTGCTGCTTGAGATTTGCATAAAGGATATAGGAAGACGTTGCGGAATGGTGGCAATCAAGGAGTTGATGCTGGCAACGATCTGTCTCTACATTTATCGTTTGGATTAGAGGATTTGAATAAGTTTTGTAATCGAATTAAGTGTGATTTTAATTAGTGTGTCTTGCTTATGTGAGACGGTTGTTCATGTTAAAAACAATGGTTGTTCTATTTTCATGAGTGATCCTTTTTGGAAATCACAAATTTCGATTATAAGTGTCTTATTCTTATTATAATCTAGATGATAAATTGGTTAAACATTTATAAAATTTGTGACATACTAAAATATCCAAAACTTAATAAAGACAATTGTTTTAGTCGTGCTAAAGATTGAATAAACATTTTGATGTTTTATCAATGCGCCTTGTTGAAGGAGTATGACTAAAAATGTCACCCTTTGGAAGTGTGTCATGAGTTGCCGAAGATAAACACAAGTGTTGGTTGTATTTTCAGCAAATGTGAGATGTCATTATTTTGTGCGCTCCATCATAAGTGATATGAGTAAATATATGCATTTGTTCGAGTTATGATATTTGATGAGATCAAATAAATTTCTGTAGTTTAGGATATTAAGTTAACAAGAAAATTGAGTCTTTATGATTTGATCAAAAGAGACAAAATATTTGAGTTATATGTTAGTATGCGGACTTGTGAGAAGTATTATCACAAATTACAATGTTTAGAATATTTCAAAGGCGTTTGATATGTCCTAAGATATTGTAATCACACACTATTTGATATTGTGTGGTCCCAAAGAAGGGTTTTACTTCGGGGTTTAATAATAGCATTTAGATTTATTTGATAAACACTCTGTTTAGAAATAAGGATCTATTTAATGATTCACATAAACATTTTTCATATGAGTTATGAGAAAAGGTGGTTTCATTAATTATGAGATGATTAGAGACTATTGCGAATAATGTTGTAGTATATTCATAAGTATGACTATGAATGTGATTCCACAATATGAGACTAAAAGGGGCAAACCAATTTGTTAGTTGTGCTAAGTATTTTAGTGGTTTTATCGTGAAATGGTTTCATTGATCAAAGAATTGATGGAATAAATGGAAAAGCTAAAACCTTGCTTGTTTATGTATCAAGTGGCACATATGTAAAGTGCTATGTTGGTTAAAACTTGACACATGAAGGAATTAATGATGGTGATCATTGAATTTCGGTTTAGCTTGTCTAAAGAAAAGTAGGATTCAAGAATATTAAATTTTGTCAGGTTACAAAATAATATCCATGATTTACTTGTCATGTTTGAGAAACAAGACATACCTACGAAACTACAAAGAAGAAATAGAAGCCTTAAATACGAAAGTGACTAAGAGTCATCCTATGTTAAGTTTAAATCACAAAGTAATTGTTACTTGATTTTGTGAAAGAGATGTTTCACATATTTATTCTTCAAAAGGGTTTGTAAGGAATAAATAAAACTTACTGGACAAAAGCACAAGAGGTAAAGCTCTTTAACATATTCAATGTTGTTAACTACATGGTGTAGTTGTGCTTAAGGTCAAAAGGATTTATGCTAGCAAAGTACTAGCATTCGTATAAAGAGTTCTCGATATTAATAGTTATATAAGAATTTTGGAGGTGTCAAAAATATCGAGAAAGTGCATAAGAAACTGAGTGGGATCTAATTAACATATGTGGTGACATATATTAAGTTAGAGCAGAAACTATTTTCCATGATCAAAATATGTGGTGACATATGTTTGAGTGGGAGCTAGTTAATCATGGTCAAATATAGAGATAACATATTTCTGAGTGGGAGCCAAAGTGGTTTCACAATTTAATATGTGCAGGGTGTATATTTGAGTGGGAGTTTACAACATCTTGTTTGTGTGAAATGGAGATTTCATAAATGTTGTAAATATTTCAGGAACCAACGTATAACTTGTGAAGTTAGAAATTGAACGTCAAATATCTATGGAGATAGATGTATCTATGGTGGATAGATATGTTTGATAAACATTAAGTAAGGATGTTTAACCTAAGCAAGATTTTGAAGGAGTTCAAAATAAAACAAGAGAAGAAAGGTTCATCTGCTTGTGAGAAATAGGTGAAACATTGAGTTGATAACTCAGTACAAAAATGATGGTTGGAGGATATGTTAGTGTTTGCTATGAATTGTTCATAGGACTAAAACATACAAGAAACCATGTGTTTGTATTTGACGATATGTGACCCAAGTTCTTGGTTAGAAGAACATGTTAAATGAGGAGTCATTTTTCATGTAGTTGAGATAATAGAATCTAGAGATTGGTAGACTTGGTTGAAGTCATAAAACCAAACTAGATTGGAGATCTCTTAAAGTCAGAAGCGCAGCGAAAGCGTGATCGAAAAATATCGAAGTGACATGATTGCACTGTCGATTTGATGAGTCTACAACATATAGGAGTATATGGTTAATTCAAGGATTAAAAGATATAATATTATGGTTTGAGAAATTTTGTTTCAAGACTGAGTGAGTTCTAGGTGCACATGCTATGTGAAAGTCCTCTTGACTGATCATACGTCATGTAGGCATAAAAGGGAAACGAAAGTCTCACTCTGTAACCAAATATATTATATTCGTCATATGATGATGAGAATTATCATGTGATGATAAGAGGTTTATCATTTGATGATAAAGTAATGTCAAAGTAGGTGACATTAATGTTTTGCAAAGAACATAGAGAACTGTATAGTACAGAGCACGGACAGAACCTCTTCCACAAGCAAACATGATCAGCACTGAGACTACATGAATGTTAGACTCCATGAGTGTTGGATCGAGAAAATGTAAACTAGATTATTGACTCTAGTGCAAGTGGGAGACTGTTGGGAATATGCCCTAGAGGCAATAATAAAATGGTTTATTAGCATATTCATGTTTATGATAATAGTTTATTCTCCATGCTATAATTGTATTAATTGGAAACATAATACATGTGTGGAATATAAACAAACAGGTGTCCCTAGTAAGCCTCTACCGGACTAGTTCGTTAGTCAAGAGATGGTTAGAGTTTCCTAACCATGAACTTGTTATAGTCACTTGATAACAGAGTCATATCATTAGGAGTAATGATGTGATGGACAAGACCCGATAATAAAGAGTTACAATTGATCGTGTCATACAGTTTTATTGCCAACACTTTTAGTATATGCCAAGTATAGTTTCCTTAGACCATGAAATTATGTCACTCCCGTTTACCGGAGGAATACTTTGTGGACATCAAACGTCGCTTCGTAACTGGGTGATTATAAAGGTGGCTTTCAGGTATCTCCGATGGTATTTGTTGGGTGACATGAATCAAGAGTGGGATTTGTCCTTCCTTGTGATGGAAAAGATATCTCTGGGCCCTCTCGGCAATATAGCATCAGAAAGGTTGCAACCATGTGGTTAAGTGTTAATCACAGAGATCCTATATTATGGACGAGTAAAGAGAATTTTCCAGGTAACGAGATGTAACTAGATATGGAGATATCGACGATCGAATCTCCGGCAAATTAAATATCGGTGAGACAAAGGGAATCGTATACGAGATTAAGAATCTCCGGCATCGTGGTTCAATCGTAAAGGATTCAAGCGAGCAGAAATAAAACAGCAGTACTAACAAGTATTTCCCAGTTTTCACCAGAAAAGTGAAAGTGTAACTCAGAGATTAAAACGTAGGCATGAGGTGACAGCGGGGCGTTGCATGAATGAGATTGATCATATAATAAAGTAAAGCTAGCAATGGGGCTTTTTCTCTAACTCCGATATATGTAGGTATATATTCCTTAAATAGTTATGCGCACTAACAAAGAGAATTTGCTCAACATCGATTGCCCTACCTGCCCATTTCACCGGGGCCAACTTGGAACTACAGGTAATTAAGGTCTACCCTTTCGTGAAGACCGGGACAATGCATTAACACTCCATGAACACATAGGATCCTCAAACTAGAACATCTCCCCCTTGTTTTCCCCAAACGTCACTTTTAGGGTTCGCAGGTTCGACATAACAGCAGGTGATACACTTTGCAGGTAAATACTAAACTCAATTATATGATGAAGCAAAAAGGTTCAGTACTAAAATCATGCCACTCGGGCCCTAGTAGCAAGCATTAAACATAGCATAAGTGCATCAACACAATACAAAAGCATCCTCAAGATAAACCCTAAGATTATCGAGCAACGGGTAGCATTACATGATCAATCTCATCCAATCCCCATCCACCTCACATGCCTACAGCAAACTACTCACACATGGTGATGGTGAGGAAGCTCATGGTTGATGGAGATGAAGGCGGTGAAGATGGCGGTGAAAACGGCCTTCGGATCCCTCCACCGAAGAAGAAATCCTGGATCGATCTGTCCCCCGAAATGAAGATCGTGATGGTGGCGGCGGTGTGTTTTGCGAAAACTCCCCTCCCTCTAGGGCAAGTGTTTTTTCTCATATATGAAGGCATACGTCGAAGACCGGAGGCGAGATGGTGCCCGAGGCCCATTTGGGAGGGGCCCACGCGGCCAGGTACATGGGCCGCGTGGGGCCACCCCTTTTGGCCCTCCGGCACCCCCTCGTGTCCATCTTTTGTCCATCTTGCTTCTTTTCCATAAAAAGTGACGTGGTATTTTTCCCCGATTTTATTTCCTACAAAAATAGCCAGGGGAGAGACTTTGCTAAAAACAGCGTCAGAAACAGCAGTTTTATTCGAATATGGAAGGATCTCGGAGCAAATTATGAGGCAAAGTGCTTGGAAAAGTGGATGCATTTTGGATGCATCAGCTCCCCCAAGCTTAGCTCGTTGTTTGTCCTCAAACAACTCAAACGTAGTGCAGAAGCGATAAAAAGACTTTGACAAGAACTTTGCATTGCATATGTACTACTGTTTAATGGCAACAAGTATTCAATCCATAATTCCTACAACATCTAACAAAATGCTAGCGAAGGTAGATCTTATCAATGTTAAAGCATCTATACATGTTGCAAGAGAAATAGCACAAAGTGTTAATACCTGGATGAGTTTGCCTAACTGTAGATAAACAAAGGTTCTTGCATCGCTTTTGGTTGAATCATGTATTGACTAGTGAACTCATTGTGCTTACCACTTTGCTCTCACTTTTATCAAAATATTTGATGTTCCCTACTATGACTCACATGCTTGAAAAACTTGTAGTTAAAAGCCTCATGCCCCGTGAATACGAGTACCTACACCATGTGCTACTCAACTCGTGTAGCTAGGCAAGCTCGAATTTTTTTTCCAGTCATTGTGAGAATAAAGGCATCCTTAAGAGCGTCAACCGGGGTACCTCTTGCCCCAGGACACGGACAAGCCCATGTCCCAACAACAAGACAAACGGAAAATGAACAATCTCAGTACTTCTTTTATTTACTAATGGTTTAGCTTTTTATTATCAAGTGCAACACTGAATGTTCAATGTGATATGCCGTAAATTTCCACCATGAATGATGCATGGCTTAGATTGGCGGCCCGGGCGTCTCTCTAGCCAATTATTTCCACTCCTCAAACTTGCTAGTTTCCACTTTTATTTCGACATGATAGGCATCCATAGACAAAGGTACATGATATCAACTAATTTTTTTCATTTGAGTGCAATGTTAAAAGCTTTCCATGTGTCAGCACATTTAAGCTAGCTCATAACCACTAAGCTTGTCAAGCATATCACTTCATTTTTGAACATTTGAAAAATTCTTTCATTTTATCCATGGTTGGCAAGTTTAGTAAGCACAATGGGATGCATAGACCTTTGTTTAGAATTACAGTTGTTCAAACCATAGCCAAGTATTATCCCTAAATAATATCTCACTTGCATCATCATACATACTAAACATGGAGAAAATAAACGTTTGCTACCAGTTCCCTAGATATTAAAGAAATTAAGAAGTGCACAATTGCTGTTATTAAAAAGTCTTCATAAGCACAGCAAAGGTGGCATACCTTTTAACTACTTCATGCACATCAGCTCATCATTGTTGTTCTCCTCTCCCAACTCGAACTGCACATTAAAAACTCAAATCTGCTAGAAAATGTCACTGCATACAGTACTATTTTTACCCTACCTAAACACCTCAGAAATTTTTCATAATTTACAGTTGTATAGGCTATGAAAAGTTGCAGTTGTGGTTAAAATTTAAGCTCAATTGGAGTTTCAGAAAAAAATGAATAATAAAACAGTGATCAGATTTCAGAAATTCCTGCATCTCCACTTTTGCATCGGATTCAAGAAACGAAAATCATTTTGTTCTTTTTGGTTTTTAGAAGCATAAAGCAAATGACAAGAAGTAAATAAACAAGAAGAATAAATAAAATCTTTTTGTGTTTTTGCAATTTGAAAGAAAGAAACCGAAACAAAATAAGAGTGATATAAACAATGAAATGAGAGGGAGAGAAATACTCCCCAAAGCTTGCAGTCAAGCTAATATCCTGGGTGGTAACCATATCCACCACTTCCACCTCCAGGGTAATAACCATATGGGTAGCTTCCCATGCTTGGGTATTGTGGCATCTCTTGAGGTTGGTACCCCTGCTGTGGTGGAGCTTGTGCCTCCTCCTGCGGTGGCTCCTCCCTCACGATCCACTTTCCAGTGCTCCTGTCAAAGAGGTCAGGACAAGGGAGCCTAATGGAAACTTTCTGTCCATTAGTACTCAAATATGGAACACTCACTCCCATGTTGGATAACAAAGCAAAATCAAGTAATGTGGATTTCTCTACAAGGGTTCCCATATTATCATCATATCCTCTTTCGTTTTTAATGTATTTATAGATCAAAGTAGCAATAGCACCAGCGTTGATAGGGGTTCCATCAGAGACATTCCTACTTACAGCATTATGCAATGATCTAGCCAGAATGTCCCCAAATTATACTCACATGCCTTGTTCTCTTTCGCGCATTTTAGCAAATAAACAATAGGTCCGGTGCAAGCAGAAGTGTTGTCTCTTGCAAGAAAGCCTCTTGCAAGGAACAACGCAAAGTAACTCAAAATAGGGTGCTGTATGTGAGTAAATTTTCCCCTCATTAATTTATCAAGGGAACCAACAGAAACAGAGTGCCAAAAATTAACAAGTTCAGGATTTGAATCAGCACCGGTTTCTGCCCAACTCCCCGTATTCGCTACACCTATAGCATTGCAAAACTCATCTAGAGACATAACAAGACGCTCTCCCTTCATACTAAATTTGCAAACAAAAGTGGGAGAAGGTGCCTTACTTTTATTCTTGTACTTGTAAGTCTCAGGCCCTTCGAATCTGAAGGTAGAGAGGAACTCTCGTGAGAGCTCCTCACAAGTGTCCTGCGGGTTTTGAGCAAATGCCAGCAACGGTTGCTGTGGTGAAAGAGTTGAAGTCCTCTTCCATTCCCCATTCTTGAAGAACATGGGGGTCTTGCCATCTCATGGTGTGAATCCTCAACTTCTCCCCCACAAAGAATGCAGAGTCCTCCCAAAGGTGATTGTCATCGTAGTTGAGGGAGGGCTTGCATGCTCTTCTCTTGGGCCTTGAACTCATCCCAAGCAATCCTTTGCCCTTGATAAACATGGTACCTTGCTTCCCATAAATAAATTTCAACAAAACTCAAGATGTGAAACTATAATACAACATTAAGCCATCCACATCTAGTCCCCACATCAATATCATGCATCAATATCAAATAGGAAACCTAAATCCATGGATTTCTCAATCATATTTAGTGGAAACTAGTGCAGCAAAATACTCCATATATAAAGCACAAGAACAAAAACTAATTGGATGAGTGGAGGAGTCACATACCAATGAGTAATCCCACCAAACAGATTTGAAAAATCTGCCCTAAACTTGAAGATCCAAGGATAGCAGGAAGAGGGCTCGAGAAAATTTGGAAAAAATACCTGGAGCTGGTTTTCTGTCGAGGGGGAGGAGATGGGTATTGGCCAGCCACCTGACTCCCTCTGTGGCCCAAGATGGAGGGTCCCACACGGCCAGGTACTGTGGCCGCGTGGGGCACTCCCTTTTGGCCCCTGGTGGCCCTCTGGTGCTCCCCTTTTGGTAGTTAGTTCCTCTGTAAAATAACTTACCTCCAAATTTTTCTGGAATTTTACGAGAAAATTTTCTACAGAGACTTTTCAATACAAGATTTCTGAAATTTCTGCACTTTGAAATAAATATGCCCAAGCAAGTATTCTAAGAATTCTTGAGTATATAAAATAAAAAATGCAAACAATCTTTATAAGAATCAAGTTTTCATCATTTCCACATTAATAATAAGGTTGATCAGGTCTCATTAATAATATGTAAAGGATATAACACATGATCTTTATTTTATAAGTAAAGAAGAGATTCAAGTTACCTCATATTTGACTGGAATAGTTCCAATCATTATGGTTGCATATTTTGGTTCAGGAGGTGGTAGAGGAACTTCAATACTTCCAATCATAAGAGTATTTCTTTTAATGCAATTCACCATTTGGTTTACCATTGTAACAGCTTTCTTCTTGGGGAAATAGATAGTGTGCTCCTTTCCTTTAACGTTGAATGTCACTTTGCTTTCAGTGCAATCAATCACAGCCCCTGCAGTGTTTAAGAAAGGTCTACCCAGGATAATAGACAAGTTATCATCCTCAGGCATGTCCAATACAACAAAGTCTGTAGGGATTATCACATTAGCAACAGAAATGGGTACATCCTCACATATTCCAATAGGTATAGCAGTTGATTTATCAGCCATTTGCAATGAAACTTCAGTTGGAACCAATTTGTTTAAGTCAAGTTTCTTATATAAAGAGAACGGCATGACACTAACACCAGACCCCAAATCACATAGTGCATATCTCACATAAGTTTCTTTGATTTGACAAGGAATAGTTGGAATACCAGGATCTCCACGTTTTTCAGGCACCTTCCCTTTGAAAGAGTAATCAGCAAGCATAGCAGAAATATCATCAGTAGAAATCTTCCTTTTATTAGTGACAATATCTTTCATGTATTTTGAATAAGGAGGAATTTTAATAGCATCAACAAGAGGAATTTGCAAATATAAAGATTTAATCAACTCAAGGAACTTCTCAAACCTAGTGTCATCCAAAGTTTTCATTACCTCTTGAGGATATGGTATGGGTCTTTGTACCCATGGATCCCTCTCTTTACCTTTTTGTGGATTTGGATGGTTTTTCTTCTTATTCTTTTCAATAGATGGTTGTGGGTCTTCCTTCTCAGCTGCTTCAGGTTCTTCAACATTTTCATCTTCTTGTGGTTCTTCTTCAGGTGAGGATGATTCCTCCTCTTCATTATTATTGTCTTCAGTCTCAGCATCAGAAATAGAGATATCATTATCTTGTTCTTCAGAATCATCTTTATCTTGGTTTTCATTGGGAGATTTGCCTGCAGAAAGTTTCTTCTTAAGAGCTTCTTGCTCTTTCCTCTTGGGATGGTCTTCAGGATAGTCAGGGTCCTGAGTACTTGCACCTCCCCTAGTATTAACTCCACAAACCTGCTTCTTCACATTAAGCTTTTCATACAGTTGATTTTGAAGAGAAATCATTTGTTCTACTTGATTATTCATCATCTCACAATGTTTAACAATTCTTTTTACCTCTCCCACATTAACATGCAAACTTTCACGAAGAAATTTAATTTTGTGAGAGTTTTCCATGATCATCATTCTAATATTATGCTCTTCAGGATCATGATGATAAGCAAAATCATTCTCATAAGGTTTTTCAGTAAAATATGTTACCTTTTCATTACATTTTGCGGTGCTAATAACATTGACTGGGATAGGGAAACATGGTTGATCATCAGGAAATTTGACACCTCTTTCAGATAATTCCTTGAGATCAGAGGTTTTAATTCCCTTCTCTTTAATGTCCTTTGAGGCTACTTTCATTGCCTCCTTATTCAGTTTGAGTATACCTCCTTTTTTCTCCGGAAATATCTCATCAGTGTTCCAATCATCATAATTCTTTGAGATAGTTCGCAATAGCTCAGTTGCTTCATCAACGGTCCTTTCCCTGAAAACATTACCTGCAATACTATTAAGATACTATTAAGATATGTTCTGGTGTTTTCAGTTAGTCCATTGTAAAATATATCAAGTATTTCATTCTCTTTGAGGCCATGGGTAGGACATTTCCTAACCATCTTATCATACCTCCCCCAAGCTTGGGGTAAATCCTCCTTCTCTTTCTGTGAAAAATTAGTAATCTCAAGAATTAGACCATGAATTTTATTAGCAGGGAAGTACTTATCAAAGAACATCCGCAAACATTCTTCCTTGCTAGTAATACATCCAGGTTCTAAACAATTATACCAAGTTTTAGCACTTCCTCCCAAAGAAAAAGGAAACAATTTCAAGAAATGGTAGCGTTGGTTAATTTCACCTTTCCCAATTAACTCAGATAATTCATGCAAATCAGCAACGTGATCAAAAGGAAACTCATCCTCTCTCCCATAAAACTTAGTCGTCTCAGCCCTTTCAATGTGTTCAGGATCAATATTAAACTCATATTCTTTATCATTAACTTTAATAGCTGAACCATTCATTTTATCAGTAACAGGGAAAAAGTCATCAAGAGGAGAATTTAAGTAGCTAGCAAGTTTATCCATTTCATCATAATCTGGACTCATGAAAGCCTTAATTATAGCATCCTCTTTCTCAAAAGAAGTTTCCATATCTTCACAATATTCCCTAGCTTCTAGTTCAGATTCCACATTTTTATAAATAGAAGATTCAGGATTCTCAGGTGTTTCAGTTAACTCAGATATTTCAGGAATTTCAGGTGTTTCAAGTGCCACTTCTTTGTCTATGCTACCACATGTTAAATCACTTTCATTACTAGTAGACATTTTAGACAATGGTGAACTAGAAACAATTTTTCCTCTTTTCTTAGGAACAACAACTGAAGCAACATCAGGTGAAAAGTTTGGCCTACTTGGCAAATTGTTACCTGCACGAGTAGTTGAAGGCCTAATTTCCTTCGGAGTGGTCTTTTCCTTTCCCATGGTTAGGAACAAGCAAATGCAGCAAATAAATGATATAAGGTTGTCTTACCAATAAAGCTAGGTTCCCTGGCAACGGCGCCAGAAAACGTCTTGATGCCCACAAGTATAGGGGATCGCTGAAGTCTTCGTTGGGAAGTATTACCCCAAATTTATAGTTCGACACGATGGGAACACAAGAATATCAATAAGACTTTAGCAATTGAGGCGTCACTCTCAACCACACCTGTATATCAATAACTTGCAACAGTAGTAGTGATGACAGTAAAGGATTCAAGCGAGCAGAAATAAAACAGCAATACTAACAAGTATTTCCCAGTTTTCACCGGAAAAGTGAAAGTGTAACTCAGAGATTAAAAACGTAGGCATGAGGTGACATCGGGGCGTTGCATGAATGAGATTGATCATATAATAAAGTAAAGCTAGCAATGGGGCTTTTTCTCTAACTCCGATATATGTAGGTATGTGTTCCTTAAATAGTTATGCGCACTAACAAAGAGAATTTGCACAACATCTATTGCCCTACCTGCCCATTTCACCGGGGCCAACTTGGAACTACAGGTAATTAAGGTCTACCCTTTCATGAAGACCGGGACAATGCATTAACACTCCATGAACACATAGGATCCTCAAACTAGAACATCTCCCCCTTGTTTTCCCCAAACGTCACTTTTAGGGTTCGCAGGTTCGACATAACAGCAGGTGATACACTTTGCAGGTAAATACTAAACTTAATTATATGATGAAGCAAAAAGGTTCAGTACTGAAATCATGCCACTCGGGCCCTAGTAGCAAGCATTAAACATAGCATAAGTGCATCAACACAATACAAAAGCATCCTCAAGATAAACCCTAAGATTATCGAGCAACGGGTAACATTACATGATCAATCTCATCCAATCCCCATCCACCTCACATGCCTACAGCAAACTACTCACACATGGTGATGGTGAGGAAGCTCATGGTTGATGGAGATGAAGGCGGTGAAGATGGCGGTGAAGACGGCCTCCGGATCCCTCCACCGGAGAAGAAATCCTGGATCGATCTGTCCCCCGAAACGAAGATCGTGATGGTGGCGGCGGTGTGTTTTGCGAAAACGCCCCTCCCTCTAGGGCAAGTGTTTTTTCTCATATATGAAGGCATACGTCGAAGACCGGAGGCGAGACGGTGCCCGAGGCCCATTTGGGAGGGGCCCACGCGGCCAGGTACATGGGCCGCGTGGGGCCACCCCTTTTGGCCCTCCGGCACCCCCTCGTGTCCATCTTTTGTCCATCTTGCTTCTTTTCCATAAAAAGTGACGTGGTATTTTTCCCCGATTTTATTTCCTGCAAAAATAGCCAGGGGAGAGACTTTGCTAAAAACAGCGTCAGAAATAGCAGTTTTATTCGAATATGGAAGGATCTCGGAGCAAATTATGAGGCAAAGTGCTTGGAAAAGTGGTTGCATGTAGCGCCCTTGCTTAGAAAAGCAATGACGTTCTGTGAAATATGCTATTCCCTGGATCGAGTATGGATAGCAATTCACAAATAGATGTAATACCATGCATCAATGTCAAATAATTATTACATCGTGAGATCCATAAATAAAATATTCTTTACAAATTGCATAGCCAAGGGCTAGCTTGAATGCAAAGTTTGGCAGCAGAAACATAAGTAGCACAAAGAGCTTCATCATCTTCATGTGCCACTGGCATACATGTTGGTTGCAAACTCGAAAGGTTGACGTCCTCACGCGTCATCGTAAAAACCTGCAACATTAACGTTGCAGCTCAGGAAATTTGGGTCAATACCTTGTGACAGGCCGGCAAGTGATACTTTGGTGGAATATAAAATGGCAAGTCTAAATCTATATGCATATCTGGCTGGTGGAGTTCAAGGCTATTGCGTAAAGCAAATTTTGTCCTACTTTTCACAAACATTATATTCTCAACTTTTCAATATGAGACACACCCATGGAACGCATCCAAGGTCTCATATACCCGAGTTCACCCATCAAATTTTATTATGAAATTGGAATGAGGAGATTTTCCATCGACATCCTTGTCCAGCTGCTCAGAATTGTCCGTAACCGGGGACACGGCTATGATCATAGTTTTATTACTCTCGAGAGTTTGTGGCACTTTCCCCACTAGACTCGATCAACCCATTCCATCCTTAACCCTCATTTAGTGAAAAGGAAAGGAGAAGACCAAGACGAGATCTTTCAGAAGAGCTTTCCCATACAAACGTCCGAACAATACCCACCTACATCCCCTACATCTGCTTGTTCGTCATGTCAGGTCCACTCAACTTACTTAATCAAGGCAGAGCCCATATGACTAGTGGCTGCACTGGAAGCAATCTAAACGCAGAGTGACATCGAATCTCTTTGTTCCTGGGTGGCCGTTCACAAGTGCACGTACTCAGGTACCCGCAGAACTGGGCCTGAGCAGCCACTCAACTTTAACCCACCAATAGAGCAAACCAATTGCCACCCAGGTAGTTCATTAATTTAGTAGAGCTTTCACCTAACTTACTACAGCAAAAACTTTCACAATTGTAGCAAGCATTTCTACTAAATTAATATAGGTACCTAGTCAACAGGAAAGGATCTAACAGGCTTGCATAGCATAATTAAAACAGTAGTAAACCTATCATGCAAACTACCAAGATAATCTATAATGCAATAACAAAATAGTAGGTCCTTCATGAGCTTGTGTATACACTTGCCTTTTGGAACTTGTCGTTGCTCACACACTCTTTTTCAACGTAGCTCATAGCTCTCCGTTCAATCTATACAATACAAATATATGACAATAAGCAACAATACAACAATAAAATAAACAAACATAACAACAAACATGGATAGAAACAAACATATCTAGGTTGGTGGTCCAAGTTTCAATACATGATCCCATATGCAAAAAGAATCAATGTATTAGGTTTGGGGTTTGCCATTTGGTCAGGGGTTGGCCTGAAATCAAATTTGAATATTTCAAATTTGTAGGCTTGAAAGGGTTGTTTCAAAGGTTGTAGGGATTGGTCTTGATCAAAGTGATCACACAAGGGTTGGTCTAAAGAGTTTTAAAACATTTTGAAACTATAATTTGCAAAACATTAACAATTCAATGGCCTTTGGCACACTTTCAATGTTTATGTTTCAAAAAGAGGTAGCTAGGTATGGTTTTGGTCTCTCTGGACAGAGACAAATATTTGAAGAAGTTTTCTAAAAGAAAACAAATAAAAAGGATTTATAGAAATTAAACTATATCAGAAATACTCCTATTTGAGTCTCTGATTAAGAAATCTTTTTAAAACTAACAAAAAATAATTATAACAGTGGTTTCATGTCATGCATGTTCCAAGGTTTCCAGAAATTGTTGGCACAGTGGAAACCAGGGTACCACGGGCCGGCCTGCCAGGGCCCACAAGATTCTTTGGATGATTTTCGCTAAGGACCAGGCTCTCCAAGCCTGGCGAGCTTCGCGAGGTTTTCTCCCCTCGCGAAGGGTTTTTCTCCTCGCCAAGGGTTTTTTCCCTCGGCGAGGGATCGCTCCTCGACAAGGCGTCTCCGACGCCGCACGCAATTCTGCTAAGGACCAAGCTGAAGGGCTTGGCGAGCCTTTTCGCCTCGCCAAGCGTTTTCTTCGTGAAGCCATCTCTGCCCCCGCGGTAGAGCGCACATGGGCTCTGCGCCATGTGCAGGGTGACGCGCGTGCCTACGCGCGATGACGACAACGCCGCAGTTGCCGTTTCCATGTATAAAGCAGTCAACAAAGCGGAGCCAAGCAAAGCGGACAATGAGTATTGCCTCTTTGGTGACAAGGGAACAGTCTGCAGCTACGCTCCAAGGACAACGTCACCGTGGGTCACCTCCCACCTCGGCAAGCGCCAGCCCACTGTCCGGCTGGTCGGTGCCCCTTTTCAGCTTTGGTGACGCCGTTCTCCTGCCGTGGACCGTGTCCACGAGCTTTACCTTTATGGTAGACCTCACCTTTACGGTGCACCGCGCCTCCCCCTTCGTCGCCATGTGGTAGCCCTTCCCGCCCAAATGTTTGGGCAGAAGAGGCCCAGGGCGCCTATAAAAGGAGGAGGAGCACGCCCTAGCAAAGGGGTTCGATTCCTGTTCAACGCTTGGTTAGGGTTGGATGGCTGGTTCGATCTTCGGTTGGTGCAGCTCTAGCAAACCCTAACCCTAGATCTGAAGATCAGCAAATAGCCATTGTTAGCCACCTAGAGCTCGACAAGCTCTCCTTGTACTGTAAACTCTCCAAGCAGTGCAATACATAGAAGCAGGACGTAGGGGTTTTACCTCCACAAGAGGGCCCTGAACCTGGGTAATACCTTGTGTCAATCTCTGCAGTGTCGTCCGCAGCGAGCCTGACGAGCACCGTCGCCGGAGCACGTTGTGGATTGTTTGACTCCGTGTTCAGCCCCTTACACGATACCTCGGAGACACCCCTAGTTCCTGGGGACAATCTCCGACATTTGGCGTGCCAGGTAGGGGGCTGAGGCGCGTCTTCATCCTCGACATAGCCATGGCCGGTTCTCGTGCCGAACGTCTCGCTCGCCGGACGGCTAGCGCCGCCACCGCTCCCGCAGGCCGCCCGCGCGGCCGCCCGCGTGGGGGCTCTGCTCCGGAGCGCCGCGTCGACCCCGAGCCCCGCGTCGAGCACCCCGACGACGACGACATCGACTACGCTGAGGACGACCTCGGCGAAGAGGAGGCCTCCTCCCTGCCCCCGTCGCGGGACCGTGCTGCCTCCTCGCTGGGCCGCCCTGCGCCCAGCCCGGCGACTGCGCTCCTCATGGCGCAGGAGCTGCTGCAGTACCGCCCCACGCCGGCGGCTCAGGAGGCCTGGCTCAACCGCGTTGCCGAGCTCATCGGCGCCGCTCGCGCCGCGGCACCTGCGCCGTCTCGTTCCTTGGTTCCTTCTGTGCTCGTGGGGGACGTGGCGCACGGCGCACCTCCCGCGCCTCCTCACCAACCCGCACCCGTTCCGGCTCCACCGGTTGCACCGCAACCTGCTCCAGCGGGGGATCCTCCTCGCGACGGCCGCGCTGCATCGCACGCGTCGTCGCCGCATGACTGCCAGATCGTGCAGCGAGCCCCTGAGGACGCACGCGTGAGCATCGAGCGCGGGCAAGAACGCCGCAACCGCATCGTCCAGGACGTCGCCACCGCTGGGCGCCACATCCGCGCCACCCTTGCCAACGGCACGGTCACCTACGGCACGATGGCCGCGTTCACTCGCAGCCTTCGTCGTGTCGTCTGGCCGGTCAAGTTCAGGCCGGACCTCCCTCCGTGCTACGACGGCAAGAACAACCCCCTGGAGTTCCTGCAGCTCTACTCTCTGGCCATCCAGGACGCCGGGGGCGATGACAAGGTCATGGCGAACTGGTTCCCCATGGACCTCAAGGACTCTGCGTTCTCATGGCTCACCAACCTCCCCGCCGAGTCCATCAACTCCTGGGAGGAGCTCTGCCGGTGCTTCGTTGCCAACTTCAAGGGCACGTACGAGCGCGGCCTCACCTACAACGACCTCCGCGCCGTGCGTCAGAAGCCCGGCGAGACCCTCCGCAAGTACATCCAGCGCTTCAGCCAAGTGCGCAACAAGATCCCCAACGCCACCGACGCACAGGTCATTTCGGCCTTCCAGGCTGGGGTCACAGACGTGCGGATGCTCGAGAAGCTCGGCATCCACGACAACATCACCACCGTCGTCAAGATTTTTGACTTGGCGGACAAGTGCGCCAAGGCTGAAGAGGGCCGCTTGTTCATCAAGAACGAGCCAGGGGACCCCGCCGAGGGGTCCAAGAAGAAGAAATCCTCTGAGAAGCGCAAGACTACTGCGGTCCTCGCGGCAGAGCCTGACGCCAAGCAGTCTCGCCAAGCTGCCACTCCAGCCGCAGGACCTGAGAAAAAGGACGATCGCCCTTTCTGCATCTACCACAACAGACACTCTCACGCCATCGAGGACTGCTTCGACATCAAGAGGCTTCGCGAGGCTCGCGAGGCTCGCGAGGCAAACGGAGGCCGTGGAGGCTGCGGCGGAGGCCGCAGCGGCCGCGTAGGGCGACGCTGGAACAACAACTACAACGACAACTACCAGCAGAACCCCCAGGCCAACGCTGCCCAGCCCGCAAACGAGGGCTACCAGGTACCTCGTGGAGCCGCTTGCATCCTTGGCGGGGCTCAGGCCCCTCGCTCCAACCGCCACTTCAAGCAACTCGCTCGCGAGGTCGCAACAGCCCTTCCTGGAGTCGAGGCCTCCAGGCCCCTCAAGTGGTCCCAGTGCCCCATTACTTTCGACTCCGGCGATCACCCCAAGTCCACTTCAACTGTTGGCACCATCCCGTTGGTCTGCACCCCCACCATCAACAATATCGCCGTCTCCAAGATGCTCATTGATGGGGGTGCTGGCCTCAACGTCATCTCCGTCGAGACATTCGAGAAGCTGCAGGTGCCCTACGAGCGGCTCATGCCTACCAGGCCCTTCTCGGGAGTGACAGAGGGTCTCACCACCCCTTTGGGGCAGGTGAGGCTCGCCGTCACTTTCGGCACCCAGGCCAACTACCGCACCGAGCTGATCGACTTCGACGTCGCGCACATCGGCCTACCCTACAACGCCATACTCGGCTACCCCGCCCTCGCCAAGTTCATGGCGGTGACCCACCACGCCTACAACCTCGTCAAGCTCCCTGGCTCGGGTGGCACCATTGTCATCCGCGGCGTGTCAGCTCCCAAGGAGCTCTGAACTCATGGGTCAGCTCCCGCGCACGTCAACTCACCAAGGATCACCAAAACCTTGGTGCCTGTTTCTCCTCGCGAGACACACATGAAGGAACCTACGAGCACCATAAGATTCTTTAGCTATCTATTGCTTGTGGATATGCCTATTTCTCCAAGTGCAGGAAAACAGGCTCTACAAGCATCAAGCACCCTCTCCAAGGCAACAACGCCTCGCCAGGGCACCAACACCCTCTTCAAGGCGGAAACGCCTCGTCAAGCTAAGTACAAGAACTTGGTAGAATTTCCTCTTGCTGGTTTTTTGCCCCTCGAGTCTCTTTTCTCTCTGCCACGCCTCATGGGCTGCTTGTACGTCAAAGCGGAGCCCCAAGCATCGCGCTTCGCAGAGCTCTTACTTCTTGAGGCCTCACGCACCCCCCCGGACTTGTGGAGCACTGACTCGCACATACCGAAGAGGCGGTGGTGTAGCGCTAAGAGAGGGTCCTAAGACGTAGAGCGAAAAAGACATGAGGGGGAAGGACAAAGGCTTCCCGAGGGACATTCACAAGCACACTCAAATATAACTTGATAAGTTTTTACAAAGTTTACAATCAAAATGGCTAAGATAAATGTGCCCTTGGCACGTCCAGCTTCAGGCAAGGAGCTCAGGCCGTCGCGCCTCCTGAGGTGCCTGCGCGATCCACGGTGGTTTCCGCCTCTTCCAGGGCTTCCTCGTCGTCGCCTTCGATCACCACTTGGTCGAATTTCTTGGCGTACGCGATGGCGGCCTGCGTGGCGGTCTCCCGCGCTTTGTCGCTAATGGCGCGCGGTGGCGCCATCACGCCCTCAAGATCAAGTGAGGGCTGGAGCCTCACGAGGTTGCTGAAGACGTTGGTGACGGCGACGACAAGGAGGTCGCGACTCTCCTCCACGACACGCTTGTCGAAGCTCTTCGCGACCCCTTCAAGCTTTCTGAGGAACTGCTCGAAGAAGTGCGAGTACGAGGTCTCGTCGTCGGTCGCTGCGGAGAAGGAGGGGACGTCGATCCTCAGGTCTCTCCCGACCGCGCGCACGCGGCTCACCAAGCTCTGGAGGATGCTCTGGCGCTGGCGCGTCATGAGCCGGTCAACCTGGCGCTGGTCCCGTGCCCGCTCCGCCAGAGCCGCGGCAGGTCCCACCTGCTGCCGGAGCTCATTCAGGTCTCTCTCCAGGGGAAAGTGTTCCCCTCGGCGCGCGCCTGGGCCTCCCGAGAGACCTCAAGGCAAGAGGTCAATCGCTTTTCCTCCTGCTCAAGCTCCTTGATGCGCTTCTCGAGCTCCTTGCGCTTGGTCTTGAGACGGTCCTCGTGCTTCGCGACCTTCTCGTCATACTCTTTTGAGAGGTTTTCGCGGACGAGTTTGACCTTGAGGTCAGCCTCTTCTTGGAGCCTCTTATGCTCCGCCGCAAGGTTGGCCTCGTCGGTGGCCACCCGACCCTCACGCTCCTCCAGCTGCCCCTCGCGGGTGGCCTGGTCCTTCACGAGCAGTTGGATCTGCTCCTCGCGCCGCTGCAGCTCCTTCTCCTGGAGGGCGAGCTCTTCCTCGCGCCGTTTTAGCTCGGCCTCGCGAGGCGCCAGCTGCCCCTCGCGGGCGTCCAGCTGCTCGCGGAGCTCGTTCAGGCTGGCCTTGGCGGCCTCGGAGTCGGCGGCGAGCTTCTGCTTCGCGGCCGCCAGCTCGTCATGCTTGGAGGTGGTTTCCACCTCGAGCGCTTCCCTGGCGGCGTCGAGCTCCTCCATCACCTCCTGCGCCTCCCGCTTGATGCTGTCGCGGGTCTCTTTGGCGAAGCGGATCGCTTCCTCGCGAGCCGCCTTTGCCGACGCGTCCTGCCGGCGGCACATCTCCACCCTCTCGTGGAGAAGAACCCAGGCTTCGCCGAGCCTTGCCCTTTCCTCCGCCAGGGCGTCTTCTTCCGCGGCGAGCTGCTCCTCCAGCCCGTCGAGCGCTCGCCGCGCCCGGTTGAGGACGATCCGGCGATGGGCTGCTTGACGATGCGGCGCTTGCAGCGCCAAGGAGACTCCCACGCTGCTGCTAGGTGCAGTTCCCTCGATGCTTGTCGAGGCGCGAAGGGCATCCTGCCCCGAACTTGTAGCGGCCCCCGCCGCGGCGTGGGGGCTTGTGGGGGCGTCGTCCTCGCCGCCCGCATCGGGAGCCCTCAGGGGGCTGGGCATCTCCTCGCCCCTGGCCCCGTCGCTCGGGGGCTCCAGAGGTGTCTCTGCCTCCTGCTCCACAGGGGCGCCTCCGGCCCCCTCTGCAACGGCCGCGTCCGCCGCGGCCTCGGGCGCGTCAGCCCTTCTCGAGGAGGCCTCCTCCTCTGGAGGCGGCTCCGCGATGATGTCCTCGTCCACGGTTTCCTCCTCCGTCTCCTGCTGGACTGGAGGAGTCGCCGCCCTGGTTGGCGACGGCGCCGCCTCTACGGTCTCCTCCTCCACGCGGTGCTCCGCCGCTGGAGGAGTCGCCGCCCGAATCGGCGACGCCACGCTCTCCTCGGCCACCACCGTCCCCACGCGGTGCTCGACCGCGGGAGGAACACCTGCCTGCTGCGGCTCGCCGGCCGCAGGCGTCTCCGTGGCAACGCTGGTGGTCTCTCCAACCTCGCCGAGCCGCCGTCTCTTTGGCTCTGCGGGCTGCCTGAAAGGAAGACAAGTCGAAAATCCTTCAAAGGGGGGAATTCTCAAAGTGAAACATTGAAGGAGAAAGAGAAGTCGAGGGCTTACTCGCCGGCCATCACCCACACCCTCTTCTTCGCCTTGGGAGGCTGGGTGAGGCTTGCTCCGGCCTCCTCCCGGGCCGCCCCTGTCTCCGCGCGAGGGATGCCTCCCGCGGTTGCGGCCCTCCTGTCGTGGACGGCCTTGGAGCGGGGCTCGCAACGCCCTCTTCCGCCGCCGCTTGTCTCCTCCCCCTCCTCGACGCGCTGGGAGCGGACGATGCGGAAGGCGTCCTCCTCGTCGCCCGAGGAGAGCACCTGGAGGTCCACTTCGGCGTGGGCGCTCCTCGAGGATCCGGCGCCCTCGCCGACGGGGTCAACGCCCCTTGAAGCCTCGTCCTTGCCAAGGGGGTCCTCGCTTCTCGAGGCCTCCTCCTCGGCGGACTCGGCCTCCTCAGCCTCAGGAGCCTCATCCATGTACTCCGGCTCCGCCGCCCACGGGTTAGGGCGAGGCCCGCGGTGCCCCGCGGGCACGATTCCCCACTCGTCGAACGTGGGCATATGCGAGCGCTGCTCCTCGATGCTCTCCTCGGCGAAGACAATGAGCGGCTTGGCCGCCTCCTTCTTGGCGGACGGGATCTCTGGCGACGTGAAGAGAACGCCCATAATCTGGCGGAGCACATCAGGCTCGAAGCCGTCCCTGCTTAGCCGCATTGCATCGTCCTTGCCATCGTATCGCCACACCGGCTCGGCGTGCTGTTGGAGGGGAGCGATGCGGCGCCTGGTGAAGTCCTTTGCCACCATCTGGCCGGTGAGCCCTGCCTCGCGGGTCTGACGGATGTACTCGTACACTGCGTCAAGCTTTGAGCCCCTGAAGTCCGCGCTCGCCCAGCGCGCCCACTTCCTCGGCGGCCCCTCGGGCACCTCCAGGAGAGGGTGTGTGGCCTTGGCGTCGACAAAGAGCCACTTCTCGCGGAACTTGTCCACCTTCTTCGTCACGTTGGTGATGGCGTCCTCACCGCACCAGGCGATGGGGATGTAGTTGTTGCTCCGAGCATCGGCGATGCGGAAGAAGACGCATCCAAGCCGCTCGCCCCTGGCGGAGTTCCGAAGAGAATAGAAGCTGCGGAAGAGCGCCACTGAGGGGCGGATGCCGACGTAGGCCTCGCAGAAGTGGGCGAAGATAGCGAGGACGAGGATGGAGTTGGGATGAAGATGAAGAAGTTGGATCTGGTACGTCTCCAAGATCGCTAGGAGGAAATCAGAGAATGGTGGTACCAGGCCGGCATAGAGAGTATGAAGGAAGATGGGGTAGAAGGTGTCGGTGAGCCTGCTACTGGCCGGCCTCAGTTCGGTGGCGCCGTGCTCGTTGGTTTTCGCCGCCGCCAGGTGGCGCACCGTCGCTATCGTCGCCGCGGTGACACGCGTCTTCGGCAGTGCTCCCTCGAGAGCAGCGGCATGTGCCATCCCCGCGGACGTGCCCGCCCGCGCCATCGCTGCTGACGAGCTCGCCTGCGCGATGGCCTTGCCCTTCAAGTCGGTGGCTGCCTTCTTGGGTGCCATGGTCACCGGAGAAGAAGAAGAGTACTCTGGAGATTGGAGCTCTCTGGAGAGATTGGAGGCGTGGGGAGAAGTGTGCGGAGGAGTTACGGGAGAAGTAATGGGCGCCGCCTGCGCGCCCAGGCTTTATTGACCAGCACTCGAGTCGTGGCGGGCCCCGCCGCATCGCCCGTTGGAGCCGAGGAGGTCGTGGCCGCGGGTGCAACCGCTGCGTGACACGTGGCGCGGCCCTGCCAGGCATCTTTGGCCCCTCGACGCTTCGCCTTCGTCCATGGGCCTCGGCGTGCCCATCGCGGGCCCGGGGGCTACTGTCGGCACAGTGGAAACCAGGGTACCACGGGCCGGCCTGCCAGGGCCCACAAGATTCTTTGGATGATTTTCGCTAAGGACCAGGCTCTCCAAGCCTGGCGAGCTTCGCGAGGTTTTCTCCCCTCGCGAAGGGTTTTTCTCCTCGCCAAGGGTTTTTTCCCTCGGCGAGGGATCGCTCCTCGACAAGGCGTCTCCGACGCCGCACGCAATTCTGCTAAGGACCAAGCTGAAGGGCTTGGCGAGGCTTTTCGCCTCGCCAAGCGCTTTCTTCGTGAAGCCATCTCTGCCCCCGCGGCAGAGCGCACATGGGCTCTGCGCCATGTGCAGGGTGACGCGCGTGCCTACGCGCGATGACGACAACGCCGCAGTTGCCGTTTCCATGTATAAAGCAGTCAACAAAGCGGAGCCAAGCAAAGCGGACAACGAGTATTGCCTCTTTGGTGACAAGGGAACAGTCTGCAGCTACGCTCCAAGGACGACGTCACCGTGGGTCACCTCCCACCTCGGCAAGCGCCAGCCCACTGCCCGGCTGGTCGGTGCCCCTTTTCAGCTTTGGTGACGCCGTTCTCCTGCCGTGGACCGCATCCACGAGCTTTACCTTTATGGTAGACCTCACCTTTACGGTGCACCGCGCCTCCCCCTTCGTCGCCATGTGGTAGCCCTTCCCGCCCAAATGTTTGGGCAGAAGAGGCCCAGGGCGCCTATAAAAGGAGGAGGAGCACGCCCTAGCAAAGGGGTTCGATTCCTGTTCAACGCTTGGTTAGGGTTGGATGGCTGGTTCGATCTTCGGTTGGTGTAGCTCTAGCAAACCCTAACCCTAGATCTGAAGATCAGCAAGTAGCCATTGTTAGCCACCTGGAGCTCGACAAGCTCTCCTTGTACTGTAAACTCTCCAAGCAGTGCAATACATAGAAGCAGGACGTAGGGGTTTTACCTCCACAAGAGGGCCCTGAACCTGGGTAATACCTTGTGTCAATCTCTGCAGTGTCGTCCGCAGCGAGCCTGACGAGCACCGTCGCCGGAGCACGTTGTGGATTGTTTGACTCCGTGTTCAGCCCCTTACACGATACCTCGGAGACACCCCTAGTTCCTGGGGACAATCTCCGACAGAAATATTTTATTTGCAAAAATTGGACTTATAGATTTAAAACTATGTCAAATTTACTCAAATGACTCATTTGAAATTTGAATAAATTTGGATTTGTCACACTGAAAACTAACAGTGCAAAAAGATTCTACAAGTCCAAAGCTTTTCAAAAATATAAAGTTTGCTAAATTTGGCCAAAGGGTTTAAAAGTTATGAAGGTTTGAAGGTTTAAAACGGGGTGGCTCGGGCTCGGCTAAGCTGCGGCTCGGACTCGGCTCGGCTCGATCTATTTTCGATCGTTGGATCGGGATCGGATGGCCACGATGTTTTTAACCTTTACATGGCGACTGGTCTCGCCGGACTTGAAGAAGGCAGCGGCGCGGCGGCTCTACCGTGGATGGCGGCGGAGCTCCGGTGGTCTCCTTGGCGTGGGGAGGCGATGACGAGGTGCAGCTCCGCACGTCGAAGAAGAAGGTGGCGGCGGGGTTGAGGCGTGCGTCCTGGCTTGGCCGTGTGCTACGGCTGGAGTCGCGACGGCGGAAAGCGTTCTCGGTCACGGATGAACTCGTCGTTCCCGTGGTCTTTGGGCTCAGGGAAGTGGGCTACGAGATGCAGAGCATCACGCCGAGGACCATGGAGTGGTCGGCGTTGTCGCCCTCTCCCTGTAAGGACGCGGTGACGCGGCCGAAATGCGTCGGGGCGGCGGCCGGATCCTGACAAGGACGAACACGACGATTCGCCGCGGGAGAATATCAAACGGGGTGTCAGCGGGGTGCACAAAGGAGAGGGAAGTCGAGGGGGACAAGAATTGGCGGCAGAGGCTCACCAAGATGGCCGAAAATGGAGGAACACGGCGGCGGCAAGGCGGAGCTCCGACGAGCAAATTCGCCGGTGTGGGGGCTTGTCTGAGGGGGCTTTTGGGGGCAAAAGAAGGAGGAGGTCGAGGGCTTCGCATAGCAGGAAACAGCACTTCATTTGGGGCTGTCAAACTCCCGCAATCAATTCGGGAAGAAACGGTAGTGAGAGACGTAACTCACGTCCTGGAGCATGAAGACGATGACGTCATTCCTGACGTCATCAATTTTTCTTTTTCTTTATTTTCTGTTTTCTTTTATAACTTTTGATTTAAAGCTCCAAATCAAGTCAAATAAATTTGTAAAAATTTGTAAAATTTCCATTAGTCAACATAGACTTTTAGGAACTGTTTTTGGTCAAAACAAAATTACCAAAATACCCTTTTGGTCAAATTTGCCTTATATGGCTATTTGGGAAAATCAAATTAAGGTTTATAAATATACCAAAATATTTAAATAAAAACCAGAGAATAATATGAGTAATATCATTCAAAATTATAACTCATTTTAATATTAAAATAATTTAAGATAAAACATTTTATAAACTGAGCTTGGAAAAAGTTTAAATCATTTTCTCAAATAATTTAGGATTTATAATATCCCCATATTATTTATTTGAAAACCAAATATCCATAGTGGAAAGTACTATTTGAAAACTCATTTAAATATTTTATTTCCAAAACTTTAAAGCTGAGATTGGAAGATAAACGAATATTTAATTTAAAAATATGACTTTGAAGACGTCAAAATAATCTTCTAAAAAAAAGCTTTTCTTGATTTTTGGAGACTTTATTTAATTATTAACAAAAGTTTTAAATTTTTGTGATTTTTTTTAAACATTCCAAAATTTGGGATGTTACATTGCATTTTGGATGCATCAGGGGCCACGAACCTAGGAGGCCCACATGGCTTAAGGGGAGGTGCAGCAGCCCACTTGGGCTGGCCGCACCCTCTCCCTAAAGGCCCATGCGGCTGGCCCATGTGGGAGGCACCCAAAACCCTAGGGGGCCGACTTGGGGAACAAGTTCCCTCAAGCCGCCGGCCCTAGGACTTGGAGGAGGGGCCAAGGCAGCCCCCCACGCCTATATAAAGGGGAGGGGAGGGCTGGGGCGTGGCACCCCATACCCTAGCCGCCGGCCTCCCTCTCCTCCCTCCTCTCTCTCTCGTACACGGCTTGGCGAAGCCCTGTCCGCGGGAAAACCTCCACCATATCCACCACCACGCCGTCGTGCTGCTGAGATCTCACGAGCCACTTCCTCCTCGCTTGCGGGATCAAGGAGAGGAAGTCTTCATCGAGCTGTACGTGTGGATACCGCGGAGGCACTGCTCGTGCGGTGCTCCATCGGATTGGTTCTCGGATTGGATCTCGGATCGGATAATACATCTCCTCGCGACTAGATGAGTATAGTTGCGGGGATCGACTAGCCAACCCCTGCACCGACAAAACGGGTGTGTTCGATCTTCAAGGGTAAGAGATTGGATATCACCTTCGCTACCTTCGTCTAATAGATCTAGATCCTTGGGGTTTCTTCCGCTTGTTTCGTAGGAAAAATTTTGTTTTCTATGCAACGACCCCATCAACCTATTCAAAGAGTGTCATGATGAATGGCCCCATAGTGATGCAAACCATCTGGATGAAGGATGTTCCAAAATCAAGGTTACTTGCTTTTTGTGTGAAGGAACAATCACCTCTCAACACAATGAAACCCCTACCCCATGGTGCAAAAGCATTGGACTCTCAAGAATATCTCAGAGGAGACAAAAACCAGGATGGACTTAGAGAATTAAATGAAGTTTTACGATCTATGTCAGAAGGAAAGCTTGTTACACCAAGGAGAGAAGAATCCCTTAAGAATCAATAATATGTGAGCTTACGTTGTGTAGGAGCCTACGCAACCCCCATAGGTTTGAAGGATCGATAGTTTAGTTTAGGTTGTCTTACAGATTAGAAACTTTTTGTTAGACAAGTGAGAATGTCCGAGAGTTAGATTACGTGATTCACCTATCTACATATTGAGATAATGATATGGATAGAGGATGGACTGATCACCCTTCCTACTACTCATGTTATTCACCTCACTATTTGGATTGGTAAATCTGAGTGACAAACCTATGAGAGAGTCGACATTGATAAGCCTAAACCATAGAATGGTAATAAATATTATACCCTTATAATAAGGCAAGTTCTGCCAAGGCGTATGATATACGGTAAGAATAAACCTCAGCTCTCATGAAGAATAAGAGACCCTTCAACTGGAATTTGGACCTACCATGAGAGTTCCGTCAGACATGACGCAATATTGCATTGAAGGGAGCCAATCAGAAGATGGAAGCCTGCGAAGACATCACAGTTTGAATGCCATGATGTGAATTTCTCTCGTCTTGGTCTTGAGATAGTTCCAAGGAGTGATCATTCAATACCCAAAGTTATTTTAAGGGACACCCACCTATTGGAAATGAGGATTATGATACAAGGGTCCCAATGTATCATTTAAGGATGAAAGAATCATCAAAATCCTTATGAGGAACTGGTACCTGCTATATCTAAGGATTAAAGAAGATGAAGCATAACTTCAAGAGCTGAAGATATAGTTGATTGCAATGTGACGACAAAATTCACCAGTTGACCCTAGTCTGAAGACAGGAGTTCAAGACTGCCCACAAAAGTTTCTTTTTAAGGGTGGTAGCCCACCCAGTTGCCTAAAACCCGGAGATCCCAAACCCATACTTTTTTCTAGCCTCTTTGAATCTCGGGGACGAGATTCCTTTTAAGGGTGGTAGTGTGTAACATCCCAAACTTTGGAATGTTTTAAAAATCACAAAATTTTAATTTTTTATTATTAGATAAAGAAAGTCTCCAAAAATCAAGAAAACACTTTATAAAGTATTATATTGAAATCTTCAAGGGTATTTTATTTTAAATATTCCTTTATCTTCTGTTTTCAAGTTTTGGAAATAAAATAATTATTTTGATATTTATGAAGCCCATGATTAAATGGGTATTTGTATTTAAATGGATTTACCAAACTCTCTTTTATAAAATGTTTTAGACTAAATTATTTTATTATGAAAATGAGTAATTATTTTGAATGATATTACTCATAGTATTTTATGGTTTTTATTCGAAACAAAAGGAGTTCATAAACCTTATTCTTATAAAGCTATCAAATATGACTTGATAAATTATTTAAATTCTACAAATATTTTTAAAAAAGGTTTCAAAGTATTTTGTTAAAACTTGTTTAAATTATGAAAATTGATTTCATTTTATTCTATAATGAAAAGTAGTACTATTTGTTTTATGTGGTATTTATTTGAACCATTTTGGCAAGGTATTTCAATATTTTATATAGCCCATGATTAAAATGAGTATTTGTATATAAAGGAATGCTAAACTCTATTTTATAAAATGCATGATCAGTATTAAATAAAAATGGGTTATAATATTAATTATATTGCTCATATTATTTTTCTGGAAATTATGTGAGTTAAAAAGGAATATATAAAACCCTATTTCATGAAATGACATAAAGGTGTCAAACAGGCCTTTATGCAATATTTGATTATTCAAGATTTTGAAATAGTTTGGAAAAGTGTACAAAGTATTCAAAATGATTATTCCATTTTTAAATTTTTTTACAAATTACTTGACTTGATTTGGAGGCCTAAATCTAAACTTATAAAAGAAAATAGAAAACAGAAAATGTTTGTTTTCAAATAAAACTCGAAAAGGCCGCCACCAACCCGTTCGGCCCATGGCCAGAAGTGGTCCAAAACCTATCCATCGCTGCGCGCAGCAGCCAGCCCGCCAGCAGCCCAACACTCCGCAGCAGCCCGCCTCCCTCTCTCTTTCCTCTTCTGTCTCTCTGACAGGTTGGACCCGCGCAGACGCAAGCGATGATGTCAGCAGCTTCAACCCCCAGCGCAAGCAAAACCGTCCCGTGTCGAACTCGATCTCCGAATCCAAATCCGGCCGATTTGGACGGGGTTTGTTGTGTTCTTCCGCGTCAACATAAACCCCTCGACCTCCTCCGTTTTTCCCCTCGAAAACCTTAGCAAGATCGCCGTCAGGCTGCCCGTGCTCGAGCTCGCCGTCCCGCCATTGCCACCGGCAAGATCTTTGTAATGTCCCAGGGTTTTCCCCAAATTAGTTTTTTGCTTATTTTTCTTTTTGCATCATCATGACATCAGCATCATGCGCATCACATATTTTTGGCAACAAAAACTATTTTTATTAAACCCTGTTTTATTTTTCTAAAAATTGTCGCAAAAGTTTTAGCGAGACGTTCGTCTCCATTTTATAAAATTATTTACCAAATTATTTTACAAATGAAAAAGAAAAGTTTGAGTAAGCGAGAGAGTAGCCCAATCCTGGCCCAAGCCTACCTATCCTCCAAACCCTAGGGTCCCCCCTGTCTTTTTTCCTTTCCCACCCCCTGTCTTTTGCAGCCACGCTCCTCAGTTTTCTGTTTTTCGCGAACAGGTCCTTCCACCCTCTTTTCTTTTGCAATCAAGTCCGTGCTTTTTCTTCCTCTCTCTCCTCTCTTATCTCTCTCTCCCTCACCTCACCCGCACGCACGCAGCCATCCCCGTCCCCTTCTTCCTCCTCCACCCGCTCGATCCGCTCCACCGCCGGCTTCTCCTCCGCCAGCTCCGGCCGCCCCGCGTCTTCTCCCGCCGGCCGCCGCTCCACCTCGCCCCTCCTCTCTTCCCCGGCCCGAGCCGTGTCGCCCGACCTCACCTCCCCGCCGTGCTCGTCCCTCCTCCCAGCTGGCCGCCGTGCCACTCCCTTCTCCGGCTGCTCCCCTACCTCACCTGCTCCGCCCCACATCTCCCTCGCGCCTCCCTCCTCGCCGGCCCTGCCTCCAGCCCTTCGCCACGCCTCACAGCGCTGCCTCCCGCGCGTTCCCGTCGTCCCTCTCCTCGGCCATCTCCTCCAGCGCGGAGACGCCTCCGAGCTCCTCTGGCCGCTGTCCCGAGCTTGCAGCGCCAAGGTAGCAGCCAGCCCGAGCTGCTGCCCGTCCCTTCTCCTGTCTCCGTGTTCGTGTACCCGGCGCCTCCGGTGTCGTGTGTTCGTGTCCATCTCCAGCGTCTGTAACGTGTTCAATGAATTGCCGCCCGTCAAGGCCGAAGAAAGGAACCCGAGGAGTTCTTCGTGTCGCGCACCGATGTCCGAAGACGTGCGCCAAGTTCCTCGTCCGTTTTGTGTCAGCCGCCTTCGTGCGTTTCCGTGGAGATGAAGACCCGTTGCCGTGGTGCGTCATGAACCACCGTGAAACCCGTCGACCCCGAAGACCGGAACGCCAAGGTTTGCAACCCCGACACCCCGAGTACGACTACTCCCACGATGTGGACTATCTCGACTACTTCGACTCCGGATGGAACGACTACTTCGACTACTTCCTCTCCAGTCCGAAGACGGTGGTTTCGAACCCGAAGATCCCCCCGATCCAATGTGTGACCTCAACACTAAACCCTGTATACCATATATGCGTATCTTATATCAAATCATGCATAATTAATTAACATCGCACCTTTATCCATTTAGTAGAATTAAATCAACTAAATTTAATTATGGGGTTTGTCCCGTGCATTTATAATTGTGTACCGATCCCATTTAAAATGTTTTGCCATGTGTTAGGGAATAAAATTGGATCACATTTAAATTTTCATGCATTCATGTCATCTATATGCCGGTTCTTTTGTCGTAGAAGTAAAATGCATCTTTCCCGCTTCCAGTGTCCGTTGCTTCTTCGTGATAGGACGATGAGTTGATGTGAGTAACAACAGGTTCTGCTACCTCTACCGGATTGCAGGCAAGCACTACTCAGTTCTCATCGAACCTACTTGTAGCCAAACCACTCATCTCCACCAAAGGCACTCCCTCGAATCCCCCTCGAGGAAATGAACCTTTATCACACGTTGATTATGCAACCTTTAGCTGCCATATCAATTAGGTTAAGATTCTCTATGGTCTTATCGTCTATTCCCAAGTTGTCCATAACCGCGGACACGGCTTTTCGAAAAGATTAAACCCTGCAGGGGTGTACTAATTTACCCATCGGTACCGTCCGGCTCACCTATTTGGCCCTCTTCCGGGGAAGGCCAGCGAGTGGGCGCGGTTAGACCTTTACATTGCATGAGGCTTACTCAAGGACCATCAGTGTGCGGAAGGACAGGTTCAGCGCTCCCAGCGCCCTGCCCCGCGGCCACATCCTAAACACCACCATCCTCGTTTCTTTTCCACCCACACACTCACGCGCAAATGGAATAGCAAACTAGAGGACCCTTGACAAGCCCCTCACAACTTATTCAGTCAAAGGGGATTCCATATGTCCCCACCTCCGGAAGCACGCTCAGTCTTGGTTCAAGAGGTAAAGAACTCGCACCTAGGGGCTAGAGTGAGGCAAAACACCATCCCCGATGGCAACTCACCCGAGCCGTCTTAGCATTTTAATTAAGCATCACAATTATCCACCATGCCCGAATCATTCCATCACATCAATTAGTATGGAATTCAATAACGTACATAACTAGTATTTCCACTAAGCATTTCTAAGCATGGCTAAGCATATAACCAACAATTATATTCTGTATCCGGCCAACACATCAACACTAGGGTTCATAGGTAGGGATACATGTGATTGGCTCGGGGAAAACATGCAATCATAGGATTCTCTATATTTTGATCAAAAGAGACATTTGAATCGCATGCAATATTATGGTGGATAAAATAAGTTGATAAAACATTAGGATGCTAGAATGCCAAGAAGGTTAGGTTATCTCTTGCCTTGCTGCCCGGGCGTGTAGTACTGCTCGTCGGGATAGGTCGGGGTGACCTCAACTCCGGAATCTATCGATACCCAAAAATAACACAAAGAACAAATAAATCACACAAGGACAAGTGCAATGCTCAATCACATGATGACATGTCAATTTCATGCAAGGATATCATTATATAATTTAAATAGCAACATTAAATGGAGGGCCAAATAATTCGTGCAATTATTTGGAACAACCCCATATTTATCTTAGTGTCTAATTGTTCATAAGTGATCACATTATTTAGAAGTTGCTCAAATAGGCATGAACATGACATGAATGGGTTGAGTTTGTCCTTCCGATCATTTTGGTACTTTATTTGTAATTTTCTGAGTACCGAAGAATAAATGATGATTTAGACGGTTATGCAATTTAATTCATTTTAACCAAATCGAAAATAACATCAAAGGAAAAATTGGTTTCTTGCTGTGCACTTAGCATAGCTAGATAGCATTTGAATTGCTGATCACTTTGATATAGCATTTGCAATTGTTGGACTAGTATTTATCAATTTATGATATTTCCAAATATTGATTTAAATATGCCATTTTAGTTATTTCAATTTAACAGCAAATTAGAAAATTCATTTTGGCATGTAACCATAACTAACAGGTAGATATTAATTCCCTGGTCATTTTGAGATTTTGTTTGCAATTTTTGAAGCCATATTCAAAAAGTTATGGATTTTCAAAGTTGGGACTTAAATCTGCCATTTTTGTATTTATTAAATAAAGGCAAACTAATTTGTCCAAAATTTATGGAAATGGTACCAACAGGTAGAGCTTATTTTCCTGAGCAATTTTAATACCTCATTTGCATTTTTCTGTTAAGTATTTGAATTGATATGGATTTTGCAATTTTTATTTCAATTTCTGTTTTAGAACCAAAATCCAGAAAAAGGTGCTGGAACCTTTTGCACCGGCCGGGGGCTAGCCACAGCCACGGACATGCGGGCCCGTGGACACGCTGGCGTCCACGCAAGCAGGGCGGCCCACGGTCAGATGGACCAAACGAGGCAACGACCGGCGCGGTGCGCGCGGTGACCGCGGCCGGCGACGCGCACGGACACGACGGCGGAGGGCGAGCGCGGACGAGCTACCAGGTGCGTTGGACGCGTCTCGACGACGTCTACCTAAAGGTGGCGGCGCGAGGACCAATAGGTCACCGGAACATCGCCGACGGCGAGGTGCAGCGGCGGCCTACGACGGACTAGGGGGCAACTACGACCTAGAGGGAGAGGAGAAGGATGGAGGTGTCCATTCGGACGGCGAGCTCACCCGCGTCGCGTGGAGGTGCACGTCGGTGATGGAGAAGGCCGGAGATGGTGGCGAGCTTGCTCGGAGCGCGGCGGCCGTAGAGGAGGAAGGTGACGTCGATCTCACGAACGGTGGCGCCCCTGGTCGATTCCTCTGACGGGGAAGGAGAGGATGACGCGGCGGAGCTGCTGGTGCGTGTGGATTTTCCCGGGATGCTCTCAATCGGCGGCGATGATCTTGGTCACGGCAGCGAGGCTCCGGCCCCGTGGAAGAAAATCGGGAAGAGAGGGAGCGTGGGAGTAGAGGAGAGGGAAATGAGAGGGAGAGAGCAGGGCCCGGCCTTGGTCTTCTTAACCACGAGGAGGAGGGGGGGCCTGGCCGTGGGGTGCGGGGAGGACGAGGGCGGCGCGGCGCGGCATGGCGCCAGTGCCCTCGGTCGCCACCGTGTCGATGGCAATTTGCCAAAAAAAACCCCGCTTCAGTTTTTCCCTTTTCTTTTCTTTTAAACAGTAGCTTCTCTTATTTATTTGAAGCACTTAATCCAAACCAAATGTGATGAACTTTGGTGGAAAATTATCATTTGGCACAAGGAAGCTCTGGTAAAATTTTGAGTTCATTTGAAGCAAGTTTGTAGAACAAACTTGTTTTAGTTTCATCTCTGCCCTTTATTTAAAACATTTTATTGGGCTACTTAAACTCTTTCCAAAATTTTGGGAAATTTTTTAAAGCAAGTTTATTACTTCAAGAAGCTGTCATAAAATTTGTAGCCCATTTGAAAAACATTTTATGTGTAAACTATTTGGAAGTGCTCACAGACAAGTTAGGTATTTATTTAATTATTCGAATTTTGCAATTGCATTAATTTTTGCAATCAACCTATTTGAAGTTGTTAGAACTTCCTGGACAAATATGAATTTCAATTTGGATTGTGTTGGTTCAATAACATTCATCAACCTTGAATTAATAATTAAAGCCAAAGTGTTATTTCATGTGAAGCAAATTATTTATAGACATTTTTGATAAATTCCAAAGTATATTTATTGGGAGGACTTAAGCATTTTCAAAATAATGAAAATATTTTGGAGGCTCATAATATAATAATGAAGCTCCACATAATCTTGTTTTGAATTTCTGGAAAGATTTACTTGGTTTCAAAATAGAATTTGATTTGAACCAATTTGATGTCTCAGATTTATTTCTTTGTTTGACAATAAATTTCCTTTGACAAATATTTATAAAATCTATCATTGAGCTTCCTGGGCAATTTGGAGACTCAAGAACAATTGGTTTTGCCAATTTGGGTAAGTATTTGGTTTGAAAAATTTGGAAAGGGTTTTGCTTCCTTTGTTTTAAATTTCCAAGTGTTGCTTTATTATCTTAGCAATTTAAAGATATATGCCATGATGCAATGAAAAGAAAAAGTGAAAATTTGGCTCAAATTTTAGGGTGCTAATCTGGGGCTGTTACAATTCTACCCCCCTTACAGGAATCTCGTCCCGAGATTCTAGAGTAGAAGTAGGGATGAGGGGAACATGACAACACACATCTTCCTCGTTGCAGTAGATTTGGCTAACTAACATGACATGCCGAAACGGCGGAAGGGACAGAAGATAGCTAAAGGCGTTAGACAAAATGAACTTTGCCCAAACCCATAAGACATTGGGAAAAACTAGGAACGACTTGACCAAACAAAGGTCGAGCCGAGGGTAGGACAACCGACCACCTTGTTCAGGATATTGGTCCAAGACCAAGACAATACCTCAAACCACCAAGAGGTGTAGATCATAGGATTTGGCACCGTGAGGAGAAAGGCAGCTTCTTTTGGAATCCACGCTTGTGACGTACTAGACGTTTCCATAAGGTTGGAAGCTCGGCCCTAACGGGACAAATGGATTTACCCAATGTCCGTGCGATTGGGCAAAACCTTGATTCCACCGAGGTGGGAAGATATAGCATTTGATCCACAATTAGATAGAGAGGTAAAACCTCATAACGATATACTGTTACGATATAGATGGGGTAGGAGGATTGACCGATAGATGTTTAGCAACTCCGTAGTGAGGTTCTCCTTGAGATACTAGACGTCACATTCCGGCTTCAGAATAGCCTTCAATCAATCCTCAAGCGAAAATCGTACTTGAAGATAGAGGAAGGACCTTAGGGGAACTATTAAGATAAACTACCCATGATACTCATGGATAGTGGGTGATTTTTCAGGATTGAAGGGATTTCGTCAACAGATCTTCCGGTGAGGTGCTTGAACCACAACACCGGACTCATCGGGTTTACTAAAAGATCTAGGTCATGCTCTTGGTAAACCACCAAGCATCATTTCTGCTTGAGATTCAGAGTTGGGTAGGTGTGCAGATACTTCGGCCTAGTAGGTATGGAAGGAGTTTGCGGAAGTTAGCCGCAAGACAGGGTACTACATTCACAAGACATGGGCTACGGTGTCAAGCTACAAACACGAGCTAGCTTGGGAGTTCCAGACGGTCACAACTACATAGAGGTATTCGAACCAACATGGACTCCAAACAATGAAGCCCAACTGATTCGTGATTGGGAAACACCGGTCAGCTGATGAGACTTGACAACTTCTTCTTATTTAGGAATGACTCGGTCAGGGCTTGGTGTGCACACATGGCTTAATCAGCGAACGGGAGGTAACAACCTACCAGCTCAATAATGCACATATGCATAACCAACTTGTGATTTAACCCGAGGGGACAAAGTGAACTTTACTCGGATCCTGTCGGGGATATGAACCCCGGATATCCCAAAGAGAACCTTGTCTTCAAAACTCCAGGGTGCCGGTTGAACAAGTGCCGGCTGCTTGGAGCCGCCTGAAGCCAGCCGCCCGAAGCAGCCGCCTGCGTCTACCCGGAAGTGGACGGCCGGCTAGGCTGGAGCCGGACGCGAACAACCGACAACTCCGTACGGGTGGGCCCGGATCACGTAACCGCTCATGGTGAACAGTACTCACTGTCGGGCATATCCTGTACCAAATCATGACAACAAGCTCCAGCCGGCTCGAAACCGTAGTGATGTCATAGGGGCAAACATGTAACTTCCCTGTAACCTAGAAACCCTAGATGCTGCCTATATAAAGCATGCAGGGGCCTCCTGCGTGAGGCAAGTAGAAACACGTGAGGAGACAGATAGCATCATCTTCAACCTCCAGCCGGCTAGGATCTCTAGCCGGCTACCACCCGAAACAGCTCTAGGAGCACCTCTGTAGCCCGATTCAGTGATCAAGCAATAAGAACAAGAAGAGCAGGACGTAGGGGTGTTACCTCCACAGGAGGGCCCCGAACCTGGGTAACTAGCATGTGTTTGCGTGCTTGTTGCCCAATCCCGTGCGAGCATCCGATCGTCGCCTGCCCCACACTCTTTTCCGTCTCTAATGGATATGCCGTGCAACCCACCACGACATTTGGCGCCCACCGTGAGGCTCGCGGCGAGCGGAGTCACGTTCTGTGCGGGATCCCGGACTGTAGATGGTCGGCGGATCGTCTCCGGCCTCGTGCTCTCCATCGGCTCCGTCGGCTGCGTCCTCGACAACACCAACAGCTTCGCCGACGTGGACGTCGCCAGCGGAGGAGCAGTCGTCACCCTTGGAGATTTCCACGTCTACGTCGCCGTCGCCGCTCAGGAGTACCCGGAGGTGGTCTACTCTAGCTTGGCTCCTTCGATCTTCGACGCCAGCACCTGCAACGACGACTCCGCCTTCGGCTACCTCAACTCCGGCGACGCGGACCGCGACGTCGCCAAGCTCAACGTCTACGCCGAGGTGCACATGGTCGAGCACGCGGCGGCAGGAGGCCCCGTCGCCGCTACTGTTCATGAAGCAGGCGAACCTTCTCGTTTCCAGCGCAATCTGGAGGCCGATTTCGAGCTGCTAAGCACCCCCATCACGCTGGGTGCGGATCCGGCCAAGGCGGCGGCTGTGAACTCGAGAAGATGCATCAACAGATACTCGACAAGGCTCTTCACCTCGCATCCACGCAGCGCCGACTCAACGCTACGATGCGCGAGTACAACACCGTCCACGGTTTCGAGCCGACAAGGGGCAACACGGAGAAGCTGAATGAAGTCCGACGCAAAGGAGGGGATCTCGGAGGCGTCCTGAACCGTGCTGGCCAGCCGCACGAGCATTCGGACATCATCCTGCCCGAATACAGCAACCCGGTGCAAAACATGAAGGCTGCGGAGGCGGCCGCAGCAGAACTACCCCATCTCCAGGGCGAGGAGCTACGCCAGCAAGCGCGCCGAGTCCAGGAGCTCATCGCTGCGGCCAACCGGCAGCAACGCGAAACCGAGATAACGGCGAGCCGTGAGCATCACGAGCCGCCTCCAGGCTACGATGCAGCTGGCAAGTCCAAGCAAGGCGCTGAGGCGTCATCCACGAGCCGCGGAAGGGCGAAGGACAAGCAAACACGAGTTCATCACGAGGGGAGCGCGAGCTCGCATCCTCGTGATCACGGCCGCGATCCGGCTGGACGACGCGAAGACGGCAACCGGAGCGAGCCTCGAGCCGGATGGAACGTCAAGGAGCGAGTCGGCCACAAAGTCACCATCGACGAACGCCTGGGGCCGCTGGGACCCGAAACCAGCGACGACGCACGCCATCGCATCGACGTGCTCAAGCTGTCAAGCATCATCGAGGAAGAAGACATCGCCGCCCATCGCTGTTTCGGACCCCGCATCCGGAGCGAGCGATTCCCGAAGGGGTTCACTCTTCCTAGGGACACACCCAAGTACAATGGCACCGCGAAGCCGGAGGACTGGCTCGCCGACTACATCACGGCGGTCAACATCGCAGGCGGCAACAAGCGGGTGGACGTGCGCTACGTGCCACTCATGCTCCAGGGATCGGCACGGACTTGGCTCAACAGCCTTCCGAAGGAGAGCGTCAACAGCTGGCTGGACTTCGAGGAAGTGTTCAACCGCAATTTCACCGGCACCTATTTGCGCCCCGGCAACGCACAGCTGCTTGCGCTGTGCAAGCAGAAGGACGGCGAGTCGGACCGAGCCTACCTCACCTGATGGACAAGCCTTCGCAACTCCTGCGAGGGAGTTCTCGAGCTCCAAGCCGTCCAGTACTTCATCCAAGGCTGCCGAGACCAGACGCTGCTCAAGCACCGGCTCCTGAGGAAGAGCCCAAAGACCATGGCAGAGCTCATGGCAATCACCGACGAGTACGCCACCGCCGACGCGGGCATGACCAACCCGATCCGACTCGACGAAGCTAGAAGAATCATCACGGCGGAGCCGGCTGCACGTCGTAGCCGGACGGAGAACCAAGAAGGAGGAAAATCGACCCGGCGTGATTCCGACGCGGCCGGCAAGCGCAAGTCCGCGGACGACCGCGTCGAGTCCAAGGTCATCGCCACGACCGAGGGAAGGCCGGCAGGAGGCTTCGACAACCGCCGTATGAGGACAAGCGACGACATGCGCCGGACAAGGGCGAGGAACAACTACGACTACATGCTCGATCAACCGTGCCGGAACCATGGCGACCGGCCAGCAAACCACACCGTCAGGCAATTGCACCCTCGGCCGCCCAAGGCCACCGCCATATGAGCGGCGAAACCCGCCTCCGCCTCGGGATGAAGCCGGACGGGATGATCGAGGACGCGACGATAGACGACGCGAAGATAGGAATCGCGAGGATCGCCAACGCGAGGAAGAAAGGAGGGAGCGCCTTCCAGCCCCGCCTCCAAGGGGTCCAGACGGCTACCAGAATCCGGATGCCGCCTACGTCGTGTTCGTCAGCGAGCGCGACGACAAGCGAAGCCGGCGCGAACGGTTCAAGGAGGTGAACGCGGTGGTTCCACCTGTCCCCCAGTACCTCAACTGGTCGCAGGAACCAATCACGTGGGACCGCAGCGACCACCCGGAGCTGATGCCCAACCCAGGCGGCTATGCCCTAGTCCTGGAGCCCATGATCATCTCCGCCAAGCGCGCTTGCACCTTCTCACGCGTCCTCATTGACGGGGGCAGCAGCCTCAACATCCTCTACCGCGACACGCTGGAGAAGGTAGGGATCTCCGAGTCCAGCCTGACGCCGAGCCGGACGGTCTTCCACGACATCGTGCCAGGGCGAGCCGGCTCATCCATGGGCCTCATTCGGCTGGACGTCCTATTAGGCACCAAGAGCAACCACCGCCGCGAGACTGTCTCTTTTGAGGTGGTCGACCACTCCAGCGCCTACCACGCCATCCTCGGGCGGCCGGCGCTCGCCAAGTTCATGGCGGTACCCCACTACGCCTATCTCAAGATGAAGCTAACAGGCCCACGCGGGATCATCACCGTCGCTGGAGACTACAAGCGCTCCATCGCCTGCGCCTCCGACAGCGCGAAGGTGGCCGAGACCATGGTCTGTAATGAGGAGATGAAGCAATTCAAGCGCAAGGCCAACGAGGAGAAGCTGGAGATTCCGGAGTCGGCCAAGCCGGCTGGCGAGTCGTGCTTCCAGGCGGCGCGAGACACGAAGAAGATCTACTTCGACGACACCGACAAGTCCAAGTTCGTCACCGTGGGGGCGAGCCTGGACCCCAAATAGGAAAGCGCGCTCGTCGAGTTCCTCCGTGGGAACCGGGACATCTTCGCGTGGTCCCCCAAGGACATGCCGGGTGTACCGAGGGAACTCGCCGAGCACTCTCTACACGTTCGCCCAGACGCCAAGCCAGTGAAGCAATCCATGCGTCGCTTCGCAGAGGGAAGAAGACAGTTGATAGGAGAAGAGATAGCGCGGCTACTCGCAGCCGGATTCATCAGAGAAGTGCAACACACGGAGTGGCTAGCTAATCCAGTGATGGTGGAAAAGAAGAACAAGAAATGGCGAATGTGTGTCGACTACACACACCTCAACAAGGCCTGGGGCAGGCCTTTTTTTTTATACCTCAAAAAAAAAGGCCTGCCCCAAGGATCCCTTCGCACTGCCGCGCATCGACCAAGTGATCGACTCCACGGCCGGCTGCGACCTCCTCTCCCTCCTCGACGCCTACTCCGGCTACCATCAAATTCCGCTGAACCCGGACGATCAGCTCAAGACCGCCTTCATCACCCCCTACGGCCCGTACTGCTACACCACCATGCCGTTCGGCTTGAAGAACGCGGGGGAAACATATCAGCGCTTGTCGTGGTGGTGTCACGGCAGATGCCATAGGATGGCTTGAAGTGTGGGGCCGATGGACGCTGGAGGCACCCGGGGAGGGCTTGCGCACACGAACACGCACACAAAGAACTTAACTCACACACACACACACGGTTTTACCCAGGTTCGGGGCTCTCGTGAGGAGATAACACCCCTACTCCTGCCTATCCGATCTGTATATATGATCTACTAGTGAGTTACAATCTTGCTCCTTGAGCTGGATAGAAGAATAGCACGATCTAGGCCTCCAACCGAGTCTCGGAAGCTCTCTCTAGCTCTCTACTGACTATGAAAGAAATGCTCTAATGCGTATTCTTGAGGCAAGTATGCGTGCATGCGTCCCCGTAAGAGGAGCCCCTGGTGCTCCTTATAAAGGGAAGCCCAGGGCACAAGTTAGGGCTGACATCAGTGCTGGCGTAGCCCGGACTGTAGCCACGCCCGGTCCTCTGACCGCTCCCGTCACTGCGCCGTGGCACGTCCCATCTGTCTCCTCCAACGCACTGCTCCCTGGTACCGCTTCGGTCAGCGGCATGGAGGTCAATCACTCTGGTCAAGTGGCCTCGTCCCATCATGCAAGTGGTTCTGCGTCCTGACCCGTGATTGTAGGGACAAGACCTGCGCCTTGACCATGGCCCGAGTAAGCCTCCTTATCCGGCACAGGCATGCCGAATTCCATGTAACTCGGTTTCGCCTTCCCTGCACACAAGAAGAACAAAGAACAATCCGACATATAACTCGCATGATCCGACATAACAATATGTCGGTTAATCATGACCCGGCCAGCTCCGAGTAAGCCGGTACAGTTATGTCGGTTTTAGCGATCCGGTCAACCCCGAGTCAACACTTGTATCGGCATCTTGCCCCTATCCGGGGGTTGCCCCCCGACATTAGTCCCCGAAGCTGGCGCGGTCCTGCAGCCTCGGATGAAGGGCCACGGCAGGTTTACCCGAAAAACCAGCATCCTTAACTGATCTCCGACATAATATATGCCGGTGAAAATCATATGTCGGAAAGCACTTTGTATTCCTACTTGATATATCACCTTATGTCGGATCATTCCGACTTAACTCCTCCGAGTCATCGGTTTGCTACGTGGCAGAGCATCTCTGCCCAACGCCTCGATTCTTACGCCCGGATGGACGTGCCACCTGTACGCACACCACTTGCGTCATGCTAGTCGCCTCGGAGACTGTGCTCACGCCAGCAATCAAGTGCGGTTGGACCACACCGCCCGCGTCTCCTCGGGTCCTGCCCGATCGGATATGCCGCGTTATAACCGTTGGCTTCCTATGGCCTCTTGTGTGGCCGATCGTGCGGCGGTTAAGCCGCAGAAGAAATCGTGGTCGGAGATCGTGGGGCCATAACCCTCCGTCGGTTACTAGATCGTGCGCAGCAGATCCCGCACCCACGATCTCCTCCGCCGCCCATAAATAGTAGGGAGAGGATACGGTTCTCTCCTCCGCATTCACTTTCCATCTTTTCCTTGCCTCCTTGTTCTCCTCGCTCTCCGGCGCACTCAGAGCACAGAGCCCGTCGCCGCCGCACGGATTCACGCACGCCGACGAGCCGCCGCCGGACGACGCGCAGAACGCTGCGGTTGCATCTTTCGCCGCCGCCGCACCAGCACATCCCAGCGGTAAGTTTTTCTCTTTCTCTCTGTCCTTCTTCTTCCTCTGTTTCTTCGCCCTGTTCTTGTTCTTGTTCTTCACCGCGGCGACGCATCGCGCGCCGCCGGTGACCTCGCAGCCGCGGTTGCGGTGTGCCGCCGGCGGGTTAGCCACCACAGCATTTTCTTTCTTCCTCTTCACTTCTCTTTCGGATCTAGCACTTGTTTGCATCTTCCCGCATTTTCTTCCCCTTTTTCTTTCCATTTTCACCACGGTACATCTTGCTCACCGCCGGTGAACCCTTTCTTTGCAGATCTCGGCAATCTTTCATCAAGATGTCGGACGACGCCGCCCTCGAGGTGATTGACTCGGTTGAGGAAACCACAGTGGAGGGCTCCACTCGGGCCTCCTGGGAAGGTTCCGATGTCGGAAGAGCCGAGATAGATTGGCTAATCCGGACGCGACGGATCCCGCCCGGAGTAGAGTGCCGAATGCCCGGCACCGAGACCACGCCGAGTCTTAAGGAGGGCGAACGAGTCATCTTCGTCGCGCACTTCGAGCGGGGATTCGGATTACCCGCCAGCGTGTTCTTCCGAAACTTCCTCGACAGTTTCGGTCTCCAGCCTCACCACTTACCGGCCAACGCCATCACCACCTTATCCTCCTTCGTTTCCTTCACCGAGGGTTATCTCGGTCTCAAGGCCAGCGTCCGCGCGTGGTCCAAGTACTTCTCCTTCCGGAAGCAGGTTATCCCGAATCCTGCTGACTCGGAAGCTCCCAAGATGATGACCCAGTGCGGGGCCGCCACCGTCACACCTCGGCGCAACTCAATTTTTCCCCGGATCAACGGCTTGGAGTCATGCCGGAAATGGCAGCGCTCCTTCTTCTACGTGAAGAACTCGACCGACGTCGACAAGATCAACTTGCCGGATTTCGTCATCGGCCCCCCCACAGCACAGCTCAACTGGGGGTACAATCCAACCGACAAAGAGGTCGAGGTCAACCAGATCCACGAAGTCGTGGGACAGCTCCGAGCAGAAGGGTTAACTGCTGACGATCTGTTGGCGACATTCATTAGCCGCCGGGTCTCACCCCTCCAGCGCCGAGTCCACAAGATTTGCCACATGAGTGTCCCTCTTGACTCGACTCGGATAAGCACGGTCGAGCTGACCAAGGCCCAGATCCGGCAGCGGGTCAAGGCCATAGCTCGGACGAGGATGACGGAGGATTGGGAGTGGGGCAAAGAACCCCACAGCCGGAGCAACCTTCCGCCCCAGGTAAACGACTTGCACCGACGTAACTTTCCTACCGACATAAATTCTTAAGTCGGTTCCCTTTTTATACTTGGCCTTAATCTTTCTCTGTTTCCCTCACACAGAGATTCGCGCGGCAAAAGAAGGAGGACGGACCGGATCCTACTGCCAAATGGGGTCCAGACCAGGTCGAAGCTGACTCGGAGGACCCGGATAATGACGACAACATGCCGATCCCTGATGTCGGCACAGTTCCTGTCACCGGTAAGGCTCGCGTCCGAGATTGGTCAGATGATGATGATGACGACTGTCAAATTCTAGAGGTACATGATCCTCTCCCGATTGCATTCTCTTACCCGGTGCCCTCGCCCCCAGCTGACGCGGACGACCAGGTGCTCGATGTGGAGCCCCTCGCCACGGGACCCAAGGGCGCAGTTCGGAAACGCCCAGCAGCTGCGTCCGCCGGTGCCGGAACATCCGGCGCCCCCGCGAAGAAGAAGCAGCGAGTAAAGACTGCGGCGAAGCGCCGCGAGCGCCCAGTCACTAAGGGGTAAGACTCCTTTTTGCCGGCATAACCTTTATATGCTTGCCCACAGTTTCCTCCTTCTGACGATACACTTTACTTCTTTGCCTTGCAGCTCCGCTCCTCTGGAGATTCCAACCGAGCCCACTGACTCGGATCCTGTCAGGACTCCGACTCCGCCTCGGCCGGACGACACGAGGCTGCCGAGTCCGCCACGGACCAGCCCGATAGTGCCTCCAACAGTTCCGGGATCCGGGACCGGAGAGGCCGAGTCGGTAACGACCGACATATCCAAGAATCTCGGGGCCAGCACGTCGGCCCCCGAAACAGAGAAGACTGCGGCTCCAGAAGATTCGGCCCATCCGAGTCAGCCGCAGCAAAGAACCGCCACAACCGCAACAGCCACAGCAACAGCAACAGCAACAGCAACAGCACAGCAAGCACGAAAAGATTGGTAGGGCCGGGCCTAGGCTTCACATATGGACGATTTAGGGAAGAAGCCCGGCCCACGGCCCGAGGCCCACCTCTATTTTCCGCCAATGGGCCGGGCTTGGGCCTGAATTCTAGGCCCGACAATGGGCTTGGGCCGGGCCTGGGCCTAGGTTTTCTGTTGTGGGCTTTTCTGGGCCCGGCCCAAGCCCACCCAGGCCCGGCCCATGGCCAGGACTAGCAGCAAGAGACATCGCAGCCGCGACCGCAGCCACAGCCCGCTCCGACACAACCGCCACGGCCATCTCCTCCCGAAGCAGCAGCATCAGAAACAGAAGGCACCCGCGCCCACTACGGCCGGGAAAATTCCGCCGAAGAAAACTATACCCGGCACGGCCGGAACAGCAGCAGACAGAGCTGCACCCACCGCGGCCGGGAAAGCACCGGATAAAACTGCAACCACCGCAGCCGGGAAAGCTCCGGAGAAAACCATCGCTGCCAAGGACCTGCCGCCTAACCCGGAGCGCCGAATAGTTCTCCAAGAACCGTCCGGATCGGCCACAGCGATGACCAGCGCCCAGACCTCCACAGCTAGCTGGGGGTTTGGGCCCTTGACAACATTGAGCGGGCAAAGTCTAGGCTCCCTCGAGCATTATCATTCGGACTGGAACGCCGCCGACCTGAGCGAGGTGAGCTCGAGGTCACCAGCAGGCCAAATCGTCTCGGAGCATCCGGCGGGGCCGAGTCTGTTGGCCCAAAAGATAGCCGCGGCCAAAACTGCCATTCTTGCAGTTGACCAAACAGCAGCGGTAAGTTGCGCCGAGTAAACATGATTCGGTTTATTTCTTTAGTGTAGATATTATCCATCCCCAGTCCCCGAGATTCGGGTCGAGTGATTGAGCTTGGCCGAGTAAAGCTGACTCGGTTAAGTGAGGGTAACTCGGCCTGAATCTTCATCAATAATTCTAACATCTCTTCTTTTCAGATTTGCATGAACAAACGCACTCAACTACACCGCAAGCTGCTGCTGGAACATAAAACGCTCTCCAACAAATACAAGCTGCTCCGGGCCAAGCTGGACCAAGTAGCTGACTCGGCACTCAAGGCCGAAGGATTGGAGAAACGGATCTCGGAAACCGAGTGTAAACCACACTTTGCCCTTTCAATTTGCACTTGCATCAATTTGCTCATTCTGACCCTTGCTACCTCGGCACAGCCGCACATAAGGAGCGCGAGCTTGCTCACCAGGCCGAGCTAAAGAAAGATCAGGAGGAGATATCCCGGCTAAAGGCCGAGCTGGAGCTAACTCGGAGTCGGGCTGCCGAGTCGGAGAAGACCGCCGCCGCAGAGAAGCAGCTCCGGGAAGAGGAGACTCGGAAGCTCAAGGAATCTCTCGAAGAATCCAAATCAGAGGCGACCTCGGCCGCGAGCGAGCTCCGAGACCTGAAAACCAAGATCGCACAGTGGCTGGTGGACATCTCCAAGATCAACTCCGAGATGGACAGTAAGCTCTCTTCCCTTCTGCCTTTATTCCTTCTTTCATCTTTCTTCGTCTGTAACTTATTTCGGCGCTAGCCATTCCCTACTCAGAACGCTTCCCACACACCAAGGCCGCCGCGGACAAGAGCGCGAACGAGCACCGGTTCGAGAAGATCCGAGGTGGCCCTATCTCGGCCGAGTGGGATATGGATGCCCACTTGGTGGCTCTGAAGGCTCGCTTGGTGCCGATGAGATTAATCGGGATGAACCTCCTCACTGCTGCCATCCGAGCATACAACGTTCTCTGGCCCGGGTGCGAGGCCCCTCTGGTTGTTGATGAGTTAGCCACATGCCTGCTGGCCTCCGAGGACAGGCTTGATGACTGGCGATCGTCCGCCGCCCGAGTCGGAGCGGATGAAGCGCTGATGTACGTGCTGTCCTGGTACGAGGGGCTCGATCTCGACAAGCTCAAGACTCTGCGCGACGGGTCAAAGTGGCTCACTGATCCGGATCACATCCGGCGTCGTCAAGAATTTGCCCATGCTCTCATCCAGTACGCCCCGGTGCACTCCTTTGTCGCTGGCGACCGGGTTCCCCAATCCGAGGAGATCCCGGTTGAAGGAGACGAAGGAGAAGACGAAGACGAGGCCGTCGACGAAGAAATCGAAGCAGACACTCCACCCGAGTCAGCCACCGGCACTGCTACCGGGTCCACCGCCGAGGAAACCGCAACCGAGACTCCAGCCTCTCCTTCTGCCCGAAAGGCCTCGGACGCTGCTGCTTAAACTTTTAAGAAAAAGCTCAATTCGTTAAATCCCCGGAATGCCGGGTGCAGATGTATATATACCTTGCACTTTTTATGGTTGGTACTTGACTTTTTTACTTTGCAAGTTTTAACAAGTTTAGCCGTATGCCGGATCACATTGAACCGAGTCCCCGAGTTCAATTTCTTGTTTACTATACTTCTGCCATCTCTGCTCTTGCCTACCATTCTTGGTGTCAGGCAGTCGAGTCACAAAACGACCGTTGTACAGCATACAGTACTTAGAAACTTGGGAAAATAGCCAAGGCCATCCGACATAAGGTTATTAAAAGGAAACCGAATCGCTCCTGGACCGAGTCCCCGAGTCGGTTTTCTTGTTTACTGCACCGAGTAACCTTTGCTCTTGCCTACCTTTTTCGGTGTCAGGCAGTCGAGTCACAAGATCACCAGTACAGCATACAATACTCACCAACATGGCGACACAGTTTTTAGAGCCATTCAACACAAACACATTATCTAAAAAAGGAAACCGAATCGCTCCTGGACCGAGTCCCCGAGTCGGTTTTCTTGTGTACGCACCTGGTAACCTTTGCTCTTGCCTACCTTTCTCGGTGTCAGGCAGTCGAGTCACAAGATCACGAGAACACAGCACACAATACTTACAGACATGGTGATACGGTTTTTAGAGCCATCCGACACAAGGAATTAAATACAAGGATAAAACACAGATTTGTTCAACAAGGCAGTCCCCGAGTCACTTCTCGGGGTGCCGACATTTCATTTCTTAGTTTCGAGATACATACAGTGGGTCCTTAAGAGTAGAAAGGGCGGAGGAGAGCTACATTCCAAGGGCGTTTGGTCTCCTCTCCGGATCGGTCCATCCTGTTCTTCACCTGTTTCTGAGCATCTATAAGATAGTAGGCATCATTGTTCAAAGCTTTGCTCACGATAAACGGTCCCTCCCACGGAGGTGATAGCTTGTGCATCCCGGCCGTGCGCTGCACAAGCCTAAGCACGAGGTCTCCTTCTCGGAACTTGCGAGGATTCACCTTCCGACTGTGGTAACGTCGGAGATTTTGCTAATATATTGCTGACTTGGACAATGCCAACTCTCGTGCTTCTTCGAGCAAATCAACATCGTTTTCTCGGGCTTCTCTTGCCTCTGACTCGGTATATAAAGCAACTCTCGGCGAGTCATGCTCTATGTCGGTTGGCAGAACTGCCTCTGCTCCGTAGACCAGGAAGAATGGCGTATAGCCGGTCGAGCGATTCGGTGTAGTCCGTAGACTCCACAGTACTGCCGGGATCTCGTCCAGCCAACACCCCGAAGCACGCAACAGTGGCTCAATTAGCCGGGGTTTTATACCGGATAAGACCAGAGCGTTTGATCTTTCCACTTGCCCATTCGATTGCGGATGGGCGACCGACGCCAGGTCGAGTCGGATTCTCTTTTCTTGGCAAAACCGAGCAAAGTCTCCCTCGGCGAAATTTGTGCCGTTATCAGTGATGATGCTGTGTGGGTGCCCATATCTCAGGATAATATCCTTTAAGAACGACACAGCTGTACGGCCATCACACTTTCTTATTGGTTTCACCTCGATCCACTTGGTGAACTTGTCCACCATCACCAATATGTGGGTCATGTTACCTCGGGCCGGTTTAAACGGTCCTACCATATCCAAACACCACACCGCAAAGGGCCAAGTGATGGGGATAGTCTTGAGTGCAGACGCCGGCATATGAATCTTGTTTGCAAATCTTTGACATCCTTCACACTTCCGGACTATGTCCTCTGCCTGCTGCAGAGCACTCGGCCAGTAAAACCCATATCGGAATGCTTTGGCCACAATGGCTCGGGAAGAGGCGTGATGACCGCACTCTCCCTGGTGAATATCTCGGAGGATCTTTTCTCCTTCCTCTGGTTCGACACACCGCTGAAGCACGGTGGTCACGCTTCTCTTGTATAGCTCTCGGTTGATGATGGTGAAGGACTTGGATCGTCTCTGTATCTGCCTGGCCGAGACCTCATCACTCGGTAGGGTGCCCTCCAACATAAATGTCATGATGGGTCGGGCCCATGTCGGTACCGGACGAGTTCCGAGTTCAGGCTCATCGACCTCCATGGCTTCAACCGACATAACGACGCTCGACATAGGCTGACGAGTCCCGAGTCCTCCCAAAGGATTCCCGAGTTCCGCCAAGCAGCTTTCCAATTTTCCAACTCTGTTCTTGAGTCCGACATAACACACGAGACATCCATGGGAGTCCCCGGGTCCTGCAGAGCAGTCCCCGAGTCCTGCGGCGCAGTCCCCGGGTTCAGCGGCTTGCTCCCGACGTCAACGTCCATCGGGACGACATCGGATTCCAGATTACCGGGATGAATATTGAGTCTGACTCGGGTGAAGGCTTAATTGATGGCTTGTGAAGATGCTCCAGAGACACTCCGGGTGGAATGGCCTGTCGGTATGATCCGATCTTGGACAGCATGTCTGCACTTTCATTCTCGGTCCGCCGGATGTGATTGAACTCGCAGCCATCAAAGAACCCCGAGATCTTTTGGACATGGAACCGGTATGCCGCCATGTTGGCATCCAGGGCGTCCCAGTTGCCCGCGGTTTGCTGAATCACCAAATCCGAGTCACCATAACAGATTATTCGGCGAATCCCGATTTCCTTGGCCACCTTGAGTCCGTGGATCAATGCCTCATACTCGGCTACATTGTTGGATGCCGCGAAATGAACTTGCAGCACATATTTCAACTGGTCTCGCTTTGGCGAGGTGAGAACCACACCGGCACCCAGGCCTTCTTTTACCTTGGACCCGTCAAAGTGCATCCTCCAGTAATTGGAGTCCGGCAGAGATGGTTCATATTCCATCTCGGCCCAGTCCACGAGAAACTCGGCCACCGCTTGAGACTTGATGGTATCTCTTCTCGCGTATTGTGGTGCATACGCCGCCAACTCGATGGCCCACTTGCCTACTCGACCACTTGCATCTCGGTTGCCAATGATTTCCGAGATAGGAGCTGCGCTCACCACGGTTATCTGATGCTCCTGGAAATAATGCTTCAGTTTCTTGGCCGCCAGGTACACACCATAGGTCATTTTCTGGTAGTGTGGGTAATTTTGTTTCGAGGTGGAGAGTACCTCACTCAGGTAATACACCGGCCTCTGCGCGGTGGTTCCCCCTTCTTCTCTTTCTACTACCACAACGACGCTGACCACTCGATTAGTGGCTGCAATGTAAAGCAACATGGGTTCTCTTGGTAATGGGGAAGCCAATATCGGCGCAGTAGCCAACATCTTTTTTAGATCCTGGAAAGCCGAGTCTGCCTGCGGGGTCCAGCTAAATCTATCAGACTTTTTCATTAGTTGGTACAAAGGCAGAGCCTTTTCTCCCAACCGACCTAGAAACCGACTCAGGGAGGCCAGGCAACCCGTAAATTTTTGGACATCTCGGAGGCATCTCGGTAGCCTCATATTTTCTATTGCCCGGATCTTAGTCGGATTTGCCTCGATACCTCGGCTCGACACGAGGAAACCGAGTAACTTGCCGGCCGGCACACCGAATGTACACTTATCGGATTAAGTTTTAGTCGGAATTTCCGCAGGTTTGCGAATGTTTCTCTGAGATCATCTAACAGAGTATGCTTTTCTTTTGTTTTTATGACTATGTCGTCGACATATACTTGCACGTTTTTTCCTATCTGATCATGCAAACATTTCTGCATACAGCGCTGATAAGTAGCGCCGGCATTTCTCAAACCAAAACACATGACACGATAGCAATAAGCCCCGTACGGGGTGATAAAAGCAGTTTTTATTTGATCATCCGGGTTTAACGGGATCTGGTGAAAACCAGAGTAGGCATCCACAAAAGACAACAGCTGACATCCGGCCGTGGAGTCGATCACCTGATCGATCCGGGGCAACGGGAAAGGATCTTTGGGACAGGCCTTGTTCAAGTGGGTGTAGTCAATACACATGCGCCAGACAGTAGGCGCATCCGGTTCTTCCTTCTTTTTCTCCACCAGGACCGGGTTAGCCAACCAGTCCGGGTACTTTACTTCCACGACGGCATTCGACGCGAGTAGCTTGGCTAACTCGTCACCCACTGCCTTCCTTCTTTCTTCGGCGAGACGCCGAGTCGGTTGCTTCACAGGCCTAGCATCTGGCCTGACATGCAGAGAGTGCTCAGCCAACTCCCTCGGAACACCCAGCAAGTCCTGGCTGGACCATGCAAAGATATCCCGATTCTCACGGAGGAAGTTGATGAGCTCGCTTTCCTATTTCTTGTCCAACCCGGCACCGATGATGACGGAGCGTTCCGGGTTAGCCTCGTCGATGCCGACCTTCTTCGATTCCTTCGCCGCCTGGAAGGTTGCAGATTGCTGCGGGTTAGCCGCACTCGGCATACCGAGTTGAGATGCCTGGGCCAAAGCCACCACCTCATGGATTCTCCTTTTCTCGGCGGCGATCACCAGTGATTCGGCCAGGGATGACCCGGCTGAGGCGCACTCCATGGAACGCTTGTAGTCTCCCGAGATGGTGATGACACCATTTGGACCCGGAAGCTTCATCTTCAGATAAGCCACATGAGTGGACGCCATGAACTTGGCGAGTGCCGGCCTGCCGAGTAAGGCATGATACGGGCTCTCGAGATCCACGACCTCGAACAGCAGACTCTCAGTCCTGCAGTTGCTTTTGTCACCGAAGGCGACATCAACCCAAATCGTGCCCATGGGTGCATGTGAAACACCCGGCACGATGCCGTGAAAGGTGGTTCGGCTGGGCTGCATCATATTCTCCGTTATGCCGAGTTTCACCATGGTATCCCGGTACATGATGTTGATGCTGCTCCCGTTATCAACGAGGACCCGGGAAAACCTGACATTGATGCTAGGCCCGACGAACGTCGGATCTAACACTAGAGCATAACCTCCCGGGTTGGGCATGACCCTTGGATGATCCCTGACGCTCCAGCTGACCTCATCCTCGGACCAGTACATGAATTTCGGCACCGCCGGCATAACGGCGTTTACCTCCATAGCACGCCTGTGCTGACTCTGCTTGTCGTTGGGTTCGGTCACAAAGACCATGTAACTCTGGTGAGGTTCTCGGTATTGATTTTGCCGACTCGGGCCAGCGTTGCTGCCGGGGTAGTAGGAGTTGTTGTTGGTGTTGGCCATGTTGGCCACTTGGTTGACATCTTCAGGTCTTGCCTGGGCGTTTACCGGGATAGCGTTCACGCCCGTGAGTGGTGCGGGTCGAGTTGCTGGACCGGTGTTCTCCTGCGGGCGCCTGTTCCGGCTACAGTTCCGGTTGGAGTGCTGAGCCGGTCTGCTGGGGTGCTTGGTGTGGTAGCTGCAGGGATCGTTCGGCATCGTCCCACTGGGGTTAGCCCACTGCCTCTTGTCGCCGCTCCAGGGCTTCCTCTCGCCGTTCCACGGTCTTCTTTCGCCGTCCCACGGCCTCCTTCCTTCCGAGTTCTGGCCCCACGCTGGACCGTCACTCTTCTGTCTCTGGCTGCTGCCGGCACCCATCTGATCTTGGTCGATGGCAGCAACCTGGTCTGACCCATACCGGTAATCCGGCCTCTCTTCCCTTCTCTTTCCTCGGTAATCCGAGCGTTCACCTCGCCGACCCGATCTGTCTCTGTCGACCGGGGCCAGTAAGGGCTGTGTCGGATCACCGAGCGCGTAACTGTCGGCAATTGACATTGTCTCGGCCAGGGTGGCCGGCATCTCCCTCTGGAGTCTCTGCCAAAGCATGGAGCCATGTCGGCATCCTTGCGCGAACCAGGCAATGGCTTGTGACTCAATCACTCCTTCACAGGAGTTCCGGATCGTGCTCCACCGGGTTAGATATTCCCGGTCAGTTTCGTCTTCTCGCTGCCGACACATGGATAGCTGTTGAGGTCGATTCGGCCTCTTGTAAGTGTTGGAGAAGTTGCTGACAAAAGCATCGGAGAAGTCGAGCCAGCAGTCAATGCTGTTCTCCTCCAGGTTGTTCAGCCAGATTCGGGCCGGTCCCTCTAGCATCTGCGGCACATACCGCACTGCCCATCTGCGACTTCCGCCGGCAATGTGCACAGCGGTGACATAGTCTGTCAGCCAGTCCTCCGGCTTGGTGCTGCCGTCATAGGTCTTGGCACCCCGAGGTAACTGGAAATTCGGCACTGGTGCCTGCTTCATGATCCGGGGTCCAAAACATGCAGGACCCGGTGGGCCTTGCTCCTCCAGCAGTTCAGACAGATAGATTCTGTCCAGCTTGTTCCGGACATCGTGTGCCGGCAACTGGCGAGTTCCCAGCCTTGCGCCGAGTGCACCCTCGGACGCCAACTCTCGGTATCTTGTGTACCCGGCCCGCTCCATGGCCGAGTAACCATCATCGTATCGGTCTGCGGCCGGCTCGGCGTACCCGGCACCCGCTTGACGACGAGGTGGAATGGGTACCGGATACCGAGGTGGCTGACCTTGATTCGCCGGGATAACTTGGTTCTCTTCCTGCCTGCCCTGAGCGGGTCCTGACTTTTCCCGACCGGCATTGCCTTGCTCGGCTACTTTCTTTCCGGCATAGGCCGGATCGTACGCTTGTATCTGCTTGTTCTTGCCAGAGTTCACACTCTGGCCCCTGCTCCTGCCGACATACGGCGAAGAGGCTTGTCCCTTGGACACTCCTCCGGCTCCACCATCCGAGTGAAGGAACCGAGATCCACCCGCGTCCGGGTTAGCCTTGCGATAGGCCTCGTTCTGTCGGTTAGCGACAGCCACAAACTCATTGACTCGGTCCTGCTGCCTACTGCGAGCTTCACCGGATAAACCGGCCAACTCGGCTATGGCTGCCTCTGCCGCCCTAAGGTTCTTTCCGGGCGTGCTGTATCTCGGCCTTTCGGCCGACACATGACTAGCAGTTCTAGCAGATCTAGCTCTACCATCTCTAGCTATCTCTGCATTAAGGTCTCTACCTCGGGCACGCACCTCGTCGATGCGACTAACTGGGTTTGCCGCTGGAGTAAAACCATGAGCCGAGTTATACTCACGCATTGATATGTCGAACTCCTGCCTGACTCGGGCCACCTCCTGGGCTTCTCGGAGTATCTCCTGGCGCTGCTGCTCCAACTCCGCCTGAGTCAGAGCAACATCTGCACCCGGTGCGACTGGTGTTGCCAGCTTCTGAATCACGTCCTGAAGAGGACTCGGCGTCACCGGCACGCTGGATGTGCTGGCCTGTGCCGCACGGTTCTCCGGTTTCTCCAAGGGCGGACGCCCTGTTCTTGCCGACCTGGTGCCGGGGTCAGCCTCGCCCGCCATGGCTTTGCCGACACCGACGCCCGGGGCGGTCATCATGACTTCCACGCAACTAGCGGGGCGAGCGGTACGCCGGCCGCGAGCTGCGCAGACTGCGGGTGGATCCGCTCCCAGCTGCACCCTTTCTGGGAACCTGCAAGGGACCTCGGTGGCGACGTAGACCGTGAGCGCGCCGAAGTCGATGAGGCATCCGTTCCGGGGCAGTGGCCTGCTGCCGAAGCAGCCTGCGTTGTCGGTGATGACGTTGAGGGAGCCGAATCTATGGACAAGGCCACAGACCACACGCTCACCCGACGCGATGATAGAGCCCGTCCGGATGAAAACTCCAGCCAGCGCCGCTGCTGGCCCCACGGTGGGCGCCAACTGTCGTGGTGGTGTCACGGCAGATGCCATAGGATGGCTTGAAGTGTGGGGCCGATGGACGCTGGAGGCACCCGGGGAGGGCTTGCGCACACGGACACGCACACGAAGAACACAACTCACACACACACACGGTTTTACCCAGGTTCGGGGCTCTCGTGAGGAGATAACACCCCTACTCCTGCCTATCCGATCTGTATATATGATCTACTAGTGATTTACAATCTTGCTCCTTGAGCTGGATAGAAGAAAAGCACGATCTAGGCCTCCAACCGAGTCTCGGAAGCTCTTTCTAGCTCTATACGGACTATGAAAGGAATGCTCAAGTGTGTATGCTCTAGGCAAGTATGCGTGCATGCGTCCCCGTAAGAGGAGCCCCCGGTGCTCCTTATAAAGGGAAGCCCAGGGCACAAGTTAGGGCTGACATCAGTGCTGGCGTAGCCCGGACTGTAGCCACGCCCGGTCCTCTGACCGCTTCCGTCACCGCGCCGTGGCACGTCCCATCTGTCTCCTCCAACGCACTGCTCCCTGGTACCGCTTCGGTCAGCGGCATGGAGGTCAATCACTCTGGTCAAGTGGCCTCGTCCCATCGTGCATGTGGCTCTGCGTCCTGACCCGTGATTGTAGGGACAAGACCTGCGCCTTGACCATGGCCCGAGTAAGCCTCCTTATCCGGCACAGGCATGCCGAACTCTCGGTAACTCGGTTTCGCCTTCTCTGCACACAAGAAGAACAAAGAACGATCCGACATATAACTTGCGTGGTCCGACATAACAATATGTCGGTTAATCATGACCCGGCCAGCTCCGAGTAAGCCGGTACAGTTATGTCGGTTTCAGTGACCCGGTCAACACCGAGTCAACCCTTATATCGACACCTTGCCCATATCCGGGGGTTGCCCCCCCCGACAAAGCACATTTTCTTCGAATGTAAGATTGCGCGTTCTATATGGTCAACTATCCAAATGGCTTCTAATTTGTATCCTCCTAAATCGGTTGCGAATATTTTCAGAAACTGGTTGCATGGAATTGATCACAAGTTTAGAACTATAATAAGGGTCGGAGCGATGACTGTTGTCTGGTCGCTTTGGCTTTGTAGGAATGACAAGGTTTTTAATGATAAAAATGTTTCTCTCTTGCAGGTAATATACCGGTGTACAAGTTTGCTCCGTTCGTGGTCCATGTTACAACGCGTGGAGTTTCGAGACCTCTTTATGGAGGTTTCTGCGTGACTGGAGACTACGGCGAGGGACATTTTTACTCAACATGGGTGGCGTAGTGATATTCGCATCGGACCACCTCCATAGGCGGAATGCACGATCTCATGATTTGTAACGAGTCCTATGTTTTTAGCTCTTTTATTTGTGTCTGTCGGCTGTGTGCATCTTTGTTATGCAGAGGACGGGTGTAATACTTACATTTATTTGTTTAAATGTAAGCTCCTTCGCCCAATCACCCCTAGCCCTGGCGGTGAATCGTTTCCAAGCTCTGCCCTGCAAAGAAAATGAATAAAGGAGTTATATATTAATTACTTGCTATCAGTAAATGAACGGAAAGTTGCCGATATAGTGCCATAATATGATTGAAATTACCTCTGGAGGCATTCCTGCATGTCCGCCCAATCCTTAAGGGGTTTATGTAACGAGTCCATGACTAGTACTACTCCTTTGTCAGACATAATGATTAGCAGAATAAAGTGGAAGCTGCGCATGCTTAAGTCATCAATTATACAATTAATATCGAGAAATTAAGCGAAATAGAATATGTACAAGACAGTAACACTTACTTGAAGTTGTAAGGAAATAGTATTTCTCTTTTGCTTTCGTTAAACCGTAACGCATTTACCAAGTTATTCTCTGTATTGTTGTAAAAATCATGGAGACTTGCTTCATGAACGTAATTTGGGTCAACGAAGCCAATGTCATAGATTTGTCCTCTTTTGCATTGGAGAATCTTCATTCTGCATAATTAATATAGTGATGAGTAAGATTATAAATGCAATGAACGAGGTGAGCTAGCTAGAGACTTAATTACAGAAATAATACTTACAAACAATAGGCACTGATGATAGCTTTGTCAAGGACGTCTTGTTGGTATAACTAAAATAATTCAGAAAATTCAATCATTGCCACGCCAGCTCCATGCCCGTAATCCTCGTTCTTATATCCCACGTAGATCTAATTTCCCCTTTCTTTGAGTCTGTCATGTACCAACTATGCAATCTTCGCATTTTTGTTGGTAGATCTTTGACTAACTCAGGTTTGACGAGAGGATGCCTGTGCCGGTATTTGTATTTTGGAACTATTTCTTCGTGGAATTGTAATTGGTCTAAGTACTGAGCAATAGACATGCCCCGAGCAGAGGCTGCTTCTCCGTACAGTGCAACAAACTCAGGATCGATGCCGACCGCACGTTTGCTCGACCCCACCTCGGTATCGGAAAACACTTTGAGCGGGGGGGCACGATTGTTTTTGCTGTTCTCCGAGCTGGGCAACTGATTTCCAGCTTGCACTACCATTCTTCGACCGCTTTGCCCGAACTGACTTGAGAATAGAGCGGTCATAGTCTGGTGTCAGCTTTGGCGGGGGTTGTTCAAGGGTCTTCAACATTTTTAAGACGGCGGCTTTTTCTTCTGGGGTGTCGGGGAACTCTGGCGCTTTCAGCTTCTTTAGCTTCAAGTTAGCAAACCACTGGTCCGTTTGGGCTTTTGCGATCGCCTTATTTTCCTCCACCGTACAGTCGTAAGGTCTCTTTGGAAGATTCTTATGAGGTACTTTTGGGAGGAGTGACCTTGTACGTTTCGGTGATCGGTTACCACTCCTCGTAGTACGCGGCGGCGGAGACGGCTGCTCTGGAGACTGGTGAGGCGGCGGAGACGGCGCCTGAGGCGGCGACGGCGACGAAGAGGACTGTTGCGCTGGAGAGTGGTGAGGCGGCGGAGACGGCGCCTGAGGCGGCTGCGGTGGAGAGGACTGTTGCATTGGAGACTGGTGAGGAGTCGATGGCCTTGGCGGCCAGTTTGGAAGCACGATGAATTCCTTTGGCCATAGAATGGTCCCTTTCCTGGCTTCTCCAAGTTCAACCACCTCCCCATCTTCACCTGCAGGGTGTTCCAGCTTCAGCTCCTCAAATCATTTACTAACTTCATCCACCCCGACAACAGCATAGCCATGAGGAACCGGGGAGCAATGGAAAGTTGGTGTAGGTCCAATTGGTACGGCATAGACGACCGCCACCTTCATGGTTAAGTTGAGCACTTTCACATGTAGCTCACAAGGTGTGCTCTCCGTGATATCATCCACTGGGTAGCGATGAAAAGGATCCATCGTCAGTGCATCATCATCACCAGCCGGGACCATGCTCGAAGCCACGCTGCTTTTCCGATATGATGGGTCGGTAGCATCGACTGCAGCTTCTACAACGTGCTGCTGAGATAGGTCGGCATTGCCTTGCTGGCTAAGTCGGTCAATTTGATCCCGCTGCCGCTTCATTGTTTCTTCTATATGACGTAGCCGGTCTGCAGCAACGCTTGCTTCCCTTGCCTCCCTTTCCTTTCTCCTCAGATGACTTCTATCGGGAAATATTTTCCTTTCCGCGGGAAACCCATGTACCCACGGCTTGGAGCCTGAGGTGCCTCGTGTTCGTCCTTCGTGTTCGGGATACCCAAGGGTGCGTGCAAGCTCGTCATTCTCTCTATCGGGACGGAACCGTCCCTCTTCAACATCCTTTACTGCTTTCCTAATTTCTTCGATGGGTAGTAGGGGATTATCCTTGTGTCTTCTGTTATATACGCACTTTCCTTCTGCGTCCAATGTGCCCCCATGCCCGTAAAACCAATTTCTTGACCGTTCGATCCATCCTTCTTTTATAGGCTCTGGAACGATCCCTTTAGCCAGCAGTTCGGCCTCAAGTTTATCCCACTTAGCCATGGAACAGGCGTAGCCACCAGGCCCCATAGTATGGTGGTACTTCTTTTTAGCAGCATTTGCCTTATTTATTGCAGACTTTGACTGAGCTTCCTCCGATTTCTTGTACGTCACAAAATCTTCCCAGTAGTCTCTTATCTTCTCATACCCGTGATCAAAATCCGGAGTTTTATCTTTCAAGATAAAGTCGGTGTACAATCTTTTCTTAAATTTGTTGAATAGCTCGGCCATCTTCTTAAGAGCCCACGCCTTGACTTTATCTACTAGAGCTTTTTTTTGGGCATCCATCTCCTCCTCATCTGGATCCCCCTCCTCTGGATCCACCTCTGGCAACGGCAAGGTGAAATTAACCATGACCTTTTCAAAAAGGCGTTTTTTGCCTTTGGGGCCGAGCCAGCTAACTTCAGGATCCGTTGGCTTATTCCATTCTCGGATGGTGATCGGGACGTAGTCCCTAACAACAACATTGCTTCACAAATTTTGTTCTAACATCAATTGGAGCAATGGGTTCGCTGTCTGCAGCGTATTCTTCGATCCTGTACTGGAGATGGTCCTCCAACTTTTTGGTTGGGCCTCGTTTCGTCCTCACAGAGGATTTGCTCGATCCGGATGGCTAAAAGAAGAAAGACCGTTAGTATGTGTATATAGATAACAGAGGCTAAATTAATTAATATAAATATATATGCACCTCGTCGGAGTTTGTAATAATCAATGTTGCACCGGAGCCGCCGGCTTCTGCCTTGTCGGCTTCTCCCTCATCGGAGACGCCGAGTTCGGCCTCTTCCCAGACGTTGGAGACACCATCTCCTCAGTTGAGAGACTCATCCCCCTCACCGGAGTTGTTCAGAAAGTGACTTGCGTCATCCTCGCCGCGGATCATATCCTCGAGGATATTTTCCTCATTTTCGTCTCTACCGTGTGGTTCCATAGTTTCTACAAAATACGAAAGTTATTTTCGGAGCCGTCTCTACCGTGTAGTTCAGAAAACTTGTAGGAATAGAATGGTACTAGAAGGAAAGGCGCGCGTTGCTGCGCCCGTTGTTTCTAAGCGTCGTCATGGTGATATGTATGACAAATAATTCAGCATTTCATCTTGTCTGAAACGGAACAAAATTGAATTGTAGTAATAATATGACACCTACGAAATAGGAATCATTAACTAACTACACATTTCGATATCATTGTACTTCACATGAACATCACTTGAGCAAAATTGTACACAGCTCCAATTACACGGTGCACCGATTAAAAACATCAGAGTATACAATTTTATCAATTCCATCAATTCATACAAATAATTCTATCAATTCCATCAGTTCATACAAAACTGTATCAAATCCACTTATATCATAAATAAATAAATAACTGTATCAAATCCAATTCTATCATACAAATAAATATGAAGCCTAAAATTATTGGATAAATATGAAGCCTAAAATCATAAATAAATATGAAGCCTAAAATTAACTAACTAAAACTAAAACTAAAACTAACTAAAATTACTAACTAATTTAAATTACTAACTAAAACTAACTAACTAAATTACTAACTAAAACTAACTAACTAAATTACTAACCCTAAAAGAAGCAGCAAATTCAACAATTTAAATTACTAACTAATTTAAATTACTAACTAATTTAAACTACTAACTAATTTAAATTACTAACTAACTATGGAGTAACAAATAGTTCTTAACAACAATATTGCAACTAATTATGGAGTATTAATTTTGATTTCTAACTTTGCTAACACAATCATCAAATAACATTGCTTTGCTAAATTTTCAAACTTTGCTAGAAAATTTAACTTTGCTAAATTTGCTACATTTTCAAATTTTCTAAAATAATAACCTAAATTTTCTAAATTTGCAAGATAACCTAAATTTGCAAGACCTAAAATAACAACCTAAATTTTCAACAAACATTAATAAAATAACTTTGCAAAATTTTCTAACTCTTCTAAATTTGCTACATTTTCAAATTTGCTAAAATTTCTAAATTTACTACACTAATTAATAATTTGCTACACAAATTAATAACTTTCAAATTAATAACTTGCTACACTAATTCCTAACTAAGCTACACAAAATTGCTAACTTTACTAAAATGAAAAAAAAAACCTACGGTGGTGGAGGCCGAGGCGGTGGTGGTGGAGGCCGGCGATGCGGGAGGCGGTGGAGGCGGCCGGAGTAGGGCGCGCGGTGGACGCGAGGCCGGAGGAGCGGCCGGGGGAGGAGGCCGGCCGAGGAGCAGAGCGTCCGGCCGAGGAAGCTCGCGCGTGGCGGAGGAGGCGCGGCCGGAGGAGCGGGCGGCGGAGGGTGGCGCGTACGGCGGAGGATCAGACGGCGAGGGGCGCGGCGGAGCGGAGCAGCCTGACGGCGTCGAGGGCACGGCGGAGCAGCCTGCAGTTCCTTAGCGAAATGAGAAGTTGGGGGAAGAAGAAGAGGCCCCCCAGATTTAAAGTAAAGACCTTTAGTCCCGGTTGGTACCCCCAACCGGGACCAAAGGGTCTTTAGGCCCGGTTGGAGGCACCAACCGGGACTATAGGCCTACCCCGTTAGTCCAGGTTCGGGGTACCAACCGGACCTAAAGGTCATTTTCAGCGGCACCGAAAATGCGCGCGCCAAAATACCCTTTAGTCCCGGTTCGTGGCATGAACCGGGACCAATGCCCTGAAAATTTTAATGCCCTGAAAATTTTCAGTTCTGAATGTTGTTCCCGCCTTTTTTTTCTTATTAAGGTGTTTGAATATGAATTTCAAATGGTTTTGAATTTGAAAATACTAAATTTCAACATGAAAAGTGTTTAAATTTGAATAAATAATCCAAAACCATTTTCGGTTTTCTAAAATAATTATTCTAACTATAGAAACTATTAACCATTTTGTCATTTTCTAAAATTTGAATAAATTATCAATATTTGAACTTAATTAAGTCATTAAACTTATAAATTCAATATCTTTTCATATGTTTATCAGAAAAATGGCAAATAAAAAATGAAATTTCGCCGCGCGAAGCCCACCCCTTTAGTACCGGTTGTACATAACAACCGGTACTAATGGGCTTTGATTTTTTTTCCTCTAGTTTCTTTTTTCTTTCTTATGTTTTCTGTTTTTTATATCTATTTGGTTTCTATTTTTTCTCTAGTTTCTTTTCTTTAATATATATTTAATTTAATTGTCTAAAAAATTGTAATAATTATCTATGTATTTGTTTTCCTGTTTTTATATCTATTATCTATTTGTCAACGTCAATACGTAGGGGGGACTCGTGTCCTCCCCAGCACTGGGGTAGGACACGTATGTGACCAGGCAGCGCTGGGGGAGGACACACATGGCCAGGACAACGATAGGGGAGGACACGTGACTGACACGAGTCGTGACCGCAAAGCCCGCCTTTAGTCCCGGTTGGTCACACCAACCGGGAGTAAAGAAGCACACGGATCGTGTGTTTCTTTCAAACGCTTGTGAGCTGTTGGATCAGGGCCTTTAGTACCGGTTCGTGTTACCAACCGGGACTAAAGAAGCACACGGATCATGTGTTTCTTTCAAGCGCTTGTGAGCCGTTGGATCAGGGGTGTGTTTCTTTTGAGGGCTTGTGAGTTGTTGGATCTGCACTCCCACCTAATCCACATGTACACCTTCTAATCGCCTATAAATAGCGACGTCCCTGCAGCGAACGGCACACAACGAGCGTCTACCTTTGCCACCGAACCCAATGGTTGGATTTAGCCTACCTGCTGGCATGTTCCCTGGCATTATTGTGTTTGTCCTTGTTCGTCGGCCAGNCCTAAACTACTATCACAGACAAGAAAACTGCAATGGCGATCACAGACTCTGAAACTCACTTCGACCGGTTCCTGAGCCGCGGTGTGCTGAGCCGCCGGCGCTGCGCATCCAAAGAGAAGGAACCCTCAGAGGGTCGTAGCTCACGTGAGAAGGAACCCTCTGAAGAAACGACCACCTACTGTCATACTGCCTATCCAATAGATACATGTAGCGACGGACGTGCTCATCCTCCTCCCTGATACGGCGACGTACCACCTCCTCGGGGGCTGGCTCCCTCTGCACCGAGCATGGCCCACGCGACTGCCACCACAGAAGATCCGGGTCGACGACGTCACCCGGATTCCTCACCAAGCTGCGCGTCCCGGAAGGTAGCACCTCCCAGTGCCAGCCCGGTGGAGCCCAGTCCCGCACATCGCCTCTCTGGTCCAACATGGACCATCGTCGCCGAGAACACCTAAGTCAAAATTTTGTTACAATGGAAGAGTGATGAGAGGTTGCAGATATGACTTTAGATGTGATATGGCAATGGCGGCCAAGCCTACATATATATAGTGAGAAATTACGGGAAGACGAAGGCGGGAAGCGGTGGAAGAAGCACACGGATCGTGTGTTTCCTTCGAGCGCTTGTGAGCCGTTGGATCAGAGTTGTGTTTCTTTCGAGTGCTTGTGAGCTGTTGGATCGTGTGCACACGGATCGTGTGTTTCCTGCGAGCGCTTGTGAGCCGTTGGATCAGAGTGTGTTTCTTTAGAGCGCTTGTGAGTCGTTGGATCAGAAGCACACGGATCGTGTGTTTCTTTAGAGCGCTTGTGAGTCGTTGGATCAAAAGCACACGGATCGTGTGTTTCCTTCGAGCGCTTGTGAGTCGTTGGATCAGAAGCATACAGATCGTCTGTTTATTTAGTCCCGGTTCCAGCTACCAACCGGGACTAAAAGGTGAAGAGCCGTTGGATCGTGTGCACACGGATCGTGTGTTTTTCTGCGAGCGTTTGTGAGCCGTTGGATCATAGTGTGTTTCTTAAGAGCGCTTGTGAGCCGTTGGATCAGAAGCACACAGATCGTGTGTTTCTTTAGAGCGCTTGTGAGCTGTTGGATCAGGGCCTTTAGTACCGGTTCGTGTTACCAACCGGGACTAAAGAAGAACACGGATCGTGTGTTTCTTTTAAGCGCTTGTGAGCCGTTGGACCAGGGGTGTGTTTCTTTTGAGGGCTTGTGAGCTGTTGGATCTGCACTCCCACCACATCCACAGGTACACCTTCTAATTGCCTATAAATAGCGACGTCCCTGCAGCGAACGGCACACAACGAGCGTCTACCTTTGCCACCGTACCCAATGGTTGGATTTAGCCTACCTGCTGGCATGTTGGAAACACAAGCCCTTAGGTAGGTTGAATCCAACCACTGGATTAGGGTGACACAATGATGAATTGCCGAGGAGGTGGGAGTGGTGGTGGTGTAAGTGGTAGCCATGCCCCTCGGTCGGATCCAAGCAGCTGCAAGGTGCTCTGATGATCTACAACATTCCCAACAGTTATTGGGACGGTCGTTAGATCATCAGAGAAGTCTTGCAGCTGCTTGGATCGAAGGTCGATTTGCTGCTCACGACGACGCGAGACCGAATACAAATCAAACGGTTTCACCTACATACGCCCTACTGTGCATTTGATATGTGGGCACTCTCTAGCCACAGTAGGGTTGTATGCAGGTGATACCGTGTGTTTTGTTCGATCTAGAAATCCTTCAGTTCATCGACCGAATACGGTTTGTATGCAGGTGATACCGTGTGTTTTGTATATGAACTTCTCACCAGTTTTTGTTGCAGCAGAAAGAGTGAAGCGGAGCCGGCATGATCATACATATATTGTGTAATGCATTTGACAACACTCATACATAAAAAGGTTTTGAGAACACTCATACATAAATTGTTTTATATATTATTACACGCATACTTAGATCATGATCGCTTCTTCGGCCGTAACCATGGAGTTTCTTCATTATGTAACGGGATGCTTGGGTCTATGAAGGGCGGAATTTCATCAAACTTATTATAGTCTGCTGACATGTCTGTCTTGTCCTCGACTCCCATGATGTTTCTTTTTCCTGAAAGAACTATGTGACGCTTTGGCTCATCGTGTGATGTATTTTTTTCCTTATCTTTTCTTTTTTCGGTCTGGAGCTCATGTCCTTCACATAGAAAACCTGAGCCACATCATTGGCTAGGACGAATGGTTCGTCTCTGTACGCAAGATTCTTGAGATCCACTGTTATCATTCCGTACAGCTGGTCTACCTTTACCCCTTCTCCATTCATGTTGACCCAACTGCACCGAAACAAAGGGACCTTAAAAGTAGGTCCATAGTCAAGTTCCCATATCTCCTCTACGTAACCATAGTATGTGTCCTTTTGTCCATTCTCGTTTGTTGCATTAAAGCGAACACCACTGTTTTGGTTGGTACTCTTTTTTATCTTGGTCGATCGTGTAAAATGTATTCCCATTTATCTCGTACCCTTGGAAAGTCAATACAGTCGAAGATGGTGACGCGGTCAATAAGTAGAATTGATCTCCAACATCGGTGTCATTCATGAGATGTAATCGCAACCAACTGCCGAAAGTTTCCATGTGTTTTTGTTTAATCCAGGAGTCAGGCTTCCCTGGGTTTTTGGAGCGTACAATATTCTTGTGTACCTCGATATACGGAGCCACGAAGGTGGAACTTTGTAGAACTGTGTAGTGTGCTTGAGTGAAAGAATGCCCGTCCCTACATATCATTGCTTTCTTTCCTAGCGTGCCTTTTCCACTAAGTCTCCCCTCATGCCGCGATTCAGGAAGACCAATCGACTTAATGTCGGGAATAAAGTCAACACAAGACTCAATGACCTCCTCTGTTCCATAGCCTTTGGAGATGCTTCCTTCTGACCTAGCACGGTTATGAACATATTTCTTCAAGACTCCCATGAACCTCTCGAAGGGGAACATATTGTGTAGAAATACAGGACCGAGAATTGCAATCTCGTCGACTAGGTGAACCAGGAGATGCGTCATAATATTGAAAAATGATGTGGTGAACACCAACTCAAAACTAACAAGACATTGGGCCACATCCTTCTGTAACCTTGTCAGACTTTCTTGATCGATTACCTTCTGAGATATTGCATTGAGAAATGCACATAGCTTCACAATGGGTACTCGAACATTTTCCGATAGAAGCCCCCTCAATGCAATCGGAAGCAACTGCGTCATAATCACGTGGCAATCATGAGACTTCAGGTTTTGGAATTTTTTATCTGCCATATTTATTATTCCCTTTATATTTGACGAGAAGCCAGCCGGGACCTTGATACTGCTCAGGCATTCAAAAAATATTTCCTTCTCTGCTTTCGTAAGAGCGTAGCTGCTTAAGTAATGACGCCCTTTATCCGTATGCTTGTTGTTTGGGTTTTTCATACGATGCTGGTCCTCCCTTACTTCCGGTGTATCTTTTGTCTTCCCATACACGCCGAGAAAGCCTAGCAGGTTCACGCAAAGATTCTTTGTCACGTGCATCACGTCGATTGAAGACCGGACCTCTAGGACTTTCTAATAGGGTAGCTCCCAAAATATAGATTTCTTCTTCCACATGGGCGCGTGTCCGGTAGCGACGTCTTTCGGAACAGATTGACCGCCAGGACCCTTTCCAAAGATTACTTCTATGTCCTTGACCATACCAAATATAGCATCACCATCAGGGAGGTTAGGCTTCTTCCGGTGATCTGCCTCACCTTTGAAATGCTTGCCTTTCTTTCTTACGGGATGACTGCCTGGAAGAAATTGACGACACCCCAGGTACATGACCTTCTTACATTTTTCCAAATATGTACCTTTAGTCTTATCTAAACAGTGCGTGCATGCGTTGTATCCCTTGTTTGACTGTCCTGAAATGTTACTAAGAGCAGGCCAATCATTGATGGTTACGAACAGCAACGCTCGTAGGTCAAATTCCATCTGTTTGTGCTCATCCCACACACATACACCTGGTATGGCCCACAACTACAAAAGTTCATCAACTAATGGCCTTAGGTACACATCAATGTCGTTGCCGGGTTGCTTCGGGCCTTGGATGAGAACGGGCATTATAATGAACTTCCGCTTCATGCACAACCAAGTAGAAAGGTTGTAGATACATAGAGTCACGGGCCAGGTGCTGTGACTGCAGCTCTGCTCCCCAAAAGGATTCATACCGTTTGTACTTAGACCAAACCATAAGTTTCTTGCGTCACCTGCAAAGTCCGAGAACTCTCTCTCGATTTTTCTCCACTGCGACCCATCGGCGGGGTGTCTCAACTTCCCGTCTTTCTTACGCTCTTCTTTGTGCCATCGCAACAACCTGGCATGCTCTTTGTTTCTGAACAGACGTTTCAACCGTGGTATTATAGGAGCATACCACATAACCTTAGCAGGAATCCTCTTCCTGGGGGGCTCGTCATCGCCCTCAACATCACCAGGGTCATCTTGTCTGATCTTGTACCGCAGTGCAGTGCATACCGGACATGCATCCAAATTCTCGTACTCCTCACCGCGGTAAAGTATGCAGTCATTGATACATGCATGTATCTTCTGCACATCTAATCCTAGAGGGCAGATAGCCTTCTTTGCTTCGTACGTAGTCTCGGGCAATTCGTTATCCTTTGGAAGTTTCGGCTTCATTATTTTCAGTAACTTCTCAAATCCCTTGTCAGATAAACCAGTCTCTGTCTTCCATTTCAGCAATTCCAGTGTGGTACCGAGCTTTGTGCTGCCATCTTCGCAATTTGGGTACAGTAACTTTTTGTGATCCTCTAGCATGGCCTCCAACTTCAGCTTCTCCTTTTCTGTATCGCATTCTCGTTTTGCATCAGAAATGACCCGACCAAGACCATCATCGGGCTCATCTGACGCCCGTTGTTCTTCACCTCCTTCTTCTTCATTGTCTTCCATCGCAGTATCACCGTATTCTTCAGGGAACATAGGATAGTTCTCATCATCCTTTTCTTCTTCATTGACTTCCAACATAAGCCCTCTTTCTCCGTGCTTCGTCCAACAATTATAGCTGGGCATGAAACCTCTCCGAAGCAGGTGGCCTTGAAGGGTTTTCGAGGAAGAGTGCTCCTTAACGTTCCGACAGTCCACACATGGACAAGGCATAAAACCATCATCTTTGTTTCCCTCAGCCACATGGATAAATTTATGCAGGCCTGCAATAAAATCAGAACTACGTCGGTCGCCATACATCCATCGCTGCCGTTCATCCATCTGCATATCATATAATTAAGTTTATCAAATACAATTAGAATAACATATTGAATACTGAAGTGGCCACCGTACATCGACACATGCAATATTTCTGTATCAATTATAGATGAAAAGGATAAAGTTGCTAACCTCGGTCGAGAATATCATTTTGTGTGAACTTAAGTGTGGCTCGGGCATTTCATCGAACACATCTTGTGCGTGGGAAAGGAAAAAAAACTAGCACCCACTTCCCACCAATCCAAGCAAAAAAAATAACAGGGGAGAGAAGAGGGGGGGTTACATACATATAGGCAGAGGGGCATTAGTCCCGGTTCGTGGCACGAACCGGGACCAAAGCTCCGCGACAGCTTTTGTCCCGGTTCGTACCACGAACCGGGACTAATGACCCCAACCGAACCGGGACCAATGCTCCATGGGCTCCTGGCAGCTCGAACCGGGACCAATGCCCAGCATTGGTCCCGGTTTATCACTCAACCGGGACCAATGCTCCATGGGCTCCTGTCCGAAAGATGTTTTTTCTACTAGTGTCCATGGAGGAAGGCTAGCGAGGTGACACGTGTCTCCTCCCGCTAATTCAAACGGAAGAAAGAACCTCCACCAAACCAGTTGGGGAAACTTCTCCCGCCACAGACCCAGCTTGCGGCAGTTCGCGGCAGGGCCCAACACATTTCGCCGTACGGCGTGGCGGAAAGAGAACCGTGTCCTGGGTCAAACAGTCTCCCGCCCTTATTTGGCGAACTCTTTGCAAGAATGTATGAGATGACAGATTAAGCACCAATTAACAACCAAAAAATAGTCAACGAACTAAGTAGGAAGAAATTTTAATAGGCATCCATTTCCTTTTTAGGAAAATTTTGTTTTTGCCACTTTTGTTTTTGCCCATTTTGCTTTTGCCACTCTAAATTTTGACATTTTGCTTTTTTATTTTTGCCCATTTTGCTTTTGCCACTCTAAACTAGCTTTGAAAGGGAAAATTTTGTTTTTGCCACTTTTGTTTTTGCCCATTTTATTTTTGCCCTTTTTTGCCCCACATAGGGGAAAAATGATGCATTACCAAGAACTTGGAGGGCAAAAGCAAAATGTCAAAATTTAGAGTGGCAAAAACAAAATGGGCAAAAACAAAAGTGGCAAAAACAAAATTTTCCCTTTCAAAGCTAGTTTGGACACTATACCAAACACACCCTTAGCCCTAGAGATGCAAGCGAATCATCATTAGGTATTCTCAAATGTTGTGAGGCGGTCTATCATCACTTTGCTTTCAGCTTTTATTGAGCACGATCTGCCTGTTCAGTTTAGCTCAGAGAACTTTGCGCTCAAACTATCTATAGGCCTCTCAGGGTAGCATTTAGGTTGTCTTTTCCTTTCGTGTTAGAAGCTGAACCTGAACCTTTGTTTGTGTTCTGGGCCAGTGGAAACCCGGCCCTTATGGGTCGTATGGAAAAGAAAAAAAATCAGCTGAAGTAGTACCACCGTACTGCCACTGAAAAGAAAAAACTCGCAGGTGAGCCCGAGCTCACCTGCACCCTCGGATTTCGCAAAATTCAAAAAATAGTAAAACTTTTCGAAAAAATCTGAAAAAAATGGGGTGCATATGTATACAAGTTCTTCACATCCGTGCAAATTTTTAGAATAAAATGACATTCTATGCGCTCTGTGTAAAAAAGACAAAATAAGACATTGAAAACATGTGTATTCAAATTTTTTTCTGACAACTCGGGTTGTCTTTTTTGCACAGACCATATGAAATATCATTTGATTATGAGAATTTACACGAGTGTGAAGAACTTGTATACATATGCACCCAATTTTTTCCAGATTTTTTTCTTCATGTTTTACTATTTTTTGAATTTCGCGAGAAAAAAAGGGTGTAGGTGTGCCCGGGCACTGTTCGTCCGCACTCCGGTACTACTCCTACTATGCTTTCAGTTTATTAGCAGCAGTAGTAGTACAGTTCGTACACTCTGTACTCTCTCCGTGTCCATTTGATTCTTGTACTACTGTCCGAGTTTAGTTTAGCAAGTTTTTTGTATGTAAGTTTAGCAACAAAAAAAGTTAACTTTAGCAAGTTATGCCCTGTCACTGTGCAGCCCCTTCATCTGCTAAACGGCCATCGCCGGCCGGATCGAGCTCGTGGATCCCTGACCGATTTAAGATTCATCTACTTTTACTTCGGTGGCCTCTCCCCGGATAAAAGTTTGACTTACGGATGACCGTGATTTACCCATAATTTTTTATCGGACGGTTTTGAGGAAAATTTACCTCCTCAGTTTTGCTCTATGGGAGGCCAAGGAGCAATCGAGAGAACAAGTGTAGTACGATCTGAGAGTAAGATGCTGCAGTGTGGATGTGGTAGTACAACAACAGCAACTTTGGTCAGTTCGCAGTACACACCACCGTCTGCCACCATGCTAGCTCACCTCGTAGTACTCGCAGTACTGTACTACACAAGGAGGATCTCCTTTCTTCAAAAGCTAATCCATGGAAGCTCGCTAGCTACTACCTAAGATGCGACGAGATGAGAGGGGCCACGAAGTGGAGGAAGAGACGCAATGGCGCCATTGAGTGCAGCGTTGATGAACCAACCGCCGGGCCGTGGCTGAAGGTTCACCGGCGCTGCACGCAGTGACGCCTCTGCTTTCTCTGGCGAAAGGCGCCATTTTTTTCTTCTTCAGATAGGCACGCCACGCACTGCTGTACGATCCGGTGGATTGATCAGTTGGGTCCCCAGCAGAGGAGGTGGTGGGCCTTGCGCAGCTTCGTGTCCTCCTCCGACGCCGATCCCGCCGGCCGGGCCTCGCAGAGCGAGGCGGAAATCGCGCGGACGCTGGGCGCGGCGGCGGCGCTGCGGTAGAGCGAGCGGAGCGGGTAGCCCCAGCGGCAGAGGCCCGCCTGGTCCTTGAGCGCCTCCACGGCGCCCACGCTCGCCGCCACCACCAACGACGGCGCCTTCCTGCTCGCCGCCGACACCATCGCAGCTCCCACCTCTTCCTGCCCTCGCTTGCCTTCTTCCTCCCTTCAGCTAACGTGGATGTCGCCTCGTCGGTGATTTCTGGGTGGACTGGTGGTCTGTGGAGGAGATGCTGTTTTTATACGCGGTCGGTGACGCGAAACAGGCGGCGAAACGGAGGAGCGGCCTCGGGGGAAAACAGAGAGCGGAGCCGCCGGTTTTGGACCTCGTTTCCAATGAAACGGGGCGGCGGACACAAGACGTCGCAGTACGAGAAATTTGAACACTGTACCGCGCTCTCTCCGCTGCACAAGGTAAAATAAGAAACTTTTAATGGCGTATTGGTGGTTGAAGCTGGTGTCCCTAATGAAACTGTGGGCTGTAACTGTAAGTCTCGGGGTCGTGGATATCCACCGTCCTTCCCAGCCACGTCATGGCCTCCTCGCTATTGTCTATTCAAATTTTCAGTTCAAAAAATTTCAACTTTTAGTTTCAACGAAGGACAAGCACACGGTGGCGCCGCATCAAAATCCACCACATGGGTGGCTCTCAACATGCATGCATGTATTGACGTCATCAATGATGTCACTTAGAGATTAAATTAAAAAATCTGTTTTACCTGCTAGTTGCGACGATATTTTCGAAACTAGAATCTCATATTGCCATGTTTTGATAATATTTTTTCAACACTAGTTATCAGATTATTATTACTAACTTCTCAGATTAAAATAACTTGGTTACCATATTTATGCATGACATTCTACACTAATGTAAGGCTGCATGAAATTATTTTGTGGGGAATTATACCATCAGTTAGGTCTTGAAGACGGTTGCAGACTTACTCTCCAGCCATGTGTATCATTGTAAATGTGTAGACTGTATAAAAAATTATTCGATGAACATGTATAATTATCGTGGTAACTGTTTGGTCCTAATCTGATAGACATAGTATCGTAATATCGTAACTAGTGTGAAAGTAAATTCGTCGAAACATATTAATAGTTTTAAAATCCTCAGTCTGACAAACTTAGCGGTATAGATTGCTAATCGGAATAACAGTTTAGAAAATAAATTATTTAAAATTTTTTAATTTAACAATTAATATAATGATATCATCCATGATGTGTCAGTTTACTACATATATACATATACTCTCTTCTATAGGAAAAAAAATACATGCTAATTCCCACCGCATGTGTAGGCCTTGACATGCGACACTTATAAATAGCTTTTCTCTTCAGTGAAAGAAAAAGTTACAAAGAGACACCACACGAATCTTGGACATGCTGAGGATTTGCATGTGATTTTTCCTATAGTGGTGAGCACATGTGTAACATCCCGGAGTTTTCTCCAAATTAGATTTTGCTTGTTTTCTTTTTGCATCATCGCACATCATGCATCATGCGCATCGCATATTTTTGGCAACAAAAACTATTTTTATTAAACACTATTTTATTTTGCTAAAATTGTCGGAAAATTTTACCGAGACAGTCGTCTCCGTTTTCAGAAATTAATTGCAAAATTATTTTGCAAAAGAAAATAAAAGTTTGAGTGACCGAGAGAGTAGCCCAAACCGGACCAAGCCCACCTAACCTCCAAACCGGACCCTCTCCCTTATCCTCTCTCCTTTTCTTTTTCTTTTTCCTTTTCCCTTCTCCTCTCTCCAACCCGCACCCGAGCTTCCTCTTCTTCCTCTCCCGCACCGCACCTTCTTCCTCCTTCTCCATATTCCTCTCCTTCTTCCTCCCGACGCCGGCCGCCGTCCCTCGACCCCTAGCTCCACCTCCCCCCACATCCGTCTCTCCCTCCCCCCCATGCCGACTCCTTCCTCGACGCGGCCGTCCGCCGCCGGCAGCTCCCCAGCCCCCTGCCGCGCCTGCTCTCCTCTCTCCCGCCTCCCCCTTCTCTTCCACCCGCTGGCCGTCCGTCCTCTGCGCCGCCAGCTCGCTTGCCCCACCACCGGTCCTCCCTGCACGGGCCGCTCTGCCACGCACCGCCCTCCCGCATCGCTCCTTCCCCAACGCCTCTCCCTGCTCCACCCAACCCCATTGGTTCCTCCTACCCCTCTGCTCCCGAGCGCCTCACCGTCTCCTCTCCCTTCGCCAGCCGCCCAGCCATCACTACAAGAAATATGTTGATTAACGACCCTACTTTTTGGTCACTAAAAGGTCATTATTTTTTATTTATGACCTTTTTATGACCAAAAACAAAAGGTCAAAAACCGAGCGTCTTAAACGATCACTTGCGACCTTTTTAGTGGAATGGTCATAACCATTATGACCAATTCAGATGGTCATAGTTTTATGACCAACTATTTTGGTAATTGGATGTCCCGACCAATCCACGTCAGATCCTACGTGTCAAGGTGACATGGCAAAATTATGACCAAATCAGAAGGTCATGGATCAAAATCAGCCCAGTCCACACTGCTCCACAACACGGGCCAAGCCCAATATAGTGGCCCATTTATTTATTTTTCCAGTTTTTGGGTGAATTAACAGGCTGAGATCAACATTTCAGCCCCTTTAATTATATGGGTCGTGGCCTTTTAACAGTCCATTCATGTCCATTTTTTTTGAAATGCCATTTCTTTTAATTTCAGAAGAGTCCAATACCAGTTGGGCTTAGGACAGCCCAACTATTTCGAAAACATGATTTTTTTCAACCAAAATGTTGCGGCCCAAAGCCTCATTAGCACAGTTTTCAAAACGCTGGCCCAAATTCAAATCACTAACAGGTATTCAAATTAAATTAATATGAATCCAAATTACAAATATGGTATTCCAGATAATTACATTCATTTCAGCTAGAAAAATCTTTACATCCCAGGCCTAATAAAGAAAAGAAAAACTGCTATACTTTCCTTATACAACACAGAAAACAAAAACAGAAATCAGATTATCATCACAAATAACATCAGGTCACCTTCAGGTCTGCAAGAACAAAGGTAGGAGTTAGTAAGCATCAAAGATGCTGCTCCTGTGCGACAGATATTACTACGAGATAGTAGATGCATCATTGTCGGTGAATCGTGATGCATTTGGATTTTTCAATATTATATAAGTAAATCAAGTCAAACAGATGTATAGTTGAATGTAATAAACTTCTCATAAAAGACAAGTTGAACTTCTCACATCTATCACTGCCAAAGTAGACCAATTTGCATCATCCACATTTTACGGAGAACATTAGGTGGTTTGACACAGTGGGTCACATATTACATGCACAATGAAAATCAATTGAGTGTAAGATCCTAGAAGCATTTCATTGCATATATATATATATGTGTGTAATGCTACAACTTAAAGCCAAATAGTGCACCCGTACATCATGATTCAGTTGAGCTACTAAATTTATCATCACAGGAAAGCCAAGTACCATTATATCAACATGCTGAAGAAAAACATACTTAACAAAAAGTGCAGGCCAAAGCAATATATGAAGACATAATCCATTGACACAGGACTATCTACAGACTGAGGAGACCATTTTGGTACCAATGATACACAGCTGCAGTTACTATATTCTAGTTTACACAGAATGTTGACTTAATACAGTGAAAGTACCTTCAGAATGCTCAGTTAAATCATAGTGAAATCACAACTCGCAGTGTGGACAACCCCCCCTCCTTGCTTCGTCCAGTGGCGGGGCGCAGACTCGGAAGCCCTGCACATGGCAATTTGCGTCAAAGCAGCAGCAATACAAGGAACTAGTATCAGAGAGAAGCACAAGTTTGGAGAAAGTAATGGTCCAGGAGCCAACCTTCCAAGGGAGCAGCATGGTGCGTCGTCGTGGTGCCTTCATGTGGAGTTGCAGGTAGGAGTTGTGAACTGCTGCTTTGCTCCCATATTGCACGCCTAGGTTCTCCTAAGATAGCAAGCCGAAAAATAAAAAAAAAACATGATTAGGGAGCTGGTACATCAGAAAAGGAATCTATGCATGAGTGGCACATACAACTAAATAAATCAGTATATCACATATTATTAGAATTGCATATTAGATGGCTGCAAGATAAGTGTTGCTTCATATAAGATGTTTAGTGATTTAACAATCAGTATACTTCGAGAAATTTTGTTTGCCATCACCCAATGTTTACTATCAAAAACAGAAATTATTCACTGTTAACGCATTTGAGTTATAAGATAACCAAATACTGGAAGTACAAAAACAAGTAAGCTGAGCACTACGCTAGGATCTCAGTTAGGAACACAGCAGGTTATCCAATTCCTAGCTCATCAAAAATAAATCGCAGCGAAAGCATGCGGCAATCCAACTCCACTCAAATCCACTGTGAGCTAATCGAGCACCAACATGTTCATCAAGGTCTACATAAAAGACAACAACATTCAAATGAGGAGGGTTATTTCAGATCCCTTAATATTGATACATTGGCATGATAACAAATTTTAATACATTGACACAAAGTTGCAAAGATGACATCAATTGAATGGAATAGCTTTTGTTTAGCACTGTGTGATCTTTAGCAAGTGGCAATACATAGGTTCTGGCTTGGGAGTATATATGCAAGCAAATTTAATCTTTCTTTCTCGGGTCCTAGTTTTGGTAACATGTAGAGCTCGCAATGAGAACTGAATAGTAGTGCAGCAGATATGCTTTTAGCATGAAAGTACATCACCGAATTGCTGGAAAGACACAATAAACAGACTAAGCATAGAACAATCTAGGTGAGTGTAACATGAATTAACAATAATATTATCAAACCCACAGATTTTTAGAGTACAAGGGATGCACAATCATGGTTCTGGACATGAAAACCTAACACAACAAGAGCAACACAAGATGATAACATCACTCAGCTAGGCCTGCGAGATGGGTTTGGTACAGGGGGATGAGTGGTCTCACCGGGCAACGGCGGCGGCGAGCACGACATAGGGGATTGAGCTCGGGGAAGGAGGACGCCAGGGAGTAGGCGTCATCTCTTCCTGCCTGCGTCCGTGGCTGGCGTCCTGAGCGCGACACGGATGGGTTGGTGCCGTGGGGGAGGCCCACCATCTCCAGCGTCGGCTTGAGCCCCGGCCTCTGCTGTTGCTTGCCGTCGCCGTACGTACGCGCCATGGCCGCCGGTGGATGGCAGATCCCGTCGCGTCCCTGGTACCGGAGAGGTAGGATGGGGACGCAGGTGGTCGGAGAGGAGCGCCGTCCTGGTGCACGGTCGCGAGCACCCCACCGAGGCCGGGGCCTTGATCTCCTCCTCGAGGGCAAGCTTCTCCTAGTGGGATCGAAAGCAACTAGGGTTAGAGGCGCGGCGTGGGTAGGGATTCGAGCGGGGAGAAGGTAGGGTTGGCGGCGTCGGCGAGGAAATCAACCGGGAAGATGGCAAGGGAGGTAAGGTTAGCGGCGAGTTGTCCATATGGCGGCGTCGTCGATCTGGCTCGGGGAAGGCGAGAGAGAGGGAGGCGGCGGCGCGTGAGTTCTGGATCGGGGAAGGAATGGGATCGAGGGAGGAGATGAGGGTAACGCGCGCTGCTAGGGTTGGGCACTTGGGCGGCGTGCGTTTTGGTACGAGGCCGGGGTGAGTAAGCGACGTTGGATCTGTACTGTGTGGACGGTTCAGATCGAGTACAGAGGGGTGATCCGTGGGAAGAGTGGTTCTGCCTTCTGATTGGTTCCAAACATATGCCATTTAAAATATCTTCTAAGTACTATAAAAACAGCGTGTTTTGTGAAACACCTACCAAGAATACTTTGCAAAATGGCTACCAAATTTATTTTTCATTTTTTTAGTGTAAAAAATGGGTTGTTTTGTGAAGCACCTACCAAAACAATGTTGCAAATTTGAACCACACCAATTTTTAAAAATATTAGACCATATTTTATGTATAAATAAACAAATTGTTGTGTGTCAAGAGGTTTTTATCTACCTCTCGTAAAAAGACAAACTTCTACCGATTCAGTTGAAATCGGGTAAAATTTGAACTACATCTACGTCGTAGTTTGCTGATGATTTTTTTCAAAAATCATTTTTAGGTACATAACCATCTATTTTATCAGAGATATACCAATAGATTCGCAAGATTCAACACCTAACTAAGAACGGTCGTGTCGTCAATTTTGAGGGTATTTTGAAACCGGCATAAAGAATTCAAAATAAATCAAAAAATTCGAAATCTTTCGCAATGTGTCATTATATGTGACCTAGTTTTTAGGAAAAATAATAAACTTGTAATACGGAAAATATCGTGAAAAAGTGTTCTCAGAAATTAGCTACCATGAACGAAGATTCATGCCTTTCGGGCCAAATGACGAATGTTATGACTAGATTCATGGAATAGTTTGTTAAAATGACCTCATATTGTGCACAGAGGTGCATCTTGTAATGGAGAATAATGTTGCCGAAGAAATTTTTCATTTTCGTTACACAAAAAACTATTTTTCTTTTTTCGAGTCCCACAAATGGGTTATTTTGTGAAGCACCTACCAAAACTATGTTGCAAATTTGAACCACACCAATTTCTAAAAATATTAGACCATATTTTATGTACAAATAACCAAATGGTTGAGTGTCAATAGGTTTTCATCTACCTCTCGTAAAAAACACAAACTTCTGGCGATTCAGTTGGAACCGGGTTAAATTTGAACTACAAGTGCTTCGTATATTGCTCCTGAATTTTTGAAAAAATCATTTTCATGTACATAACTATCTATTTTATCATATATATACCAATAGATTCGCAAGATTCAACCCCTGACTAAGAACGGTCGTGTCGTCAATTTTGAGCGTATTTTGAAACCGGCATAAAGAATTCAAAATAAATCAAAAAATTCGAAATCTTTCGCAATGTGTCATTATATGTGACCTAGTTTTTAGGAAAAATAATAAACTTGTAATACAGAAAATATCGTGAAAAAGTGTTCTAAAAAATTAGCTACCATGAACGAAAAATCACTACCAAACTATGCAACACTCGTAGTTCAAACTGGGTCCACTTCCAACGAAATCGACAGGTATTTTATCATGATTTTCTTTAAAAAAACTTTTTTAGGTACACAAGTATCTATTTTATCAGAGATAAACCAAGAGTTTCGCAATATTCAATAGTTAGCTAAGAATGGTCATGTCTGTCGTTTTGACCGTATTTTGAATCCGGCCTAAGAAATTCAAAAGAAATAAAAGAAGGGAAAATTTATTTTTCATTTTCCAAGCGATAAACCATATAGAAAGAATCATGTAGGAGTTTATGATTTTTCTATTATTATGATTTTTATTGTTTAATTAGTTTTCAGAATTTTCTATAATAAAACACCTTTTTTAAAGAGATATAATGAAAAACTAGTTATTTTCCTATTTTCATTATGGGCCGAATGCATGTGGTGTAGAATATGAGGGCTTACCGCCTTAATTCCTGCATGGGCCAAGACCCACTCTTCACACGAAAAAAAAGGTAGCCTCATCCCACCAAGGCCCAAGCCCAGTCCAGAATACATTAATTCGGGGTGCGGCGCACTTCTTACAGATAACGTGTAATGGCCTAGTGGTTAGGTTCTCTCACATGGAGGCGGAGGTCGTGGGTTCGAGGCTCGGTGTCTCTTTTTGCTAATGTTTATTTCCGAATTTCCACATGATAGGTTTGGGGTGGGTGCGGGGATGCGGGACCCACATGTCAGGGGCTGAGTGGATGCGGGACCCACATGTCAGGTGGTAAGTGTGGGACCCGCGTGTCAGGGTGGGGTGGGTGCGGGGCCCGCGTGTAAGGGTGGGGGCCTACGTGTAAGGGGGTGCGGGGATGCGGGACCCACATGTCAGGGGCTGAGTGGACGCAGGACCCACATGTCAGGTGGTTAGTGCGGGGCCCGCGTCCTAGGTCGGGTGGATGTGGGACCCACATGTCAGGGGTGAGTGGATGCGGGACCCACACGTCAGGTGGGGGTGCATGCGGGACCCACATGGCAGGGGGTTAGTGCGGGGCCCACACGTCAGGTGGGATGGATGCGGGACCCACATGTCAGGTGGGATGGATGCGGGACCCACATGTCAGGTGGGGTGGGTACGGGACCCGTGTGTCAGGTGGGGTCGATGCGGGACCCACAAGTCAGATGGGTGGGTGTGGGACCCACAATTCTGGTCTAATTGGACCCACATGTCTGGCGGGGGGCCTGTCCCACCTGACGGGTGGGTCCCACATTTCATGTGTGGCTCCTACTGACAATGGGTCCAACCGTTCAGATTAGTCAACAAGTCAACATGTGCTCCTCCTGTCAAATGGTCCCACCTGTCAGTGAGTTCAAAACAATGGTTGAGTATTGACATGTAAGTGAAAATGACACGTAGGCAAGACTGCTGAGTTGGCAGTCAACTAATACAAACGACTATTTAAATTGGTCGTAATCGGCTAGCAAAAAGGTCGTAGGCTAGTGCTGTTTATGTTATGACCAATTCATGCCATGAGAATATGACCTTTATGAAAAAATTGGTTGTTATGTTTTTGGTTTGGACCGTTCCAAAACAGCTTATGACCAGTTGGTTGAAATTGGTCATAGATCTATGACCAATATTTTAAGGGTCACTGACAAAAGGTCACTAGTTGACATATTTCTTTTAGTGCGTCCGTCGCCCCTCCGCCGGTCTACTTCATCATCGCCTCCGGCCAGCCCTCCTCCGCGCCCCTCCGTCCTGGAGCCGCCATCGACTCGAGCTTCCCCGACCTCCCTCCTTGACACCGTCTCCTCATGTTAGTGTGTACTCGTGCGTTCCTGTTGTCGTCTCTGTCCAGCTCGTGCCCATGTTCCCGTCGTGTTTCTCCACGACGGTCCCCGTCATGTGTTTTCTCCATTTCCGATTCCCGGACGTTTCCCGTTCCCGTCGTGAAGTCGGTTCCATGATGCGTTCCCGTTTCCGTTCCCGATGCCGTGCGCCAGTACCCGAGTTCTCCGTATGGTCGTGCTTCCATTCCCGATGATGTTTCCTGACGGGAAGCCGCCAAGGTCTACCTCAACCGGAACCACCAAGTTCTCCGCTTCAACGTCCGTTGTGCCGGCCGCCTTCGTGCGTGTCCGTGAAGACCGGTGTCCGATCCCCGACCACCGTGAAACCCGTCGACCCCAAAGACCGGAACGCCAAGGTCCGCAACTCTGACGCCCCGTGAATGACTACTTCCACGGCGGCGGCTACTTCGACTACTTCCACGACGTCGACTACCTCGACTCCGGACGAACGACTACTTCGACTACTTCCTCTCCGATCCGAAGATGGTGGTCCCGAACCCGAAGATCCCTCGATCCAATGTGTGACCCCAACCCTAAACCCTATATACTATATATGCGTATCTTATAAAATCATGCATAATTAATTAACATCGAACCTTTATCCATTTAGTCGAATTAAATCAATTTAATTATGGGGTTTTGTCCGATGCATTTATATTGTGCACCGATCCCATTTAAAATGATTTGCCATGTGTTAGGAAATAAAATTGGATCACAATTAATTTATCATGAATTCATGTCATCTACATGCCGGTTCTTTTGCCGTAGAAGTAAAATGCATCTTCGGGAATAGGACGATGAGTTGATGTGAGTAACAACATGTTCTGCTACCTCTACCGGATTGCAGGCAAGTGATACTCACTTGCTATCTTTGCTTGTTTTCTGTCTCTTACTCCTCCTATCTTTTGTTCCTTGCTAGTCTTATGTTACGATGCTTGTGTCCCGATCCTATTTGCATGTTTACCTGGCAGCCATGATATAGCCACACCTCCACATCCTATTACCCTGTTGACTGTTTACCTTGTTAGCCTTGCGAGTCGTAGTGCATGCTTAGGTGCTTTGCTTTAGTCCTGTTATCTCTTTATCTAGTCTTGTTGATAATATGATAGCTAGGCTCAACTCACATGTTAATCTTTAATTTATGTTGCGATGGGTATAATATAATAAAGATAAGGCATCGGCGGAAGGCCAATCGTGGTGTTTTGTTCTGCTAGTGTCGCCTAGGACCCGAGTTCTTTTCCGCTGATCCAAGACTGAACGCACTAACCACATGTGGGAGTTTTATGGGCCTCCCCACAACTTATTACCGGATCCTCAAACCTATCCAGGTGCAACAAGTAGTTCGGGTGTTTCAGTAGGTCTTGCTGCCTGGTCGTTTATCAAATGTGGACGGAGGGCAATCGTATGAGTGTTCCTCCCGAAGCCGCACACGCAACGGTTAGGTCCACCTCGGAGCTTCGGCTGGACTTTCAAGGTGGGACAACCTCGCTAGGTGGCTCCCTGGACTTGTTTGTAGAGAAGGGAAATGTTGTGTCGAACGCTCCACTGGTACACCTCTAAGCAAGTGTTTCGATGCGTGTGGGTTCATTGGTGCATCCCTGCAGGGTGAAATCTATTCGAAAAGCCGTGTCCACGGTTATGGACGACTTGGTGAAATGCGCTGGCTAAAAAGATCATAGACAACTTGGACCTTATGATGATTATAACTTGACTAGTAAGATAGATTACTTAAATAATAACCCATAAAACTTGTCCACCGTGTGAGTTGCCCTGATTGCTTCCTCGTGGGCGGGGTGAAGAGAAACTGAGCGCGCGAATCCAACCGCCGCCCTGAAACCTCCGGCATGCCTGTCCTCCCCCTGCCCCCTCGCGGCTGCTGGCAAAATCCCTCCGATGGATGGCGCCGCTGACATCCCCGCAACCCCTACGTACAGCCGCGCCCCCTCGGCCGCCGCCGCCGCAAACCCTAGCGCGGGGTTGGCCGGAACCGCACCGCCCCCCCAAGCACTGCTATCGCGCGCAGCCTCTTCTTGGCGCCGCGGCTGAACTCTGCCGCGGTGCCGGCGCCCGGCGGGAAGCCTCGGTCCGGCATGGCCAAGTGGCTCGCGGCGGCGACGGCATGCCAAAACGCCGCGGGCCAAAAGAAGGGGAAGGTGTAACGCCCCAAGATCGGTACTATGCAGACTTTAGCATTCCAGCCAAAATCCACACAATAACGATCCTAAAGGACGTCCACCAGGCATAACATGCACGTCGCAACACACACGTTATGCGGGTGGAATTGTGATAACATTACAATAGTTCTCGATGGAACCCACAAAACAACATATACAACAACGACTCACCGAGTCAAAAACAAAAGATACATTACAAAGATCCAAACAACAACGGAAGCGAAATAGCGTCCAACTACGGACAAGATACAAATTGGACTAAGAGCCCTGAAGATAAACGAAGGCACCATATCCCTGTCCAGACCAAGCCGGAGGGATTCCCAAGCTAACGTCGTCAGACTTCAAACCTGTTGGCTGCATTGGAATAGCAGCCCCGAAGGGGTCAGTACTATAAACAGTACTGGCAAGTAATACTCACAAGATATCAAAACTGAAATTCCGGGGGAAGAGGGTTAGCGATTGAGGCGGCGGCAAGCAGCACTAACAACTTATAGAGACAGGCTACAACTTTCATCTAAAAGAGACAAGGTAAGAGAGCGCATAAGAAACCAACTATACTACTCACCACATCAAAAACCCGCCCAAGTATTACTCCCTCGATCAACCACCCGCGAGGAAGCAATCAGGGCAACTCACACGGTGGACAAGTTTTATGAGTTATTATTAAAGTAATCTATCTTACTAGTCAAGTTATAATCATCATAAGGTGCAAGTTGTCTATGATATTTTTAGCCAGCGCATTTCACCAAGTCGTCCATAACCGTGGACACGGCTTTTCTAAAAGATTTCACCCTGCAGGGATGCACCAATGAACCCACACGCATCGAAACACTCGCTTAGAGGTGTACCGGTGGAGCGTTCGACGCAATACTTCCCTTCTCTACAAACAAGTCCAGGGAGCCACCTAGCTAGGTCTGATCCACCTTGAGAGTCCGGCCGAAGCTTCGAGGTGGGCCTAACCGATGCGAGGACGGCTTCGGGAGGAACACTCATACGATTGCCCTCCGTCCACATGTGGTAAACGCCACGTGCCGCAAGCCCTACCGTAAGTAACCACATAACCATCATCATCTTACCTTCACATCATCAACGTAATACGCGCGCAAATGGAAACACCCAAACTAAGTTGTGGCTCCTGGACAGGTTTGAGGATCCGGTAATAGATTGCGGGGAGGCCCATAGAACTCCCACATGTGGTTAGTGCGCTCAGTCTTGGATCAGCGGAAAAGAACTCGGGTCCTAGGCGACACTAGCAGAACAAAACACCATGATTGGCCTTCCTCCGGTGCCTTATCTTTATTAAGTTATTACCATCACAATAGAAATTAAAGATTACCATTTAAGTTGAGCCTAGCTATCATATTAAAACAAGACTAGATAAAGAGATAACAGGACTCAAGCAAAGCACCTAAGCATGCACTAGGACTCGCAAGGCTAACAAGGTAAACAAGCAACAGGGTAAATAGGATGTGTGGGGGGTGGCTATATCATGGCTGCCAGGTAAACATGCAAATAGGATCGGGACACAATCATCGTGACATAAGGCTAGCAAGGAACAAAAGATAGGATGAGTGAGAGACAGAAAACAAGCAAAAATAGCAAGGGAGTATCACTTGCCTGCAATCCAGTAGAGGTAGCAGAACCTGTCGTTGCTCACATCAACTCAACGTCCTATTCCCGAAGAAGCAACGAACACCGGAAACATAAAAGATGCATTTTCTACTACGGCAAAAGAAGCGGCATGATGATGACATGTATGCATGACAAATTAAATGTTGTCCAATTTTATTCCTAACACATGGCAAAACATTTTAAATAGGATCGGTGCACAATATAGATGCACCGGACAAATCCCATAATTAAAGTTGGATTAATTCGACTAAATGGAAAAAGGTTCGATGTTGATTAAGCATGCATGATTTTAGATAAGATATGCATATATGGTATATATGCCTTATGGTTGGGGTCACACATCGGATTCGGGGAAACTTCGGATTCGGAGAGGAAGTAGCCGAAGTAGTCGAAGTAGTCGAAGTAGTCGTTCGTCCGGAGTCGAAGTAGTCGAGGTAGTCGACGTCGTGGAAGTAGTCGTACTCGGGTCATCGTCGTGGCGGACCTTGGCGTTCCGGGCTTCGGGGTTGTTGGGGTTCACGACGTCGGGGATCGGTCTTCACGGACGCGCATGAAGGCGGCCGACATGAACGGACGTCGAAGCGGAGAACTTGGCGGGTTCCGATGTGGGGGTAGACCTTGGCGGATCCGTATTCAGTCATCGGGTCAAAGAACTCTGATTCACGGAGTCAGGGTACTCGGCATCGGAGAACTTGGCGCATCGGGGATCGGCTTCACGGTCGCGGGAAAAACATCGGGGTCCTTGCGGGAAATTCATCGAGAACGTGGCGGGCATCGAGAACGGACACGGGCAGAGCAGCACGGAGCCGCGCACACGGCGTCAGGCAGCAGCAGATGCAGCAGCGCAAGCACTGCAGCGGGCACACGGACACAACACTGCAAGGCAGCGATGGGAGAGCGCCGGGAGAAAGGAGCAGGGGCGACCGGCAATGGCCTGGCCGGGGAGGAGAGAGGAGCTGGCACGGGGCGAGCTCGGGGAGGAGCTGGAACTGCGGCAGCGCGGGTGGAGAGGACGCCGACGCAGAGGTGGCGAGGTCAACGGGGAGAGGGCGAGGAGCAGAGCGACGGCCATGGCGCGGGTCGGCGTGGTGGAGGACGCGGGCGCACGGGCTCGAGGCCGGAGGAGGAGCGGCGCAGGACGGCAGCGGCGGGAGCAGCTCGGGAAGGCGGCGGCCAGGGCGAGAAGATTTGGTGGCGGCTCGAGCGCGGGGACGGGCCAGAGGAGGTCGTCGGGAGGAGGCCAGCCGAGCTCGGGTGAGGAGAAGCAAGGGCACGGCCAGGGCACCGAGGTCAGAGGAGGGAAGCGGCCGGCGGCAAGGAGGTGCGAGGAGCCACGAGAGGAGGAGTCGGCCGTAGCTGAAAGAGGGTGGGAGGACCCGATTGCGAAAACGCAACAAGAGAGGAGGGTGGCTGCAAAAAGGTAGGGGTGGGAAAGAAAACTGCCAGGGGGAACAGGGGGAAACCCTAGGGTTTGGAGGTTAGGTGGGCTTTGGGCTGGTTGGGCTACTCTCTCGCAACTCAAAATTTATTTTTCTTTTGCAAATTAATTTGACAAATAATTTTAAAAAACGGAGACGAACGACTCGGTAAAACTTTTGCGACAATTTTTGCAAAATAAAATAGGGTTTAATAAAAATAATTTTCGCGGTAAAAAACATGCGATGTGATGATGCTGATGTCATGATGATGCAAAAATAAAAACAAATAAAAATCTAATTTGGGGAAAACCCCGGGACATTACAGAAGGCGGACGCCATTAGGCGTCCGAGGAAGGCCGCGCCTCCGACCGCGAATGGGTGCCATGGTGGAATGGGAGCCGGCTGGCTGGGCGCACGCGCTGCATTTTAGCGTGCCTGGTGAAGTGCTACCGCGGCGCGCTAAATTCTCCAGGGTCTGGAAAAGCAATTCCCCTCCCGCGCGCGCTACAACGCTATTTCGGCGCGGTAAACTAGTTTTAGCGCGCCGCGTGATCACGCACCTGTTGGAGATGCTCTTATTGAGTACCAGAAGTACTCAATAGGCCAAAAGTACATTTTGTGTTGCATCCGTTGAAAGTGCATGGTTGCCCCCATGTGTGGTTTTGGTAATTAATGACAATCTCTATGGACTAATGTTTGTATTGAGCTATATTTGTAGGTGTGTCCATTAGCTTTGCTTGATCTCCATATGTTGGAGTCAATGCTAGGGGAAGAAAATTATGGGTCGATCAAGGCTATGTGCGGGTTGATCAACACTCAAGTCCAAGTGAAGCTATGCCGAAGAGTGCTTTCCCCATCTTGGTGTATGGGGGAGCGTCATGTGAATCTTCACCAAGCGAAGCGCAATCAAGAAAGGTGGTGCGTCTTGAGGAGCTGAGATCGTCTTCATCGACCTCAAGTGGTTTTATGCGCAAGGCAAAGGTATGATCTTGATAGGGTTTTTATTTTACCGGTCTCATGATGTTTAGTGAGAGACCGGGTTATAGGATAGATAGCCGTACTATCAAGAGGGGCTCTCGACCGAGTATCGTGATCGTATCGTCGTAAAGAGCACAAACCTTTGCATCCATGCAATCATCTTTATTGGTTCTTATTCATCTCTTATCGTGGTGTGGTCTTGGTGCTTGTCGTGCTTTTCATGACAAGGCCAAGTTCACCGAAAACGGTGTTCATATGTGTCTTCTATTGCGGTTTCGGTATTGGAGATTTTGCCAGTTCATCCGTGCGGAAGATTTATCTATTCCATTTATTTGCAAAATCTCCATTGCTTGTTTGCCTTTGTTTTAAGGTTGCATTTGTCGTCCTCTTTCCAACAAAATTGGTTTCATCTCATTTGGACTTCATTTGCAAAAGATATTTCATTTCCGGTTTACGAAATAGAGGTTGATCCTTTCCCCTTTGGTTTTTACAATATCTTGTTGGACTATGATGTTTCTCTACATAATCTTGTTGTGCTCGATGTGACGATTCCAACGAGTCCAAGATTATCGAAAACGGAGTTCATTTGCAAAAGTTATGGGGTTCTGATTTCTCTGTTTGGATCTGGCCCGGAGATGGTCCGGAGTCTCCGGTCACACCGGAGTCTCCGCCCCAAAGGACCCGGAGTCTCCGGTCCCCCCCGTTTCTCGTTGCCGAATGACTTGCTGTGGTGCGCTACTGGACTGGGGTCCGGAGGCACCCCGGAGATGGTCCGGAGTCTCCGGCCCAAGGGACCCGGAATCTCCGGCCTCAGGTTTTCTCAGCTCTTTTGCATCTTTGTGGTGCGGTACTGGATAGGGGTCCGGAGCATCCCCGGAGAGTGTCCGGAGTCTCCGGCCCTCTGGACCGGAATCTCCGGTCTGCCCCGATGATCCAGCAGGCCCGGAGCCTGGCCGGAATATCCGGCCCAGGCCGGAGTCTCCGACCCACTTACACCGGAGTCTCCGGCCTGAGAAGGCTGTAACGGCTAGTTTTTGGGGGAGGCTATAAATAGCCTCCTTCTTCCCCAAGAGCTGGCTGCTCACTCAGCTCACTTGCTCCCTCTCTCCTCCATTGTTGCTAAACTTGTGAGCTTGATTCCTCTCTATCACTCCAATAATTCTTGCCCAAATTTAGGGATTCAAGAGAGGATATCTAGATCTACCATTCCACCAATCAAAATCTCCTCTAAGTGAGGGGAACCTAGTGGATCTAGATTTTGAGGTTGCTTTGTGTTCATCCTTTTTGTTTTTCCTCTCTTATTCCACCCAAAGCATTTGTTGCTTGGTTGGAATTTGAGAGTGAAGGATTTGACCACTCTGTGTGTTCTTGCCTTTTGCATTAGTTGCATCGGGTTGTGCTCTCCACGAAGATTCGTGGGATCGAAGTTGAGAAGCTTGTTAATCTTGGGTGCATTGTGTTCCCAAGAGCTTGTGCCTCTTGGGTGCATTGTGTACCCTAGACGATGGTGGTGCCGCGAAGACTTTGACTTGTGAAGCTTCGGCAAAGATTTGGGAGCCCCCAATTGAGTTGTGGGTTGATGTCTACTACACACTTGTTGGGCCTCTTACAAGCGCAGAGGTTTGTAGGACAGCAGCAAATTTCCCTTAAGTGAGTAACCCAAGGTTTATCGAATCCACGGGAGGTAGAGGTCAAAGATATCCCTCTCAAGCAACACTGCAATAAAATACAAGAAGTCTCTTGTGTCCCCAACACACCTAATACAATGGCTAATTGTATAGGTGCACTAGTTCGGCGAAGAGATAGTAAAATGCAAGTGATATGGGTGGTAAAAGGTGATTTTGTAATTCTGTAATAAAAATGACAGCAAGCAAACAAGTGACAAAAGTGACTAAAAACGGTGTATCAATGCTTACCTAATACAATGGCTAATTGTATAGGTGCACTAGTTCGGCGAAGAGATAGTAAAATGCAAGTGATATGGATGGTAAAAGGTGATTTTGTAATTCTGTAATAAAAATGACAGCAAGCAAACAAGTGACAAAAGTGACTAAAAACGGTGTATCAATGCTTGGAAACAAGGCCTAGGCTTCATACTTTCACTAGTGACTACTCTCAACGTCATTAACATAATTAAACACATGATAGTTCCCACAAAAATACATGAATGATAGACGTTACTCAGAGATCATTATTTCATGGATCAAATAGGATGAGAATTGCGTAGGGCTACGAAAAGCACACCTTAAAATTCGTATTCCACATCTATGGACACTTCATGCTGTCACTATCTGCATCCAAAGATAGTACTAACAAATAGCACAACATATTTCTTGAATAGTCTCTTTCTTCAATAACACAAACATCAAGAAACCTCATGATCTATTCAATCCAACAATAATAAAGAACAAACTCATGATGAAGATCCTTCCAATCTATTATCCATAGAGTCACACACGGCACCCACACTGTCACCGAGATACCGTGATCACAACGATGACTCCGGAAATTGTACTAAATAACATCACTTGAGCAAAATCATATCCATTACACATAGGGAAACATCATGTATTCAACTGTACTAGCAAAGCTCATGATCACAACGAAGATCACATCATGGGAGAGAGAGATAACCACATAGCTACTTGTATAAGCCTCAGCCCCGGTGGAGACTACTCACACATGGCCATGGTGAGTGGGAGCTTGATGGAGAGGTGCAGCCCGGAGGAGAGACGGCGACGTCGGCGGGCCGGGCAGGCGGCGGCGGCAGCCCTTGGAGAGGCAGCGGCAGCAGCCCTTGGAGAGGCGGCGGCGGCAGCCCTTGGAGGCAGCGGCGGCTGCCCTTGGAGAGGCGGCGGCGGCAGCTCTTGGAGGCGGCGGCGGCGGCCCTTGGCCCTCCCTTCTAGCTTGGAGATGGTGCTGCTATGGAGGAGGTTCTCCTGTCCTAGGCGGCTGCCTAGGAGGAGAAAAATTCGTGGGGGCTTGATGACTTAGGTTTCCTATCTTTATATACTTTTCCGAATTTTCGTCATCAGATTTTTGGGTTTCAGTAAAACGGGGATATCTCAGCCGTACAGACTCGGATTGGGCTGTTCTTGGGCTTAAATGAAAGCTATGAAAATTTCCCACAACTATGTCCGATGTGAGAACTTCAGTTGACGTCGTCTTCAGGTCTCAAACTGACGATCTCTGAAATCTGTTAGAAGGGATAGATTTCAGGAAAGTCCAATTCGACTCCAACAAGGTTTCCTTTTGCGTTTTTGCCAATTTCCAAGCGATTCCTACACATAAAAGTGTAAAACAAGAACATTGTGCACTTTTGAAACTATTAATAGGTTTGCCCAAATAAATCATAAAATTGATATAAAAACATGTGGCAATGATGTAAAAACATGCATGGAACAATAAAAAATTATCGATACGTTTGACACGTATCAGCATCCCCAAGCTTAACTCCTACTCGTCCTCGAGCAGGCAATTGATACCAAAATAATTTTTGATATGACATGAAACCAACACAATCATGATCAAGATAGTAATGCAAAGCACATGATGTGAATGAGGTGATCCAAAACAATTGTCTATAATTGATATTAAGCAAACAATGATTAACAAATGCTAGCTAACAAATGCTAGAAACTTTTCATAAATAAGTGCGTTGGAGACATGGAACCATACATAAGGTTTAGAAAGAAGAATTGCAAATTATGTCTCCAATGTAAAGTATCAACCATTCTTCAAAGCATCTAATTAGTTATTAATGGAATAGCCAAGTTCAAGTCAAGTGTCCTAATCCATCTACTTCACAAATCAACTGTTTCGAAGTCTACTCAACTAGTGCAAGTAAGAAGTGGCTTTGGAACCATGATGTTATGGCAAAGAGAACAATAATAGAGGTTTGGAAGGCCAAAAAGAAAGGCTCAAACAGTGGAGAGGGTAACCACAAGACAGAAGGAAGTCCCGTAGTTGACACTGTATGAGGAGTAGTGATTGCCATGCAACGGATGCACATAGAGCTATAAGTGTATGAAAGCTCTCCAATGGAACTAGTGGGGTGCATCCAACTTGCTTGCTCATGAAGACCTAGAGCTCACTTGAGGAGCCTTATCCTTGGAATATACAAGCCAAGTTCTATAACGATTCCCCACATAGTTATATAAATGAAACATGAAAACTCTCTATAATGAAGTGTAGGTGCTAACTAGCACAAGTGTGGAATAAAAGATAGTAGTGCTGCCCCCTCTCTCCTTTATATTTCTCTCTTTTTTTATAATTGTGGCCTCCGTGGCTCTTTTAAATTTTCTCTCATTTGTCTCTTTTATACTCTTTTATGTGGTCACTTTTGACTCTTTTCAATATGCTCACAGGTAGGGGCAACACTCTATTTTTACAAGATGATCATCACACCTTTGGTACTCATAACTCATAAGACTAATACATGATGTATAAAAGAAAGTATGCATGATTGAGCGTAGTGTGGAAAAAAAGTAGAACATGTGGCAGGCCACGCAGCACACTAACTCAATGATCAAGCAAACTATATGGTAATGAAGAATGACATCAAGTCATGTAATGTAATGATGGATGTTGCATGGAAATGTATCTCGGAACGGCTATGGAAATGCCGTGATAGGTAGGTATGGTGGCTGTTTTGAGGGAGATAGTTGGCTTATGTGTAGGAGAACATGATGAAGTTCTCCCACGGAGTTGGATGTACTCGCGACGTATGCACCAATCTCAATGTGAGAGAGAGCATTGCGCAGCACCGAAGAGGCTAGCAAAATATGGAAGTGGAAGTGCCAAAAACCAAAACTCAACAATGCATTTCGTATATTGCAAACAACTAGCAGTTTCAATGTTCCACAAATGGTTAGAGACACCCCGACAGGGATCGTGGCGGCGACACAAGTGCCCCGTTGGTTTCCCCGACCATTGCAGTAACTACCCACTAGGAACTTATTTTCAACTTAGCAGAATTCATGACATGTTAGCATTGTTGACTTAGGTTGTTTAGTTCAGAGAAGTACGGCTCCACGCTTTACTAACAGATCTCCACTAATCAGTTCTAACACCATTAACTAACAAATTTTAACCATTAGTTATTTTAATGCCTTAAAACAATTGAAGAGTATCAAATTATCCACATAGTGATCTACAAGACTATGCAGGTTTTTCTATTTCATACCACTACCACATGCATAGCATTTTACCGTTCTAACAAATTAACCAAGCAACCATAGCAACTCTCTAACAAATATAAGTGAATAACAAGAGGGTTTAACATAAACAACTAGCAGCTCTAAACAAGATAAAAGCTAAAAGCGAGAGCTTACTAGCAAACAAATAGTAGCTAAGAATACTCAACAAGATATAAGAGAAGCAAAGGAGTATTCAAACGAAAAAGCGGAGCGTGTCTCTCTCCCACACAAGATGGATAGGATCCAACATGAATATGACCAGCAAACAAAAAAACAAAACTCAAAGCAAAATAAAATGACGCTCCAAACATAGCACATAATATGTAAAGTGATAAAAACTTAGTTCAATGAAGACGACCTTATGATAGTCGATGAAGAGGAGGGGATGCCTTGGGCATACCCAAGCTTAGACGCTTGATGGTTCTTGATATTCATAGGGGTACCATGGGGGCATCCCCAAGCTTGAGCTTTGATCCATCTTCAATTTCTTCATTATCCTCTCCTTTGGAACTTAAAAACTCCCTTCACACAAAACTTCTCATAAACTGATTAGAGGGTTAGTGCTCATAAATTAAAAATACACATGTGTTCAACTCAAGACAAATTGCAAACAACTTTATTGGGTATTAGCTACTGTTTAATAAGCCTCAATGTGGCACTCCTCCTCAAGAGTATCACATTTGACGATAGTAAAGAGACGAATACAAAATAAAAGCAGAATCTGTCAAAAACTGAACAGTCTGTAAAGATTGAATTTTTCGAGGCACTTCTGTTGCTCAAATCAGAAAACTCAAAACTAAAGAAAGATAGATAAAAGTATCGGGCTTTCTTTCTAAAATTATCAGAAAAATATAAAATTCAGGGATTTTCTAGATTTTCGAACAGTGAAGCACAGAAATCTGTTTCTGGACAGCAAAACAACACCTCACACTTTCAATGCATTAGAGGCTAAACTTGGCACAAAAAACCAAAACAAAGAGATACAATGAAGTTTCTACATAGGCAACAACTTCATGACTCAATAAAAATAAAAAACAAACTAAAAGTAAAAGATGGGTTGTCTCCCAACAAGCGCTTTTCTTTTAAGCCTTTTAGCTAGGCATGATAATTTTAATGATGCTATCATAAGAATAAGAGTTGGAACGCAAAAGAGAGCATCATGAAGCAAATATCAAAGACATTTAAGTCCAACTCTATTCCTATGCATAGGCATCTTGTAAGAAAATAAATCATTGGAGCATAAAGCATTAAGCATAGGAAGACAAAGCAAGTGCAACATTAAAACCTTCAACATAAAGAGGGGAAACTTCATAAGATGAAAATTTATATAACCACACTTCCCTCTCTGATAATAACTTTTAGTAGAATCATAAGAAAACTCAATAACATAACCATCACATAAAGCAATTTTCTCATGATTCACATGCATAAAAGTATTATTATTACTCTCCACATAAGTAAAATCTTTATTATTAGTAGCATTGAGAGTAGGACTATCATATAGAACTTGGACATGATAGACTAATTGTGTATTAGAAAGATGATGTTCAGTAGGAGAGTAATAATTATGATGAGTCTCGTAGGGATGATTAAAATCATTCTTTATGGCATAGTTATCATCACAATAATCATCAAAAATTGGAGGCATAATATCATCATAAGCAAGGGGATAGTCATCTTTCCAAGCATATATTTTTGTAAACAAATCATCATGACTTTCAATACCAAAATGATTTTCAAACCCATCATCCCCAAGCTTGGGGTTTTCCACATTATGATTAGAAGAAACATGAATATTCCCAACAGTATAACAATTATCAATATTATCATTTTCAAAATTGGTGCCAAAAAGATTTTCAAGATCATAAGTAGTATTATTTTCCCAATCATGATCATCACAATAAGTAATAGGCATAACATAATCTTCTTCAATAGTGCATATAGACTTAACATCAAGATAATAATGAATATAATTAAGTGGATCATCTTCAATAATTTTTGATTCATGCTCATTAGGAACAACCATGATGGGAGAAATATGCTTAGGGATATCAACAACCATATGAGAGTCAAGTCCAAACTTAGCACTAAGCTTATTAAAACTATCAGTTTCAACAAAAGACTTAATGCAATCATACTCATAATTTATACTTGACTCTTTACCTTTGTCGATCTCCCAATCTTCAATGTTTTGTTGAATCTTTTCAATAAGATTCCATTTAGCATCAATCTTCTTACTTGTAAAAGAACCCATAGAAGAAGCATCAAGTATTTCCTTGTCATGATGAGATAGCCTTGCATAAAAATTGTTAACAATAATATCCTTGGAAAGATCATGGTTAGGACATTTAAGCATTAATGATTTCAATCTCCCCCAAGCTTGAGCAATGCTCTCTCCGTCATGTGGCCAAAAATTGTAGATATAATTTCTATCTCGATGAATTTCATGAAGAGGATAAAATTTAGAATAAAAGAGAGACATAAGCTCCTTCCAATCCAACAAGTGAGAATTGTCTAGCAGCCTATACCACTCCAATGATTTCTTCTTAAGTGATAAGGAAAATAATTTCCTCATGATTACCTCTTTTGATACACCTGCAATCTCAAACAACTCACATAACTCTTTGATATAAAGCATATGATAACTAGGATGTATAGCTCCATCTCCTGCATAGCAATTGCTCATAACACGATCAATTATCCCCATCGGTATCTTGAAAGGAATACATTCAGTATGTGGAGTAACCTTATCCACCATGAGAGTGGTGGAGAGGCCACTCTCAAAAAGCAAATTCAAAGAACAGCGTTCCATAAGCCAAACTAGTGAAATAAAAATAAGAAACAAAAAAGATATAATTGCAGAATCTAAAGAAGATACCTTCAAGCGCTCACCTCCCCGGCAACGGCGCCAGAAATTAGCTTGATGTCTACTACACACTTTATTCTTGTAGACTTGTTGGGCCTCCAAGCGCAGAGGTTTGTAGGACATCGGCAAATTTCCCTTAAGTGAGTAACCCAAGGTTTATCAAATCCACGGGAGGTAGATGTCAAAGATATCCCTCTCAAGCAACCCTGTAATTAAGATACAAGAAGTCTCTTGTGTCCCCAACATACCTAATACAATTGTCAGTTGTATAGATGCACTAGTTCGGCGAAGAGATGGTAAAATGCAAGTGATATGGATGGTAAAAGGTGATTTTCTAATTCTGTAATAAAAATGGCAGCAAGCAAATAAGTGACAAAAGTTACTAAAAACGGTGTATCAATGCTTGGAAACAAGGTCTAGGCTTCATACTTTCACTAGTGACTACTCTCAACATCATTAACATAATTAAACACATGATAGTTCCCACAAAAATACATGAATGATAGACGTTACTCAGAGATCATTATTTCGTGGATCAAATAGGATGAGAATTGCGTAGGGCTACGAAAAGCACACCTTAAAATTCGTATTCCACATCTACGGACACTTCATGCTGTCACTATCTGCATCCAAAGATAGTACTAACAAACAGCACAACATATTTCTTGAATAGTCTCTTTCTTCAATAACACAAGCATCAAGAAACCTCATGATCTATTCAATCCAACAATAATAAAGAACAAACTCATGATGAAGATCCTTCCAATCTATTATCCATAGAGTCACACATGGCACCCACACGGTCACCGAGATACCGTGATCACAACGATGACTCCGGAAATTGTACTAAATAACATCACTTGAGCAAAATCATATCCATTACACATAGGGAAACATAATGTATTCAACTGTACTAGCAAACCTCATGATCACAACGAAGATCACATCATGGGAGAGAGAGATAACCACATAGCTACTTGTATAAGCCTCAGCCCCGGTGGAGACTACAAACACATGGCCATGGTGAGTGGGAGCTTGATGGAGAGGTGCAGCCCGGAGGAGAGACGGCGACGTCGGCGGGCCGGGCAGGCGGCGGCGGCAGCCCTTGGAGAGGCGGCGGCAGCAGCCCTTGGAGAGGCGGCGGCAGCAGCCCTTGGAGAGGCGGCGGCGGCAGCCCTTGGAGGCAGCGGCGGCTGCCCTTGGAGAGGCGGCGGCGGCAGCCCTTGGAGGCGGCGGCGGCTGCCCTTGGAGAGGCGGCGGCGGCAGCCCTTGGAGGCGGCGGCGGCGGCCCTTGGCCCTCCATTCAAGCTTGGAGATGGTGCTGCTATGGAGGAGGTTCTCCTGTCCTAGGTGGCTGCCTAGGAGGAGAAAAATTCGTGGGGGCTTGATGACCTAGGTTTCCTATCTTTATATACTTTTCCGAATTTCCGTCATCAGATTTTTGGGCTTCAGTAAAATGGGGATATCTCAGCCGTACAGACTCGGATTGGGCTGTTCTTGGGCTTAAATGAAAGCTATGGAAATTTCCCACAACTATGTCCGATGTGAGAACTTCAGTTGACGTCGTCTTCAGGTCTCAAACTGACAATCTCTGAAATCTGTTAGAAGGGACAGATTTCAGGAAAGTCCAATTTGACTCCAACAAAGTTTCCTTTTACGTTTTTGCCAATTTTTAAGCAATTTCTACATATTAAAGTGTAAAACAAGAATATTGTGCACTTTTGAAACTATTAATAGGTTAGCCCAAATAAATCATAAAATATATGTAAAAACAAGTGGCAATGATGTAAAACATGCATGGAACAATCAAAAATTATCGATACGTTTGACACGTATCATGGGTGTGTGCCCCAAGAACGGTGTAAAGGCTTCGGATTCCGCCTTGAAGGTTTACGATAGTGGAAGGTGAACCAAACCCTTGGGTGCGGTTCATCGGAGAATAGGGTGAGGCCTTTGTGGCATCTTGAGTAGGCCTCTTGTGGCGAGCTCACACCCCTCCAACGAGACGTACTCCCTTAACAAGGAGGAACTCGGGAATATATCCTCGTCTCTGCGTGCCTCGGTTATTTCTATACCCGAGCTTTTACTTATGCAATTACATTGTGATAGCCTTCATGCTTGAAGTTCTATATCTTGGTATCACCTTGTTGCTCGCCTTGCTTAGCATAAGTTGTTGGTGCACATAGGTGAGCCTTAGGTTGTTGGCTTGTTAATTTAAACACATAGTTTTTTTTCCACAATTATCAAGTCTTTAACCGGAAAAGTTTTAATCGCCTATTCACCCCCCCCCCCCCCCTCTAGACGACATCTCGGCATAGTTTGTTCTTTCATCCGTGCTCTGCTCAGCGCCTCGGCATCATCACGCCGACATCAATAGAACACATCATTCTCCCCCTTTCTGTCTCTCTCCTTACCCTCCCTCCTTGAGAGCGCCCTTGCAGTCCCCGGCTCCTCTGTCCCTCCTCCCCGGCTGCTTTGCCGTACGGTGGAGCTTGGAGGGAGGGGGCGAGCTCCCATGTACATTTGTGGACTTAGGGTCTGGTGCTACATGCCGACTTGGAGTAGAGCTCTGGATTTCTTCGACTACATCCGATGCACGTTGTGGATTGTCCTAGTATTTTATGCTGCTTCTCCTGCTGCTGAGCAGATCTCGGAGATCTCCGATAATAAGGTCGACTTGCGAGGGTATTCTGCTCTGGTGCTTGGCCGCGGTACCGAGTAAGTCGTGGTGATGCGCTCCATCGAGCCTCCGAGGTGGAGGAAGCACTAGTAGAAAAATGACCTTTGGTCCAGAGCCAGATTCGGCTCTAGTCCCGGGTGTGTTTTGGACCGGGACTAGAGGGGGCTCTAGTCCCGGTTCAACGGCTACGAGGCCGGCAGCCTCTAGTCCCGGTCCGTGGGGGACCTCTAGTCCCGGTTTGTGGTACGAACCGGGACTAAAGGGTCTTGGCAGGCCGCGGCTAAGGTGGGGGCCAGCGCGAGACCCTGTAGTGCCGGTTCGTATCACGAACCGGGACTAGAGGTCTCACTCACTATATATCATCTTCTTCCAGCTCGAGCTCAAAGCTCATATCACCATTTTTCTCCTCTCTATCTCCTCTCTACCTCAAATTAATCCACATTTTTTCCACGATTTGTCAAGGTTAAGGGCGCCCCATATATCCAAGGGTTCTAATAGGTTAGAAACTTCATCCTCCCGGAGCTCGAGTTCATCCCCAATCCTAGTTTTGCTCCTCATTTCATTGCTATTGCTAGCTAGGTGTTTGATGAAATGCCTAAGTTAGTTTAGCTCAAATTCTAGGTTAGTTGTGTAATGCCCATTGCTAGTTTATTTGTGTTATATGCAATTTGAGCTCACATGAAAGTATGATTTGTTGATTTTAGTGTCGTCCCATCCCTGTCATTGTCCTGACCACCGTGGGTCGTCCGCGCCGCCCCATCACCGGCACCAGCTTGGTGAGTCTCTTGTTTTTATCTTTTTTTGAAGAAATTGTTTTAATTGTATGATTTAGATGCATAGTTATTAGTATAGTGTCATGGTTTTGATATCCGTCCCCGTCGGCCCTCGTCCGGTCTATGATTCAGATGTGTTATATTATCTTTTATAACTATTTGTTTAATTTCGTGTTTATAACAATTATGTCGAACAACACTTGACATATATATATTCTTATCTAGGAGGTAGTTGAACCGGAAATTCCAACCGACTCTCTTGTCGAGATGCTAAATTTATTTGAAAAAGAAAACAATAATTTGAAAGCAAAATTGAAAAGAAGTGAAGAAGAGAAGATGGAATTGGAGTTGTATCTTGCCGATGTCGTCCATGATCACAAGATCAAGATGGATGCAATGCGCTTGAAGATTAGAAACTATGCCATTAATAGAGAGGCTTGGTATCATTATGCTGTTGGATCAATGGTTACCTTAGTTGCGATTTTGATCGCATTTTTTGTGGCATTTAAATGCATTACATAGTTTAATTGTATGTTAATTTCAATGTATGTTTTAATTATGAGAACTATGTATTACATTTGGTCAGTACTCTACTTTGGTTTTAATGTGATGAACTTGTATTGATTAATTTGGTCACTTCTCTGTTCATGATGTTGTGTGTAATGATGTTTTCCCTTCTTATGCACAAAAGGTGCTCGATGAACCGGCAATGGATGTACAATGACCGACTCTCTATCGAGTACATTCAAGGCCTGCGATCTTTTCTCAATGTGGCTGAGGCAAACGCGCGGAATGGTTTTATGTGTTTTCCATGCCGTGTCTGTCGGAATGAGAAGGATTATTCTTCCTCAAAAACCCTTCACATCCACCTTATTAAGTCCGGTTTCATGTCTGGCTATAATTGTTGGACCAAGTACGGAGAAAGAGGGGTAATGATGGAAGACAACGAAGAAGAAGAGAACAATGAAAACTATAATTCTATGTTCCCTGAATACGGTGGTAATGCAAGGGGGGAGCTGAGGATGAAGAGACACCAGATGAGCCCATGATAGATGATGATCTTCGTCGGGCCATTGTTGATGCACAGAGATAAGCAGAAAGTGCAAATGAGAAGTTGAAGTTGGAGCGCATGTTAGAGGATCACAAAAAAAGTTGTACCCAACTTTCGAAGATGGCAACACAAAGCTCGGTACCACACTGGTATTGCTACAATGGAAGGCAGAGACTAGTTTATCTGACAAGGGATTTGAGAAGTTACTGAAAATAATGAAGAAGAAGCTTCCAAAGGATAACGAATTGCCTGACAGTATGTATGAAACAAAGAACGTTCTCTGCCCTCTAGGATTAGATGTGCAGAAGATACATGCATGCATTAATGACTGCATCCTCTACCGTGGTGAGGAGTACGAGAATAAGAATGAATGCCCAGTATGCAGTGCATTGCGGTAAGATCAGACGAGACGAGCCTGGTGATGTTGAGGGCCAGCCCCCTAGGAAGAGGGTTCCTGCCAAGGTGATGTGATATGCTCCTATAATACCACGGTTAAAACGTTTGTTTAGAAACAAAGAGCATGCCAAGTTGTTGCGATGGCACAAAGAAGACCGCAAGAAAGACAAGATGTTGAGACACCCCGCTGATGGGTTGCAGTGGAGAAAAATCGATAAAGAGTACAAGGACTTTGTAGATGACGCTAGAAACTTAAGGTTTGGTCTAAGTACAGATGGAATGAATCCTTTTGCAGAGTAGAGCTGCAGTCATAGCACCTGGCCTGTAACTCTATGTATCTATAACCTTCCTCCTTGGATGTGCATGAAGCGGAAGTTCATTATGATGCCAGTGCTGATCCAAGGCCCGAAGCAACCCGGCAACGACATTGATGTGTACCTAAAGCCACTAGTTGAAGAACTTTTACAGTTGTGGGGCGAAAAAGGTGTACGTGTGTGGGATGAGAACAAACAACAGGAATTTGACCTATGAACGCTGCTCTTCGTAACCATTAATGATTGGCCTGCTCTTAGTAACCTTTTAGGACAGACAAACAAGGGATACAATGCATGCACGCACTATTTACATGAGACTGATAGTACATATTTGGAGAAATGTAAGAAGGTTGTGTACCTGGGCCATCGTCGATTTCTTCCTCCTAAGCATCCCGTAAGAAAGAAATGCAAGCATTTCAAAGATACAGAGCATCGGAGGAAGCCTGTCCGCCGTATTGGTCATGATATATTTGGTATGGCCAAGAATCTAGAAGTGATCTTTGGAAAGGGTCCTGGCGGTCAATCTGTTCCGAATGACGCCACCGGACACGCGGCCATGTGGAAGAAGAAATCAATATTTTGGGAGCTACCCTATTGGAAAGTCCTAGAAGTCTGCTCTGTAATCGACGTGATGCACGTAACGAAAAATCTTTGCGTGAACCTGCTAGGACATTTGGGCGTGCATGGGAAGACAAAAGATACGCCGGAAGCACGGCAGGACTAGCAACGTATGAAAGACCCAAACGACCTGCATCCAATGAAGACGGATAAAGGAGGTCTAAGTCCTGCCAGCTACACTCTTACGAAAGAAGAGAAGGAAATATTTTTTGAAGTTCTGAGCAGTATGAAGGTCCCATCTGGCTTCTCGTCAAATATAAAGGGAATAATAAATATGGCCGAGAAAAAATTCCAGAACCTAAAGTCTCATGACTGCCACGTGCTTATGACCCAATTGCTTCCGGTTGCATTGCAGGGGATTCTACCGGAAAATGTTCGACTACCCATTGTGAAGCTATGTGCATTTCTCAATGCAATTTCTCAGAAGATAATCGATCCAGAAATTCTACCAAGGTTACAAAGAGATGTGGTTCAATGTCTCGTTAGTTTTGAGTTGGTGTTCCCACCATCCTTCTTCAATATTATGACGCATCTACTAGTACACCTAGTCGAAGAGATTGCCATTCTGGGTCCTGTATTTTTACACAATATGTTCCCCTTTGAGAGGTTCATGGGAGTCTTGAAGAAATATGTTCATAACCGTGCTAGGCCAGAAGGAAGCATCTCCAAAGGCTATGGAACAGAGGAGGTCATTGAGTTTTGTGTTGATTTTATTCCCGACATTAAGTCTATTGGTCTTCCTGAATCGCGGCATGAGGGGAGACTGAGTGGAAAAGGCACTCTAGGAAGGAAATCAATAATATGTAGGGACGGGCATTCTTTCACTCAAGCACACTACACAGTTCTACAGAATTTCACCTTGGCGGCTCTATATATCGAGGAACACAAGAATATTGTACGCTTCAACAACCCCGGGAAGCCTGACTACTGGATTAGACATGAACATATGGAGACTTTCGGCGGTTGGTTGCAAACACATCTCAACAATAACAACACTATTGAAGATCAGCTGTACTTGTTGTCCAGGTCACCATCTTCGACTATATTGACTTTCCAAGGGTACGAGATAAACGGGAATACATTTTACACGTTCGCCCAAGATAAAAAGAGCACCAACCAAAACAGTGGTGTCCGCTTTGATGCAACAAACAACAATGGGTCACAGGACACATACTACGGTTACATATAGGAGATATGGGAACTTGACTATGGACCTACTTTTAAGGTCCCCGTGTTTCGGTGCAAATGGGTCAAGCTGACAGCAGGCGGGTTAAAGGTAGACGAGCAGTACGGAATGATAACAGTGGACCTCAACAATCTTGCGTACTTAGACGAACCATTCGTCTTAGCCAATGATGTGGCTCGGGTTTTCTATGTGAAGGACATGTCTAGCAAACCGAGAAAAAATAAGGAAAAGAATACATCAGATGATGAGCCAAAGCGCCACATAGTTCTTTCAGGTAAAAGAAACATCGTGGGAGTGGAGGACAAGACAGACATGTCAGAAGATTATGATAAGTTTCATGAAATTCCGCCCTTCGCAGTGAAGGATGACCCAAGTCTCCTGTTAATTAATGAAGATGCTCCATGGTTACGGCGCAGAAAAAACCCAAACACTAGATAGAGATGTTGTGATGTGTAATAATGTATTAAACCTTTTATGTAACTTCACCGTTGGATGTATGCAGGGAATCTGAATGATTTGTATTCGGTCGATGAACTGAAGGATTTCTATATAGAACAAAACAAACGTTTTCCCCTGCATACAGCCCAACGGTGGCTCGTGAGTGCTTGCATATCAAATGCACCGTTGGACGTATGCAGGGAATTCGAATGATTTGTGTTCGGTCGATGAACTGAAAGATTTCTATATAGAGATGTCCTCTGTCTTTGCCTTCCGGACTAGCTTGGATGTATGCAGGGAATCCGAATGCTTTGTATACGGTCGATGCACTGGATGATTTGTAGAGGGGAACAAAACACACGGTTTCCCCATCATACAGCCTTACGGTGGCTCCTGAGAGCATGCGTATCAAAAAATATTAGTTAATGCATTTTTAATTGAAAATGACAAAATGGTTAATAGTTTGAATAGTTTGAATAATTATTTTGGAAAACAAAAAATGGTTTTGGATTACTTATTCAAATTCCAACACTTTTCATTTTGAAATTTTTGTCAGATTCAAAAAATATTAGTTAATGCATTTTTAATTGAAAATGGCAAAATGGTTAATAGTTTGAATAATTATTTTGTAAAACAGAAAATGGTTTTGGATTAGTTATTCAAATTCAAACACTTTTCATGTTGAAATTTTTGTCAGATTCAAAAGTATGCAGAAGTTATTCAAATTCATATTCAAACACTTTTCAAATTCACTTTCAAACACTTTTCACATAAAATTTTGGGCGAAAAAAACACCTCTAGTCCCGGTTGGAGCCACCATCCGGGACTAGATGTGTTTTTGCGCGCGCCCTTTTCGGCTGCCCCCGAAAACACCGCTAGTCCCGGTTCGTGGCACCATCTGCGACTAGAGGGGTACCCCTCTAGTCCCGGTTCGTGGAAAGAGCCGGGACTAGAGGTCCTTGCTATAAATACCTAGGCCTCATCCCGGCCCGAGCCACAGACCGGGACAGAGAGAAGGAGCACTACCCGCCGCCGACGAAGACGCCGTCAGGCTGCCCCCTGCTCCACGCCCGCGCCGCCCTCTCCTCCGGCCGCCGTCGTCGTGACCGCCTCCGGCCGCCGTCGACGCCTCCACGCCGCCGTCGCCGCCACCGCCTCCATCGCGGCCGCCTCCACTCCTCCGGCCGCCCCTGCTCCACGCCGCTGTCGCGGCCGCGTCCACTCCTCCGGCCGCCCCTGCTCCACGCCGTCGTCACGGTCGCCTCCACGCCGCCGTCGCCGCCCCTCGGTAAGTTTGATTATAGGAAATGTAGTATATATTTTAGTATTTTAATTATATAGGATATGAATTTTAAGGCTTTGAATTCTATAAATGTTAGAAGATATTGTTAGAAGTAATTCTATAAATTATTAGGCTATTAGCTAGGAATTCTATAAATGTTATCTATAACTTGTTAGAAGTAATTTGTTAGAAAAAAATTGTTAGAAGTAATTTGTTAGAAGATAAATTATTAGGCTATTAGGCTATTAGCTAGGAATTCTATAAATGTTATCAACAATTTGTTAGAAGTAATTTGTTAGAAGTAATTTGTTAGAAAAAAATTTGTTAGAAGTAATTTGTTAGAAGATAAATGTTATCTATAATTCTATAGATGTTATCTATAATTTGTTATAAGTAATTTGTTAGAAAAAAATTGTGTGAAGTAATTTGTTAGAAGATAAATTATTAGGCTATTAGGCTATTAGCTAGGAATTCTATAAATGTATCAACAATTTGTTAGAAGTAATTTGTTAGAAAAAATTTGTTAGAAGATAAATGTTATCTATAATTCTATAGATGTTATCTATAATTTTTTATAAGTAATTTGTTAGAAAAAAATTGTGTGAAGTAATTTGTTAGAAGATAAATTATTAGGCTATTAGCTATGAATTTTAAATTGTAGTTACTATTTGTTAGAAAAAATTAGTGTTACCAGAAAATTGGGTTACAAAACTAGTGTTAACAAACGTTAGCAAAAAATAGTGTTAGCAAAAATTGGGTTAAAAAATTAGTGTTAGCAGAAAATTGGGTTAGAAAATTGGGAAAGATTCCATTAGGGGTTTCTAATTTGACAATTCCTGGAATCTTTCTCAATTCTTAGTATTACTTTTTTAACCTAATTTTTTAGTATTACTTTTGTAGTATTACTTTTTTAGTGTACAAATAGAAATTTTGACTTAGGTGTTTTTAGTTTATTGTTCTCGGCTAATGCTAACATTGCTTTATCTTACTTTTGTAATAGTTAAGCAATGGATCATTTCAACAGCAGAGACAATGAAGAGGACATTTTTGCCATCGTAAGGCAATCCGAGGTCGATGGAGCAGAAGACATCGGAGCAGAAGAAGGCTCACAATTTTTGAACGAGTCCGGTCAGGGAATGGAGGTGGAAAACGAAGCACAAACAAGCCATGAGTGCGATAACGACTCGGAAACTCGTGGACATCCGCCGTCCAGCGAGGTATATTAAGTCTCTGTTGATCGATGTAATAATAGAATTGTATATATATGTATTAACGAATGTTTCTTAATTTAGACCTCCGCATCGACCAAATCTGTTAAAAGTAAACGAGGCCATGCGAAAGGGATGGACAAAGATGAGCATCTCATAATCGAGGTCGTCTCTTCACATGGCCAACCGTTGCTTCCCAAGACGAACGCAAATAAGTTTGTGCATCAATGCAGAGTTGTTGTTAGGGACAACGTCACGATCAGCGTTCAGGAATGGTATAAGCCAAAGAAGCTAGTGGGACGAGCTGACAAAGGCCCTCGAGAATCCTGAAAAACCGGGAAGAACACGAGGCTTTGGACCAGATGTGCCGTGGAGTCTTGGGTTTCCCGAGGACCGTCAATCTTATAGAAGCCGAGCGAGAGCAAAGAAGAGGAGGGAGCAGGAGGAGGAAGCCCGGTTGAACAACCTGGAAAAACAGAACGAGGAAATACTTACTATCGTAAAGCACCAACAAATGCAAATAGAGGAATTGCGCGAGCAAAGGCCAACTCATCAGCTGCAACAAGATAGTCATGAAGCCGGCCCATCTCAGCGGAGAAGCTCAGTGGCTTCCACGGCGGTCGATGCTCATCAGGCACCGATGGATCGCTACCCCGTGGATGATATCAGGGAGAAGACAAGTTGTGAGCTACATGTGGGAGTGAGAACTTATCCTTCAAGGTGGCGGACGGATATGCTTTAACTTGTGAATCTACAGCACGGTGGCATTGCAATGCGATTCCAGATGGCTATGGTCGTGTCGGCATGGATCAAGTTCTACCCGGATATGAATCAATGGAGCTTGAAATTCCTGGAGCTGATGATGAGAGGACACTGGGAGACGTCGGGGGTGGTATCATTCTATGGCGCAAGAAATACATCGTGCTCCCTGGCTCGGCGCCAAGGCCACCATCGTCTCCTCCGAGTCGCCATTCGCCACCTCCAAGTCCACATGATAACGAGAGGGACGACCACCACAACACGAGTCCATCTCGATCTCCGCCGCCGCATCACCCGACTCCTCAGCCGAGTCCGCCGCCTCCGCTCACTAAGGATCAGAGCCAAAAGAGTAAGCGCACCCCTTCATTTTCGATGGGTAACCGACACGGACCCCAACAGGAGCCCCTCCCAAAAGTACCGCCGGCTCCTCCCGTCCGAGCTTACGACCGGACTCCTGAGGAAAACGCCATGATCGTGGACACCGAGGTGAAAAAAAAAACAGTTTGCACCAAAAAAGCCCGAGGAAAAGCAAACATTTACCCCGGAAGCAATAAAGTGGGGTAAGGACTTTCTTCAACAGCCATCGCAATCTGAGATAAATAAGGCTGATGAGTATTTGCGATGTATGAGGAAAGTTAGCGCCCGCCCAAAGAAAAGTAGTAGTGCCAGCGGGAAAAGAGACGTTGCCCAGCTCGGACAATAGGCAAAACAGTCGATCTCCCCGCTCAAGGTGTTACCCACTAATCAGGGCTTGGCGGCGGACATTGCAGCTGTACCAGCCCATATGAGGGCGGTATTTGCTGCAGACGCTGGTATTTCTCTTACTCAACTGGAAGCGGGAATAGACGGCGGAGATATGGGGTTGGAAAGAGTATGTCCATGGATATACGGGAAGTCGCTGGTGCCACCTGATCAGATCAATCGTCTACCAACACAAATGCGAATACTGCATGACTGGTACTTGGAAGTCGTAAAGGAAGACCAAAGAATGATCCCTGTGAAAATTACAGAAGACCATTTCATTGGTAAAGACAAGATGACGATTGATTTTGAAAAACTCTATCAGTTATACAAGCTTGATGCCCTCGACTTGAGTATCATCAGTACCTATTGTCTGTAAGTGATTCAATTCATTTGTTTCCATAATAAAGTCTGTAGCACATCTCGTTTATTGCCTATAATTATGCTCACTACGCTATTTATGCAGAATGAAGAGTCATGAATGTGACGTAAAAAGAATATTTGACATTGGGTTCGTTGACCCAATACGAATTAATGAAAAATTGCTACTACAATTCCCTCAGGAAACGGAGAGGAACTTGCTAAGGTTCATACAAAGGCAACATTACAAAAAGAAGATATTGTTTCCTTACAACTTCGGGTAAGACTGTTACTGTCTTGCACACATTAATTTTTGCTTACTCGAATGTAATTAGTTGCAACTGATGAGTTACCGACGTATATAAACGTGTCCGCAGCTTCCATTACATTCTGCTAATCATTGAAGTTGACGTTGGAAAAGTGGAACTCCACGACTCATTGGATACAGCCGAAGAGAAGTACCAAATCATTAAAGATGTGCTCCAAAAGTAATTTCAATCATTATCGCACTATATCGGTCTCTTTTGTTCATTTCCTGAGATATCAAGTAACTAATAACTCATTTATTCATTTTTTTTTTGCCAGGCAGGATATGGAAAGCTTTCACCGAGAGGACAACTGGTGATTTTCAAAAAGAGCTTTCGTTTCATAAAGTCAAGGTAAGTAGTACGAGCTAGGTCCGCGCATCTCTTTAATTCTAATTTCAATACCATTATATCATGCTTGATTATTATTTTATTGAATTCTATTCTCGTAAAGTGCGAGAGGCAGCCATCGTCATCCAATTTGTGTGGATTCTTCGTTTGCGAGTGGATTCGCGGGGAGGTCAGTGAGCGGAATCCATCGAAATTTATAGAGGTACGTGAACAAATATATTCACAATTTTATTTTATTACCATTGTTGAGTGTCATTCATAATTATTATGATGACTGATATTCATATCGATCTCCTTCTTTTATAGTTGGATGAAGTGCGGAGTAAACTGCAACCAAAGGAGCGCTTCATACCGCTTCAAGAGGAAATTGCGGGATTTTTGGTGAACCACGTCATAAACCCTGAGGGAAAATACAATGTCAACAAGAGGCGCTAGTCCCGGTTGTGATCTCCATGTAATCGAATAGCTATACGGGCTTCTGCCCCGGTTGTGATCTCGCTGTAATTAAAATTATTAATTATCATAAAGAACAAATTATATTTTTATCAGATAGATATTTCTTTTATGAACATTTTGATATGCTATATGTATTATTCTGTTTTCTAATTAATTAGTTTTAAATTTGAGATTTGGCGGGAAAACAAAAAAGGGTGAGCCAGAGGCTGCCACGGGGGAAGAACTCTAGTCCCGGTTCGTATTACGAACCGGGACTAGAGGTCCTCGACCAGGCGCGCAAGAATGGACCACGTGGGGGGCCTTCTCTCCCGGGTCATAACTGACCCGGGACTAGAGGGGGGGGCCTCTAGTCCCGCTTCCACAGTCCCGGGTGCAGATCCGGGACTAGAGGCCCTCACGACCCGGGACTAGTGAGGCGTTTTCCACTAGTGAAGGGCCGCGGTGGCAGATCTGCGACGACCTTCTTTAATAAGTGTGCCATCCACGGGCAGGCCGGGTAAGCTTCTTTTTCTCCTCCCGTCATGGTGGTGGGCGAGTGGAGGATGGCTTTACCGACGGCTGTCGACGTGCTTCGTCGGGCGGTGATGATGATGATGTTGCGACATCTCCTAGAAGTCGCCAAGAAATGGACTCGCGACGACGGTGCTCGTCTTGCCATTGCCTCAACTGGTTGAATAGTGACCCTCCTCAGCCAAGAACGTCTGGTTGGGCTTCCTTGATGTTGGAGGATCTTCAACTCCAGTCACGGTATTCCCAACGACGTCGAACAAAGTGGTTCGTCCCCCGTTTCGGCGTTGCTGGCCTGGTCGTCGAGGTTGCTTCGTGGATTCGGCTGAGAAGAACCCCAAGGACTCGATTGCGTTTATGTCTTACTTTTCAGGGTTATCTGTGTAAAAGGTTGGTCCTGTTTGTAGTTTGTATTTGGGTTAAGTGCAATTTTGGTCCCTCAAGTGTTGCAGAAGTCTAATCATGGTCACTCAACTCTATCCTGGTCTAAACCCGGTCCTCAAACAATTAATTAAGTCTAATTATCATCCTTGGTAGCGGTTAAATGTTGGTTGACAGATTTTTTTACTACACTATCTATTTATGTCTCTCATGCTCCCTCGTCTAGACTCCTCGACCTCCCAAGCCATGTGCAGATGAGCACCAGCAGGCTTGAGAAGGGTCTGTGTTGCCGCACACCTTAGGCGTGTTGAACATCACCTGCACCTCGTTTCGGCGGAGGTGATCGATACAGTTGATGGCATTGGCGGACCTAAAAAAATAAAGCACGGGCAAACTCTTAATTTTTAGGTTTATGATGCTAATTCTCTGACAAATAGCTAGCAAAATACACTATTCCGGCCGCCCAGAAGCCCGGGCGGCTGCCCGGGAAACAGGGGCGCTGCGTCCGCCACTGGTTGAGGGGCTTGCGACTTGTGATGCTGATAAGCAGAGATCTGTGGAGGAATGACTAAATGGCAAATATAGGAAGACTGAAATACTGACGATTTTGTTTTGATCTTTATTTGAACCGGCTAACGGCTATCAGCCAAACAAAACATGTTTTCTTTCCAAGATTCCAGTTAGAGGGACAAGAATAAGATCAAAAGAGGTTTGATTGCCACTCAGATCGTTTGAGATTCATCAAACTATTATTAAAGAACGATAACTAGACCTAATTAAGTATTTGAGGACCGAATTTATACCAGAATAGTGTTGAGGGACCAAAGATAGACTTCTCTAACACTTGAGGGACCAAAAGTGCACTTAACCCTTTGTATTTCATGTTAGACCTTGACGTAATTGTACCCACCCACGGAATATAGCAGTGTCTCGGTCCTTCGAGCCCTGGCCGTTAAAAAAAAAATACAGCACATCCAACCACCGGTTCATTCCGGATTGGTCGCGATAAGGAAATCCCCGTTCCCCCCAAATGCGCCCACAGGCGCATCACCGATCNATTTGGTAACCAGCAGATGTATGCATCTAATAGTACTTATCTTTCCAAGTAACACCATTGTGGACACTAAGAAAAATGGGCCGTAACGAATAATACACGAAACAAGTAGAGATAGCTATGAGAAAGTACCGCAATACGATTAGCTGGTGCATTTCATTTCATCAGTTCTACTTCTACATGGAAAGTCTTCCTTTTGACAGTCTCCTTTTTGACAGTGGTCTTGTGGCTCCAACCTTCAACCATGCAAGCAAGAACTTAAGCAATTGTAACATGGTACATATTTCTCTGTAGATTATACATGTGTTGAAATGGAAAACTGGAATGAAACATTGAATAGGTTATAGTAATTAGATGAATAATGTGTATAGAAAATACCGCATTACATAAGATGCTCTGATCCATATTACTGGTGCAGGGACACAAAAATTCCAGGACACTGATAAAACAATACACTAGTACAGAAATATAGAAAATAGAAATGATAATAAAGCGTGACGTATAAGCTCCAAGGAACAGCATTGAGAAGATGCAGTGCACAGCAAGATGTCATCCAGCTCCCAGTAGCAAAACGTCCATGTTGTGTGCGACAGAAAGACACATACATATTAGGAATATGTTCCAAATACTTTAACTTGGACATGATTTTGATACTCAGCAATTCGTAATGGAGGCATTAATATTAGTATATATGCAGCTGGTACAACACTCAGCGTGGTATCGGGATAACCTTTACCTATAACAATAAAAGTTCATAGGATGATATTTCCTCCATATACATATAAATCTGATAAAACACAAAGAAATGAGCATTCACAAGTGGCATGCGCCGTGGCTGAAACCAGGAAGAGAGGCAGCCCATTCTGATGACATTTAAAGTTGGCAGAACCCAGAGGATAGACATGAAGAGACTAGAACTAACTCAACGTTTTACTTAGCTCGAATCCTTCCGCAGCCTACTCTTCCTATCTTGAACGTACTTATTGTTCAGTATCTAGTAGTGGTACTGGTGGATGATAATGAAAAAGCTCCAAGTACTCCCCTTCACGAATCACCCCAATTTGACCAAATTCTAGAACAAGTTGTGCTCCGTAACTCCAAAAAGCAACTCAAATAGGAGCACGTGATTGTTACCTGCATACGGAATCAGGCTAGATTCCAGCCACGTTGGGAGCACGCATGGTAGGAGGGCGAAATCTGGTAGAGCTACAGCTGGACGCGACCTCCGAGTGATCTTCATATTAACCATGTCCAAGCCTAGAAGTTGGTCGCCGCAGATGAGGTACACGACATTGGCATTCAGTGGGTCAATGGCACCAATCCCCGGCATCTCCTCCAAGGGTATCAGACGGCGGTGTTCATCCTCCCAAATTGGGGCAAACGCCACCTCGTGGTCCAGCGTCTAGGAGCTGAGCGAGAATGAGCTGATCACATAGGGCTCCTCTTTAGACACCTCGACGTACCGCATCTTCCCAACCGAGGGCGGGGGCGAAAGACGGGCGGGCGCGGCCGCGCAGGAGGGGACGGGCTGCAGGGAGTCCGGGGGACGAGGGCACGCCCACGGCGTCTCGCCACCGTGGGGCGCGAGAGCGAGCGAGGCAGGGGATGAGGGGAGCCACCGAGCGAGGGGATGCGACCAGGCGACTTGCTAGGGAGAGGAAGAATGAGGCCGACGAGTGAGTTGGGCCCTGGTTAGGCCAGACCTAGGCCCTGGGCTGCATCGGGCAGGATGACTCGTTCGGCCAATGTGACGTTGCCCGTGTCCTTCGTAAGTGCTGGTGTTGTTTCTTCAGTCAAGTGGCATGGAAGAACCCTGGAGATCCCGGAACAGGTATCAATTGGCATCTCCATCTGCGAAATTCAGATTTTATTGTCCTCGGTGCACCTTTTTGCCGACGGAAAATTCTGCTCTTTTCAGTCGAGAGGAACAGGTGTGGTTGTTGCTTTCAGTGAACCTTCAACTTTCTATGACAACGCCAAGCAGGTACATTATCAAATCAATGTATGAGCCTCATGAACATGCAGATCAGTGCCAAACTAAAATCTTTTTACTCTGGCAATTATGGGCTTGTTAGGGTGCATGGTGGTGTAGGGGTACTCGAGACTGCTCAGCGAAAGGGCCTTCTCATTGTTTCAGGGAGCGGCATGGGGCCATGGGCAGAAACCGCCTGGAAAGTGATGGAGCGGAGCCGTTCCTAATAAAAATTCAACGATGCCAACATCTTCTGAAACTGAACTGTTGGTGAACATCTGACAGACAACAACCATAACTTTGCAACACATTTATGTTATGCAGCAAGTACATCTCCAGTTACTCATCTATGTTACATACTCCACATATCTCCGTCTCCTTTGGTTTCTTCGCATAAGATGAAAAGCTCCAATAAAATGCAGTATCCAGAAAAAAAAACCACGCCTCCCAAAATAATCTCAGCAGATGCAAGTAGTACCTCCAAGTTTTTATCCACAACTTAATACTAACACGATACGATTGACATCGCCGAAAGGCCATTGCCGTGACCTGTACCAGGGAAACACACTGCAAACAAGACATATAACCGGTCTTAACATGAAAATTAAAACAACAGCCTGCCAGGAGCAACCCAAGCAAGCACTGGGAACTCGACCAAAGAGAAGAGACTGTTACCAAGTTCCTTCACCGGCTGCTTGATCCGCTTCTCAAATCCAATTTCAGTCCAGATCGTCGCTTCTCAAGTCCAATTTCAATCCACACATGAGTGCTTGGCATGCTTGGGCATACTCCTAGACAAGCAGGCATCAGCGCATGCATGGCCAGAGAAAATACAGCAGAGTGTTCAGAACAAAATGCCACTGCTGCGCTGCCGCTTGTTCATAGAAGGAATTTGATAGATCCATCTCCATGGCTTTGTAGTATTAGAATCATCCAAAGCCTTGTCTTCTTCACTCAAATGCAGCCAGCAGAGGCTCCTCTTTGCATACAAGGTTGAATCATCAGGGTCAGACTCCATAGCCTACATACATCAAATGACGCCTTAGTCGCACCAACCATCAAATTAGCTGCAAACTAAATCCCTTTCTTGTCTTCAAAAAACATATGTAAGCATTGACAAAATAGGAATATATCTGATTCACAAGAGCCGGTGGGTACAAGACATACACCAGTCTGTACATGGGGGTAATCTAGGAACTCGGAGCATTTTATTTCAGAAAGGGGTTGATCAGCCAAGTAAAGCGCAGAACAGAACTAATGAAGAACTATATGATGCAAGAATATACCCGTGTATAGAGAGTTGACGCATCCGCATAAGCGTTTGCCTCAAATGCAGCATCCCCTTGCATTTTCAAAACCATGGACTCAATACGGCATCCCCTTGCATTTTCAGAGCAAATCCATATATTTTGCTCTAATGCAGCATCCCCTTGTTCTTTCAAAGCACATCCGTCATCTTGACCGAAGACAGGATCCTAAATCGAATTGAAAGTCAAACACAATATAAAATTGCAAATTTACTCTTGAATTAACATAGTTCACATGTTGAATTATTACATAAATGCCTGCCGCTGTAAGAGGGAAAAGAATCTCAGCGCAATCCATCCGTCCTTGGGCTACAGCAATTTCTGCTGGCGTTCTACCACACTTTAAGAAGGATATCAAGGGTAAATCTCACAAATAAACAAGGGAGAGCTTAAGGAATGAAAAAATAATAGGTCTCCGTCATGCAATAGCATAAGAATGTGGACAAGGCATTTAGACTGATATCACTATGAGATTCAAAATACTCCCTCAGTTTCAGTTTTACCTAGGTCGCTAAGTTTACCTATGTAATATAAAGTATATAATACAAAATTATATCATTTGAAACAGAACATTTGAAGTTTGATATATTTTTCATAATATATACTTTTTATTATGTTAGTAAAATTGACGACCTAGCGGTGCGTGCATGTCCTGTAAACTGAAACCGGAGGGAGTATGAAGAATTATAGGCCATTGCGGTGGCGAAGCCAGCGATTGTGCAAGGCATGGATTACGGTAATAATGTACAGAAGAATATGAATGTCTAGGTCAGTGTAAGTGTAGCCACATTCCCATTATATCATCTCTACGGAGTGAACAGGTGCACAAATGCTTAAATCAGCCTCTTTCACTCATTTTGCTCTGTCCTCTTATATGTGGTAAGCAGAGATCGTGCCGACTTCAGTATTAGCTACATAAAACATTTGGTATAGATCAGACATACTCCTTCCGTGTGGGGTATTTTAGCTCCTAAAGTTCACCGAGTTATGAAAGAACTCCACTACTACAACAGATTTTCACAATTACAAGTTTTACAATGGTTGGGGATTTTAGGAACCGTCAAATCAGTTGAATCCAACGGTGGAAAATGAGAAGTATTGGGAAGTATTAGGAAAAAAGTACTGAAAAGTACTGAAAATATTGATTTACAGTATGCAAATAATTGATTACTTTATTTACTGAAGGGTAGATAGGTAATTCCGAATCAGATGGACAATCTCTCTCCTCTCACTTTCTCTCTCATAGACAAAGACCCGACCCGAGCCTGCCCGTAGAAATTCCCCATTGTCTGACAAGCCGCCGACGCGCCGACGAGGTCCTCCCGAACAATAGCACGCTTGCCCACGACCTCGACCAGGGCGGCGCAGGCAGGGCTATGCTTGCGTGAGACGCGCGGCTTGCACGATCGCCGCTGCATGCTGCCGCATGCCCGCACATCTCCTCGGCGCCAAACTCAAATCAGCTTCTCCTGTCTGCACGCCGGCTGGGGCCGCCGAGCGGTTCCCGGGCGCGGGCGAGCTCGTAGTGGAGAGTAGGAATGGATCTTGGTCAATATTCTCCGACGGGAGCGGCAGCTCGGGGGCGGTGGCGGAGACGGGAGCACCGCGACCAGCTCGTCGCCTTGTCGTTCGCCAAATCGCTCCTGACTGTAATCTTCTCCGGTGGAGCGGCTGCTCGTGGGGCAGCAGCCGAGACGGGAGCACCCGACGAGCTAGTCTTTCGCTAGTTCGCGACGAGCTCGGTGTGCCTGGCTGGCCGCCGGTGGCGTGGGGCGAGGCGGCGGTCTGCCGGAGACTGGTTTGTCTCGTCCCAGACGCGCATGTTGTGTACCTCAGCAGCATGAACTGCCTCTGACCTCCGCCACCGCAGCTTGCAAGTTGCAAGTTACCCTCCGGCCGGCCGGCTAGCCGGCGAGGCCCACCCTCTCCCTGTCTCACACAGTTTCCCTCTGGTTAATCACGGACAGAAATAATTCCACAGGTAGTACTCGGAAGTACTGGGAAGCAGCTGCCAACCACCGTAAAAAGCGCTCTTTCACAATACCTTAGTTTGCAAGTGCAAACATTTCTTTAAAAAAAATTAGTATCCAAAGTTTCAAACCGGATAAGAACAACTTCCTGTCTTCTATCCTATTTTCTAGACTAATCATAACTGTCACAACTCTCAACTCCACAGTACAGCACACGGTTTCTTTACTTTCATGTGGAGTCAAAGATCAATATTGGTCCTTAGCAGGCTAGTCATCTTTAGAAGCAGCCTTCAACCATTTTCATCATGGACCAAAATTCATTAGAAAATGAAAACTACACATAAAATAGGCTAGTTCAGCAATGCTTTACCAAACCCAATTAACCACAATACCAACATGTGGCATCATTTAAGGCCTTAGTCAAATAGCCTAAATGTACCTGTGTTATCAGACACTCGTAACATTCTAAAGATCCGCAGATCTTAGCAGCCACATTAAGCCATTCATAGTCACTCAGAAGATCAACAAGAGTGACAAGTAACAACTTAAGTAGCCGTATGAAAACTCACTTTACCAGGCATATTTGCATCGGCGCCAGCTTCCAACAAACACTTGATGCAGTCAGTGAAGCCACGGGATGTTGCTATTACTAATGGTGTAGAAGGCCTACCAGCATTGACATCAGCACCAGCCTAAAACATGGAATATATAATACATAATGTAGAAGATGGTGCTTCTAAAATATGCAACAGATTGTGCTCATATTAAAAGTAACATAACCAAATTCGTTCAGTTTCCTTCACAAAAACTGTCTACGGTAGGAGCTCTAAAGGAACAGGTCACTGCACCTTAATAAGTAGTTCTGCACATTTCACTGAAGAAGCGAAGATAGCCATTGTCAGTGGTGTATAGTTTAAGCACGCAACTCTGTTAGGCTGGAGAGAAGGCAGAGAAAAGATGACTTACAGACAACCGATGAAAAAAATAATGGAGAAAAGAAATTATCAAAGTTTGATATGCAAATTTTAGCAGAACACCTAAGTTACCCAAAATAGTTTGCATATCAAAAAACGCAAAAGGAAACAACAACGCCATATCATCTTTGTTTATTCTTTCACTGTATCGTATTATATATGTATGCACAAATTAGTAACTAGAGTCTGCTTTCAATCAGTACACTGATCCAGTGATAAATTCCCACATTAATCTAGAAAGGAAAATTTTCAGCCACATTCTGCTAGGCCATCGAAATTATCCGGACGGTTAGATCTAAATTTTGCGGTATAATCAGCACATACAGAACTCTCTAATGGGGGCAACCGTAGGTAGTATGTTGAGCCCAGCTGATCACGGAAATATAAATTTTCTTTTGCCATCTAGACGAAGCAAGGAGGCTGATTGTTCAATGTACTCCAACTGACTTACGTGATAAAAGAAAGTTCCACCTAGCAAGACCTAAATCCAAACAAACTGGCAGCTAAAGAAATGTAATCGGAGACAAAGTGTCTGTACAGGAAAAACTGTTTACCTTTTTTTGCGGGAAAGGAAAAAACTGTTTACTTGATGTCAGCTAGTTCCTTAACCGGATAAATAATACACAGCAAACAGGATGTAGCCGAGTAAGTAGTGACGGTCCATGTCCAGATTTAAATACAGCTTACATATAGTTGTGAAAAGGCTAGAAAATCATGCATTACTAAGATATAAAAAAAATATAAACCTTTTTGAATATCCAAGGCATAAATAGTACTTATAAAGGTTATTCATCCAGCCATGACTTCTCAGCTATATTGAAGAGAATATTGCACTGTAAACAAGACATATAATATTGATCATAAAGAGCAAACCGAAGATGGGGAAGAAAGATATTACATTTGCCTGATGCCGCAACAACAATTCAACCATTCTCACATTTCCACTTGAGCAGCAACGTGTAATGGTGTTCCTCTTTTGCATATAGGGTCAACATAAGCTCCCCTGGACAATAATAACTCTGCTATTTCACAGTCATCTGCATGAAATAATTGAAAATGATAACGTCACATTATCATCAGGATACACTAACAAGAATACGGAAGATAGCTTACTACCCGGGTGTTAACTGCCCACATCCTGTGTGTCTCTGGTGTATGTGTGCCTGGATTGAATGATTTACTTGCTTATTATGTGCCAATATGGTTAGGATTACTAGGAAACTGGAAAACTTCAAAAGTACAGTCTTTTTTGGTATATAGCATTCACAATTAGATCCCTTTTTTGCCTTGCGATCTTTGATGATTGAAATGAGAAAGCCACCATGCGTTTTTATTTATATGTTTAATAAGTAAGACCTAACAGTGGCCAAGCGCCTAATATTTCAAAAAAAAATCTATACAGGATCCCTGTAAGCGAAAATAACTATGAAAAATATTACAACATGGCATACTGTTGATCTAGCAATATCGTGGTTTTTACAAGCAGTAGCAGACTGGGAAAAACTATTACAACATAAGTTGGAACTACAAAGGGTTTTCAGCAGCATAGGCCACACATCAGACGGAATATAAAGCTGGCCGTACCCAACGAGATGGACCAAAATATATTTTTTTTATCCAAGGATTAGCATTTTAAGCCCTAGTTTAAGTATTGTTCTACTGCACTTATGTGTATGTTCAAGGAAAAGTTTATGCACATGTCATACTGTTGATCTAGCAATCTGAACCATAACATCAAATGATGACTGTTCCTATTGCATCTAGATTGACAATATTTCTTAAGGCAAAAATGCATCATAGCTAAACGTCTCTGTCATTAAATTTAATTAATCATCCTATAAAAATTACAATGTGCAAGACAAAAGAAAAAACAGAAGGGCTGAAATTACTGCAGGGCAACATCACAAACAGATACAAGTAAAATAGAAAGCAGAAAATATCAGGGAGGATGAATAAAATTACCAGTAGCAAAAACTGAAACAAACATACGCAGGGGCAAAGAGAACCTGTCATTGTAGCGGAATGGAGTGGAGTAGTCCCTTTTGTACTTGCTTTGTTTTGGGTTAGCACCACGATCAAGAAGAACCTACAACTGATGTAGATCCACCACCAAATATTGCATATAATAGAGGCGTTGAACCTAGATGAGCACAAGAATGGAAGATGTTTGATATGAATGATCAACAATTCTTGCTTCTGACCAACATAAAGTGATAGATAATCAAGAGCAGCTGCGGCTGCAAAATGCATACTAGAACACCACACAATCAGGAACCACAGGTGAGTTACGTCATAAGATTAAAACGAAGAGCAAGAACATTCCCTGGCCAATATTGATGTCGATGCTACCACAAAAGATTGTGCTTTATAGATCCATGATTCGGCATGCATTTCACAGAAGCGGCCTATCAGAAACACCTAAAGAAAAACAAAACAAAAAAATAGTTCCCTGCTTTTACTGAACCGTAAAGACACGAGAAGATTTAGGGGCATCCCACCAATCAACACCAAAATAAAATAAAAATAACAATTGTGTATCTAGGTCACCGTGCAACATCAATAGTTAGCTTTAAATTTAAACTGGCAGGTGGTGATCAAGAATGGCCTCAAGCCTCTCAAGAAACAATGGCGTCCTTGAGCAGCATCAAAATTTGGCAGAATTGAGCAACTTAGAAAAACTTGTTGGAGTTAACCTTGTTATCCTAGTTATAAGGTCATGTTTATTTCCACTTTGTTTTATCAGTTGCATCTAGTAGTGGACTAAGTTCTAGTTGTATGAGTGATATGCATGTAAAAATGGCAGAGCGGCAACGTCGGCAGAGAAGCACAGCAGTAGTGATAGAGAGACTGCAGTGAAGCGTGCTGATTGCAAGTCATTAGTAGAGTCAAGCATGCACTATTGCTAGGATTAGTCAAGTGGTTAATGGCAATCTACACGCATGGAGCTAGTGGCCAGTGAAATACGGATCAGCCAGTGTGTGGCTTGACCGAGTGTTGCATGCACAAGTGCGTGCGTGCGTGCTGGGTGGAGTAGTGGTTAGTGGGTGTGTTGGCTGTGTTGATCTGGCTACTTAAGCCCCTTGTAATCATCGTTGTTATTTGTGAAGTGAGAACAAGAGAAAAAGGCAACAAGTGTGGTGCGGTGCCAAAATACTCTGTGTTCTTCTCTGTCGTGTGTGTCTTCTTCAACCTCCAGCCACAGCTTACAAAACTAACTACCAATGCCACTCCAAAACAACCAACTTTCGTGTTCCTGAGTTCCCACAAACGACCCAAGACATCGCAACAAGCTTTCAGCAACGGTTCTCTCAAACAAAAACAATAAATAAAACAGCATCCCATGGCACTCTGATGTGGCATTCCTGCAACTCCCAGATGACAAAATGCAACTCACCATACTACGAATCAGGCCACCTGATAAAGTTTCCGCACAGTTGCGCTAGAGCAACGGCACCCATCAATCCAACTCTGCAGAGTCAAAATAGCGTGGCAGCAAACTAATTACCATGTATCCCAGGCTTGTTGATATCGAGGCGGAGATCCTTGACGAGAAACTTGCACATCTCGAGCCTCCCAGCCCACGCCGCGATGTGAAGCGGACCACCCGCGGCGATCCGCCGGTTCTTGACTGCCCCCAGCGCCTCCTCCAGGTCTTTCCCCGACATCCTCAGTTTCCGCGCGGCCTCTGCACCCGCAAAAAAAGAAAAAGAAAACTCATCAGATCCCCTACGCCGCGCCGCCGGGCCGTCCCTTTCCCCTTCCTCCATCCCACTCCGCCGCTCTCCCCTCCCAAACCCCTCCTCGCACCCGCACAGATCCCCAATCTTCTCCCGCCCTTCTTCCCCTACGCCGCCGCCGCCGGGCCATGGCCTCCGCCACCGTATTGGAGCTGCGGATGGAGAAGGCGACCTTCCTCAAGAATGTCCTGGAGGCGCTCAGCGACCTGTCAGTACGGCCTACTTCAGTTCTCCACCACGGGCCTCAGCTCCAGGCCATGGACACCAGCGGCCGCGCGCTCGTCGTGCTCCATCTCCGCCCCGAGGCCTTCGATCGCTACATCTGCAACAACGACGACCTCTCCGTGGGCCTGAACCTCGCCGACATGGCCGAGGCTTTCAGCTTCGCCAACAACGACGACATCGTCACCATCGAGGCCCAGGACGGGGTCGAGACCGTTGTCATCACGTTCAAGTCGCCCGGTAAGTTCGGGACCCGCACGTCTTTTGCGCTAGCTGCTCTTTGCACTGACCCTGTGCTGATTTTGGGTTTGTGGAAATGAACAGACGGTAGTGTGATTGAGTATTTTAATTTGGTCGTGGGTCATCCCCGTGCCCTTAGCCATTCCGGAACACCAGGAATACCAGGCCATAATCCGCATGCCCTCTGCCGAGTTTATGCATTTCTTCAACGAGCTCAGCTGCTTCCACCTGGGACATGGAAGTTGGTACATAGATTTTCTCCTGGTGATTTATAAGGCTAACTGTTAATGTTCCGCATGGAGGATTCTAGTTCTGTACCTTGAACCATTTCCATCTCCTGCTGTAGTTGCTTCGGTATCTCAGTGGATAAGGACTGGGTCCACTTCTTCACTGATGGATTACTTGGGTCCTCAAAAATTGTCTGCCGGCTGAACCAAACTGCTGACAAGGTACCTACCGGTTTGACCCTCTTAACCCCTCAAATTGGAATGGATATCATCCTCTGAATATCTGTGACTGTAACATGAAATGCAGTGAACAATCATATCTGTGATGTGTTGTCAATTCTTAATGCCCTAATGTTGTTAGCAAGTGTGCATTCTTGGTTAGGTTACCTTTTAGCCTGTCTGGTGGATAGACACTAGGATTAGCAGAACATGCATACATGTACTGCCTTTAGAATTTCCTTGTCTCACTATATACCGTGTTGAGTTGCTATTCACTTTGTTTGCTAATGTTGTTCTTGTGTTGGGAATATTAGTTAGTCTGTATAACTGGATTTGTTAATTTTTTCTACATATTCATAAAGCGGAACATGACTCTTCATTTGGTTGATTACATTGGTACTGAATTAGGCGTTGTTTTTTTAGTTATTGCTTATTTCCTTCTCAACTGTAAGATCTGGGTGGAGGTCTGCAGTGCAGATTACCATCTGTTTATTCTATAAATTTCAGTTGGTTCTATCATATGAGAGTACATCTTTAGTATCCTGTGCCATTCAACTACTACTTTAAGAAATATTGTAGAATGGATCCTGTTTATGCGTACGTGCACTAGTTAATGGGTCATGTTTGTATCAATGCAAGTCAAAAGAAGCTACCGATATAGAGGTAGAGATGAAAGAAAATGTTTCCCTGACCTTTGGCCTGTGGTACATGAGCTCCTTATGCAAGGTGTCTACCCTGTCTGATCAAGTGACAATCAAGCTTTCATCCAAGCTACCTGCGGTGTTCGAGTACAATATCCTAGAGATGGGCTACATCAGATATTACGTGATTCCAGAAGAACTGTAAGCTGAGACGCAGGGGATCGCAGAGGAAGATAAGATGCAGAACTGATGACTAGCGGGGATACATATAGTCCTGTTGCCTACTTTGTCTTTCCACCATCAATTGCTTGACTATTGTTTGCAAGCAAAAAAGATGTTATGTTTCATCTATTGTTTTTTTTTTGGAACATGTTTCATCTGTTTAGGCCAGACAGTTTCAGCTGCTTGTATCAGTATCTGTTGTGAGTCCTTGGATTTACAGTGAATTTAGATTAGTGTATTTGTGCTTTGTGCATTGGTATATACTGTGATGTTTGATCTGGTCACACAATTTATTTACATTGCTACGGGCAGCAAAATATTTAATAGTACAATACACAAATTATTCAACCATACTATAGTATGAAAGAAAGCGCTAACATATCAAAAGAAAATTCAGTTTCTACGAACAATGGGATCATACATATTCAGTAAATCTCAGTATTTGACATATTCTCAAGTATGTAACAGATTTGCCTGTCGCCTCTTGATTATCAAATATGAGATGTGTGTGGTATCATATCAGATTCAGTCCTCACCTTACCTCCTTGGTAGAATGAAACAGTTTAACCGATTTCTTGTACACTCCATGTGTATCTATGCGGTAGCTTACTGCAACCCAACTCTGTTTAATCATATGCTAGTTACTAATCAAGCTTGTGCCGCCATGAAACCAAGTAGACATGTGGGGGTGCTATAATGAATACTTTCCAACCACATCATGCATGTGTATATATGTGGTTACTGCATACTGCAATCCAGCTCTGTTTGATCATATGCTAGTTACTAAATGAAACCAGCTAGGCATGTAGGATGTTCTATTTTGAATACTTGTGCTGGGAGATCTCCTTTCACCATTCAAATTTCAGGAGTTTTTGCCTAGCAGCAACCAGCAACAAGGTTATCTAGTCAATTGACCAAGTAAACCGTCATGAAAGTTCCTTGCAGAGGGGATGGTAGACAATGTATGAGGTTTCCAGATATTTAGAGAGCCCTGCAAGGCACCCCAAACATGTCTGCTGGCACTCCACACATGACACGTCTGAGAAGGCTTCGCTCGGCAGTCGGCACTGAGGTTCACAGATGTCTGGGGTCATACAGTAGACATGTCTGGTCTCTCTAGCAAATTTTCAGACCTCGGCGATGTTGTGCTTGCTGACATGTCTGCGGTGCCCTCTTGACCTCTTCATCGGCCCTTCGTTTCTCTGCCCCTCCCTCGGATCAACCCAACCTGACCAGGCCCTTCCCTCCATTTCCACCACCTCCCTTGCCGCCCCCGCTGCCTCGACATAGAGATCAGCCAGCGACGCGGGGCTGGCCCCGTCTGGATCCGGGCAAGCGCGGATTCGAAGAAGCCGGGTGAAAATCCGGAGGAGAGGGTCGTGGCGGTAAGCCCCTACTCGGTGTTACTCCCGGGCTCCCTTCATCTCTGCGCCGCTCTCGTCGCCTCTGCGCGTCCGTCGTCACCACCTCGCCGACCTACTCCCGCCTCTCCTACATAGGCAGCACTGCCTCCATGTCACGCTCCCGTGATCGGAGAAGGGGTAGCTGTCGGCGTCACGCACGGCGGAGGGCTCGGCGGCGCCGCCACGAACCAGAGAGAGTGAGAAAGGGGATATGTTTAGGGTTTTTGTTCTTGCCTGCCTCCGCCCGACCACCCACACGGTAGGTTTAACTGGTGCTTACAGTTTTAGTGGGCCAAGCCCGATACAAGCCCAACGGCAACAGACCAGCTTATGGGCTGAATGATGCGAGAATGTAAATAACAGTAGAAGTACTACGGGCTGATACTGTCCGTGACATCCCCCTCCTTAAGTTGCAGCTTGTCCTCAAGTGCATCAACAGAAAGCCATACAGACATAAGATGACCATCACTTCATCAGTGTTGGAGTGTTTAGTCGAGTCATCCTTTCCCAAGTTGCCCACTCCCGGGGCCATCCATCCCATTTGACCAAAGCATGAGGAATAACAGAATGGCCAACTCTACGGAGGCAAGGATCAAGTACCTAACATTGCATGGTGGAAGCATCAATGAAGAGGTGTTGGAGTTGTTCATCGGGTGCAACTTCAGTGTTTGGGGGAATAGCGCACTTCAACTGAGAGACATGCAGCACTGGATGTATTTTGCTTGTTGCATGCAATTGGATTTTGTACGCCACAGCTCCAATGCGTTGCAGTATCAGACATGGTCCAAAGTACTTGAAGCTTAGCTTGTTGTTGCCACGATGGTGCACATATTGCTGGATGTGGGGCTGTAGCTTGATGTAGACCCAATCACCAATTTCAAAGCTTCTTTCTTGTCTGTGATTGTCTTCCTGCTGCTTCATGCGTTGTTGTGCTCTCACTAAATTCTGCTGAATGAGTTGTGTCATTGCGGAGCGTTCCTCTAACCATTGTTTTAGATCTGGGACTGAGCAAGCATCACTAGGACCAATGCCAAACGGACTAGGTGGATAGCCATACAATATTTACTAGAAAACCCCCCTCTAGGCACGCTTTATTTTGATGTAGACACGCTATATTTTGTCTCTAAAGACATGTAGGCACGCTTTCATAAAGCGTGTTCTGAGCGTTTCACAGTCACCGTGTCCGACTTGATAGAGACGCATTTTCTAGGCGTATCCATGAATGGAAAATATGTTTCATAGACATGACAAATGTGTGTGTAGATACATTGCTACATTTTACTAGAGACACGACGAATGTAGTCACATTTTGTAATGACGCTTGTTGCGCATTAACTAGTATAGAGATGCTCTATGTTATGACGTAGCATGTGACATGGCAGCTGACGTGGGCAGGTGACAGGGCAAGTGACCTGGCAGCTGACGTGGCAGGTGATGTGGCATCTGAAACACTTTGTAGTAACACATATATGTATGTTAACAAATATAGAAACGCAATCGTAGAGACGTTTTTGATACATTTCTATAGATTTTGTTATATTATATAGTAACAACATTTGATGTATAAAGAAGTGTAGAGACGATATCATACACACATATATGTTGCGTATGTAGTAATATAGACACACTATGTTGGAATGTTTTTATCGCGTCAGAAGCAACTATAGACACACTAGAATAGATACATTTGTAATGTTGAAATATGCAATGAAAATAATAAACCATCCATGTCGTTGCCTTATAAAATGCTTATATTTAAAGCACAAGTATTTCATTAATCCAATAACCAACAGGTCAACTAATAGACAACTATGTTGACAAAGAAATACCAAAAGTGACTTTTTTTAGAAATGGAGGGTGTGCCCCCAGCCTCTGCATCCAAAGGATGCACACAGCCGAGTTTTATTAAAATGGAAAAACAGAAAGCACTAGGCTTTACAAAGAATTACATCGATCAACCATAAGATCCACCGTCCAGGCGAAAACTCGCTACACCTACAAACTTGATGAGGGGGTGGACCAATCAGAGCCAATGCACTGACCTCACGCACCAATGCACAACATCTAAAACCAGAGGCTTCAACCAGGCCGCCCAACTGCACGCCGGAAGCACAAACCGGTCCAGTCGATCCTCAGTGCACGCAACTACGCACAACAGAAGTCGCTGCCACCATCTTCCACCATCCCATCTTCAGGAGCGATCAATTAATGTGAAGACCTTGCAAGGCCTGCCATCGGCATCGCCACGACGCCAGACAGCACCACCGTCCTGCGCGAGTCCATCGTCATACGCTCGTCGCCGAGACCCCCGCGGTGCCACGCCGCCGAGACTCACCGCCGTCAATGCGGTAGATGTACACCGCTCCGCCTCATGCCTCCCATGTCCAGCAACTGCTCCAAAAACAATGCCCTCATGAGGGAGAGCGGCACCGAGAGCGCCGCCATCGTCTGATCCGGAGAGCTCGGATCTGGGGTTTCCCCTGGAGCAGCGTGAGTGGGTAGACGATGGCTACAATGGCGATACCTTCAACAAGGTAACGCACCACCGGCATCCACGTCTCCCCAACGCACCACCGGGACTAGTTTCGGGAGATCCGTCCCAACCCAGCCGGCCGACCACCTCTGACGGAAGAGGAGGCCACCACCACCAAGCCCGGGTCCGGAGTCCCTGACATCCTCATGCTGTGGGGCTGACCCGGGATCCCGCTTGCCGTCGTCGTAGTCGTCGAAGAGCAACAGGTTGCAGATCAAGGCCGGCCCATCCGAACCCATCTGGGTCCAGATCGAACCGGACCATCGTCGCCGCCGCCCGCTGGCCTTCACGCCCTCCGCCGCCGCAAACACACAGATCCTGGCCGCCGCCACCCCCACTTCATTGCCGGCGGCCGGAGAGGTCGCCGCCACCGTATTCTAGACCTTGGCTGAAGAAGAGATCCGCCGCCGCCGCCGCGCCACACGGTCTTAGACCGGCGGCGCTCCTGGCGGTGACGGCGGGGGGGCTTGGCGCGGAGGAGGCCGAGGAGATCGGGGCCGGGGACGCCCCGGTGCGGCCTGGCGGCAGCCGCACGGGAGCGGGAGGTTAGGGGAGGTTCAGAGAGTATATCATACAATTATTTTAAAATTTATTGTGACAACTAAGACATGTTCCTCAGTCCCTTCGTTCATATCTTCACGCATGTCTTGTACTTATAAGGCTTGTCATCTTGAACTGGTGCATGGTGGTGCCAAAGATAGGTTCCACATCATCTAACAATAGATCAGACACAATATATTAGAAAGTATTTGTATAGAAAGAGTGTTAGCTGGCAGATAAAATAGTGGTTTGCACATATCTTGCAGCAAAGTGGAAAGGCAATTTTGATGCAAAGTGTACACAGGTATATCACATTGTATATGGAGAACAAAATTGAAATCGGATAGACCATTTGGACCACCAGAACTATGTTAATATTTTCAAAATGGAGCACTGCTGTACAGGTAGCTATCTCCTATATAGGTGATACATTCAGTTGAGCTATAGACTAAATGGATGGAACACATAGCATGAAAAGAGAGAAAGGCTGTGAAGCACTATGTTTTCTTACACAAGTATAAAGAAAAATTGCTCCAATTATTATTTGTTGCATCAGGAATATATATCTTAGTGTCCATATCCTCTGCTTTTGTTTTTGGAAGAAACCAATATTCACTAAGGATAGTCCACCAGAGAGGAGGCAGAATATTAAGTGTATGTTACTAGTACTAACAAGATGCAGAAACACAAGTAGCAACTTTTGTTTAGTAACTTACCAAACAGATTTAGGTGCATCAGGACTTGTAGCTTTCATCACCTGCAATGCGACATTGGGTCAGAAGAATGAAACAATTAGAAGATTGAATGGAACAGAAGAGAAGGATTTCAAGAAAAAAATACGTGTGTTCTTGGCCAAGCAATGACACTCCCAACGTCTATTATCTTTTCAATGTTAAAAATAGGTCTAGGTATCTTCTCATATCCTTTATGTTTGCCTATATTTCCAAGATCAACAACATAAACACCAACAAATGATGGACCAAGTGGCATTCCTCCAATATTTCGATATGGTGCTTTTGCCACTCTCTCTCCTTTGGCCAAAACTCTTCCTTTATGTTTGAGTGACACAAGATAGACCTGCTCTTTGATCTCATTCCTATTTGGGGTTTTAACTCTTCGAGTTACCTACAATGGTCAATTGGAATAATGGACAGTTAGCATTTCCCAAGCAAGTTCAACAGTTATATATCAATCGAACAACATCAGCCTACTTACCATGTTTCTCAAAATGGGATCAGTTGCCATATCATTCCCTGCAGTAACATGACCTTCTTGAGTTGAACTCTGAATGTGTGCCTCCTGTAGCATAGTTTACTTCAGTTTAGCACGAAACTGATATGCAATAAAAAATATGTGCAGTCAGGGGATGGCATATACCTTTGCATTTGTTTGGTTCAGTGGTACAGATCTATGGTCAGCATTGTCTCCATTAGTATTTTGGACAGGTAGCTGCTCCTTCCCTCCCTGTTCCGAATTATATGGCTCATGACCAATAGCTGAAATATTAATCTAATATATGTGCAGCCAAGGTATCCCATATACCTTTGCATTTGTTTGGCTCAGTGGTACAGATGTATGGTCAGCAGTGCCTCCATTAGTATTGTGGACAGGGTCATCCATCCCTCGCTGGACAAAAAAAAATTTTGGGTCATTACCACTAGCTGAAATATAAATCTAGTGTTATTGCAGAGTGGAAATCCGGTAGGTATTTTTCGAGGTATACCTGCACATCATGTGGTAGAGAGTATCCATCATCATCTGAGTGTACGTGCATGTGTTCAGGTTCCTCAGTCTTCTAGGTGCTGCCATGCTTTGTTGTGCTTGAACATGGGAGATTAAAAAAATCATAGCGTGAGCAAAGGGAATTCTTCAACACATAATGAGTCTACCCTGCCATGATTTGCAATATATCTTCAACATATAATGAGTATACCCTGTCATGTGTTTATCAGCTACCAAGAAAGTGACAACACATAATGAGTATTTACCAAATTGAAGATATTTACTTGTTGGTATAGTACTGTATACGTAGGTAGTACAGTTATGTTTGTGAAATTAGGACAGTTAAAAACAAAAATAGCTCACTGGACCCACAAACGGATTTGATACATATGGAAAGGAGATTAATTGATCATCAATAACATAAATCAAAGAAATGACAAATAACCAAAGCAACAAATAATTTATCCATCAATCACAAATCTCAAGTGTACATAGGTAGGGATAACCATGATAGAGATGAAACGGGATATGGAGGGGACAGCCTTGCTTCTTAGTCTGTGAACGCCTCGCATGGCGTTAGCTGCGAAACGAGAGGCGTAGATTGTTGCCCCAAGGCTAGGGTGGCTGCTACTTGGCCGGCTTGCTGCCTCTTTTTCCTTGCGACGCTGCTCTGCCATCTTCCTCTTGTAATAGCGGCGCCATGCTGCTTGAATGAAACAGGCCCCCCAAGTCCTCCATTGCTGGGAATAGAATCTGAATGTGTGCTGAACTTGCCTACTGTGCAGCCTCCTGAACTGACTGGCCACAAATTTCAGCTCCTCGGCGCACAAGGCAAATGCCTCAACCTGAGTGAGTGCCTTCACGGTCCTGCTGGAAGCTGGGAAATTAGCACCAGACTTAGGGTCCAGTGCCCAGGTGAGTAACTCGTCACCACAGAAAGAGCCTTCCTTTAGCTGGACCTTGTTAAAGAATCCACTTCGTCCACCATCAGTTGTTTCACTCTCCAAACAACCATGGAGAATAAAATGCATCTCATCCACTGGATCACCTTCTCTCAAAATGTATTCATTTTCTGTGTACAGTGCAGGTCTTAACCGCTCACATATCGCATCCAACAATCGTTCATCCATATTCTCAAACAAAGGTACCTATCAACAGCAAATAAAAAAATGTCAACAGAAATAAAAGGAAAAAACTGAAGAAAGCAGAAAATGGTAGGTTCAGCAGCAATAACCAACCCTTTTCACTAATCCCAGACAGAGATGACGTTTGATATCCCTACTAAGATCTTTTGGAAGAGTTTGAACCAAACTTTCTTCATCTACTCCCCTGGTTTCCAGCCACCGATAACGTTCATACCGCCTACTCGGTGTCTGATCTCCGGTGGCAGTGAACAATGATGCTGAAAGGACAAGGATGTCGCCTAGAGGGGGTGCACCAACAACTTATGCTAGGTTCACCTATGTGCACCAACAACCTAAATATACTAGGTTCACCTATGTGCACCAACAACTTATGCTAAGCAAGACAAGCAACAAAGTGATAGCAAGATATAGTACTTCAAGCATAAAGACTATCACAATGTAAATTGCATAAGTAAATAGCTCGGGTATAGAAATAACCGAGTCACGCGGAGACGACGATGTATTCCCGAGTTCCTCCTTTTTAGGGGAGTACGTCTCGTTGAAGGGGTGTGAGTTTCAAACTCAAGACGCCACAAATGGCCTCACCCTATATATTCTCCGATGAACCTCGCACAAAAGCTCGGTTCACCTTCCACTATTGATTTCCTTTTGGGCAGAGATCGAGCCCCTTACAACAAACTTGAGGCTCAACCCACAAAAGGATTTGGGGCTCCAAGCGGCCACAAAAGGCCTCAACCGCCACAAAAGGCGTCACCGCCACAAAAGGCGTATAGGGTCCAACAACCCAAGAGTAACAAGCTCACAAACTTTCACGTCCACGAATCTTCGTGGAGAGAGGAAACCGATGCACAAAAGCAATGGCAAGAGCACACTAAGTGCTCAAGTCCTTCACTCTTAAATCCCACCAAAATCAACTAATGCTTATGGGGGGATAAGAGAGGAAGAACAAAGAGGAGAACCATAAAAGAACTCCAAGATCTAGATCCAAAGGGGTTCCCCTCACTTAGAGGAGGAATGGATTGGTGGAAATGTAGATCTAGATCTCCTCTCTCAAATCCCTCAAAGATATGCAAGAATCATGGCAGGGATTAAGAGAAAGGCAAGCTTTTCCAAGGTCAACAATGGAGGAGAGAGAGGGGAAAAACATGCTCAAGGGATTGGGGAACCATTGGGGAAGAAGACCCCTTAAGAAGGTCCCCCCAAAATCCAGCCGTTGGAGCCTTTCAGCCCGAGCCAGCGGTAGTACCGCTGCAAGGAGCGGTACTACCGCCCAGGGAAAACCAGGGAAGAAAACGGGCAGAAAACAGAACCAGACAGCGGTACTACCGCCCCGGGCAGCGGTACTACCGCTCGAAGGGGCGGTACTATCGCACAAGGGCGCCCGAAGGCCCTTTGGGCGGTACCGCCAGCAGTACTGCCGCCAGGGACGCCAGCGGTACTACCGCTACAAGATTTCAGCCTGAAACCAGCAAAACCAGAAATGCAATAACTTTCTCGTCCGAACTCCAAATCTGGTGAAACCAACGAGGTTGGTTAGATAACGACCAAAGATTCCCTACAAAAAGTGGAAATATTAAGAACCATAAAAAGAGTTAAGTTGGCACACATGGGAAGGTGTGGAACTTTCCTCACGGATAAACCGATAATATTTCCAACACGAAAACGCAACAAGTTTTCCATCCGGACTCCGTTTTCTATGATCTTGGGCTTGCTCCGAAGATAATCACAAGCACTAAAAGATAGTCCATCATGTGAGGAGGAAAATACAAGAGGAGAGTTTGACCTCTCTACAAGAGACAAACCGGTAAAACCTCCAACATCAATAACACCACAAGATATTCAAATGAAATCCGTTTTCGATGAACTAGAGCTTGGTATGGAGATGAACACAAGCTCTAAATTCTCACATGGATAAAAGCTAAATAAGAACGAAGAAATATGATATGCCAAATATGCAAAGGTTTGAGCTCTCCACAAAGATGCGATCAAGTTACTCACTTGAGATCCCCTCTTGATAGTACGCCGTCTATCCTATAACCCGGTCTCCCACTAACACCATGAGACCGGTAAAATAGAAACCCTATCAAGATCATACCTTTGCCTTGCGCATTCCACTTGAGCTAGATGATGACGATCTTGATCTCTTCAAGTGGACCACCTTTCTTGATTGCGCTTTCTAGCACATGCTTGATGAAGACTTCTCCAAATACTCCCCCATACACCATTATGGGAGAGCCTCGCTTAGCTCCGGCTTCATGTCTCAGCTTGCACTTCATCTTCTTCTCTAGATGACCATTCTTCATATAAACCCTTGGAAAGAACCTTGGTCATCATATACTCCTCTAGAGTCCAACACATGAACTCCAAACTTCTTCATGGACACGATCTATAAAGATATCTCAATGCAAACATTAGTCCATAAGGATTGTCATTAATTATCAAAACCACACATGGGGCAACACATGCACTATCAGATGCATCCAGTACTCAGCATCACGTTTCTTAACTCTCATCTCTTCAAGGCGTATAGCAACTGATTGTAGGTAACTCTGTAAAATTTCAACTTAGAATCAAGCAAATAAATAGAAAAGGCTCAAAATAATAAATGGAAAAAAAATCACTCTACCCACATGTTACCAATGAGGAGAGCAAAAAGAATTAATCCAAGGACACATATTGCAATAGAGAATAGCACTTCTCCAGGGTATGTGCTTGTCACAAGCCCTTGACCAAGTGTACTGTTAAATGGAAATGGAAATTAGGATAGCAAGGATAATGGCTAACTAGAATTCATATTTCAGCAAAATGAAGCACAAAAATTGGACCTAAGCAGTGCAGCTGCAAACTGATCAGTTTTCTCTCATGGATTGCCTATTCATCTTTTGTTCATTCCATTTTTCATACGTGCTATAAACTATTCTGTCGAGACAGAGACAATATAAGCACCAGTTTACCAGCTATTACGGTAGGTCTCACTACTAATCAGGAAAACAAGGAACCAGCCGGTTTTTGGAACCCTGCATCCTGTACAGGATTAGCCAACAGATAGAATAGAGGACAGCTTGAAATGAAGTAGGTTGCCAAGAAAAGCGCATCAGAGTATTTTTATTACTAAAATTAACTCGACAATCATAGTTCCCAACATTACATATACATCTCATACTGGGCAGATTTTAGTTACAGAACCAAATTATACTAACAGTTTAATTCAGATGTTCAACCATATATCTACAGATGTCATCAGCAATTTGGCTCCAACTCATGTGGTTCCTAATAACTTCTAAATAGAACCAAAATCACCTTTATGTGTTTTGAAGCTCACAAAATAGTATACACGGGTTTAAGTGTGCGACTTCATATAATATAGTGCACATCAACTTCGGTATGTTTGGAACCCCCAGAACCCCCTTTATATTTCTAGGGCTTTAATACTCCCCATTTCTTCCAATAGATTACTACATTTTTCTCTAAAGTAGCCATTGTGCAGAAAAATGAAATATCGCAGAGATCATAGTGTTGTTACCTATATAGGTTTTTCTTTTAGAAAAGGCTGAGCAGAATTTAACATGCACTTGGAACAAATGAAAAGTCACTTGTAATACCTAACCATGGTCATTTTTTGGACATTGTTGAGCTTCAGAATCATCCAAACACATTTAAATTCTGCATCATGAGAATCTCTCAAACAGTGAATAGGGAGTACCTTAGATTTTGCAATCCCCACCAGAAGCAATAACATAACTTTGAGATAAAGTTTCGTGGACCAAGTATTCTAGACAACAGTTCTTGTTGATAGATGCCAAAGTTGAAAGTTTGATAACCATTACACTGGTTGAATACTTGGGTACTAAACCAACTGTCATAGTTGCCATCATGATTACCACTGCAATACAAGTAGTTGCTATCGCATCCATTCTCGAGACGACAATATGAATGCCAGCAGTCATCTTCACGCTCGATGGTTAAAAAGTACCACAAAGTACCGACATTCTGCAACAGACAAAAAACACACATATACAACTAAAACGTAAGAGAATATGTAGATACCTAAAGAAAATTCTGGTTAACGACCACTAACGACAAATTAATTCTCTTTCTGCAGAATATACAGTATAAAATATACAGTATAAAAGATACAACATGAGCCATTGGAAACACGATTGGCTGACAGAAACTTACGGGAGACAATCTCGACAGATAATGCTGCATTGAGTATTTCTTTTACATGATGCAGACAACAATGACAGGTGGAAATAATTTTAAAATAATATCATCAATGGTCAACAAAGTAAAACCTTCAAGTAGAAGTTCAAAAATCAATTATGTGAAGATGCTAATATGTCTAAAATGCATGCTTAATATTCATTTTACTTCTAGAACACTAACATGATGGGTGAAGAGTTTAAACAGATTACATTGAACTATACAACACACACACATTTTTTTAATGAATATTAAAAAGTTATCGGTTTAAGAATCTCAGGTAAGATCTCACAAGATCAACCCCATACTTCTGCAAGCTTCTGATGAAAAAATAATAATAGAACAATATGTGGTAATGGATAGCACATGAAAACACTTACATATGACCAGCCAGCATAAACCATAGAAGATAGTAAGCAGCACCAGCCCAAGCAGTTTCAATAAAAACACAAGCTGTCCTTTCCAGATCTGTAGTCACAGGGAATATCCTGAACAACCTTGGAATATACTGGACGAAGACAACCCACACCAATGCATTTTTTGTAGTCAGTACATCTGGACCATCTGAAATATGGAGATATCTCCAAACAACAATCTGCGAATAACCAACGAGATAGTTACAGGCAGCTGGTGAAATGCTTAAACATGAATATTTCAAATGATGAATAGCTTTATGCAAGTAACAAATGCTTGTTCAGTGTTAGTGAAGCGTTATTATTTCATATGAAGATGCACAAATATGCAATGTTCTTTGCTGTCAAAGAGCAATGAGAACAAAGGAGATCAAACTTGATATCTTCAGTTCTAGCGGAAGTGTTCAATTGGTGTCCACATTTCAATGATTGTATCATGGGGATTATGGTTTGTTAAAAAGAATAGGAATAGTGTTAACTGTAAGGACGGTTTTCCAGATTCCCATGCATATTATAGAAGCTTATGATCCTGCCTATCTCCAGAACATAAAAATTTAATTTATTTCAGGAGGGCCTAAACCGCGATAGCGACAAGGCGGGCCACCTAACTAAGAAACGCAGGGTAGAATTGAAAATTATATATATGTAATCTTGGATGGTAAAAATCTGTAATCTAACAATATTTATTTCTGAGGTGACTAAATTGAACCAGCAAACAAATGGAAACTGTAGCGGACCTGCACTTAAAAATAGGCAAGATCCCTGTGTATAGTGCTAGTCCCTGGATCGAATCGCTAGCACACACAGTTTACGATGAATACCATAACATTGTATCAATTTATTACATGAATGATCCAAAATTTACAAATATCCATTACAACTTGCATAGCTCAAGGCTAGCATTTTACAAAGATCAGCACAACGGAAATAAAAGTAGCAATGAGTCTCCATCATCTTCATGTGCCACAGGCGAACATGTTGGTTGCAGACTCAAAACCCTTAATCGAAACCTCACTCATCGTCGGAGCATCCTGCAACAATAAGAATGTTGCAACAAGGTGGATCAGAACCATATAAATTGGAACTGGCAAGTGACACTTTGTGGACTCATAGTGAAAAACTCTAGTAACCTATATGCATATTTGGCTTGTGGAGTTTGAAGGCTGATTTGCATAAAGCCAATTTTTCCTATCTCTTTTCAAAACACTTTTTCATCTAAATGAGACAAGTATGGTATGACAACCATTGTCTCAACTACCCAGGTTCAGCCTCCAAAATTTTACTTAGAGAAATTAGAGTGATGAGATCTTCCGTTAGCATCCTCATCCACCTTGCTCAGATTCGTCCATAACCGGGGACACGGCTAAGTACTTAGATTTGACACTCTGCAGAGGTTGTGCACGTTCACCATAAGACTCCATCAGCCCATTCTGACCTTGACCTTCCTGAAGTGAAAAGGAAAGGAGAGGATGGAGCCAAGACCATTCCAAAGCATTTCCCCGACCACTGCCGTCTTGACCCGTTCCACCTACATCCCCTACATTTGCTTGTCAAGTCGGGCCGGTTCCACGCAACATACTTAGTCAAGCCAGAGCCCATATGACTTATGGCTGCACGGAAATCTAACTAAACTTGGAGTAACTTCGATCTCTTTGTCCCAGGGTGGTCGTCCGCAAGTGAGCCAATCTCGGGTGAAAAACACCATAGACATCGCCCCGAGTAGCCACTCAACTATAAACCACCAATCAAAGCCATCATCCACCCAGGAGTTTCATTAACTTAGTAGAAATTTTACTTTTCACAAAACAGCATTTAGCATAGCATTTCAATAATTATACCAAGTTATAATAGGATTCTAGACCAACTAGTGTAGGGGTGCTACTCTAAACAGTTTAGCATAGCAGTTCTAATAACACCTGACATGCTTTTTACCAACATGCATATACACAAAATAATAGGAATTTCATGAATGTGCCACTTGTCTTTGAAAGTTTTGTCGTTGCTCGCATGCTCTTTTCCACGTAAACGATACTCTCCGTTTAATCTAAACAATATAAACAAATAACAATAAACAACAATACAACAGTCAAATAACACACACATCAACAAATAAATTCACCATACAACTTCAACATTACATAGACATGTAAGCATGCATGAATGAAATTTTGTTCACACCAAAACATCACAAAAGTATTTTGTAAACTCACTACTCTAAAGGTCAGTACTAAACAAGTATAAAAAGTGAAAACCATTTTGAATGATTTAAACAAATTTGATGATTTGTAAAAGGTTAAACAATACATTTGAATAACCAATAATAAAATATAAGTTCCAAAATTTATGTTTTCATACTACTGTACAGAGCCTCGCACATGCTAACATTAGCAACTAGAACCACCTCAAAATAATTTACGGAATTAAATCTATAGTTAAAATAGTGTTTTACGGGTTTATGTAAATAACAAGTTAGTGCACGACTAAAATATAAGTTTTCATTATTCCACTGTATTCTACACATTAACACGAATCCATAGACTACAAAATCATTCAAAACAGAGTTACGGTTGATTTGATATGAATTTCTAAAGTTTGACAAAAAATATGTCCAAAACAAAACCGAAAATGAAAAAGGCTTGGCATATTTTGATTGACCAAAATTATTTTGTTTAGGCTAAATAATCTAATATATAGATAAGGTTAGAACACTTTTGGGAGGCTCACCGAAAGGAACGAATATTGTCGGTGTCGAGTAGATCGACGTCAACGTGATGCGAGTTGACGAAGTGGTCGATATGGACGATCATGCCCGGCCTCCGAGAAGTAGTCGATGGAATTGTCGTAGATGTGCGCACGGATGAGGCGACGATAAAGGATGAGGTCTCAGGGTTGGTGGATTTCTGGACGCACCGGAAGAGGAGAAGAACGACGGCGTCGTCGGTCACCGGTGAGATCGGTTGAGCTCGTTCTCCATGGTTGGGCTGCGGAGAAAATTTTGAAAAAAATAGAGAAAGTGAAGGTGGACACATAGATCACGCGGGACATCATCATGGGGCATGGCGAGGTCTCACCTCATCGGGATCTTGGGCAAGGCAGCAATGTTGCTCGCGCTTCTTGGCAGTGCGACTAACTACAAATAAATGACCCAACACCATGTCCTGGATGTAGGCCTTGATGAGGGTAGTTTACTGGTGTGAGGAATCGTGCAGAGGATCATCGTAGGATCCAAGATCTGATGATAAACTTGGTTTGGGGATGATATTGGCATAGTTGGTTCGGGCCGTAGGTAGGTCCTTTTGGAAAAGTTTTGTCAACAAAGTGGGGGAGGAGGAAGAAGGCACGAAGTGACGCGCTCGGTTCTGTTTTATATGGAGAGAAAAGAGATATCGGAAAGTCAATGCCGACGGGTGGCATTTGGTTCACCACGTCAATTATGGTAATAAATGCCATTAATTTGAGAATTAACTCCATGAATGAAATCTCCATCATATTTGGAATAACTTTCATGTCGAATGCAAATTGAAATGGTAACTCAATTAGTGTGGAGAGGGAGGAGAAGGAAGGTTGACTTCATGGAGGTCTGTGTTCTGGAATGAAAGGAGGAAGAAGACCAGGAGCGGTCGCTCGAGTCGGTCGGGATGGACTAGGTTGGCTGGGTCGGCCCAAAAAGAAAAATAGGGAAGAAAAAAAAGATAGACCGGCCTGGCCGGTCGGTTGGACTGGGCCAGCCCAGTTTGGGTGGGCCACCTTTTTTTTGTTTATTTATTTTCTTTTTCTGTTTTCTTTTGTAACCTTTGATTTAGGGCTCCAAATCAATTCAAATAAATTTGTAAAAATTTGGAAAATTCAAAATATATTTATTTTGAATACTTTTGGATTCCAGTTTATTTAAAAATTTGGAAAATTTAAATAACTCATAAAGGCCTATTTGACACATTTATGTCATTTTATAAAATAGGGTTTTATAAAAAAATTGAACTCAAATAAAATACAGAAAAATAATATGAATAATATCATTAAATATAAACCATGACATACTCATTTTCATAATTCTTACAAAAATTAAATTACCAGAATATCCTTGGGCATTTTAAAATGTAATTTGAGCTATTTTCAAAATTCAAAATAAAATCCAAAACTTTCTCAAATAATTTGATAAAATACTTTTTAAGGAATTTATTTCAAATAGCACACTTTGGCACTTATAATTGGCCATAACATATGTCCATAAAAGTCAAAATATTTGATAGAGCATAATAGGCCCTTTTTTATGTAATTTTATCAAATATGGATAATGTGGAAATAAAATTCCAACTTTTGAAATTTCAAATGCAAGCAAGACAAGGAGATAATGAATGCATGCATGATTTTGGATTTTCAAAACAATATATATATATATATATTTTTCAAAAGTTTTTGATTTTTCTGTTTTTTCAAAAATTTGAAAATCTTGGGATGTTACAAAAACACTCAACTATACATCCGTTGAACAAGTAATAGCGCATTGTTTGACACAAAGAATGAAGGTTTGTACCTGTGGAAGTGGTAGCAATGCAAATAAGTCCATTATGAAGTAACTTTTAATGTACCGCATAGCAATTGGCACAGATCAATCACAAACTCACTAGTTCCAAATACTCGAGAAGATGGAGCAATATAAGCAGTGAGGAATTGAAGAATTATGCGTATAAAATAGATATCATCAATAACTGTCTGTATTATTGTTGATGCCACTGCCAATGTTTTATCTATATCAATGCAGGTTGTATTGCCATCTTTATTGACGTTGATGATGGGTAGGAAGAAGAACAGTGGATCCACTGCAACAGCAATAATACAGGACGTGAAAAAACCCAATTCATTCGAAAAAGAAGTTTGTCCTGGGGATCAAATATACTCTTCTTAAATGATTTAAGATCTTCCGCAAATGCGGTCTTAGGAGCACCAGATGTAAGCGATTGTCTAAGTGACTCGAGTCTTCCAGAGCCCTTTTTGACAACTGACAAGAAAGATCTTGGTGCATTAAATGAACTATAGCCAAACCCAGGCATGTTGAACCTCAAGGTATTGTCGCCTCCTACTTCGGAAGGTACAAATGACCTAGGGCTTGACTCCTCTAGCCTACAAAAACATGGTCATAATACAAATTCTAACATTGAACACAAAGATCATAATTTCAAAGAAAAAACACAGAGAACATAGAGATCATTTGCAAGAGAAACATTGAATTTTATAATACTTGAAAGGAACATTTACTTTTAAGCTCATATAAGGCAACTCCTACATATTAAACAAAAATTATTAGCACTAAAGAGTACAGAGGCAAAGACCTGTTTAAATTAACAAGAGTGCTAAACAAATGCCAGGTTTCTAGGGTACCACAAACTAAAACAGTGCACAATTTTCGTGGCGCCCTCGCTTAGAAAAGCAAAAACACATCGTGAAATATGCTATTCCCTGAATCGAGTATGGATAGCAATTCACAAATAGATGTAATATCATGCATCAATGTCAAATAATTATTACATCGCGAGATCCATAAGTAAAATATTCTTTACAAATTGCATAGCCAAAGGCTAGCTTGAATACAAAGTTTGGCAGCGGAAACATAAGTAGCACAGAGAGCTTCATCATCTTCATGTGCCACTGGCATTCATGTTGGTTGCAAGCTCGAAAGGTAGACGTCCTCTCTCATCGTCGTAATAACCTGCAACATTAACGTTGCAGCCCAGGGAATTTGGGTCAATACCTTGTGACAGGCCGGCAAGTGATACTTTGGTGGAATATAAAATGGAAAGACTATTGCTACATGCATATCTGGCTGGTGGAGTTGAAGGCTATTGCATAAAGCCAATTTTGTCCTACTTTTCATAAAGCTCTTTCATTTCCCAACTTTCTATAAGACGAACTGGCATGAAAACCAGTGTCTCTTCTACTCTTGTTCAACCATCAAATTTTATTTATGAAATTGGAATGAGGAGATTTTCCATCGACATCCTTGTCCAGCTGCTCAGAATTGTCCGTAACTGGGGACATGGCAATGATCATAGTTTTACACTCTCGAGAGGTTGTGCACTTTCACCACGAGACTTAGTCAACCCATTCAGACCTTAACCCTCATGTAGTGAAAAGAAAGGAGAAGACCGAGACGAGACCTTTGGGAAACAGTCCCCTGTTCCTCTGGGCAGACCCATACCAGGGGTTCATCAGCTGAAATCTACCGGAATTAGGTTTCTAGAACTTACTTAGTCAAGACAGAGCCATAATTTCAAGTGGCTGCACTTGAAGCAATCTAAACTAGGAGTGACATCAATCTCTTTATTCCTGGGTGGCCGTTCACAAGTGCACGTACTCAGGTATAAACCATGGAAATGGCCCTGAGCAGCCACTCAACTTCGCACACCTCAACAAACCAATTGCCACCCAATTAGTTCATTAACTTAGTAGAGTTTTTATCCTTTCATAATACAATAAAACATTTTAGCATTGCAGTTCTAACTTCTACCAAGTGAATGGGTTCCTAAGTCAACAGGAATAAAGGGTGATATACTAAACATGTATGCATAGCAATATAGTATTACACCTATCATGCATACTACTGAAATAGTCTACCATGTAATTATAATAAAATAGAAGGTCTTTCATGAAAGGGTGTATGCACTTGCCTTTGAAAGTAGTCGTTGCTCACATACTCTTTCGACGTAGAACGATGCTCTCCGTTCAAACTATACCATACAAACAAATAACAACAATAAACAAGATAGCAACAAACAATTGAAACAAAGATCTTCGAGTTCGGGACCACCTTCTTCGGGACGTAGAGGAAGTAGTCGACATCGTGGAAGTAGCCAAAGTAGTCGTACTCGGGTCATCGTCGTAAGGGCACCGGTAGTCGTTCACGGTCGTCGTGGAAGATTTTGGCGGCTCCGGTCTTCGGGGTTCACGGTGGGGTCGTCGTGTCGAACTTGTCGTATCCACGACGGTCGTCGAACTTGTCGTTGCATGGCACCGGTCTTCGGGGTCGAAGGAGTTCACGGTGTCATACACGGAGAAATCGTCGGGTTTCATGGCGTCCGGGGTCACGACATCAACAACGGAAAACACACGAACAGAAACGTGTACGGAGACGGACACCGCCGGACCGTCTAGAACGGGAACGGAAAACGAAACCGTACGGGTTCGGGCACCGGTTGGAAGACGGAAACGGACAGGGGACACAACGGGACCGTCGGAACACGGCGTCGGGCCGGAGGGTTGCTTGCCAGGGGCGGTCGTAGAGGAGGCAGGACTCGCGCGGCCTGGCCCGGGCGGAGGAGATCGGCAGCGGGAGGGAGCTGGGCCGCGAGCGCGGTCGATGGAGGCAAGCGTGGGCGACGGCATCCTCGGGTCGATCTTGTATACGTCGATTTGCTGCGGAATAAATTAAAAAGAGTTGTCACGGCGGTGCACACGACCGAGGGGAAGAGAAGGAGCCAAGGATTGGCGGCGGGGACGGACCGAGATGGCCGGAAATTGAAGAACACGGCGGTGGCTGAGCTAACTCCGGCGAAAAAAATTGGCCGTCCACGAGGCGTTTTGGATGGGGCTTTTGGGGACGATTGATGGAGGAGGTCGAGGGCTTTCCGTAGGAACAAACAGTGCTTCAATTGGTGTAGTAAATCGCCGAGAATCGAAGAGGGAAGGGAGCTAGTCATGAGCTGTAACGTACGTACGTTACGACTAGAGGTTGTGGATGCTGATAACGTCAGCATGACATCATCAATTATTGTTTTCTATTTTCTGTTTTTCTATTATTATTTTTGATTTAGGCCTCCAAATCATGTCAAATAAATTTGTAAACATTTGTTAAATTCCAATTTGTCAACATAGACATTTAGGAACTATTTTTGGTCAAAACAAATTACCAAAATACCCTTTTGGTCAAATTTGCCTTATATGGCAATTTGGGAAATTTCGAAATTAGGGTTTATAAATATCCCAAAATATTTAAATGAAAATCAGATAATAATATGAGTAATATCATTCAAAATGATAACTCTTTTTCATATTAAAAATAATTTAAGATAAAACTTTTTATAAAACAAAGCTTGGAAAAGTATTTAATTATTTCAAAAATCAATTATGTGAAGATGCTGATATGTCTAAAATGCATGCTTAATATTCATTTTACTTCCAGAACACTAACACGATGGGTGAAGAGTTTAAACAGATTACATTGAACTATACAACGCACACACATTTTTAATGAAGATTAAAAATTTATCGGTTTGAGAATCTCAGGTAAGATCTCATAAGATCAACCCCATACTTCTGCAAGCTTCTGATGAGCAAAAAATAATAGAACAATATGTGGTAATGGATAGCACAAGTGAATGGATCGTATGGGCACCTAGAGGGGGGGTGAATAGGTGCTACGCCAAATTTTATATCTTTTTCGATTTTAGGCTTAGCAAAACGGTAAATTATCTAGATATGCATCTACGATGAATTTACCTATATGACAAGTTAGCAATTATGAGTAAGCACGTAGCACAACACAAGAACGAGAAGGGAGGAAAGAGATAACCGAAGGGGAAGCACGCGGAGACAAGGATGTATTCCCGAGTTCCTCCTTGTTAAGGGAGTACGTCTCGTTGGAGGGGTGTGAGCTCGCCACAAAGGCCTACTCAACGCCACGAAGGCCTCACCCTATTCTCCGATGAACTTCACCACAAAGGCTTGGTTCACCTTCCACTATCGGAGTCCTTCAAGGCGGAATCCAGAGCCCTTACAATGGTCTTGGGGCACACACCCACAACTGAATTGGGGGCTCCCAAATCACAAGTCTGAAACAATTACAACAAGAGATAAGCACAACAATCTAGGGTAACACAAAGCTAACCCTAGAAAAGAGATCCCTCAAGTGAATGAGGGGGAAATGAAAATCTGCTCGGTGAAGATGTAGATCGGGGCCTTCTACTTCAATCCTGCAAAGATCGACGAATTTGGGTGGAGGGATTGGGAGATCTCTTGAATTTGAGCTTTTCTCTTTTAGAGCATTAATGGAGGAGAGAGAGTTTGAAAAGCTCGCTCTCCCGAGGTAGGGGAAGGAGCATTTATACTCCTTCATGAAATCTGGCCGTTGGAGGGCTGACTCAATCCTGCAGCACCGGAAGTACCGCCAGGGGGGCCGGTACTTCCGGTCCAGTCTTCTTCTTCAGACAACGGTTGGCTCGAAGGAGCCCACTGTCCCGCAGGAGTGGCAGTTCCGCTGGACGGGTCGGTACTTCCGGTTTAGCGGAAGTACCGGTTGCACTTCCGGTGCAACTTCCGGAAAACAACAGAAACGAAATGTCCCACTGTCCCGCAGGAGCGGTAGTTCCGCTGGACAAGTCGGTACTTCCGGTTTAGCGGAAGTACCGGTTGCACTTCCGATGCAACTTCCAGAAAACAACATAAGCGAACTTTTCGTAAGCGGCACTGGTTCCGGAAGTGGCTCCGGAAGTATTCACCGCTAGTTCTGCTGAGCACGCCGGTACTTCCGGTTTACCGGAAGTTCCGGTGCTACTTCCGGGGCATTCCAGAAGCAAATTTTCATAGGCGGAAGTGCCACCGGAAGTGCCACCGGAAGTTCCCAGCGGAAGTACCGGTGACATTACCGGTACTTCCGGTAATTCCAGAAAACACCTCTTTGAACATCTTTTCGCGACGACTCTTTTGGATTTCCTGCACAGCTGAGTTTTAACATTAGAGCACATAATTGTATTGTTGTCAACATCAAAACACGAGGGATGGCACATGTTCTTTCAATCTCCCCCTTTTTGGTGTTGACGACAATGCAACTATTTAGCAAAGATGATTTCCACAAGATAAACGGGCTCCCCTAAAGGAGCTCCCCCAATCTTTTGGAAACCTTGCACATATCAACAAGTAGATATCATATGAGAGATAAGATAGATAGCTAGCAATAGATATGACAAGATAGATAGTTAACAATAGATAATAAGTTCCACAAACGATTGCATGCTCACATCATGCATAGAGTTTAAAGAGCAACACAACTAAAAGGGTTCAACTTGGGACACGATATAAGAAAGACAAAGGAAAATGGCAAACTTGTGTCCCACCCATGCAAATCCCGTAGGCTAATACTACTAGCTAACACTTCTCCCCCTTTGGCGTCAAGACACCAAAAAGGGAGGAGCGACACTAAGCGTCCCAAGAAGATCACTCCTCCTCCTCCTCCGCTTCCTCATCGGACCAAGCAACACGGCCTTGAGCGAGCCACGTCTCCTTGGGGGTGATGTCTTCCTCGGAGCCTTCAGAAACCGGTATCTCAAGCTTGCGCATAATCTGTTTTTTACGGTAGCGGTTGTTCTTCTCGGCCACATGGGCCGCATACATGCGGTCAGCCACAAAACAAAAGGACTCACGGATCTTGGTCTTGACCTTCTGGAACCATCCCGGTTCCTCAACTGGAGCAGCAGCCACCATCTTACCCTTTCCAACAAGCCGGTCCTTAGGGAGTGTATGATTCTTCTTGCGGAGTTTCTTCTCAAGATGGACGACCAAAGACACCGAACGGTCAAGGCGCTCATGATTGTGAGTATAAGCCCACTTACCAACAATGAGCTTCATGATGTAAGGAGCATAGATGGGAACTCTCTTGTCAACAATAGCAAGCCAAAGCTCCTCGAAGATCACATTCATAACATCTAACTTCTCACCGGTCCCCTTCCTCAAGTGACACTGAAGAAGCAAATCAATTAAGTAACCATGCACTTGATCCCAGTTACCCACACGTGGTGTAAGGGTCTCCCTGAAGATACGGAACATAATCTCATAGGTAGGAAGGAGATCCTCAGACTGACCGGGGGAACCACCTTCCATAGTGATGGGAAGGAGTACATCCCTACCACTAGCACGGCCTACATGATGCACGGTCCATCCATTGGAACCTTGGACACGAGGGTATCCCAACAAAGCACAAAAGTCAGACCACTTACACTCCACATGCTCATCCTTGATCATCCAACGCAGTTTGGCATTGCTCTCATCCCCAATATGGACTGTGGCATAGAACTGTCCAACAAGCTCCTCATTGTAGTCTTGGTGCTCAGTCATGATCTTGATAAGGCCTAACTCCTCACACATGCTATATGCTTCAGCAAAGTACTCTTGATACTTGGGAGAGGTCGTGTGAGGGATATTGAGGTGATGTTGGAGTACCACTGCATTCCTTTGCCCTGAGTAAATCTGATTGAAAACTGCCTCTTGATCATTGGTGTAAAACTGGGGATCCACGACATCGGCTTGGCGAGGAAGAAGATAAGGGTTCTTCTCCCGGTACTCACGATACTCTTTGTCAGGCATCTTGGTAAATGACACAAGTTTTGGCCTCCTTGCCAAGGACTTCTGGCGAGTCCCACTAGTGTCGGCTGCAGCTTTCTTCTTCTCAAGGTTGACTTGCCGGGCTGACTTTGTTTGCGGCATCACTTCGGACTCTTCTTCAATGTCTTCCTCAAACGTGCGCTGTTTCTTGCGAGCGGAAGCTGAGGAAGTAAACCTGAGAGGTAAGCAAAAAGGTAGGGAGGGAACTAGGAAAGACAATAAATTCACAATGAAACAACGTAGTTATCAAGAGTAGTTCAGTCGTGTGAATCTTGAGCACATCAATAGTACCGAGGGAAACCCCGGTGACACCCCACGGCACACCCAAGCACATGAGCCAAGTGTGGTGAGGAACTAGGGTTTCACTAGGTACTAGGGATTCCTCCAAGATTTACATGAAAAACCTACTCTAGACAACTAACAACATCTAGTTACGGTCCTAAACATACTCCAAACGAGATTGAACTTAAGCAATCGTGCATCAAGGGCTTGCCCTACAACACATCTAGATTCAATTAATGAATCCTAGAATGAGCGTGAGAGAGGACAAATACCGGATGCCATGGAGGAGGATGATGAGGGGAACGTTTCCCTCAGACCAGATCTGACGGAGGGGCACCGGAGGAGCTACACGGGAGCCCAAGGGTGGCCGGCGGCTGGAGGAAGAAAGAGAGAGGAGTTGGGGCGTGGGGGGAAGAAGAAGGACTTAGGTTCCTTCCCCCCGGCCCGATCCTTTAATCTCTTCATTCCGCCGCACCGGTAGTACCGGCGATCGTGCCGGTACTTCTGCTCGCGCGGGATTTTCAGACGGATGAACCGCTGAAATTTCCGCGAGGCCGGAAGTACCGGTACCTCCACCGGTAGTACCGCTCCAGACAGAAAGAACTAGATGTTTGTTTTAGAGGGAATTTAGAGTTTTAGATATGGAATGGTTTTTAGGAAAGAGATGGGGCTTAGGATGAGAGAACAAACTGTCATAATATGGTATCTCACTCATGTTTGCAAGAAGCAAAGGTTAAAGGCCAAACATGAGTGATTTTCCATAGCACGCACATAGTGACACATATAGGTCTAGAGAAAAACCAAATAAACACCGAATAAGAACCAACTCCTCACACAAGGAGGTCGGTGGCCGAAGCCACCATATATGAGTATGGGAGAGTGAGACACCGCGAAGATACATCTTGGGTTCTCACTCAAAACTCATCATTTAAGCTCACAATTCATTAATTGAATATAGAGTAGAACAATGAATGCGTTAATATAGGCATAATGGGGGAGGGAGAGCCCAAAGGTTAGGACAACACTCCCCCTATGTCCATGCCTACACCTAAACCAAGATAGGAGTTGAAACTATAGGTGTGTATGCAAGATGGTCAAGTCAAGCTACTCGAATCCACGATATTTAGCTCATTCCTCAAATAAGTGAACCTTGCTCCATCAAGTGGCTTCGTGAATATATCGGCAAGTTGATCTTTGGTTGGCACATATGCTAGCTCAATATCTCCATGGGCCACATGATCCCGGATGAAGTGATGACGAATGTCAATGTGCTTGGTTCTTGAGTTTTGCACCGAGTTGTAGGTGATCTTGATCGCACTCTTATTGTCACACAAAAGAGGCACTTTGTCACAATTGACACCGTACTCCTTTAAAGTTTGCCTCATCCATAACAATTGAGTGCAAGCACTAGCGGCGGTCACATACTCGGCTTCGGTGGTGGAGAGAGAGATACAATTTTGCTTCTTAGAAGACCAACTCACCAAGGACCTACCAATGAATTGGCAAGCCCCGGAAGTTGATTTCCTATCATCTTGATCACCGGCCCAATCCGAATCCGTGAAACCCCGAAGAGTGAAAGATGAATCCCTTGGATACCACAAACCAAATCTTGGGGTATGAATCAAATATCGTAGGATTCTCTTGACCGCCAACATGTGGCTTTCTTTAGGAGCCGCTTGATACCTTGCACACACACCTACACTCAACACAATATCGGGTCTAGATGCACAAAGGTAAAGCAACGAACCTATCATGGAGCGGTAGAGCTTTTGATCCACATCTATACCCTTTGGGTTAAGTTGTAGATGGCACTTGGTATCCATAGGAGTCTTCTTCTCCTTAGCATCCACCATATTGAACCTCTTGAGCATGTCTTTAATATACTTTGCTTGGCTAATAAAAGTCCCTCCTCTCAATTGCTTGATCTCAAATCCAATGAAGAACTTCAACTCGCCCATCATGGACATCTCAAACCTATCGGTCATAAGCTTTGAAAATTCATCATTAAAAGCTTTGTTAGATGAGCCAAATATAATATCATCAACATATAGTTGGCACACGAAAAGCTCCCCTTTAACCCTCTTAGTAAAAAGAGTGGGATTGATTTGCCCAACTTCAAACCCACGGTCTAACAACAACTCTCTAAGGTGCTCATACCATGCACGTGGTGCTTGCTTAAGTCCATAGAGCGCCTTATCGAGCTTGTAGACATGGTTAGGGAAGTTGGGGTCCTCGAACCCCGGGGGTTGATTAACGAACACCAACACTTTCAAAGGACCATTAAGAAAAGCACTTTTCACATCCATTTGTTGCAATTTAAAGTTATAGCGAGATGCAAAAGCAAGGAGGATACGGATGGACTCAAGGCGAGCCACAGGAGCATAGGTCTCTCCAAAATCAATGCCTTCAACTTGAGAGTACCCTTGAGCCACCAATCTAGCCTTGTTCCTAACCACCATGCCATGTTCATCTTGCTTGTTCTTGAAAATCCATTTTGTGCCTATAACATTGCGGCACTCCTTTGGCTTCTCAACTAACTTCCAAACCTTATTGCGCTCGAAATTGTTGAGCTCTTCATGCATTGCTAGCAACCAATCCGGATCTTCAAGAGCTTCAGACACTTTCTTTGGTTCCACCATGGCAATATGAGCTTGATGATCACTAAAGTTTGCCAATTGCCTCCGGGTGGACACCTTGCTTCTCACATCACCAATAACCTTGTCAAGGAAATGTTCACGACGTTCCATGGTTCTTGCAACTCGAGCTTGACGACGGGCTTCGATATCCTCATTGCATCTTGGAGGTATCACTTGATCATCATGATCATTTGAGTCCCCGTCTTGACCGGAAGGTTGACCTTGATCATCACTAGGCGCGGCTTCAATATTTGAAGAAGAAGATGATTGAGCAAGGTCTTGATCATGGCTATCATCACGGATAGGAGAGTTGGGATCTTGCATAGCAACTTGATCAAGGGGTTGAGGGCCTTCCACTTGTTCTTCGGTTGGTGCTATAGGCTCTTCATTGGCATGATTTTCTTGTGTAGATGAAGGCTCCACTTGGGTAGAGCATTGTCCTTCTAGTTCCGCCACAAGGGGTTCCTCAACGGGGCGGAAAAATCCCACACCCATTCTTCTTATGGCATCTCGAGGAATTACATCATCTACATCGGAAACATGAAATTGCCCCACTTGGGAGCCGTCATTCTCTTCGAACACCACACTACAAGATTCTATGATACGCTGTGAAGCTTTATCATAGACTCTATAAGTGTGGGATTCGGCACCGTAACCAACAAATATACCCTCTAGAGATTTAGCTTCGAATTTAGTTAAGCGACAACCTTTGATCAAATAGAAACACTTACAACCGAAGACGCGGAAGTAGGAGATGTTAGGCTTGTTGCCGGTGAGGATCTCATATGGGGTCTTGTTCAACCCTTTGCGGAAGTAGAGCCGGTTGGACGAGTGACATGCCGTGGATATAGCCTCCGCCCAAAAAACTCAACGGAGTCTTAAACTCCGCCAACATGGACCATGCTATATCCATAAGAGTCCGGTTCTTCCTCTCGGCTACACCATTTTGTTGAGGGGTATAAGTTGCGGAATATTGATGACGAATGCACTCTTCACTAAGAAACTCATTGAGGGTGTAGTTCTTGAACTCGGAGCCATTGTCACTTCTAATTGCCAATATGGGGACATTGTGTTGACGTTGCATCTCAACGGAGAAGTCGATGAAGGTTTGTTGGGTCTCACTCTTCGACTTGAAGAAATAAACCCAAGTGAATTTTGAATAGTCATCAACAATCACCAAGCAATACTTCTTTCCACCAAGACTTGCTTCGGGAACGGCACCAAAAAGATCCACATGGAGTAACTCCAAAATCCTTTTGGATGAAATAATAGTCTTGGATGGATGGGGAGAATCATGCATCTTTCCTTCAACACAAGCCCTACAAACACGATCTTTGGCAAAAAAGACATCTTCTTTTAGTCCAAGAATGTGGCCACCCTTGTGGAGACTTTGCAAAGTTCTCATGTTGACATGGGCTAGGCGGCGATGCCACAACCAACCCTTGTCGGCCTTTCTGAATAGCACATCGAATTTGTAGTGGTTTTCCCCGAAAAGTCAACCACAAACAAATCATCCTCGACGTACCCAACGAAAGCGACCTTTAGAGTCTTGCTCCACAACAGTATCACAACATCAATATCAAAGAAGACGGCGAAACCCATCTTATTAAGTGCACGAACGGAAAGTAAATTACAACCAAGGTCTTTGACAAGCATGAAATTCACTAAGGTGATATCCTCAGCGATTGCCACCTTGCCAAAGCCCAATACCTCGGATTTTGAACGATCTCCATAAGTGACGGTTGCTTCATTTAGATTTGGTCTCAACTCCGTCATTAAATCCTTGCTTCCGGTCATATGTTTTGTGCATCCACTATCAAGCACCCATTTTGACCCACCGGAAGCATAGTCCTACAAGAAATCATTGCTTTGATTTAGGTCCCCATTTTTCAATGGGTCCTCTTTTGTTAGCAACAAGGGTCTTAGGAACCCATATAGAACGAGCAATAGGCACATTTGTAGGACCAACAAACTTAGCATAGACATCCCCATAATAGTCAACAAATATAATGTAATGAGGGTTAGTCTTTCCCGCAAAGTCATCACTAGTGGTGTTGCCCCTTGTGGCACTACCACTAGCAATGTTGACCTTCTTGGCTTGGGAAATCTTCTTTGCTTGAGGAGCACTAGGAATGTTGTCCTTCTTAGCTTGTGGGATCTTCTTTGCTTGAGGAGCTCTAGCATCCTTCATGAAGCTTTCCTTTTCCTTTTCCTCCTCCACAAACCGAAGACCAAATCTCCCCTTTTGTGAAGTAACAAACGGTTTCTTACCTAGGGAGATGGCCTTAGCAAGATTGATCTTTAACCTAGCATTTTCCTCAATGATATTTGCATGATCACAAGTAATGGGAGTGGAGGAAGTAGGCATATCATTTTTAGTCGGTTGAGCTTGAAGTTGTTCATACGACTTTGTGAGTGTAGAGAGTTCACTCTCCAATGCCTTGTGAGCCTTGGAGAGTTTCTCTAGCTCCTCGGTTAGTATAGAATGACCAACACCAAGCTCGACCTTTTCTTTCTTACAAGCTTTGTATTTAGCAATTGCATTGTCACGTTCTTTAATGAGGTTAGCAACAATAACATCATTAGATTCTTCTATAGATTCAAGTTGTTGCTCTAAAGAAACTCTAAGCTCATGTTCTTCTTCTAGATTGTCTTTTAAAGATGCAATTTCCATAGCATCCTCTCTTTCAATCTTACCCTTGATCTCAAGCATTTCTTGAGCTTCACCATATTGACTCATAAGAGCCTCAACATGCTTCTTTGTTTCACCTTGCATGTTAGTGATAAAATGATCGAAAGCAACAATTTCCTCTTTGATTTTAAGACTAGTAGCATCATCCATAGAACTCATAGCCTTAGGAGATGAGGGAGGTGATACCTCGGTAATCTTGGCCATGAAGCATCTTGCGGAGGAGTTGGAGACATTCTCATTGGGGGATTTAAATAGGGAAGGAGATGATGAAGAAGCAATAGCAATAGCGGCAACTTCATTCTTGGGTTCTTCTTCTTCTTCCCCGGATGAGTACTCTTCTTGAGCAAGTAACACAATCCTTGGAGGCTTCTTGTTGGTAGCATTCTTCTTGAAGAAAGGTTTCCTATGGGCGTCCTTTGACTTGTCCTTTCGAACAAGCTTCCCTCCATGGTGTTCTCTATTCTCAAACGGACAATCGGCCACAAAGTGATATTTGTCTTGAAAATTGTAGCAAGAACGAACCCTTTGTCCACCCTCCTTCCTTCCAACGGTCTTGTTGACAAAATCCCTTGTCTTGGACGGGCTCTTCCAAAAGACTTTGGAGGTGAGAGCCGAGTAGTCCTTGAGAGTGTCTTCAAGCTCTTTGGGATCCCAATGTGACACATCTTCTTGAGTCTCATCATCATCATCTTGTACCACAACCTTGGCCTTCAAAGCAAGTGTAGTTCCTCTATGCATTCCAATGGCTCGAGCTCGAGCATCTTCGGCATTCTTGGCGGCCACCTTGTATGCCGCCATCTCTTGCATGACCTCATTTGATGACATGAGGTGATAGTTGTGTCTTCCTTGTATACTCTTCAAGTCGGTGGATTCAAACGGCCAAAGAGCACTCACATACTTCCTCTTGATCCAAGCATCATCCACATAGGTTGCACCAAGGGCTCTAAATTGAGTGGCGAGGGTCTTGAGCCTCCGATACATTTCTTCGTGATCTTCACCCTCTATCATGAAAAAGCCCTCGGCTTGATTGCTCAAAGCTTCATATCTATTCCTTTGCATGCTCTCATTGCCGACAAACTCTTGAGTGAGAATATCCCAAGCTTCTTTGGCGGTGGTGGCAAGCTCAATGTGAGACATATGCTTTTCTCCCACGGAGGTGTGAATGATGTTGAGAGCCAAGTCATTGAGTTGAGAATCCACAGCTTCTCTTCTTGTCATGTTGTTTGGATCAAAGGCCTTGAACCCAACTTCAACGATTCTCCATAGTTCACTAGAAGCGCTCTTGACATGAGATTTTATCATAAATTGCCAATTAGTAAAACAAGATGGATTAAACTTAGGTGGATCACCCCCATTGTTTATATGATAATGAGGCATAGGGAGGTCGGCCGAGTACGCGAATGGAACCTCATTGTACTTCGGCCTCCCACCATCAATTTTAGGAGGGGATTCATTAGTGTGTTGTTCGCCCTCCCCAATATGTGCGGCGGAAGCATTAGCCTCTAGGGATGATGTAGCGGGTGGCATGTTAGCCTTCATGAGTTCCTTCATCATAGCACGCAACTCCCCCATTTGAGTGTCCATGGATGATTTCAAGCTTGTTTCCAAACTCTTGAGATCATACATGGTCACCGGAGGGGTGCTACCACCCGTCACACCATCACCGTCACCCATACTCTCTTAGGCGGTTAAACCTAACTTAAGAGCCAAGGCTCTGATACCAATTGAATGGATCGTATGGGCACCTAGAGGGGGGGTGAATAGGTGCTACACCAAATTTTATATCTTTTTCGATTTTAGGCTTAGCAAAACGGTAAATTGTCTAGATATGCATCTACGATGAATTTACGTATATGACAAGTTAGCAATTACGACTAAGCACGTAGCACAACACAAGAACGAGAAGGGAGGAAAGAGATAACCGAAGGGGAAGCACGCGGAGACAAGGATGTATTCCTGAGTTCCTCCTTGTTAAGGGAGTACGTCTCGTTGGAGGGGTGTGAGCTCGCCACAAAGGCCTACTCAACGCCACGAAGGCCTCACCCTATTCTCCGATGAACTTCGCCACAAAGGTTTGGTTCACCTTCCACTATCGGAGTCCTTCAAGGCGGAATCCGGAGCCCTTACAACGGTCTTGGGGCACACACCCACAACTGAATTGGGGGCTCCCAAATCACAAGTCTGAAACAATTACAACAAGAGATAAGCACAATAATCTAGGGTAACACAAAGCTAACCCTAGAAAAGAGATCCCTCAAGTGAATGAGGGGGAAATGAAAATCTGCTCGGTGAAGATGTAGATCGGGGCCTTCTCCTTCAATCCTCCAAAGATCAACGAATTTGGGTGGAGGGATTGGGAGATCTCTTTAATTTGAGCTTTTCTCTTTTAGAGCATTAATGGAGGAGAGAGAGTTTGAAAAGCTCGCTCTCCTGAGGTAGGGGAAGGAGCATTTATACTCCTTCACGAAATCTGGCCGTTGGAGGGTTGTCTCAATCCCGTAGCACCGGAAGTACCGCCAGGGGGGCCGGTACTTCCGGTCCAGTCTTCTTCTTCAGACAACGGTTGGCTCGAAAGAGCCCACTGTCCCGCAGGAGCGGTAGTTCCGCTGGATGGGTCGGTACTTCCAGTTTAGCGGAAGTACTGGTTGCACTTCCGGTGCAACTTCCGGAAAACAACAGAAGTGAACTGTCCCACTATCCCGCAGGAGCGGTAGTTCCGCTGGACGAGTCGGTACTTCCGGTTTAGCGGAAGTACCGGTTGCACTTCCGGAAAACAACAGAAGCGAAATTTTTGTGAGCGGCACGGGTTCCGGAAGTGGCTCCGGAAGTATTCACCTGTAGTTCCGCTGAGCACGCCGGTACTTCCGGTTTACCGGAAGTTCTGGTGCTACTTCCGGTGGTAGTTCCGGGGCATTCCAGAAGCGAATTTTCATAGGCGGAAGTGCCACCGGAAGTGCCACCGGAAGTTCCCAGCGGATGTACCGGTGACATTACCGGTACTTCCGGTAATTCCAGAAAACACCTCTTTGAACATCTTTTCGCGACAACTCTTTTGGATTTTCCTGCACAGCTGAGTTTTAACATTAGAGCACATAATTGTATTGTTGTCAACATCAAAACATGAGGGGATGGCACATGTTCTTTCAATCTCCCCCTTTTTGGTGTTGACGACAATACAACTATTTAGCAAAGATGATTTCCACAAGATAAACGGGCTCCCCTAAAGGAGCTCCCCCTACCTTTTGGAAACCTTGCACATATCAACAAGTAGATATCATATGAGAGATAAGATAGATAGCTAGCAATAGATATGACAAGATAGATAGTTAACAATAGATAATAAGTTCCACAAACGATTGCATGCTCACATCATGCATAGAGTTTAAAGAGCAACACAACTAAAAGGGTTCAACTTGGGACACGATATAAGAAAGACAAAGGAAAATGGCAAACTTGTGTCCCACCCATGCAAATCCCGTAGGCTAATACTACTAGCTAACACTTCTCCCCCTTTGGCGTCAAGACACCAAAAAGGGAGGAGCGACACTAAGCGTCCCAAGAAGATCACTCCTCCTCCTCCTCCGCTTCCTCATCGGACCAAGCAACACGGCCTTGAGCGAGCCACGTCTCCTTGGGGGTGATGTCTTCCTCGGAGCCTTCAGAAACCGGTATCTCAAGCTTGCGCATAATCTGTTTTTTACGGTAGCGGTTGTTCTTCTCGGCCACATGGGCCGCATACATGCGGTCAGCCACAAAACAAAGGACTCACGGATCTTGGTCTTGACCTTCTGGAACCATCCCGGTTCCTCAACTGGAGCAGCAGCCACCATCTTACCCTTTCCAACAAGCCGGTCCTTAGGGAGTGTATGATTCTTCTTGCGGAGTTTCTTCTCAAGATGGACGACCAAAGACACCGAACGGTCAAGGCGCTCATGATTGTGAGTATAAGCCCACTTACCAACAATGAGCTTCATGATGTAAGGAGCATAGATGGGAACTCTCTTGTCAACAATAGCAAGCCAAAGCTCCTCGAAGATCACATTCATAACATCTAACTTCTCACCGGTCCCCTTCCTCAAGTGACACTGAAGAAGCAAATCAATTAAGTAACCATGCACTTGATCCCAGTTACCCACACGTGGTGTAAGGGTCTCCCTGAAGATACGGAACATAATCTCATAGGTAGGAAGGAGATCCTCAGACTGACCGGGGGAACCACCTTCCATAGTGATGGGAAGGAGTACATCCCTACCACTAGCACGGCCTACATGATGCACGGTCCATCCATTGGAACCTTGGACACGAGGGTATCCCAACAAAGCACAAAAGTCAGACCACTTACACTCCACATGCTCATCCTTGATCATCCAACGTAGTTTGGCATTGCTCTCATCCCCAATATGGACTGTGGCATAGAACTGTCCAACAAGCTCCTCATTGTAGTCTTGGTGCTCAGTCATGATCTTGATAAGGCCGAACTCCTCACACATGCTATATGCTTCAGCAAAGTACTCTTGATACTTGGGAGAGGTCGTGTGAGGGATATTGAGGTGATGTTGGAGTACCACTGCATTCCTTTGCCCTGAGTAAATCTGATTGAAAACTGCCTCTTGATCATTGGTGTAAAACCGCGGATCCACGACATTGGCTTGGCGAGGAAGAAGATAAGGGTTCTTCTCCCGGTACTCACGATACTCTTTGTCAGGCATCTTGGTAAACGACACAACTTTTGGCCTCCTTGCCAAGGACTTCTGGCGAGTCCCACTAGTGCCGGCTGCAGCTTTCTTCTTCTCAAGGTTGACTTGCCGGGCTGACTTTGTTTGCAGCATCACTTCGGACTCTTCTTCAATGTCTTCCTCAAACGTGCGTTGTTTCTTGCGAGCAGAAGCTGAGGAGGTAAACCTGAGAGGTAAGCACAAAGGTAGGGAGGGAATTAGGAAAGACAATAAATTCACAATGAAACAACGTAGTTATCAAGAGTAGTTAAGCCGTGTGAATCTAGAGCACATCAATAGTACCGAGGGAAACCCCGGTGACACCCCACGGCACACCCAAGCACATGAGCCCAAGTGTGGTGAGGAACTAGGGTTTCACTAGGTACTAGGGATTCCTCCAAGATTTACATGAAAAACCTACTCTAGACAACTAACAACATCTAGTTCCAGTCCTAAACATACCCCAAACGAGATTGAACTTAAGCAATCGTGCATCAAGGGCTTGCCCTACAACACATCCAGATTCAATTAATGAAGCCTAGAATGAGCGTGAGAGAGTACAAATACCGGATGCCATGGTGAAATGCTTAAACATGAATATTTCAAATGATGAATAGCTTTATGCAAGTAACAAATGCGTGTTCAGTGTGATATTATTTCATATGAAGATGCACAGATTTGCAATGTTCTTTGCTGTCAAAGAGCAATGAGAACAAAGGAGATCAAACTTGATATCTTCTGTTCTAGCTGAAGTGTTCAATTGGTGTCCACATTTCAATGATTGGATCGTGGGGATTATGGTTTGTTAAAAAGAATAGGAATAGCTTTAACTGTAAGGACGGTTTTCCACATTCCCATGCATATTATAGAAGCTTATGATCCTGCCTATCTCCAGAACATAAAAATTTAATTTATTTCAGGAGGGCCTAAACCGCCATAGCGACAAGGCGGGCCACCTAACTAAGAAACGCAGGGTAGAATTGAAAATTATATATATGTAATCTTGGATGGTAAAAATCTGTAATCTAGCAATATTTATTTCTGAGGCGACTAAATTGAACCAGCAAACAAATGGAAACTTTAGCGGACCTGCACTTAAAAATAGGGAAGATCCCTGTGTATAGTGCTAGTCCCTGGATCGAATCGCTAGCACACACAGTTTACGATGAATACCATAACATTGTATCAATTTATTACATGAATGATCCAGAATTTACAAATATCCATTACAACTTGCATAGCTCAAGGCTAGCATTTTACAAAGATCAGCACAGCGGAAATAAAAGTAGCAATGAGCCTCCATCATCTTCATGTGTCACATGCGAACATGTTGGTTGCAGACTCAAAACCCTTAATCGAAACCTCACTCATCGTCGGAGCATCTTGCAACAATAAGAATGTTGCAACAAGGTGGGTCAGAACCATATAAAATGGAACTGGCAAGTGACACTTTGTGGACTCATAGTGGAAAACTCTAGTAACCTATATACATATTTGGCTTGTGGAGTTTGAAGGTTGATTTGCATAAAGACAATTTTTCCTATCTCTTTTTAAAACACTTTTTCATCTAAACGAGACAAGTATGGTATGACAATCATTGTCTCAACTACCCAGGTTCACCCTCCAAAATTTTACTTAGAGAAATTAGAGTGATGAGATCTTCCATTGACATCCTCGTCCAGCTTGCTCAGATTCGTCCATAACCGGGGACACGGCTAAGTACTTAGATTTGACACTCTGCAGAGGTTGTGCACATTCACCATAAGATTCCATCAGCCCATTCTGACCTTGACCTTCTTGAAGTGAAAAGGAAAGGAGAGGATGGAGCCGAGACCGTTCCGAAGCATTTCCCCGACCACTGCCGTCTTGACCCATTCCACCTACATCCCCTACATCTGCTTGTCAAGCCGGGCCGGTTCCACGCAACATACTTAGTCAAGACAGAGCCCATATGACTTATGGCTGCACGGAAAGCTAACTAAACTTGGAGTAACTTCGATCTCTTTGTCCCAGGGTGGCCGTCCGCAAGTGAGCCAATCTCGGGTGAAAAACACCATATACATGGCCCCGAGTAGCCACTCAACTATAAACCACCAATCAAAGCCATCGTCCACCCAGGAGTTTCATTAACTTAGTAGAAAGTTTACTTTTCACAAAACAACATTTAGCATAGAATTTCAATAGTTCTAGCAAGTTATAATAGGATTCTAGACCGGAAATTCATAACGGTGCCCGGGCGCACCAGCTCCCGTTTTTTCAGGAGCAAAAAACAATTATGAAAACTTTACAAAAAAATGCGAAAAAAATCATGCACGTACCTGACCATGGTCCGCACCAGCGTGAAAAATTTCGCACCAAAATGTCATCGTATGCGCACTGGGGAAAAATGACAATATTCTGACAAGAAATTCAAAATTCCGGATCTCACATGCTGTCAGAAATTTGGCATTTTCGCCCAGGTCGCATACGATGACATTTCGGTGCGAAATTTTTCACGCCGATGCGGACCATGGTCAGGTCCGCGCATGATTTTTCCGCATTTTTTTGCAAAGTTTTTGATTTTTTAAATTTTTTTGAAAAGCACCGGGAGCTGGTGCGTCCGGGCTCACAAACACCGGCCTTATTCTAGACCAACTAGTATAGGGGTGCTACTCTAAACAGTTTAGCATAGCAATACTAATAACACCTAACATGCTTTTTACTAAGGAAAAACTCTAACATGCATGTACACAAAATAATAGGAATTTCATGAATGTGCCACATGCTTTTGAAAGTTTTCTCGTTGCTCGCACACTCTTTTCCACGTAAACGATACTCTCCATTTAATCTAAACAATATAAACAAATAACAATAAACAACAATACAACAATCACTAACGACAAATTAATTCTCTTTCTGCAGAAGATACAGTATAAAATATACAGTATAAAAGATATAGCATGAGCCATTGGAAACACGATTGGCTGACAGAAACTTACGGGAGACAATCTCGACAGATAATGCTGCAGTGAGTATTTCTTTTACATGATGCAGACAACAATGACAGGTGGAAATAATTTTAAAATAATATCATCAATGGTCAACAAAGTAAAACCTTCAAGTAGAAGTTCAAAAATCAATTATGTGAAGATGCTGATATGTCTAAAATGCAAGCTTAATATTCATTTTACTTCTAGAACACTAACACGATGGGTGAAGAGTTTAAACAGATTACATTGAACTATACAACACAAATACATTTTTTTAATGAATATTAAAAAGTTATCGGTTTGAGAATCTCAGGTAAGATCTCACAAGATCAACCCCATACTTCTGCAAGCTTCTGATGAGCAAAAAATAATAGAACAATATGTGGTAATGGATAGCACAGGGAAACACTTACATGACCAGCCAGCACAAACCATAGAAGATAGTAAGCAGCACCAGCCCAAACAGTTTCAATAAAAACACCAGCAGTCCTTTTCAGATCTGTAGTCAGAGGGAATATCCATAACAACCTTGGAATATACTGGACCAAGACAACCCACACCAATGCATTTTTTGTAGTCAATACATCTGGACCATCTGAAATATGGAGATATCTCCAAACAACAATCTGCGAATAACCAACGAGATAGTTACAGACAGCTGGTGAAATGCTTAAACATGAATATTTCAAATGATGACTAGCTTTAATGCAAGTAACAAATGCTTGTTCAGTGTTAGTGAAGCGGTATTATTTCATATGAAGATGCACAGATATGCAATGTTCTTTGTTGTCAAAGAGCAATGAGAACAAAGGAGATCAAACTTGAAATCTTCAGTTCTAGCGGAAGTGTTCAATTGGTGTCCACATTTCAATGATTGGATCATGGGGATTATGGTTTGTTAACAAGAATAGGAATAGTGTTAACTGTAAGGAAGGTTTGCCAGATTCCCATGCATATTATAGAAGCTTATGATCCCGCCTATCTCCAGAACATAAAAAATTAATTTATTTCAGGAGGACCTAAACCGCGATAGCGACAAGGCGTGCCACCTAACTAAGAAACGCAGGGTAGAATTGAAAATTGTATATATGTAATCTTGGATGGTAAAAATCTGTAATCTAACAATATTTATTTCTGAGGCGACTAAATTGAACCAGCAAACAAATGAAAACACTCTACTATACATCCGTTGAACAAGTAATTTGTTTGACACAAAGAATGAAGGTTTGTACCTGTGGAAGTGGTAGCAATGCAAATAAGTCCATTATGAAGTAACTTTTAATGTACCTCATAGCAATTGGCACAGGATCAATCACAAGCTCACCAGTTCCAAATACTCGAGAAGATGGAGCAATATAAGCAGTGCGGAATTGAAGAATTATGCGTATAAAATAGATAGCATCAATAACTATCCGTATTATTGTTGATGCCACTGCCAATGTTTTATCTATATCAATACAGGTTGTATTGCCATCTTTATTGTTGTTGATGAATGGGTAGGAAGAAGAACAGTGGATCCACTGCAACAGCAATAATACAGGACGTGAAAAAAAAACCAATTCATCCGAAAAAGAAGTTTGTCCTGGGGATCAAATATACTCTTCTTAAATGATTTAAGATCTTCTGCAAATGCGGTCTTACGAGCACCAGATGTAAGCGATTGTCTAAGTGACTTGAGTCTTCTAGAGCCCCTTTTGACACCTGACAAGAAAGATCTTGGTGCATTAAATGAACCATAGCCAAACCCAGGCATGCTGAACCTCAAGGTACTGCCGCCTCCTAATTCGGAAGGTACATATGACCTATGGCTTGACTCCTCCAGCCTACAAAAACATGGTCATAATACAAATTCAAACATTGAATAGAAAGGTCATAATTTCAAATAAAAAACACAGAGAACATAGAGATCATTTGCAAGAGAAACATTGAAGTCTATAATACTTGAAAGGAACATTTACTTTTAAGCTCATATAAGGTAACTCCTACATATCAAACCAAAAATATTAGCACTAAAGAGTACAGAGGCAAAGACCTGTTTAAATTAACAAGAGTGCTACAACAAATGTCAGGTTTCTAGGGTACCACAAACTAAAACAGTGGACAATTTTGTACTTGTTGGAGTTCAAGAGTAATTTCTTTCATTCTTACAACGTTTACATATAAAATTGTGAGTAAAGCATGGGAAAAAACAAGTCATGAATATTGCTGTTGATATGAAACTTACAGAAATATAAACTGTTTCAGCAATAGGATTTTCATTATACATAGGAATAGGACAATGCTGAATGGAAGGTGTGGCTAGGCCAGAGCGCATTGAAATAGATGTGCAAGCATTGTAGAAATATCCTTAGGATAAATAGACCAACCTAATGAACCTTTCCATGTGTCCATCCATGTATTGAGCTTTCTGAGCACCGTCAAACATTCTTACCAAAGTTCGAAGTGTGGCAGAATATGCAGTGACATTCACCTTAATACGATCAATGAAACAGTTAGTTGCGCATACAGAAGGGACAAAATTCTATGAAGTACAAATCAAGGAACTGAGACAATAACTCTAACACATGGTAGAGTGAAGTAGAATGGAAATAATAATGTTAAAAGAATCAACTGGTGCACAAATAATAGATATAACCTTGTAGATACGAGACCACGGGATAGTTTGATTATGCATTGCCAAGATGTATTATGTTACAAAAACTTGTGTTCTTTGCACAATTCATAAGATTATGACAGTGGCATTTTTCTGTTCTATTTAGCTTTTAATTTGGAGCAGAAGATTAAAGAATATGAGAGGGACATCCTAAGGCAATTTCCAGGATCACTCAATGGCACAATGCATGGAATATATATTCTAAACTAAAGTGTTTTATAAATTACTGAACCAGGCAGTATGAGCAATATACACCAAACAATCATACTAACAGGTTGTGTGTGCCACCATCTACCACAGGTCAATGGGCACAAGACCAAAAATATATATACACATCTGACACATTTGAAGTACCTTTATGCTCGAAATGAATGGAAGCACCTAGATTTCTGGTCAAAAGAGATCCTACTCCTTACACAACCAATAGTGATGTATTGCGATGAAAAACACATGTGTGGAACTTACATTTCCATCATCCTAAACAAGGCTCACCATATTGATACAAGCTAAATGAAAATGAAACAACAAGCATCTTTCCATCCTAATTCACCCCATGATCCTACTAAAACTAGAGACAGACCCAAAGCCAAGCATTCAAAAAGAACGTAACATAGGGATTCAATGGATTTTGGAACTACATGGATGGTTAAATTTAATAGCAAAGAACATTCGACTATGTCACACAGGTAGAGGCGTAGAGCAGCATACCTCTATCTCAAAGAGGTGCCACTAATGCGGAGGGTGCAAGTCAGCATCTGCAGCTTTAAGGAGCACCAAACTGTCAATCAAACCATTATTCGAGGAACCTATATGATTTCCACTCTTATCTGATGTTCCAAGAAGCCACCCTGCACGCCAGAAATGTCCTGATCAATTGACCAGCAGCCTTACATACAATAGCAGCATATCACCACAGAAACAAAGCATGGGCATACAGAAATGGCAAGCAGCCATCATACAGGCAACCTAATTAGTCATGCATGACACCCCAAAAATAGAACTCTGAAGTAGCCAGCTGTAAGAAAGAGGCAGTAAAGCTAAGCATAAGGTCTGCACCAGCAGTACAGGGTACTCGCCACTGCTCCACTTCCACAATTTGGGTGCCCCACCAATACACGGCAAACAGAGCCCGTGCTCTGTTATTTTCCCCTGCCGCGGCCTCCTGCTCGACGAACCCGACGAACCCTAGCCTCTGCCGCCGCCCCTCCACCCACGCTGCCTCGCTCCTGCTCGCCGCCGCCCTGCCCTCTGTAGCTTCGCCCTACTCGCCGCCGCCCTCCGCCTCCTGTCGTGGTGGGTTGCACGGCATATCCATCTAGGATGGAAAAGAAGTGTGGGACAAGGCAACGATGGCGTTCGCGCGGGATTGGGTAACAAGCACGCAAACACACGCGATGTACCCAGGGCCCTCTTGTGGAGGTAAAATCCCTACGTCCTACTCTTCTTGATTCTTATTGCTAGATCATGGAATTGGGTTACAAGTGGTGCTCCTGGAGCTGTTTCGTGGAGGAGCCGGCTCGAGCTACTGAGCCGGCTGGAGGTTGAAGGTGGTGATGATCAAAGACTTGGAACTAGTTGGCCGTACCTCACGCAGGAGGCTCTAGCCCGCCTTATATAGGCGACGAGCTAGGGTTTGGGGGTTACAGGGAAATTACAAGGTTATCCATATGACATCAACTACTCTCCGGTCCGGCTTCAGCTCGTCACCATCATTATGTACATGAAACGCCTGACAGTACAGCCGGACAAGCCATCGTCAACTCCAACAACGGGCGTCGGGGAAGCTCGCGGAGCTTTCCCAGCAAGCGGGCTTCAACTCCACCCGGCTTCAGCTCCATCCGGCTCCAGTTTCAGCCGGACCCATCTCCAACTGCAACATTTCGATCGCAACAATCAAGACAAGAAGAAGCTCGTGAAGCCTTCCCAGCGAGCAGCAAAGCCTCCATGCGCTCGGGGGCTAGTGTCGGGGAGATGAACCCCGGATACCTAAAAGAGCTTCATTCCTTCTAACTCCTCAAGCCGGATTGGTCACGCCGGCTGCACCATGCCGGTTGCATTGTGCCGGCTGGCTCAGGCGGGCTGCGCCTACCCGGACACATACGTTTGGCTGGACCGAAGCCGGACCAACCAACCGACAGTTCCGTACCAGTAGGCCAGCCCCGTGTAACCCGCCTGAGCCAGCCGGCACAATGCAGCCGGCATGGTGCAGCCGGCGTGACCAATCCGGCTTGAGGAGTTAGAAGGAATGAAGCTCTTTTAGGTATCCGGGGTTCATCTCCCCGACACTAGCCCCCGAGCGCGTGGAGGCTTTGCTGCTCGCTGGGAAGGCTTCACGAGCTTCTTCTTGTCTTGATTGTTGCGGTCGAAATGTTGCAGTTGGAGATGGGTCCGGCTGAAACTGGAGCCGGATGGAGCTGAAGTCGGGTGGAGTTGAAGCCCGCTTGCTGGGAAAGCTCCGCGAGCTTCCCCCGACACCCGTTGTTGGAGTTGACGATGGCTTGTCCGGCTGTATGGGACCAAAACCGAAGATCTTGGTGGCGCCGCCTGGATGGCTTGAGGGCTCGGGTCGTGGCTTACGTCATCCACGCTCCCACGTCTTGTTCGACTGGAGGCTCCTCCCGGGAATCGAGGCAGAACGCCTCGGCTTCGTCGTGGGGATCTTCTGTGGCAACCGTTCGTTGAGGGGATCTTTTGCGGGTGGTTCGGCTGTAACTGCGCGCCACGCGGTGCGCGGGGGCGCGATCTATCCGTGACGCGTCGCTTTAAAAGAGGAAGGGGGGAACGGCGCAGGCTGTCGTTCCCCATTCTCCTGCTCGCTCCCCAGCCTTGGTCTTCTTCCAGCGCGTCGTTCTCCCTCGCATTCCTCTTGCGCCTTCATCCTCGCCGACGGCGCCCTTTCTCCGACGGGGAACCGAACATCCATGGCGAGCACAGGGGCCTGGATGGGGTCCAGCGCCGGCGGTACGGAGCTCAGGTGGCTCCGCCGTGGAATGGTTATCGGTCGGAAGGAGGAAGTTGGGACTCGTGTCCCCGGCGATGACGATCTCTCGCCGTCCCCGACGGCGGACGAGTTTGTCGTGTTCTCCTCGCATCTGGCGAGGGGGTTGGCATTGCCGGCGAGCCCTTTCCTCCGTGAGTTTTTGGACTTCTACGGCCTGCAGCTTCACCACTTGGGACCGAACAGCACTACACTGATCTCCTGCTTCGTCACCCTCTGCGAGGTGTACTTGGGCATCTGGCCCTGCATGGAGCTATTCTGTATGTTCTTCTTCCTCCGTGCCCAGACTTGCGACAAGAGGCTGCGCGAGTGTGGATGTGTCTCCGTATACACGAAGAACATCCTCTTCCCCAAGGTTCATCTGCCAGATTCTATCAAGAAGTAGCAGAGCAGCTTCTTCTATGTCCGGAATCTCATGGCGGCGGACCGGATTGGGCTCCCCCGCTTTGTGAACTTGCAGCCGGCTGACAAGTCCTGGAACCGGAAGGCGCCTATTAGTGAAGAACTGGAGGCGGCGGTGACGGCTCGGATGAAGGACCTGGTTGCGGCCGGCTTGACCTCCAGGGACCTGACTCTGGCCTGGCTGTCCCGGCGGGTGTTCCCGTTGCAGGCTCGGGGCATAAGATGTGCTTCTATTCGGGTGTCCGGGATCCCACCCGAGCCTGCACGGAGGTTCTGGAGATAACCGAGCTGCGCCGGCTGGCCGCTGTGGTGATCACCGATGTGATCAAGCGGAAGTGGTGGTTTGGCGTCGAGCCATTCTCCCGTGCACGGCGCGCCCCTGTGGTTAGTTTCTTTCGCTGTTTCTTGTCTTGGGTTTCTTCGAGCCGGCTTGGGAACTGATCCGGCTGATACGTCTTCGCAGATTTGCGAGCGCCAAAGGGCTGAAGACCTTGACGCCGTCTTCGAGGAGGACCAGCCAGGTCCCCTCCTCGAGGAGGAGGTGGACCCCGACGAGGGAGACGCCTCCGCCGAGCCATCGACGGATGATGAAGAGACCGCCTCGGACGGCGAGGCGGACGCCGGCTCCCCCGTTGCGTCCGACGCGGGAAAGCAGGCAGACGAGCATGGCGACTCCATGGAGTCGGCTGATGACACCGTCGATGCCGATGTCGAGGGTGATAGCGATGGCGGTCATGCCGCGGCGAGCCCCGCTTCGGCCGCCTCCGATTCCGACCAAGCCGCCTGCGGGGGCTCGGACTTGGAGTGCGGCGAAGTGGCGCCAGCTCCACCTTCCCGTGGTAAGTCTTCCGCGCCCGATTCCGCCGAACAAACCAGCGGCGGTGGCGTGCGAGTGTTTTTCGATCTCTCCAGTAGCTCCGATCCGGACTCTGCGGGTTCTTCTTCCGTGCTAGCCTTCAAGCCGTCCACGTCCAGCCGCAGAACAAAGGCGCTGGAGGCGAGCGTCTGGAGGGCTCGGTCAATGCCTTCCCCCCAGGTCGTAAGGGAGAGGGGGTCGAAGGCGGCCGCCGATTCGGATGCGGGCGAGGGCATCCGCAGGCGAAGTGGATCTTTCATGAAGCGGGGTGTGCTCCCCGCGAAGAAGCTTTCTTCATCGTCCAGTCGGCCGACCACGGACGGCTTGACGCCCACTGGTAGACCCGCGGTGGAGGCGCGGGTGGACGCAATCGAGGCCGAAATCCGGGCCGAGGTTGACGCTAGGTTGGGGGAGAAGGAGAATGTCTCCACTGGAGCCGGTATTGAGGTGATTGGTCACGCTTCTGGTGGTGACTTCATTTATTACTTGAGTCCGGGTGATTTGGAAAAGGAGTTTTACGCTCGTGTGGTGCAGGCGAATTTGGCCAAGGAGGCCCTCGATGCTGGTCCGACTGTGGAGCAGCTGATGGCCTTGAAGGAAGGTGAGGCGAAGGCGAAGGCGGACGCGGTTGCCCGCCAGACGGCGGAGGTTGGAGTCAGGGCTGAGGTGACGCCGGGCCCTACGAAGCAGCCGGCCGACGTCCCTGTCGTTCCCGCGAAGGGCGCGGAGGCGCCTGCTTGCGGTGTGAAGCGTACGCCGGATGACGTGCCGGCCCCGCCGCCAAAGCGCTCGAGGAGGAGAAAACCCGAGGAGTTGGGCACACGCGGCGGGTAACTTCTTGTGTTGAGGCGGAAATTTTCGCAGCCCATGCTTCTTGCCGTAACTCCTCCTTTGTTGTGCAGGGAACCTCTCGCAATTGACGTAGATGTGCCCAGCGTGGTGGCCAAGCCTGCTTTGGAGTCGGCCCCCGAAGCCTCTGCAGTGCAGGCGGCTGGTCCGCCTCCAGAGGCGGTGAGGGTGAAGGCGAACGTGGCGCCGGATGGCCAGGCGCCAGCAGATGCAGCTCCCCTTGTGGTCGATTTGAATCCTTCAGCCTCTGGCGGTGACGACGAGGTGATGGTAGAAGCCTTCAGGACGGCTCCTCAGCCGGACGGTGGGGCCGCAGGCGGCGCCTTCCCCATTCCTTCCTCGTTCGTGGCCGAGTCAGCCACGGACGAGGCCATCGCGGTGGCAACGGCTTCACCTCCTGGCCCTGGCCAGTCGACTCTGGTGTGCGTCCCTCCATACTCCGGGCCAGTGCTGGCCCGGCCTGACGCCTCGGGGCAGTTTCCCCTCGCCGCATTGGTGGAGCAAAGGGCCAAGGAGCAGCTGGCCGACATCTCGCTACTTCGCTCCTCAGTGGAATATGCTCTTTCCCATGCGACCAAGGAGGTGACAATACTCAAACGGGAGCTTGAGGCTGCTAAAGGTTTGGTTCTCCTACTCTGCCATACTTTTTCCACCTTGATGTCTTGTCTCCTTCTTGAGTGGTTTGACTTGATGACGATCTGACCTTGCCAGGCGACGCCACCTCCCGTGCCGACTTGGAGAAGCAATTGTCGGCTTCGATTCCTCTCACCGCGTATAACGCCAAGCTGAAGGAGAAGGACGATGCCCGTGCACAGGTCATGGCCGCTCTCCAGGCGGCCGAGAAGGTGTCGGAGGAGCGTCGCCTGGAGGTCGCCCGGCTGAGTGAAGAGGTGAAGAAACTGCGGGAGGCTGAGAAGCAAAGGATGGCCGAAGTCGCGTCCATTCGGGAGAATGGGGATGACCTGAGGCGCCAACTGAAGGAGGCCATGGATGCTCATGACGAGACTGCCAAGGCGGCCAAGGAACGCGAACTTGAGCATGAGCAGCCCGTGCGCAGTCTCGTTTCCGAAGCGGAGCGCGTGAATGAAATCATTCTTGGTACGTGACGTCTTCTTCTCTTTCGTCTCCCATTTGGGAGTCCTCTTCTCGGTCTACCGGCTTGAAATGCAGGCTTCTATCCTGAGGCGGACATGCAGGTCCAAAAGGACGTTGCCTTGGTGCACTCGCGGCCGGAGTCTTCTGGTGCCGCTGCTGGGGCTGCACCGTCCGCTTCCTCCCGTCTCCATCAATTTGACCGGGAATTCAAACTGCTGAAGGAGGCGGCCGGTGGCGTCCTAGAGACCTTGTGGCCAGAGGCCCCCTTGCCAAATGCTCTCCACGACCTGTCCGTCCGACTTGACGGAGCGTCGGCCGGCATCGACGAGCAGGTGGAGATGGCGGCTCGAGGTGGCTCCGACATGGCGTTAGCCTTGGTGAAATCCTGGTATCCAAATGTGAAGATGGACATGCTAGTGGGCGGCTTCCGCACAGGAACATCCCTTGCGAGTTTGCGCCCGGAGATCGCCGTGGCTTCAGGACGAATTGCCAAGGCGGTGGACCTGACGCAACTTGTGCCTGTTGAGCCTTCCACAACTGCGCAGCCGGCTGAGGGAGCCGAAGCCGTCGACACAGCTGCTACGCTTCCTTGATTTGCCTTCTCCCCGGGATGCCGGGCGTATTTGTAGTAACTGTTATTTTGAGTTGATAACTGGCTTGATGTGCTACTTGGTGTAATGTGGATCTGCTCCCCCGTCATTTAATTGCTACCTTTGGGCTCATTGCCTTTGCGATTGTTGGGCCTTTGTGCTAGAACTTGTGCTCGTTTTGGTGATGGCATTCACCATATCTAGCCCCCGAATTTTGGGCCGGCTTGAGTATCGAGCAGGGTCAAAAATTTAAGTCTTTTGTTTGTCTTGGGTTTCTTTTCGTCGTCTTGATGACGTGCTGCCCCCGAGTCTCTGACTCGGGGTGGAGTAGGTGATCGTCCGGGTGCGCGGAGCTGGCTTGACGGCTGCGCAGCCCCCGGGTATTTTCCCGCCTTGACGGCGTGCAGCCCCCGAGTCCGTGACACGGGGTGTTTGATTCATCCGGGTCTGCGGAGCCGGCTTGGCGGCTGCGTAGCCCCCGGGTATTTTTTCGCCTTGACGGCGTGCAGCCCCCGAGTCCGTCCGTGACTCGGGGTGTTTGACTCATCCGGGTCTGCGGAGCCGGCTTGGCGGCTGCGCAGCCCCCGGGTATCTTTTCCGCCTTGATGGCGTGCAGCCCCCGAGTCCGTGACTTGGGGTGTTGTACCTATGCGTCCGGGTGCGCGAAGCCGGCTTGGCGGCTGCACAGCCCCCGGGTTTCTTTCCGCCTTGCTGGCGTGCAGCCCCCCGAGTCCGTGACTCGGGGTGTTTGATTCGTCCGGGTCTGCGGAGCCGGCTTGGCGGCTGCGCAGCCCCCGGGCATTTTTGCCGGCTTGCTCCTTGCAACGGCCACGTGTCAATCTTGCTTTGGTTTGATTCTTGCGCCCTACTGGTTGCATCTTCGGCTACGCCATTCTGGATTTTCCGTGGCTGCTTGGTTCTTCAGGATCCTTTGTGCTTTGCATCCCTCACGTTGATGGCCACGTGTCGCGTGGAAGCACGGCGGTGACGGTTGGGCTGTCTCCGTGCTCCCTTATAAGTAACGGTGCGGGTGCGCTTCTCTTGCTTCATCTTCTCCTCCACTTCTCATATCTTCATCCAGGCATGGCTCCAAAGAAGGAGATCGAGGTGGAGTCCACCGTAGTGGCCAAACGCGGCAGGGGTCGGCCGCCGAAGAAGGAAGTCGGAGAGTCCTCCAATGCGCCGGCGAAGCGCGGCAGGGGTCGTCCCCCAAAGCTTGGGCGCGGCGACGGTGGAGGGGAACGCGGTCGAAGCCGCGGTCACACCACTGGTGGCAATGCCACCGTTGCGGCAGTTGAGGATAACCGGAGCCCCTCTCCTACCCGCTTGGAGTCTCCGATATTTGGCTCTTGGGACGAGTTCCCCATTTCAGAGTTCATCTTGACGTTGTACGAGCCCATCCAGCGCATCCAGTGGCTCCCTCGGGCCGTTGCCGATGCACTGGAAGGGGAAGGCCCTTTCAGGTTTCTTCTTCACCGGGTTGGTGTTCGTCAAGGGCCTTGGGAGGTGCTCGCCCGCGTCGTCATCAGCCAGGAAGGTGAGGAGATTCGCCGGCGGGCTGAGTTCTTCTCCGGCTGGAAAGCTTTTGCCAAGTTTTTCCGCCTGGCGCCGCCCTTCATCATCCGTTTCCAGCTGAAGCGCCAGGTCGGGGTCTTCTACGTCAAGGTCTTCGACGGCTCCTTGTGCCTCAAGGAGTGGGAGGAGAGCGATGAAGACATGACTCCGCCTCCCGCTTAGTTTTATCTTGTAGCCGCTTTGGCCTGTGGGCGAGGTTGTCCGCCTGTGGACTTCCTCTTTTTGCTATTGTAATCTGCCTCTGCTTGTAAGCTCTTATTTATGAAGTTAAATGTCGGCTGCTTTTGTTCTTGCATTCGTGTACTGACGACCGGCTTGGTCTTTTACGCGTTGTCTTGTGTCCGGCTTGAGATCTCCGAAGCCGGGAAGCGGCATTTTATGCGGGAAATGAAATAGCGAAGTGGTTAGTTTGCACTTGTAGTTTTGGTAGACTCTTTTACTTTGTTAAGCTCAATTTCCCACTCGCCCGTAGCCTTTCCTGCCGTAATTCGTGTGCACTTCACCATCCAGGGGGATCATGCACACTACTGCAACGTTAGGACCCGGTTTATTAGGCCAGGGTTTTCTCAGCCGGCAACGAATTCTATTCTTACGTCTTTCATATACGGGCAACCTCCAGCTTGTTCTCTTGCCGGCATTAACCGGAATAGGAGAAGGAGGTTGCCGGCTGCCGGCTTGACCGAGTTTGCAGAATAGCGATTTTTCAGCCGGCAGTACTTTCCTTTGAGCATTTTTCACGTGGTTGGCCTCCTCCAGCTTATTCTCTTGCCGGCTTTAACCGGATTCGAAGAGTTAGCCGTTTAGAGGTTAGTCACGCTACACGGCCGCGGAAGGCAAGTTTGCCGCCTGCCGGAGCAGCCAGAAGTTTAAAAAGGAAAATGCAGAAAATTGCAAAAATTGCTTATATGCTCATCATTCTCATTCATTTATTGATAGCACAGAATGATACATACATGATACTTTCTCAAGTGCTCATCATTCTCATTCCTTTATTTCTGAGGCGACTAAATTGAACCAGCAAACAAATGAAAACACTCTACTATACATCCGTTGAACAAGTAATTTGTTTGACACAAAGAATGAAGGTTTGTAACTGTGGAAGTGGTAGCAATTCAAATAAGTCCATTATGAAGTAACTTTTAATGTACCGCATAGCAATTGGCACAGGATCAATCACAAGCTCACCGGTTCCAAATACTCGAGAAGATGGAGCAATATAAGCAGTGCGGAATTGAAGAATTATGCGTATAAAATAGATAGCATCAATAACTGTCCGTATTATTGTTGATGCAACTGCCAATGTTTTATCTATATCAATGCAGGTTGTATTGCCATCTTTATTGATGTTGATGGATGGGTAGGAAGAAGAACAGTGGATCCACTGCAACAGCAATAATACAGGACGTGAAAAAAAAAACCCAATTCATCCGAAAAAGAAGTTTGTCCTGGGGATCAAATATACTCTTCTTAAATGATTTAAGATCTTCTGCAAATGCGGTCTTAGGAGCACCAGATGTAAGCGATTGTCTAAGTGACTTGAGTCTTCTAGAGCCCTTTTTGACACCTGACAAGAAAGATCTTGGTGCATTAAATGAACCATAGCCAAACCCAGGCATAATGAACCTCAAGGTACTGCCGCCTCCTAATTCGGAAGGTACATATGACCTATGGCTTGACTCCTCCAGCCTACAAAAACATGGTCATAATACAAATTCAAACATTGAACACAAAGATCATAATTTCAAATAAAAAACACAGAGAACATAGAGATCATTTGCAAGAGAAACATTGAAGTCTATAATACTTGAAAGGAACATTTACTTTTAAGCTCATATAAGGTAACTCCTACATATCAAACCAAAAATATTAGCACTAAAGAGTACAGAGGCAAAGACCTGTTTAAATTAACAAGAGTGCTACAAGAAATGTCAGGTTTCTAGGGTACCACAAACTAAAACAGTGGACAATTTTGTACTTGTTGGAGTTCAAGAGTAATTTCTTTCATTCTTACAATGTTTACATATAAAATTGTGAGTAAAGCATGGGAAAAAACAAGTCATGAATATTGCTGTTGATATGAAACTTACAGAAATATAAACTGTTTCAGCAATAGGATTTTCATTATACATAGGAATAGGACAATGCTGAATGGAAGGTGTGGCTAGGCCAGAGCGCATTGAAATAGATGTGCAAGCATTGTAGAAATATCCTTAGGATAAATAGACCAACCTAATGAACCTTTCCCTGTGTCCATCCATGTATTGAGCTTTCTGAGCACCGTCAAACATTCTTACCAAAGTTCGAAGTGCAGCAGAATATGCAGTGACATTCACCTTAATACGATCAATGAAACAGTTAGTTGCGCATACAGAAGGGACGAAATTCTATGAAGTACAAATCAAGGAACTGAGACAATAACTCTAACACATGGTAGAGTGAAGTAGAATGGAAATAATAATGTTAAAAGAATCAACTGGTGCACAAATAATAGATATAACCTTGTAGATACGAGACCACGGGATAGTTTGATTATGCATTGCCAAGAGGTATTATGTTACAAAAACTTGTGTTCTTTGCACAATTCATAAGATTATGACAGTGGCATTTTTCTGTTCTATTTAGCTTTTAATTTGGAGCAGAAGATTAAAGAATATGAGAGGGACATCCTAAGGCAATTTCCAGGATCACTCAATGGCACAATGCATGGAATATATATTCTAAACTAAAGTGTTTTATAAATTACTGAACCAGGCAGTATGAGCAATATACACCAAACAATCATACTAACAGGTTGTGTGTGCCACCATCTACCACAGGTCAATGGGCACAAGACCAAAAATATATATACACATCTGACGCATTTGAAGTACCTTTATGCTCAAAATGAATGGAAGCACCTAGATTTCTGGTCAAAAGAGATCCTACTCCTTACACAACCAATAGTGATGTATTGCGATGAAAAACACATGTGTGGAACTTACATTTCCATCATCCTAAACAAGGCTCACCATATTGATACAAGCTAAATGAAAATGAAACAACAAGCATCTTTCCATCCTAATTCACCCCATGATCCTACTAAAACTAGAGACAGACCCAAAGCCAAGCATTCAAAAAGAACGCAACATAGGGATTCAATGGATTTTGGAACTACATGGATGGTTAAATTTAATAGCAAAGAACATTCGACTATGTCACACAGGTAGAGGCGTAGAGCAGCATACCTCTATCTCAAAGAGGTGCCACTAATGCGGAGGGTGCAAGTCAGCATCTGCAGCTTTAAGGAGCACCAAACTGTCAATCAAACCATTATTCGAGGAACCTATATGATTTCCACTCTTATCTGATGTTCCAAGAAGCCACCCTGCACGCCAGAAATGTCCTGATCAATTGACCAGCAGCCTTACATACAAAAGCAGCATATCACCACAGAAACAAAGCATGGGCATACAGAAATGGCAAGCAGCCATCATACAGGCAACCTAATTAGTCATGCATGACACCCCAAAAATAGAACTCTGAAGTAGCCAGCTGTAAGAAAGAGGCAGTAAAGCTAAGCATAAGGTCTGCACCAGCAGTACAGGGTACTCGCCACTGCTCCACTTCCACAATTTGGGTGCCCCACCAATACACGGCAAACAGAGCCCGTGCTCTGTTATTTTCCCCTGCCGCGGCCTCCTGCTCGACGAACCCGACGAACCCTAGCCTCTGCCACCGCCCCTCCACCCACGCTGCCTCACTCCTGCTCGCCGCCGCCCTGCCCTCCGCAGCTTCGCCCTGCTCGCCGGCGCCCTCCGCCTCCTGTCGTGGTGGGTTGCACGGCATATCCATCTAGGATGGAAAAGAAGTGTGGGACAAGGCAACGATGGCGTTCGCGCGGGATTGGGTAACAAGCACGCAAACACACGCGATGTACCCAGGTTCAGGGCCCTCTTGTGGAGGTAAAACCCCTACGTCCTGCTCTTCTTGATTCTTATTGCTAGATCATGGAATTGGGTTACAAGTGGTGCTCCTGAAGCTGTTTCGTGGTGGAGCCGGCTCGAGCTACTGAGCCGGCTGGAGGTTGAAGGTGGTGATGATCAAAGACTTGGAACTAGTTGGCCGTACCTCGCGCAGGAGGCTCTAGCCCGCCTTATATAGGCGACGAGCTAGGGTTTTGGGGTTACGGGGAAATTACAAGGTTATCCCTATGACATCAACTACTCTCCGGTCCGGCTTCAGCTCGTTGCCATCATTCTGTAGTATTGTACACAGGTGACGGTTATACTGGGCTGGCCCACTGGTACGGAGCTGTCGGTTGGTTGGTCCGGCTTCGGTCCAGCCGGACGTACGTGTCCGGGTAGGCGCAGCCGGCCTGAGCCAGCCGGCACAATGCAGCCGGCATGGTGCAGCCGGCGTGACCAATCCGGCTTGAGGAGTTAGAAGGAATGAAGCTCTTTTAGGTATCCGGGGTTCATCTCCCCGACACCTCCCTCCGACGCCGCCTCTCGTGCTTGGGCGGACGAGGAGCGTGAAGGAGCACGATGATACCTTTCGAGATCCCTCTTGGGTAAGGCAGCAATCCGAAATCTCTTTAATGTTCAAGTTGTCTGTTTGAATTAGGAAGATGTATCCGTGACTGAGAAATCTGAACACGCAACTGACTGATACGTACTGTATTTTTTGTTGGTGCTCGTTAGGATCGATCCGGTTGCAGCAGTTAGATTGTGTGTTCAGATTTCTCAGTTCTCAGCCAAGCTAGATGATGGAACCTGTGTTGATGTGCCAAGGAAATATGTTGAGTGGACTGTCGGTATTGCAATTTGGAGATGATAGAGAAGGAACTGGCTGAAAGGGTTAAATGGGGAAGCCGCCAGCGGCTTAAAATCTGTGAATTTGAAATGAGCAGTGGTGGAGAAAGGGAATTGGTGGATGATAATGCGTTGGCTTGTGCTTTCTCTGAAAGGAAGACAGAGCAGAAGCTATTTCTGTATGTGGATGTTAAGGACAGACCTTTGGAATTGGTTTCTAAGTCAGGTGTTTCAGAGGTAGTAATGAGCAGCAATGCAGTGACAGATGCTGTTAGTGGACAAGTAAATTCAAGCAGTGAGCCTCCTGTAATTGATTGGGATAGTCTTGAGATACTACCAATTGCAGAAGAGCATATAGGTTCTGCTTATCCATTGATGGATGAAGATGCTATGTATGAATTTCTTGGGCTTAGAGCAGAGGATGAGAGGGAAGAGAAAGAAAAGCTAGCTGCAGAAAAGGAGAATGAAGTTCCTGATGTTGTTGACCTAGAAGGCGCAGCATTACTAGTTGATGATCTGATCCCTGGGAAGGAAGCTATTGATTATGATAGGGATGACCCTCCAATGCATGTTGGTGCCATATACAGTTCTATGGATGAGTTTCAGGTAGCTATGAAGCATCATGCCATAAAGGGACAATTTGAGATGCGGACAGAAAAATCTTGTAAGTCCAGATTTAGGGGATATTGCAAAGGTGATGGCTGTCCATGGGCTATTGTTGCAAGGTTGATGCCTGATCATAAGCAAGTCAGGGTATTATTTTTTTGCTAACCTTGTATAGTTGAGAATTTGTTTCCTTTGTACAACCTAAGTGCATCTATATGTCATTAACCAATTTGTTTCCTTTTGGCATGTTACTGTAAACAATTTTGAGCATTTTTGTGCATCAACGGGGAGAGTGATAACCAAGATGGCATCTTATTATGGGTAGCTGAGAAGGCAATCCCATATCTAATGAAAGACGCAAACATGGGTCCAAGGAAATTACAAAAGGAGTTGGAGGATAAGTATCAAATCAGAATTGGGTACTAACAGTGTTGCTTGGTAGACAGAAGGCAGCGGAGTTGTATGGTACATGGGAGGAAAGTTTTGCATATTTGTATAACTTCAAGGCAGGGGTAGAGTTAAAAATGCCAGGAAGTGTTGTAGAGATAGATGTCACAAAGGATGGAAATGATGTATATTTTCGTAGATTCTTTTGTTGCTTCAAACCTAGCTTGATGGTTTCCTAAATGGTTGTATACCATTCTTGAGCATAGATTCTACTGCTCTCAATGGTAGGTGGAATGGCCACCTTCCCTTAGCTACTTCCATGGATGGGCACAACTGGATGTTTCCAGTTGCTTTTGGATTTTTTGAAAGTGAAACCACTGAAAATTGGAAGTGGTTTCTGGAGCAGCTGCAGAAGGCAATTGGGAATCCACCACATCTAGCTATTACTTCAAATGCTTGCAAGGGCTTAGCTGCAGGTGTGAAGTCAGTGTACCCTTGGGCAGAGCATAGAGAATGTTTTTTGCACTTGATGAGAAATTTTTCCAAGAAGTTTCATGGTCCTGTGTATGACAAAATGTGGCCAGAAGCAAGAACTTTCAAGCCTGAATATCATGAGTACTGCATGAACAAGATATATGCATCAAGTAAGAAGGTTAAGCCTTATCTGGACAAAGATCACCATTTAATCTGGATGAGGAGCAGATTTTCAGAAGAGATCAAAGTTGATCATATCACAAACAATGTTGCAGAGGTTTGGAACAACTAGGTCAAAGAGATTAAGGATCTTCCTATAGCCGAGCTAGCAGACACTTTGAGGTCCAAATTTATGGAACTGTTCGCAAAAAGGAGGAGAATTGGTGAGAAATTTGCTGGCCCTGTAATGCTCCCCATTGTAATCCGCCAACTCCACACAATGAGTAGGCAATTGGGTCACCTGAATGGGAAAGAAGGTGGAAGGAACGAAGCAGAAGTGTCAGAGGTTACTAAGACCTCGTTCGGATCTCCTCCGCTCTGCAATTCGGCTCCCAGAGCCGCCGGAGCGGGCCGAACGCAAAAACTCCAGGGAGTCAGATCGACGAAGCGGAGCAGCACCCAGTTCAATTGGCGGAGTGGGAAAACCATCGCTCCGCGCGCTCCGCATTCTCCCGTCTTAACCCAGCCTCAAAACACCTTCTCGTCTCATGCCGCCATGGCTCTGCCGCCGCCGATTTCGGCCAGTGCTGTAGCTTCCGGCCATGGTGCTCTGCCACCGCAAGTTGCTGTGGAACTCCAGCGGCAGGCTGTCCAAGCCCGGGATGTACTTCAACGGAGGATGTTGATGAATAGCACAGTCATTCTCACGAGCGGCAGCACCTCCGGTGATTTCCGATCTGCACCTCCCACTGCTCGTCCGGTGTGCCAGCTTGCGGATGAGCTTGCAGGCATGGTGTGTGCCAGCCTAGTTGCCTTGTGGGTGGTGAGGTAGATGCCGTTTTCTGAATCGGAAGTGCAGAGTTGGCAGCCGAACATTTTCTGCTCTTCGGATTTGGCGAGCGGAGCGCAATTTCGCGAAGTAAAGAGCGGAGTCAGGGATTTTACGGAGCGGAGAACAACCGAACAGGCTCTAAGAATCATAAGGTCATAAGAGAAGTGTGAATATTCAGAATCATACATGCACTTGCAGGGAGTGGCAGGTCTCAGGCAAACCATGTCCCCATGCTTTGGCACTCATAATAACAAACAGAAATCCTAATATGGAAGAGTACTTGCATCCTTACTTCTCAGTGAGGAATTTTAGACTTGCATATTCAGGTGGTATTAAACCATTAACTGACAAGTCTCAGTGGGCACATGTGGACTTGGAGTTCAAGTTGAAGCCACCTTTGCAAAATAGAGGAGTTGGCAGACAGAGGAAGAATAGAATTCCTAGTTGTGTGGAGCACAAGGGAAACAAGGCGAAGGGGAGAACATACAACAGGATGCCCAAAGACAGAGGAAGAATAGAATTCCTAGTTGTGTGGAGCCCAAACAGGTACGCTCCATCTCTTCAAGTCCTTGTCTCAGATCCTCAATTGCTTGCACTGTTGCACAAGCTCTGGTACGGCATCAGGGGAAGACGTTGAACCTAAATATCTTTCTCTGTATAAATAAGCATCATATGCATCCTCAAACTTATACATAGGGCATGATGTGCGATCCTGCAGAGGAACAGAACCATGGCAATTCACCAAAACAAAATTGGATTATTTGGCCACCAATGTTCACCACAACAACAATTGCAGAGGAACAGAACCATGCTATGAATCACTTACATTCCGATAATTCCTTGGGCATTTGAAATAACGCCTGCCAATGTTCTGGGGAGAGTACACCGTGGTCGCTGCCTCCACCCTGACGTCCTTGCAGAAGGGGCAAATGATCAACGACAGCCGGTCACCTCGTCGACCACCCTGCTGTTGCGCTGCCTCCACCGTGGTCACCTCGTCGACCACGTGCGCTGAATCCCTAGCAGCACGGGCTGCGCTTGTGCTGTCAGCGCCCTAACACCCCCTCGCGCGCGCACTCCTGAAGAGGCCTGCTGCGACATGGCGGAGGGCGCCGGCGAGCGGAGGGAGGCAGCGCCGACGAGCAGGGGGAAGCCGCGTGGGTGCCGGCGAGCGGAGGAGACAGCGCCGGCGAGCAGGGGGAAGCCGGCGAGCGGAGCGACGCAGCGTGGGTGGAGGGGCGGCGGCGAGCAGGGCGAAGCCGCGTGGGCAGGGCGGCGGCGGCGAGCAGGAGCGAGGCAGCGTGGGTGGAGGGGCGGCGGCGCAGGCGGCGGAGGCTAGGGTTCGTCGGGTTCGTCGAGCAGGACTGCAGGAGGCCGCGGCAGGGGAAAATAACAGAGCACGGGCTCTGTTTGCCTGTGACTCGTGGCCTCGTGGGTGTAGATAAGGCCAGGTGCATTTTTGTCTCGTCACATGAGAATACAGGCACAGATACAAGGGAAATGATAAAAAAATGGTGCGAGTCCCTCGTTTTGAAGAAATTCGCGCGCACGGGGTCAAATTTTGAAGAGGTCAAGAATTGGGTGTCAAGAGGAACTAGGCCATCGAATTGGGCGTCAAATTTCCAAATTTCTCCTTGTCTATGTGTGCTTGCAATCAAAATCGATCTGGTTACATACTTGAAAATACATCAAATACTGAGATTTACTGAATATGTATGATCCCATTATTCATAGAAACTGAATTTTATTTTGATATGTTTGTGCTTTCTTTCATATAATAGTATGTATAAATATATTGCTGACCGTAGCAACGCAAATAAATTGTGTGACCAGATCAAACAGCACAGTATATACCAATGCACAAAGCACAAATCCACTCATCTAAATTCACTGTAAATCCAACGACTCACAACAGATACTGATACAAGCAGCTGAATACGTCTGGCCTAAACAGATGAGACATAACATATTTTTTGCTTGCAAACAATAGTCAAGCAATTGATGGTGGAAAGACAAAGTAGGCAACATGAAAGACAAACATGACCATACGTATCCCCGCTAGTCATCAGTTCTGCATCCTATCTTCCTCTGCGATCCCCTGCGTCTCAGCTTCATGCTAGCATCAGGTAATATCTGATGTAGCCCATCTCTGCGATCTTGTACTCGAACACCGCAGGTAGGATGGATGAAAGCTTGATTGTCACTTGATCAGACAGGGTAGACGCCTTGGAGATGGAGTTCAGGTACCTCAGGTCAAAGGTCAGGGAAATCTTTTCTTTCATCTCTATACGGGTAGCTTCATTTGGCTGCATTGATACAAACATGACCCATTAACCAGTGCACATACGCATAAACAGGATCCATTCTACAATACTTCTTAAAATAGTAGTTGAATGGCACAGGATATACAAATGTTACTCCATATGATAGAACCAATTGAAATTTATAGAATAAACAGATGGTAATCTGCACTGCAGACCTCCACCCAATCTTACAGTTAAGAAGGAAATAAGCAATAACTAAAAAGCAAACGCCTAATTCAATCCTATTTACCAATACCAATGTAATCGACCAAATGAAGAGTCATGTTCCGCTTTAAGAATATGTAGACAAATTAACAAATCCAGTTATACAGACTAAACCAATACTCCCAACACAGAAGAGAAACAGTAGCAAACAAAGTGAATTAGCAACTCAACACGGTATAGTGAGACAAGGAAATTCTAAGGCAGTTTATGTATGCATGTTTTGCTAATCTAGTGTCTATCCACAAGACAGGCTAAAAGGTAACCTAACCAAGAATGCACACTTGCTAACAATATTAGGGCATTAAGAATCGACAACACATCACAGATATGATTGTTCACTGCATTTCATGTTACAGTCACATACAGATATTCAGATGATGATATCCATTCCAATTTGAGGGGCTAAGAGGGTCAAACCGGTAGGTACCTTGTCATCATTTTGGGTCTGCTGGCGGACAATTATTGATGACTTATCAGTGAAGAAGCGGACATTGTCCTTATCCACTGAGATACTGACAACTACAGTAGGAGATGGAAATGGTTCAAGGTACAGTCGTACAGAACTAGAATCCTCCATGCGCAACAGTAACAGTTAGCCTTATAAATCACCAGGATAAAATCTATGTACCAGTTTCCGTGTCCCCGGTGTCGCAGAAGCTGCTGAGCTTGTTGCAGAAATTCATAAACTTGGCAGAGGGCATGCAGACTATGGCCTGGTACGCTGATTCCGGATATTCCGGGACTTCGACGGGCACGCCGTCGACGGGTAGGAAATACAAATCAAAACACCTAAACACACAACTGTCTGTTCATTTCCACAAACCCAAAATCAGCACAGGGTCAGTGCAAAGAGCAGCTAGCGCAAAAGACGTGCGTGTCCCGAACTTACCTGGCGACCCCAACGAGATGGGAAAGGTAGTTTCGTTACTCTGGTACTTGATGGTGACGATGTCGTCGAGGCTGAAAGCCTTGGCCATGGCGGCGAGGTGCAGGCCCACGGAGAGGCCGTCGTTGGTGCAGATGCAGTGATCGAAGGCCTCGGAGCGGAGTTGGAGCACGACGTACGCGCCGCCGCTGGTGTCCATGGCCTGGAGCTCGAGGCCCGTGCTGGAGAACTTGAAGTAGGCCGTACCGAACAGGTCGCTGAGCACCTTCGGGACATTCTTGAGGAAGGTCGCCTTCTCCATCCGCAGCTCCAATACGGTGACGGAGGCCATGGCCTTGCGGCGGCGGCGTAGGGGAAGAAGGGCGGGAGAAGATGGGGGATCTGTGCGGGTGCGAGGAGGGGTTTGGGAGGGGAGAGCGGCGGAGTGGGATGGAGGAAGGGGAAAGGGACGGCCCGGCGGCGGCGGGCGGGCGGCGGCGTAGGGGAAGAGGGGCGGGAGAGATGGGGAAACCCTAGCTAGGATTTTTTTTTTTTTTGAAGCCCACTTGTCACCCCGATCCCGCGAATCCCTCTCCCAGATTCCCTGTTCGTTGTTGCTTGTTCGGTTAACCCCAACTCGTACGTTTTTCAAAAAAAAAAAAAAAAAAAACCCAACTCGTACGCAACAGCCTGTACGAGGTATCGCTTATCTATGCAGCAGCAAGCAACATTACATGTTTCCTCTCAAATAGATGCAGTACAAACAACGTGTAAATACAAACAGCAAATAAATAGCAAATTTGAATCCACATAATAACCAGGCAGCTTCTACAACCTGTAGCTTCCACATACAGGCAGCTTCCACATACAAACAACAAATAAATAGCATTCATCTCAGAATTTTAGTGCAACAAGCTAGAGAAATTTGAATGCAATTGTTATACTAAATAGATAGAACCGTTCACTAGATAACCGAGAGCGGAAACAAAATAGAGCGAAACGAAGTTGAACAATTTTCCTAGCAAAGACTTGCTTCATACTCCGACATCATACACTCCATGATCACCACGGCACTGTTGTCTTTCTTCTGAAGCTTTCTTGTGTAGAACTCTAATTCTTTTCCCTCCAAAATTATACCTATAATTTAGAGAAAAATGTAAATATGTGATAATAAGAAAGATCCTACTACTTCAAGTAAGATATATCTCTACACAATTAGGACATATGGGAGCTCCTAAAACAGAGCCAAAAAAATCGACCGTATGAAGAGTAGCAGCTTAGCCAAAACAAAAATATTGGAATCATCACAAGTTAGTGTTACAGCCAGAGAAACATGTAAAGATTCGACTTTACCATCACAAAATAATCATCAGCTCACTATGCATCCAGTTTGCTCAAATTTAGCTTGCGCTTTCACTGTGAGCACCGGAGAAAGCAATCTCAAAGGAAGATGGAAGAGGAATTGGAAGCAACACTTAACATGGAAGGACTGCAATCTGTACAGCTAGAACCTGAGTATTAAAGTGTTGTGGTATTAAAGTGAACAAATGGTCCACCCTCCTTCTCAAATCCATTCGAAGACTAAGAAGGAAACATACAATGGAACCTTATTATTGGCTAACAGTACAAGAGAAAATAAAATGAAAGACAAGCAGTTCTTTGAACACAAAAATGACATGCACTAGTTAATGTCATCTACTGCAAGAATAAGGAAAGACCGATACAGGGCTTAAGCATGTATAACATCACAGCATGTATCTTTATGCCACCAAATTGTACAACATCACAGCATGTATCTTAAAAAGATACACATGAACACAAGAAGAATGTCACTGGTGTTTATCTAACTGCTGGTATACACATGAGCACAAGAACACTGGAAACAAATTTCTCATCTAAAATCAACTTCGAAATAACTCATGCACACAGAGCAAGGAGCGGTAGCTAGCAACATATACATGAATCTAGCTACAGGTGTATGCTGGCTTGTGAGTCGGTCAGGAGCTTGTTTTCTTCAAGCTTTTACTGAATATGTATTTGTTAGAACTGCAAGCAACTATTCCCATCTCCTAGAAAATCACAAGGAGCTACTGTTCTTTTGCTAATTTAGCCAAGAACCCTAGAAACTGTTGCCCAACATGAAGAACCCTAGAAACCGAGGGAGGAGGAGGAGGAGGCGCTTATTAGTGCAAATCTGCCGGAGATGGAGCGGTGGAGGTGAATCTCACTGGCGTCGCCGAGCTCGGATGGAGGTGGGGTGGATCTTGCGCCGAGTTCGTCCGCCGCCGTCGGCCGAGTTCGTCCGCCGCCGCCACCGGCCGCCGGCAACTCCGCTGTCCCGTTCCTCCGCCGCCACACCGCCGTCTCCGCGGCCTGCCTCCGCGGCCTTGCTCCGGAAGATTCACCTGACATGTGGGCTCTGTTGATGAACGTCAAGACATGACCCACATGTCATGGAGCGATCAGTAGTGGCGGTGGTCCCCGTATTTGTGGTTTGGGAACTGAGGCCGGAAATGAGACCACCTTTCCCGCCGTCTCGCTGCGTGCCTTCCCTCCAACCATTTTGAATTAGGTGTTCGTCAAATTTGCGCAAATAAATAGTACATCGGGATGGAAAGTTGTGGAAAAAATACGTGTTGAGGTACGTGCTGTGAGAGAAGATATGACTCGATGTGATGGTAAATAGAGAAAAGGGTGCCAACTAAACATGCTCTTCATCCTTGCTCAAAAAAAATAGCTCTTCATCTCCCACCACTTCTGGTTGTTTCCTTCCCACCGCTCCGGGTGACTCGTCGTCCGGCGTGCCGGGGTTGTTGGTGATTGAAGCGATCCCTTGCTATCCGGCGATGTGATGGCCATCGGCCATCCTGTTCGGCCTATTCGTTCAGCGTTTACACGGCATGTCGGTGTCTCCGATGTGCTTCTCATGGTGCCACTGAAAATCCTTAATATCCTTCGTCGGGAAGGTGGTCGGCTTCACGGGCGGCAGCTTCGACCGTCGTTGACGGGGACGACCGGGAGGAACTAGCAAGGACTTGGATGTACCTTGTTTAACTTTCATGATAGAAATGGTGGATCCCTCTGACGCTAGGCAAGATCTGCTTATACTACATTGGTTTATCCTCATGTTTGTGTGGCCTACACATTTGGCTCTCCAGTTTAATCGCTACGAGTGACAATAAACCAGGAACTTGGTTTGGCAAGACCAGGCTGGTTGTGATTTCCGAATGAAATGGAAACGAAGCACACCAGAAGCATGTGTGATTCTGTGTCATGAACAAAAACCAAGAGCGTGTGCTCTCACCACAAAAAAGGAACCAGATACTACCACTTACTCTTTTCTTCTGTTGTTGTTGCTTGTTATTAAAGGATTTTTTTATTAATAAGTAAATATTGCTTTCAATTGAAAAAAACAATATTTACTTATTAAACAAATCTTTTTCACTAAAGTTGTTTAAACTGATCTTCGTAGAAGCATGTGAAATGCTTTTGCCCAAAAAAAAAGCATGTGAAATGTTGGTGTATACTCTAATTTAATTTTTCTTAAGTCTTTAATTTTTTTTCAAAACATGTGTGTGACGCACGTTCACTTTACTAGTGTAGTCAAACGAAACAAAACAAATTTTGGTCGTCATCGGATACCCATATATCACTTACCTCCACGTCGTTCTAGTATATTATATCTTTGAGTCTACCGATCGATCGATATACTATGTGTTTCGTTCGTCCCCTCCTCACTCGTCGCCCCCACATTATCGTCAGCCTTTATTTGTCTTTTTTCCTGTGCCTTGAAGCTGTTTGACAGATGAGACAGCAAGCATCTTGCTTGCATATATCAAGTCAAAACTAACAGACAAATCAACCTAGCTAAACCATCGCATTTACTTATTAATCCATATGTGTATATGCCAGTTAGAACGAACTTAACACAGCAGGTTAGGGTAGTGACCACGAAACAAGACCTAACCTGCTGTGTTAAGCTTCCTTTGATAATACTAGTTGAATTTGGCGCGCCGTCACGCCGCGCCTTTGGTGTAAAATTTGCAAATTACAGTCGAAAATTTGTTCTCGATAGAAAAGTGACCTACAAAATTACCGTTGGGAAACTACGTTTAAAAACTTGTGTCGAAAGTGTCTATGGGGTCGAGAAATCTAAAAATTTGTAGCGCACAAATTGCAGTCACAATTTTGTTCGCCGTTAGCTTAAAGAAAGTATCACCGGAAAACTACGCTTAAAATTTGTGTCGAAAATATGAGCACGGGAAAGAATTTTAGTTTTTTTGAAAGTGAAAATCAGGGAAAAATAAGATGCTACTTTTTGCTGTTCGTGTCAAATTGTGGTTCACAAATTGCAGGAAAAAAATTGTTTGCTAAAGAAACTATCACTGCAAAACTATGTTTTTTTATATGAGATGGGAAATATTGAATTTTGCAGATTATAGTTAAAAATTTGGTCTCCACAGGGAAATTATCTAAAAAAATCACCTTTGGAAAACCACCTTTAAAAAATCTGTGTTGCAAATGTCTACGGGTTCGAGAAATCTAAAAATCTGTAGCTCACATATTCACCCATGGACAAATGTCACATCGAGTCACATCTTCACCACTTTTTCCAATCTAAACACCTCCACTTTCACTTTTCACTATTCAACATCACTTCACCCATCACATCTCCTCTCACAAGCACGCTTCCCAATGCCCAATATTCACCACCACTTTTTCCAATCTAAACACCTCCAATCCATCAATTCACTATTCATCTACCAATATTCATCCTCATTTTCCAAAGAGAACAAGGCCGTAGTGGCAAATTTACTATTCATGAATAGTAGAAATTTTTAGTGTTTAGTTGGGTGAAGTTGTAGTGGAAAAAGTGGTGGGGATGTGATGGGAGAATAGTGCATTGGGCTGCGTGCACAGAGAGAGGAATAGTGGTGATGTGATGGGTGAAAGGACGGCGAACAGTTGAAATTTGTATTGGGGGCGTTCAGTTTGAAAAAAGGTGGTGAGGATGTGATGGGTGAAGTGATATGAATAGTGAATTTGCCATCCAAATTTGCCCAACTAAACAGGGCCTGAAACGAGATCACTTTTCCCGCCTTCTCGCTGCGTGCACTGGTCGGTGCCTTCCCTCCAACCATTTTGAACTAGGAGTTCATCAAATTTGCGCGAATAAATAGTACATTGAGATGGAAAGTTGTTGACAAAATATGTTTTGAAATAATCTCAGATGTAAAACTCGGACGCCGCAATCAATTCTTGAAGCCGGATCCTGACGGACTACTATTCCAGAGCGTTTGGAGTCCCTCCATCCCGATTCAATTCGCTTTAAGTTTGACCTATTAATATTTACAACATGTGGTAGATATATTATTGATGAATTCAATGATACTAGTTTTTTATTCTAAATATTAATACTTCTCTCCATAAATTTGGTCAAACTTAATTTTTTTTGACTTGGGACAAAATAAGAGTGACTTTCTTTAGACGGAGGGAGTAGTTCTTGGACGGAGCGTGCATAGAGCCAGCGATTAAGGCCTTGTTTAGTTGGGCCAATGCGGCAAGTTGACAGCAAATTTCACTCTATGGCCGTATTCAGATGGGGGTGAAAAAAATTTAACCCTACTTTGAACACTAATTAGGGGTATTAAATAAAGTCAGTTTACAAAATTACCACCACAACCCGTGGCAAATTCGCGAGACGAATCAAATGAGGCCTTTGACCGCACGATTAGAGGATGATTACTGTAGCATTACTGTAACAAATCATAGATTAGTTAGGCTCATTAGATTCGTCGCGCAAAGTTGCACTCATCTGTGAAAAGGTTTTGTAAATAGACTTCATTTAGTACTCCATGCATGCAAGATTCCTTGGGGTAAAAAAATTTACCCCTCCGATCTGAACACGGCCTATGTGACATTCGCTAAAGTGCTTTCCACCCTGACTAAACAGGCCCTAAACCATGGTCCAAAGTGACGTTTGGGACCCAGCTAAGCGTGAAATGTGGGAGAAGGATCGTAAAACTATGGCCTTGTTTAGTTTGTCAACTCTCCCCTCCCAATTCACTATTCACCCATCACATCACCTCCACTTTTTCCCAACTAAACACCTCCACTCTAAACTCCCCCACCCAATACACTATTCACCCATCAAATCACCTCTCACTATTCTCCACTATTCATCCCACCACTTTTTCCCAACTAAACATCCCCACTCCCAATTTTCACTATTCATCCACTATTCCTTCCTTCCCATTTGCCTATCTAAACAAGGCCTATGTATATTCTCTACTCCTAAAAAGTCTTAAGAGGAGGAAAAAAAGTGGATCCATCGTTTTCCCTACTTTGTCGTGGCTCTGCCGCCCCCACCAGAGCTGTTCGCTCCCCCTCCCCTCAACATCTAGTTTTTACCCCATATGGTCTACCGCCCCCATGGGCCAATCTGCGCTTTCTGCCTCGGCCTCCCCATCCTCACTCCCTTCGCGCGTCGCCTCCCCATCCACACACCCTCTCTGCCCTTTGCACGACGCCTTCCCACTCCCCTCCGAAATCCGAACATATCTCTGAGTGGCCACGTCGTCGGGGCAACGCCACAGCACACCACCGGGCAGATGCCGCTGCTGCACCAATTCGGGTCATCGTCGCCACCGCTCCTCTCTTGGTGGTCATGCTTCCTGGACAACGATGCCTAGCACCAACTCCTCTCATCGCCAACCATCGCCCTATCCCACATGCCGCCATCCCTCGCGGTGGGGGCCTCCGCTGAATCTGCCCCACAAGTATGTCGATACCAAACGACGGACAATCACCTACGCGTGGGGCGGTGGGGGCAAATACCAGTAGCTGGCTACATCACCGCCGGTGGCATACTCCAGGTTAGTGTGGTAGGTGTGGGTGTTGATCCCTGCAAAACGGATCAGCGATCTCATCCTCTTCGGTCTTGCGACCATCGTTGCCTCTGCGTCTGCTGATCCGTGGGCAGTGCTTGCATTGCTACTGATTTGTATTGATGGCAAGGACGGAGGCCATGGGGTTCAATAGGATTCGTGGGTTAATTCATGTTTTAGCTATCGCTGTATGCGTTTATCATGGTTGGTGATGAGTCACTAGCCGATCTTCCGAGAGGTAAAGGGGAGGGCAAAGTCGATTGTGGAGATCTCGACGTTGACGATCCGACTTCGAATCAACACGATTCAAACTCTGCAACCACTACACCACTGCTCCATTGGTTATCAACAAAGCACAACTTGATTGAACTCGCGCAAGAAGGCTTTCCCTGCAAGCGATTCGAGAACACGAACAAGAAAACGTTAAACACACAATTTGAAATTGCAAATGAATATGAAACGAATATAAGAGGAGTTTGAGCACTCATTCAAAAGGATTAATCGACATTGTCGAGGAGATGCAAGAACAGGGCCCTGGAACACAATAAAAGGACTTGTCACCACAGTTACAATGAATCAATTTAAGTTTCGACTTCGAAAACTTGAACTAATCAAAACCCTAGTCTAAACGACGGCGGCTACTAACCGTGTGTTTGCATGGTAGCGAGGATGGGATGGGACAGGATGGAACGGACCTACTTTTTGTGGATGTTTGGTTGGAGGGCGAAGTGGGACGGGGTTGTCCCGGTGGCGAATATTGGCCATAGATTTGATACGTCTCCGACGTATCTATAATTTTTGAGCGATCCATGCTAGTTTTGTGATATTGTCACATGTTTTTACTGTCATTTATATTATTTTTAAGCATTTTGTCGGACTAACCTATTGACAAGATGCCCAGTGCCAGTTCCCTGTTTCTGCTGTCGTTTTGTTTCAGAAATTTACTTCTGGAAATATTCTCGGATTGCACTGGAAATTTATGGAGATTTTTTATTCGCCAAGACGAAGATCGTGTCAAAAGGGCAGCCCTGGAGGAGTCCCACAGGACAGGGGCGGCCTCCTGCCGCGGCCCCCCTTGGCCCGTGGGTGGGGCCCGCCCCTGCTCCTGGGGCCCCACCTCGGCTCCCTCCGACGCCTATAAATTGCCAAAAAAACCTAAAAACGTGAAGGCGGCCATTATTTTCCAGAAAATCGACCCCGACGCGCCGTCATCTCGAACCCTAGTTCGGGGTCCCATCTGAAGCTGATCCCGGCACTCTGCCGGAGGGGAGATCGATCCCGGAGGGCTCTTCATCGCCATGCCTTCCTCCGGGATGAAGTGTGAGTAGTCGCACCTTAGACTACGGGTCCATGGCAGTAGCTAGTTGGTAGTCTCTCACCCTTGTGCTTCATGTCTTATGATCTTGTGAGCTGCCTAACATGATCAAGATCGATTATTGTAATGCTATGTGATGTGTTTGCTGGGATCCGATGGATTATGAAGTTATGTTCAGATTGTGCATGATTCTTATATGAGTTATTTATGTTCTTGCATGCTCTCCGATGTGCGTGGTTACTTTGGCCAAGTGATTGTGTGTATCTCCAAGAGAGGGTAGTTATGGTAGATAGTGGGTTCATGCCCCCTTTTGTTCCTGGGCATGAGTGACAGAAACGTCTAAGGGCGAGGGTGTGATGTTGCTACTAAGGGTAAAACAGCGGTGCTAGTGTCTCATTTGATATTAGTGCTGCTGACATCATGCGCTTTACTTAATGCATTTGTCTGTTGCTTGCAACTTAATACCGTTGGGTGACAGGCTGGATAGCGATCCCACGGTGGACTAATTAGACAAAGACGCAGTTGGACTCAACGGTCTTTGTTCCTTGTCGTGATGCCTACATAAATATTATCATGTTCTTTTTGTCATAGCTAAATTGGTTTGTGTCATGATCTTGTCAATTGCCTAGCTGTAATTCGTTCACCCATCACGTGCATATTTTATTTACTTGAGAGACTCCACTAGTGAACCCATGGCCCCCGGTCCATCTTTTTACATTGTTTACAACCTCATTTACTTGCTTTTAATCATCATTACTCCTCTCGTCACTTTTTGCATTTATTCCATTTCATCATACAATTAACCGCTTTGTGTTCTGCGAGTCCGGAGAGATTGACAACCTCACCGCTGTTGGGGGCAAAGTATTTTGGTTGAGTGTGTGCAGGTCCACGTCTGTTGAAGGTTAAGCGCTAGAGATCTTCAACATTCACCTCGCTGTTGATTTCAAAGTCCTACTGGTTCGATAAACCTCGGTTCTTTAATTGAGGGAAAACTGCTACTATCTACAATTCCGCCTTCGCTTGGGGCACTACCCAACTCTGCCAGTGCTTATTAATATCCACAATCAAGATTCTAGAGTGCGTCGGGCAAAAATGAGCGGACGCACTCATCCCTATTCGACGGCGTCCATCTCCATCTGGCGTGCGCGAGGGAGGAGGAGAGCCTGACGGGGAGATATTTCGAAATTTGACACTAAGTTTGCAAGCCTCACGCGATATAGGATTCAGTTCGCAAGCCTTTCGAAATATGACACCGACAGTGCAAACTCTTTTGATTCAGGGGTTTTCCTCCTATTTTTTATTTTCCTCCTATTATCTTTATTCTTTTGCTTTCCCAGCCATAGTGAAAAGACATCCTTGCCCCAGCCTTATCACGTCAAATTCCAAGGGAGGATAGCTGGGGCGGTCGGGCGGTGCCGGCAGCGCCCGCTGCAGAGAGGGCGGGGTGCCTTCCCCGCCGCCGCTGGCTCCCCGCCCATCTCCACCGCTCCCGCAGAGAGGACGGGGCGCCTTTCCCGCCTCCACCGCATCCGACCGCCGCCGTTGGGCCCACCACTGCCGGCACCCATCCTGATGCAGTTGCGCAGTCGTTGTCGGGGGGCGAGGGCGTGCGGTGCTGGGGTAGAGGATGATTGGGGCGGTGCCGGCGGTGCCGCTGCAGAGAGGGCGGCAGCGGCAAGAATAGAGGAGGGAGTAGAGATTCGGGGAAGAAGAGCATGAGGCCGAACTGGATGATGGCGGGGACAGCGACGACACCGAAGGCATCCACCGCCATGTCCCGGGCACCTTGGTGAAGGCGAGGTTGATGAGGTAGCCCATGAACAGGCCGCCGGTGATGAGGAAGCCGACGACGCCGCGGATCCTGGCGGGGGGACGTCTCAGAGATGTAGAACGGGAAGGTCATGGACGCCATGCTGACGCCAAGGCTAGCAAGGACGTAGCTCTCCGCGGGGCCGTCGTGGATGCCATCACCACTCCGCTGACGAAGAAGTGGGAGTCGATCGGCGGTATGGATCCCTTGGAATTTGACGTTGATAAGGCAGGGGCAAGGATGTCTTTTCACCATGGTTGGGAAAGCAAAAGAATAAAGATAATAGGAGGAAAATGAAAAATGGGTGGAAAACCCCTGAATCAAAAGAGTTCGCACCGTCGGTGTCATATTTCGAAAGACTTGCGAACTGGATCCAATATCGTGTGAGGCTTGCGAACTCAGGGCCTGATTGGTTGGGTTCCAAAATCTTGGCATGCCAAGATTTTGGCAAGGCAAAAGTTGCCAAATCTTGGTCACCATTTGGTTTACTACCAAAATGTTGCTCACATCTCACATTTGTCTTGCCAAAGTAGTGGCCAGTTTTCTACCAAAGTTTTGGCATGCCAACAATTGGGTACTTAACCAATCAGGCCCTCAGTGTCAAATTTCGAAATATCTCGGAGTTGCAGTATCGGTGTACTGTTAGTAGCTCAATGCCCAGGCAAGTGGGAGAAGAGAAGCCCATGGCGAGGTCGAGGACTAGAAGAGCAACCAGTGACTCGTTGGCCCAGATTTAACTTTCTAGTGCCTGCATCCACTTGTATCGGGCCTAGCCCATGTTTTGCAGATAGGCTTTATATAAATGGGAGAGGAGAGGAGAGTGAGAGTGAGATTATCAATTATTTTAACACAAGATATATGTTCTTCTTCCTCCTGAAGCAAGCAAGCGGTCCTGCCGTATGCTCTTCTCTCGCTTCCGTGTTCTTCCTTCCCGAGCTCCTGCTCCCTTCCCAAATTCCTTTCACTCTTCTGTCCCCACTACCCTGCTGCTAACAATTGGTATCAGTCTAGTTCGATTTTGTGAAGTCATGATTTGCATAGTTGCTTGATTTGGCACAGGATTGGGTTGGTAGAGTCGATCCGTGCAACGGATCGCTAGATCCGCCTCCTGTAATTCCCATCCACGCCGAATCGTCGTGCACCACCATCTCTCTTGACACCAAGCTCATCCTCGACGCCCTCCGCAAGCACTTTGACGCATTGGATGCGAGATGGGGGTTCTTCGGCGAGCTGCCTACTCCAGCGATGGCACCCACCATGTTCCCGCCGACTACTTCAGCAGCACCCACCGCTACACCAACTGTGTGGCTACCCGTCCAGCCTGATGCGCCGGCATGCTCCTCACCTCCAGTGGCTTGCGGTGCAGAGGATGTCATCACTAGCACCACGCACGCAAGGTGTTCGACACATGTTCTCACTCCAACACCGGCAACCACCACGTCCCCGCCCATTGCTTCACCTTCGGCAACAACCACCGTTGCTTCCTCTACGTCGTTTGTAGCAGCCGCCGCCGCCACGACCGTCGTCCTCAACTCCGGAAGCAAGGACAGCACGATGCCTGTGACCCCCTCATCGGCGTCCTCGACGGCATCGACGACTTGGCTGTCCGCACAACCTGTTGCCCCGTCATGCTTCCTGGCACCGGCGGATCAAGCGCCAGCTGCTTCGAGTGCACAAGATGCGACCCCCACTAACTCGCCCATCAAGTGTTCGACAAAATGTTTCGGCTGCAATGTTGAAGAGCTCAAGTCTGTGGACACCACTATCTGAACTGCGTCAACAACCTTGCTTCTCTTCACGGTGGAGATTTCACTGGACATCACCAATGAATTCGGTCACAGGGAGGCAAACCTGGACGATCATCTGGTGTTTGACAAAATGAAGAGAAGGTACATCAACCCTATTACCCCTGCTTTATCAGTTGGTGTTGTTGGGACTGCTATCCATATTCCTACATACTACAAAGTGCTTGAGAAAATGACTATTCAGAATTCAGTAATCCTAGAGCCCGTGCATGCTATTTTGGTTGACATAGGACCTTGACCACCCCCTCCGAAAAATAAGAACACATTATTCAGTGTCTCCATCGAGTCACATTTCTGTTTAGTTCTGTCATTCAGTTGTGGTCAAGAAGTTGTGAAGCACGTACCACCGCGACGTCCACCTACACAATGGGTTCTTCTAATGTTGAATGCTCAACTCATGCCAATACCCTAGCCATCCTTTGTTATCATACAGCTGCATTGCAATTAGAGGATTTCCTAATGTTCAATGGTCTGCCTATTGTCATCACTATATGTTCAAACCTTCCTACCTGGTGGCATTTCAACTATTGCTGGGCATCCACTATTTGTCAAGTCCTTATTTTCAGTTGGAGTCCATGTTTACATCTTAACCTCAAGTTAAGGGTTTCACAGCATACCTTGCAAGTCATTTTGGTGATATATACTCTTCATTTTCGGTTCTGGTTGACAAGCTGCAGACTGAAAATTCAGATCGATATCTCTGATATGTTACTTCAGACCTCATCATTTATATGTTGGGTAGATGTGTGTTGGATGTCAATTCCTCATTCTCATGGGCTAGTGATGTGGAAGCTCTCATGGGTGTCTACGGTGTGCTTATACATGATTGTAGGCTGCTACTTGGACCTGAATTCAAATGGGTTGCAAAGATTTCAGTTCAATTATGAGAGACTCAATTTGGTAGAGAAGGATATTACACATTGGGGCTATTGCGTTCTTACCCCTATTTTATATGCCAATTTTGATTTTACCCTCACTTTCTTCCACTTTGTGTTTTTACCCTTGATTTTTGAAAACGAAGCTTCAGTTTACCCCTACTCCGTGAATAGCATGTAACGGTGTTGAAAATGTTGAAAGAAGATATATTTACCCTTGCGAATATGCCCCTACTTTTATTAGAATATTGTGATTTTACCCCTATTTGACCATATGTATTTAGATAGAATTCCAGCATAGAAAAACAAAAATTTGCAAGCAATTTTTGATACATTTTCACAATCTTCTATGAACTATGGACCCACATGTAAGAATAAACTAATGTACATCCTCATCTCATCTTCCTCCACATCTTGTCCTCATCCGAAGACGCACGGAGCATACCCGAGATCCCCATTGCCCGGACGCCGAGGGTGGATGTGGATAGTCGGTGCTACAAGCAGTTGCTGAGGACGAGATCCCCATGAACGCCCAAGTAGCTTGCTCATGCAGATCAGCCCACCTTCGCGTCTCCACCTGCAGTTCTGCAGTGGTCCGAGCTCCTTTGTTGATTCGGACAGCGAGCTCATCCATGGATGCGGTGTGATCTGCCATCAATTCAGGCAGCAAGCTTCTTCATCGATTTTGGCGGCGCGAGCTCCCTCAGTTCCTTCTCTCCGATGGCGCTTATGTAACACCCCAGCCCACCCCCGAACCGGGCCTGTCACCCCTGGCAGCTCTCTAGGATCTAGAGACTGGCCCCACAGACTAACACTAGTCTTTTCTGCGCACTTTGTCCTCACTCGTGCGCACCCGGGAAGGACTTCCCGATCGGTCACCCATCTTCAAATTGCTCTGGGCCAAGCACGCTTAACCCCGGAGTTCTTTTCAGATGAGCTTCCGGAGAAGAAGTTGCAACTTGTTGATATGAGTATCCTATCAATCCTATTGAGCCCTGAGCCAAGATCTCACAGCTTACCCCCACGCCACCGCGTCACTCATGCAAGGTCGCGGCCGTTGCCTCCCCCCGCGTGTCCCCGAGTTCGTCCAGGGGGTCCTCGGCGTCGGGCACGGAGGCCCAAGCTCAGCGAGCCAGGCGCGCAGCGCGGGGGCTTCGGCCCCGTCGGGAGGGGGCCACGCCCGGCGCTCCAGCTCCAGGGTGACGGGCTGGATCCGGAGGAGCGCCGCGGCGAGACCGGCATTGCCGCGGGAGAGAGAGAGAGAGCGGACGCGGCCGGCGAGCACGACGAGGTCCTGCGACATAGGCCACGCGCCCTCCCTCGCGGGGCTGCCGCTCCCCTCGCACCTCCACCAGCCCGCGGCGACGCCTTGCCCAGCTACTGCTCTTCTCGCCGTTGCACTAGATAGCTAGGTGAGGTTTGGCCGGGTGAGCTCGGGTGAGAGAGACGAGAAATGGGTGAGTTGAGGAGCAAAAGAGATAAGGGGGTATTGGTGTCATTTCGTCTTTTATGAAGGGTTTTTTCCTTTGTTTAATTTCATTTCTTCAGGATTGGGTTAACAGATTTAGAAGTAGGGGTAAATGGAAGCTTCATTCTCCTAAAGTAGGGGTAAAAATGCAAAGTTGAAGAAAGTGGGGGCAAAATCCCACGAAACAGGCTTTCGCCCAGCTTTATAAATAAAGCAACAACCATCATACAAGCATCGATACAAATGCAACACCACACAAGCACTCAAAGAAAAGAAAAAACAAAACAAAATGGAGACAAAGGCGGATCGACTAAACTAAGTGACCCGCAACCGCCGCGCCCACCGAAGGATTACCACCACGCTCCTAGCATGGAATCATCAGGTACCAAGCAACACCTTCAAGAAGGAGAGCTCACGCTGCTGCCCGGACCAGTGCACTGGTCCTAGGGTTTCCCCCGATACACTAAGGGAGGCGGAGAAAGGGTAGCCACGATGCCCTTCAAGAAGGGGAGATACCACCCAAAGGCGGCAACGCGTCGGTGTCAGGCGAGCCAACAAGGATTTCTCCCGAAAAAACCCTATCCACTGCCCTCGGATGATCCATAGCACAGGAGCCCTACGAGGACGAGGCCTCAACACGACCAGACACACCACCCACCAACATGCGCCGCCACGGTCACAGAGCCACCATCGTCGTCTCTCCGAAGCTAGCTTCACGAGGTCTGCAAGCCGGAGGCGGGAATTAACTAGACTCGGGATCAGCAGGACCGCGGCCGCGCGGGAGGGAACTTCCTCCACCGCCAAAAGCGGTAGTCGACCGGACGCGGCCGCAGAGCACACCGGTCCCAGTTAGGTTCGGCCGACCACCTGCCGATCTAGGCCAAGGGAGCCGTGCCGTTCCCCGACCAGCGCCAAGGGGCGCCACCACCGCGGCCCCACTCCAGCCCGCCGCCTCTCTGAGTTGCGCCGCCATAGCAACACGAGCACGCCGCCGTGTCGCCAGCCCCCGGCCCGGAGCCGTCCTAAAGCCACCCTGAGCGCACCGCCGCCAGAAGGCCGTCGCCCCGTGAGACGCCCTCCACGCACGTGGGTAGAGAAGGTCTGCCGCCGCCGGCACCGTCCGAGCCGCGCGTGGCGACTCGCGCCAATGGCGGCAGGAGATAGAGGCGTGAGGGAGGCGCCCGAGCGAGAGACGGGGCGAGGCCGCGACCGGACGCCGCGGGGGCAGCGCGGCCATGGGAGGGAGGAGGGGGGAGAGGGTGGAGGGGGCGGCGCGGCCGGCCGCCGCGGGCTCGGTCGCGGGAGGCGGCTAGGGTTCTGTCGCGAGGGGGATATTCACTTGGATCAGTGGGGGCAAAATCACAATTGAGGTTCAGAATAGAGGTAATAACGCAATAATCCCTTACACATTCACAGTGTAGTGCTGGTCTATATGAGCATATGCAAAAAAGGATCCGGCCTCTCAGTCTCTTCCTTGAAACTGAACTCTCATCAAAATTGCATTGCCCATGCGTGGTCACTTTGTCGCTATCTCCCAATTATGCTCGGAAATGGTCCAATGGGATTTCTGTGCTAGCAGTTTTAATGTGGCTTGAATCAGCTCAAAGGGGTTATACAGTAAAGACATCTTTGGCTTCCATTACTTTCTCCATTTTGGCATCAGTTTCTGCAATACTTTGGCTACCTGAATGTTGTGATGGTGAAGCTGCCATTATTATGGACAACTCCAGGGTGGAAAGAACCCGCTGCTATCAAGTTATCTGGTTCTGTTACAATCATTTTCAAGGATGGATGCTCAATTTTCCATTGATATGGAACAAGTAGCTCTGGTTGCACTGCAAATTTCAGTTCTACTTGTCACTGACAAGATAGATATATCACCAATTGCTGAAATATTAGTCAAGTCACAAGAAACTTTGCTACCTGCTTCCTTTCTGGAGATCAAGACCAAGTACGTAACAACCATCAAATACTTGCAAGCTCCTTGCAAGCTTCATGGGAACCTGGTTGAGTTATATTTCACATCGGCTTGGGGGCAAGCCGAATTTTAAGGAGGGGGAATGTTAGTAGCTGCCCAAAGCAAGTGGGAGAAGAGAAGTCCATGGCGAGGTCGAGGCCCAGAAGAGTACCCAGTGACTCGTTGGCCCAGATTGGACTTTCTAGTGCTTGCATGCACTTGTATCGGGTTCAGCCCATGTTTTGCTGATAGACTTTATATATACGGGAGAGGAGAGGAGAGAGAGATTATCAATTATTGTAACACAAGATATTTGTTCTTCTTCCTCCCGAAGCAAGCAAGCGGACCTCCTGCCGTATGCTCTGCTCTCCCGTCCATGTTCTTCCTTCGCGAGCTCCTGCTCTCTTCCCAAATTCCTTTCTCTCTTCTGTCCCCACTACCATGCTGCTAACATGCACCAGCGAGCCACACCGTCATCGCCGCGGCCGGGCACGACGCGCCGAGCAAGACGCGGATCCGGTGGACGCAGCAGGACCTCCACGAGCGGTTCGTCGAGTGCGTGAATCAGCTCGGCGGCGCGGACAGTGAGTGTTGTGTAAAAAAACAGTTTCATCCTGAAATCTACACGTTTTTTTAGTTGCTCATGGTGTGTAGTCTTTCTCTTGTTTGTTGTGTGACACTTGAAGAAGCGACTCCCAAGGGTATTCTGAAGCTGATGAACTCCGATGGACTCACCATCTACCACATCAAGAGCCACCTTCAGGTATCTGAGTTTCTGCAAATAAATCAAAAGACACTTTTCTCAAATTAATCAACCGTGGAGAATTCAAAAAATTTAAACAAAAGATGTTATTGTGTGGCAAATTCTATGTAGTATGATCTAGTTGAGTTGTAACTAACATTCTGTTATTCTCCTCTTCTTCGGTTTCAGAAATACCGCGTAGCCAAGTACATGCCAGCATCGACATCTGAAGGTAATCCTGCAATAACTTAGTACCAAGAATTTGTTCAGTACTATTATTCGACAAACAAGTCAACGCCAAGCTCCATTATTCCATCATCGTCCTGCCATGCCCTATTGACACATGTTGACATGGTGTAGCCATCGTGTTCATATTCCGTCCTACCGCCGGCTGATACATGTTGTCATCCTGTTGTCGAATTGCAGGGAAGCAGGAGAAAAGGGCCGCGGGAAATGACGCGCAGAATCTCGACCCCAGCACGTAAGTGTCGTCGTAGTCTACCTTTTGTTTAGCGAGAATCCTAATGGCAACCATGTGCAATTAGCAAAGGACTAATGGTACGGCTCCCTTTTTCTGTTGCCAGTGGAATGCAAATCACTGAAGCACTACGCGTCCAGCTCGACGTGCAGAGGCACCTCCACGAGCAGCTCGAGGTGGTGCTCTGTCTATGCGTCAAACACTACCGAGAAAAAGAAACCTTGAATTCTAGAGAGGTATTAGCACCAGCAGTACAAAAACTTGTCGAGTGGGAGCAAAATCATACAACAACTTGCAAAATGGGATGAAGAGGTACAAACACTTGGTTGGTTTTGTCAAACTCATACAAAACAGCTGTGATGATGCCACGGTGGACAAGGGGGGCGCGACGCGGGCAGAATCTTGCAAAACCCCCCCTTGTACTATGGAATCATCATAGACCAATCCCAGATCAAATTCCCAAATTGAAACTCCCCCGATCCCTAACCCTAGCTCCTGCGACGGCACGATGGCGGCGACGGTGTGAGAGCAATGTCGTGGTCGTCGGCTGCATCCGCTCCCAGTTTTCGTTGAGCCAGTGGCAGGGCCAGGGGAGAGCAGCGCTCGTGGTTGCCCATTGCGTATCGGCAAGGCCCCATGGCGTACGAGCCCCCGGTGTACTGCGACTGCAAGTGCGAGCCGCGGCGGAAGGCGCCCAGATGGATCTCCTGGAGCCGTCAAAATCCAGGCAGGAGGTACTACGCCTGCCCTGATGCCCTGGTGAGTGTCCTGCTCTGCTCTGCTTCTTTGCCCTGCTCTGCTTCCTTGCGCAATCGAACTGTTATGCTGAATGTACTTTGTTGTATGCAATTGATAGCATGGTGGATGTGGGTTTGTGCAATGGCATGACCCAGCACCGTCCAGGTTCCTTACTGAGTTGCTTGGGGATCTTCGTGATGAAGTTTGCACTACCACAGAAAGGGCTATCAGTGGCGCACCAAATTACAATTCTGTGGCGCACCCCCAGGTTTGCTGGGTGCGCCACAGAATTCTCGCCACAAAAAATATTTTCTGTGGCGCACCAGGCCAGGTGCGCCACAGAATTCACATTTCTGTGGCGCACCCACCCACCGTGCGCCACAGAAATATTTCTGTGGCGCACCCCTCTTCCATGCGCCACAGAATTTTTTTGAATTTCAAAAAAAAAGGGCGGCCAGATCTAGATCTGGATCTGACCAGATCTAGATCTGGTCGCCGGAATTTCGTTTCGTTTCATTTTTTTGGAGGCCGTAGATGGGTGGAGGAGGGAGTCGCCAGAGGTTGGTGGAGGATGGTGGTCGCCGGAGTTCGCCGGAGTTCGTCGGAGGTGGAGGAGGAGGTCGCCGGAGTGGAGGAGGAGGTTGCCGGAGTGGAGGAGGAGGAGGTCACCGGAGTGGAGGAGGAGGTTGCCGGAGTGGAGGAGGAGGTCGCCGATGGTGGAGGAGGTCGCCGGAGGTGGAGGTCGTCGGGGTGGAGGAGGAGGTCACCGGAGGTTGAGGTTGCCGGGGTTGTGGAGGTGGTCGCCGGAGTTGTGGAGGAGGTCGCTGGAGGTGGAGGTGGAGGTGGAGGTGGAGGAGGAGTAGAGAAGATGTGGAGGAGAGGAGAAGAGATGGAGGAGGGAGGAGAAGGGGAGAGAAGTGTAGAGGAGAAGGGAAGAGGAGAAAGGAAGAGGAGAAGTGGCGGGAGAAGTGGAGGGAGAGAAGGAGAAAAGGGAAAAGAGAGGGAGAAGGGGGCTGGCGGGATTCGAAATTTTGAATCCCGCCCAATAATTCTGTGGCGCATCCTTGCCTTTGGTGCGCCACAGAATTTTTTTCCGTTTTTTTGATTTTTTTGATTTTGCTGGGAAAATTCTTCTGTTAGCCATAACTTTTTTTTGGTTTGGAATTTGAGGATTCTGTGAATTGCTGACCGGGTAAACCCGGGTGCCATCGAATCCGAAATTTTCTCTAGTTTTTTTTAAGGTATTATTCGCATTTTTTGGACGTCGTATGCAAAAGTTATGCCCGTTTTAATATTTTTTACCTACTTTTGGAAAAAAAAGTCAAAATGTGTATTTCAAATTTTTCCTAACAAATAGACCCTAAACCTTCCCTATATCTGAAAGGATTTTATTTTTTGAATTTTTTATCATTTTATTTCACTAGGTGCAAAACTGAAAGAAATGTCACTTTCTGTGGCGCATGTGGACCCATGCGCCATAGAATTCTGCAGCATTTTTTCATTGGTGCTAGGCCCACCATATTTCTGTGGCGCATGGGGCCAGATGCGCCACAGAATGTCCACTTTCTGTGGCGCATCCAACACCATGCGCCACAGAATTTACCCATATGGACTCCGGCCTCAATGATTACTCATGGGACCCACCAAAATTCTGTGGCGCACCATGGCTGCTGCGCCATAGAAACTCGACATTCTGTGGCGCATGTGGTTCCATGCGCCACAGAAAGTGGACATTCTGTGGCGCATGGGCAAAGGATGCGCCACAGAATGTTCAAATTTCTGTGGCGCATCGACAGCCATGCGCCACAGAATTATTTTTTGTGGCGCATAAATTAAGAGTGCGCCACAGATAGGCAACCTCCCTATAATGCTTTTCCTGGTAGTGTTGGAGGATGAAGTATGGAAATGGTGCTGGGATTGAAGATGTGGGTGTTATGCCTGAAGAAGAAGAAGAAGACGAAGGAGCTCCCCAATGGATGCTCATGTATCTGGAAGATCAACTGAAGGAGAAGAATGCTCAGATAGATGCAATGAAGTACAAATACATGGTTGTGGTGTTTGTTTTCATGGTCCTTCTGGTTGGTGTAGTGCTAGGGAAAATGTCAGTGTAGTGGGAATGTTCATCATGTATGCAATGTATGCAATGTAGTGGGAAAATGGCAGTGCAGTGGGAGTCTATGCACTTTGTACTGAAGTAGACCTATTATGTTATGTTAGTGTAATGTTAAGCTACCTAGTTTGAATGAAATGTGGTTCATCTCTGCCAAGTTAAATTTGTGTCAACATTGTACCAATTTTCTGTAGCAATAGAGTAGCACATTGTGAATATGCATAAGTAGTATCAAGTGCTGGGAATAAATTAGTTCCACTACATATGAATATGCCAAAGCTAGAGAACAAGTGCTGGGATTTTTTTTTTTGGTCCACTACATATAGTACATTGCATTACAAAACTTAGCAAGTTCACTAAGGTATAACTAGCCACGAATACAATTTTGTTTATGGTGCATTTTGAGTAACTTGCAGCTCTTCTGGCATTTCTTCAGAGATGAAAGCTTGATTCAAATCAGGCAATGCAGAATGGGCTGCCATCTGCTGCTGATGACCTGACCCAGGTCCTCTTGTTCTTCCTCCTCTTGCTTTGCCTCTTGTTGGTGCAGAAGTACCTCCATCTTCATCTGCTTTTCTTTTCTTGCTTTTTCCTCTCACACCTCTACCTCTGTGAGGCACTGAGGCATCTCCTGGTGATGCAGTTCCTTTACCTCTTCCCCTTGTTGTCAATCTTCCCCTGGTTTGGGCAGTTGTTAACCTCCCCCCAGCCATAGGAATTGCCTCCTTGGCATCAGCAACAAAAGAGCTTTCTTCAGGCAATGGGCCATTTCCCCTTGGTAGTGGTTCATGTGCTCTATCCTCCTGCCCTAGAATGTGCACCATCATGTGAGGTTGATGCTCTGGATCCAATGCAGGGGTAGTAGTCCGAGGAGTAATGTGCCGCAAACAATAAATTTAGCTTGTTAGCATATATTAGCAGGAAGCAAATACAAAGGCAAATAATATGGTAGTTGCTTGTAAAATATCTGGGATATCTTGTTCTTCATCAGCCTCTTCCTGTTGAATAGTGCCATTGTTTAGCTGTTCCATGTATCTGGTATGGCCCTTTCTATTGTGGTCAGCCCTCTTACATATTGAACAGTGCATAGCAACTCCTGCCCTTGTGATGATTTTTGCCCCATTTTTCTCCTTTTCTTCTGGTGTTTTCCTTCTGTTTTTCTTGGGCCTTCCCATGACTTTTGTGTACAGAGGGGGATGTACAGGCACTCCATGTTGCTTCTCCCAATGACACCTAGCTCTGAGTGGGGCCAAGTTGTAAGCATAAGCTTTTTTGTATGTTGCAATAGAGTAGCACTTGTGCACCATTTTCTCTGGGTCAATTCTTTCATGTCTGCAGCATGCAATTGCATGGTAGCATGGTATCCCAGTGAGTTGCCATCTGTTGCAATCACAAGTTCTGGCATTCAGATCCACAATATTCCATGTTTCAAATTCTCTAGAAGAAACTTTAAATATGCCTCCACCAGCAGGAAGGAGATCACAATTCTTAGCAAATTCAGTGTACTTTTCCAACTTTATCTTGATCTTTGGGCATATCTTTCCCTGCCATTTCTCACACTCTTGCTATTTTCCAACTATTCTGTTCAATATTTTGTAGAAAATGCATTCAAGCATTGACAGCATGGGCATCTCCCTTGCCTCAAGTATGCAGCTGTTAAACACTTCAGAGTGGTTGTCAAGCAGCATATCACATCTAGAGAATTCATTGAAGAAAGCTTTAATCCATGTGTTTGGTTGCAGTTCTTCAACCCACTGAAGAGCCTATGGATTGTCAACTTGAAGCTTGTTGCAGTTTTCTGCCAAGTGGGAATATTTGTTGACCTAGCAATAGCCCATAAATCATTTTTCACTGTCTCTCCTTTGTGTTTCTTGTGGAAATTCTGATAAATATGCCTAACACAAAATCTATGCTCTGCAGCTGGGAAAACAGTACTCACTGCCTTAATGAGTCCCTACAAAATGACAGAATTGAATGGTGAGATAATTAGCCAACGAGTTAGAGATTTTTGCCAGATTTATTAGCCAACCAAAAAATATGAAAAAATAGGTGGACATACAGAGAATATTGGGGAACCAGTTAGAGATTTTTGCCAGATTTATTAGCCAACTAAAATGCATGTAAAAAAATACCTTTTGCTTGTCACTCATTATGGTAAAGTGAGATGTGTTTTTGATGTTGAGGTCATCTCTTAAATTGATCAAGAACCATTCCCATGAACTTGTACACTCCACCTCAACTAGCCCCATTGCTATTGGAAAAATGCAATCATTTGGATCAATGCCAACTGCAGTGAGCAGATTTCCCTTGTATCTAGTTTTTATGTGACACCCATCTATGCATATGAATGGCCTGCATCCTTCAAGGAAACCTCTTTTGCAGGCATAATAAGACCAGTATAAGGTTGCCAGATGATTTTTTGGAACATCATCTCCCTGTTCTTTTGACAGATTTGTGCTAAGGAAAAACTTGGAGCCTTGATTTGTTGTCCTCAACTCTTGCCCATAGTCCCACAATAAGTTGAACTGTTCAGCCTCATCACCATGGATTCTGGTTAGTGCCTGCTTCCTTGCTCTCCTTAACTTCCATCTATTTGGACAGAGGTTCCACTTTCTCTGTATTTGTAGATCCATTTTTTGGTTGTCTCTAAACTCATCTAGGAAATAACTTGTCAGATAATTTGCTGTCAATGCTTTGGTCTCCCAAACTCTCTCACACCTGTGTTCAGCACAGTATTTTCTCACCACCATTGCATGGGTCCTACTGTCTTCAGAGGCCTTCAAGAACCATGGGCACCCATTTTCACAATCTCCATCACATACTGCATTTATCCTGCTGGCCTCATTTCTACTTTTTTTGACCTTCACTCTCTCCCTTACGATGTATGCCTTTATTGCCCCTCTTAGCTCTTTAACACAGGAAAAAACCATACCAACTTTGAAATCTGGCATTTCCATGTCCACAGCAGCATTGAACTCACAGAACTTGTACTTCAACTCCAATTGTTGCTCTTTGGTCAGCTGTAAATCATCATGTTCCAAACCAGCATTGTCCTCTACTTCAATTATTTGCATCTTTTCATTATTGTCATTCACTTCCTTGTCCACATTTGCATAAAATATGTCATCATCACCATCCTCTGCATCAAAGTCACTGTCATAGAATTCACTATCTGTTTCCTCCTCTCCTGCATCTCCTCCATCTCCTATATCTTCTCTGACAGTCCTTGCATTTCCTGCTGAAGATGTGCCTGCATTTGCTACTGAAGATGTGCCTGCATCTCCTGCTGAAGATGTGCCTGCATTTCCTGCAGGAGTCCTTGCATTTGCTGCTGAAGATGTCCCTGCTAACCCTGGCCCTAAACTGACAATGCAATCTGGCCTCAGCTGCTGCAGATAATCTATGTGATCTACTAAAAGTGACAGTGTGTTGTTGTCCTTGATAGCATTTATCATTGCCACAATGTCTGAATCTGTCTGGATGCAAACTAGCCCATCAAATAAACCTTTACCTGGTAGACACCAGTATACCTTCAATCTGTCAGTGATTATGACCTAGTTGCTTGATAAAATCATGTATCCAAAGAAGAGACCAGGCGTCTGTGTTGCAATAGTCAAAAAAGTCCAGAGTTCCATCCACATAGGTAATTGGCTCATGCACCAGGCCACAGAAAAACCCATTGTGCTCAAGAGCCACTGTGAACCTATCTGGATCAGCACCTACATTGCACACAAATCAATAAAATTCAGTCCACATTTGCATCTAAATTTAGTCCAAAAGTAAACATATTCAGTAAACCCTAAATGCAGTTAACACTTGCATCTAAAAAATGCCGAAACAGGGCATGCTCCAAATCGTTGACCACTGCTTCTAGAATCTAATTCCAACCATATATAGCACTTATATGCAAACCACAAAAATTTAGAAGCCCAACAAGCATGCTAATTACGATACACAACCCGCACGGCAAACACACCACCTGACATATCAAGAACGAAGAAAGGCACGAAATTGACCACAATAACATGGGGAAAACCTTAACAAGGCCCTAACATTGCTAATCCCACAATGATTTTGACCCAATATTCATCTGATCGTCGCTGCGATTAACCCTACTCCGGCGGACAAGAACAGAGGAGCGACGGCGCGGAAGACTCGCCGTACTCCGGCGCCTCCATGTCGTAACTGCGGTAGAAAGGTTCGTCCGCCATTACCGCCGCGGTGACGGCGTAGCGGCGACGGCGCAACGGTGATGGCGCAGCGGCGACGGCGCAGCGGGGACGACGACGACGCAGCGGACTTCCCTTTATGTCGAGGATAGTGGCGTAATCAGCTGGGGGCCTATTCATAAATATTGAAGAAAACGGGTACCAACTCGTGTCTGCTGCGTCCTATCTGTGATGATTCCATAGTGCAGGGGGGTTTTGCAAAATTTCAAGCCCGATGGCGCCTCCCTTGTCCACCGTGGCATCCACGTGTCGTCCACTTGGCGGTTTTGTATGACTTTGAAAAAACCAATCAAGTTTTTGTACCACTCCATCCCATTTTGCAAGTTGTTGTATGATTTTGCTCCCACTAGACAACTTGTACTGCTGGTGCTAATACCTCAATCATGGTTTCTTGTGTGGTGATGGCATCAAACTTTTTGCTGACATTTTTTTGGGTGCAGATCCAGAGGAATGTGCAGATGAGGATCGAGGCGTTGGGCAAGAAGCTGCAGATGTTCGAGGAGCAGGTTAAGGCGAGTAGGACTGTGATGGAGCATCGGCGCCTCCGCCTTCCCTGGCGTCAACGAGCAGGAGGGGGAGGACGACGCGTTTGATGACGTGCAGCTGCTGTTTGTGGCGAGCAGCGGCTACAGCGATGCCAGGTTCCCGTCGAATATAAGCTAGCATGCCGCCCTGCCTCACGCTGGCTCTGCCAGTTGTATTGCATTTGCTTTGTAATAGTAGGATTATTTAGTAGTAGCAAATATGTAGTTGTTGACGCAAAAATCGGACGTGATCCTTGCGTGCTAACACACTGACGGTTCCGCGGTGAATGCAGGACGTGCCAGTCAATCTGACCTGTTGACAAGGAAATTCAAACGTCAAATTCTGGTACGTATCGGCTGGATTGCCGAATCGTTCCCACAAGTGTATCGGCTAGAAATCCGATACAGATAAATATAATCGGCTAAATTAGCCGATGTGGGCGTAGAGCTATGAAGATCACTAAAACGCAATCTAAATAAGTTTACACAAAACAACACTTGAAACAGATCTAATCGGCTATATAATAATTAAAAATAATAATAATGCGATAAAAGCCGACAGGAAGCAGTCTCAAGCTGGATAACTTGTGATAAAAGCTAAAGCAACAAGAATTAAGATAAAACTTGCTAATCTTGCTGATACCGATAAATTGTGAATAAATCTAGACGAAACCACAGCATGCGCCCGGTAGTTAAAGCCTAGAAATTACTCGGTAAAACGGTACTTACAAGCTTGCGGGAGGTCAGTTGATGCAGCCCGACGAACTCGAAGAACAGCGTTGAAAGAAAATAAAAAGATGGCGAAGTCGCCGACTTGAAAAGTAAACCGCATAAGGGTAAAATATTGAAAAGGTAGATGTGTTTGTTTATTGATCGTGTAATAACCTGATACAATAGCCGGGGTCTAATATTTATCGGTTTTGCTAATTCTCAGATCGTGTGTTGAGATTCGTGCGTCAGTTGCAAGTCAACTTGCAACTGGGATTTGATGACGTCATGCGAGTTGCAAGTGGACTTGCAACTGCTCTGAACCATTTGATTTGCTTCATGATTCGTGCTAATCATGAGTTGCAATTTTACTTGCAACTGTGATTGCTGATGTTCTTAATTCTCAGTCGACTGAGCCCTAGAGGGACTACCCTGGGCTTCTCCAAACTCCTACGGCCGGAAGGGCTGAAAGCTCCCTAATTAAACAACTCCTAGCAAATCACGCCAACTAATGCTACGAACTCTCCTGAAAATAAAGAAACTTAAGATATATAAACTCTAACTCCCTTATGTAGAGTCCTTTCTATTTAAAGCTTCCTTCTTCCTTGAATCTGTTTCGGCCAAGGTAGTTAGATTAGGAAATATTTTACTCCAAATAGTCCGAAAACCATCACGTGGCTATATGTGGTCTTCTTGTCTTTCAAGCTTACGTGCATCCTTTCTTGTTATCACCTCTTCCCTCACAGCACGCGACCCAACGCGCACAAATTCCACAATTTACCTATCAAAAGCACTATTCATGCACTATTCATTAGGGGCAATTTCCCCCATCTAAACACCCCCTTATATTGACTTTTATTTCTGATTTGCCTTCCACGTGCACGCGCTGGTCCTTTTCCTCCTTGACGTCATCCCCTTGGCCTTTTCTTTATTTTAAATCACCTTTCCCTGCCGATCCATCTGCTGAAGGCGATTGCACTCTACGCCAGCAGATTATAATGCTAGCCGAATCTCCATCAGTGGCTTTGCCGATTGCATACCTCTGCCGATTCTTTTATTCCATCAAGCTGATGCCTCACTTTCTACTTGTGTTTGCATAGTAATCGTGCCTCCTTGCCTCTATTATCATGAAATAAAATAATCCAGCCGGGTGCTAGCCATGTTAGCTAATGAAGAGCAGATCATTTCACGTGACTTGACATATTTTCGTGCTCCAGCTCCATCGGCCATTACTGATGTATATCGACCTTCATGCATGTACTCTATCTATGCGCGCCAATAGCCGATTCGCTCTGTGATTCAGATTACGTCGGATCATCAGTTCAGCATCGTCTGCCCTCCATCAACTGTGCTGCTCTTGCCTTCATCGGCAGCTGCTTCCATTCCATGCCTGGTCACTCTGCCTCCTTTTGACATCGTCTTTGACATGTGTGTCAAAAAACGGTGTCAACACAAGCCTCTCAGTTTCGGAGTATGAAGCATTCATGCATGCTTCGAAACTCTGTAAATCCGGAGTCTCTGTCTGACCAATGCAAATTGCTCCATGAACTTCATACATCAACTTTCTCGACACTGCCCTCTTCATAGTCGATATCTTTCTTTAAGCATACCTCTTCTTCTGAGCCTGGTGTTGTTCCCGTTCCAGCAACTTTGTGGCGGCATCGGCAGCCTGGTGTTGTTCCCGTTCCAGCAACCTCGCGGTGGCATGAATCAGCAGCAGCAGTAGTAGCGCTATCTTATGACTCTGAATCTCCGTTGCTTGATAATAAAACCATCAATTTTTTATTCTCAGTAGTACTTCAGCCGATCATGTACTCTATGAATGTAAAATCTATATTGTTAGAATTATCATAAAGTATACTTTCATACTATATGAATTTGGTATTATGAATACTCATATTTTTTCTTATATTCTTGGTCAAATTTCATAAAGATTGACTTTGACTAAACCCAGAACGCGAACTAAATAAAAACGGAGGGAGTACGTACGTACCGATGGCTTTCCTGTTTGCAAAGAGCTTCGATCCTATAGCTGTACGTACAAGCACCTTTGGCCGTCAGCATAAGAGAGGCTGCACAAAACCGTAGCACCACGCAGTTGCGCACCGTTAGCCGCCTCTTCTTGTTGCCGCTAGCATCTTTGGACGATTCTACGTCGTGGTCGACCACGATATAGACTATAGCGTGGTCAGTCCCGACAGCCCATGTGCGGGACCGAAACGGAGAAGAGGCCTCCCGCGCGCGGGCCAGAAATGGAAAGTGAGCCCACTTGGGGACGGGGGGAGCCAACCACGCGGGAACCACGAAACCCTAGGCCGGGACAGGCTATTTAAGTCGCCTTTACTCCCAGGTGTTTTCCCCTCTCCCCCAATCTGCTTCTTCCCCGTAGCCGCCGGCCATGGAGACATGATCTCCTCCAGCTTCTTCCAGGAAAATTACATCACAAGAACATGCTGGAGCTCAGATTACCTGCGTTACTTGTTTAGCCTGCGAATATTACATATTCAGATTGCACTTGGGAGGCTTACCTGGTGCTAAATTACACCCTGGCAAGAAACAGCCTGCAAACCTCCTCCTGCAACCCTCCTCCTGCAAAAAAATGTAAGTTTTTTTCTTCTTCCCCATCATCCCCTGCAACCCTCCTCCTGCTCATCGTCCCCACAAAAAACCTACCAGGTTCAGATCACCTAAAATTACATTTTCTGGCATAACACGGGTAGCACAAACCTGAATGGTCAAAGCAAAACAACACTGGAGCACAAACCCAGTGCATAAACCTGAAGCAAGATTTACTGGCATAACCCCCAACATTCCTGGCATAACCCCAACATTCCTAAACTTGCTAAGTTCAACATGATCCCTAATGTAACTAATGTAAACTTGGAAAGCATGAGCTACTGTAGCCACCTTCTTGTGAGATGCTAGTTCAACACAGTACATCTGAGATGCTAGTTCAAACCTGAATGCTGAAGCAAGATTTACATCCTGGCATAAAACTTGCTAAGTTCAACATGATCCCTAATGTAAACTTGGAAAGCATGAGCTACTGTAGCCACCTTCTTGTGAGATGCTTCTTATGAGATGGTAGTGCCACCTTCAGACTTTATGTGGTTGATGCATTTTTTTTTGCCATCACATGTTGGGTGCGCCGTTCATTCGGACTAACATGTCGTTGAACATAAAAAATTACATGTTCCTGCAAATAGAAAATAAAGGAAATAATTGTGTTAAAGGAAAACATAGTATTCTCATAAGAATTAATAACTAGCATTCATGCATAAATGTGCCATTTTCGAATTTACATTGTTTTGAAAAATTACATCTTTTTTATGAGAATAAAAATTACTTCTTTTTTTTATGGATGCTGGGGATTAACTAGCTTTCTCTGTACTACAGTGAAATAGCAAAAAAAAGGATGGATGCTGGAGGTTCGTCTGGGATTGATTTGAACATTCCCCTGGATGCTTTTGATGGTTTGGGAGGCAGTGGAACAGCAAATGCAGCAACATCTTCTGTGCACGAGGGGGAAGCAGGGGAGGCGACAGGCCAGACGTTGTCTAGCGCGGAAAGTGGTAGCGATGGTGAAGTTCAATCAACACCGGAAGGTTTTGTTCCCAAGACACCATACATTGGGATGATATTCGATTCACCGGAGGCGGCGCTGTTACACTACAACAGATATGCTAAACATGTGGGGTTTTCGGTTAAGATGAGCTCGTCTCGGAGAGCCGTGGGTGACAACCAGAAGGATAAAGCCCTGTATATCTGTAACAAAGCTGGTAAAAATGCAGAGAGTGCTGGTGAAGCTCAGCCTCAGAAAATGCGCAATCGGACTATCACAGTGCTAACTGATTGCAAAGCAAAGATGCGAGTTAAGAGGATGGGAGCAAATTGGCATGTTACTCAATTTGTTGAGGAGCATACCCATGAGCTTATCAAGAAGTTTGCTCTGAAGAAATACTTGAGGTCACACAAGAGGATCCCTAGGGAGGAAAGAAGGTTTATCGACCTGCTTCATGATGTCAACCTGACTTCTTGTAGGATCATGCAGCTCATGGGTGAGCTGTATGGGTCTATGAAGAATGTGCCTTATGATAGCAAAACCGTCAGCAACTACATAGCCAAGCTAGGGAACGGTCATCGGGTCCGAGATGTGCAGCTGCTACTGGAACACTTTGAGGAGTTAAAGAAGGATGATCCGGGTTTCTTCTACAAGTACAAGCTTGACGACGAGGACAGAGTTGAGAATATATTCTGGGTCGACGGTCCAGCAAGGGAGGTGTACAAGCTCTACAATGATTGCATTTCATTCGACTGCACTTACATGACTAACATGTATAACATGTCGTGTGCGCCGTTCATTGGGATTAACCGCTATGGGCAGTCCATCCAGTTTGGTTGTGCTTTCGTGAGGAATGAAAGAATACCTAATTTTGTGTGGATTTTTGAAACTTTCCTCCAAGCCATGGATGGATTGCACCCTTTGAACATCATCACTGATCACGACCAAGCGATGAGATCTGCCATTCTTGTAGTGTTCATGGACATCATCCACAGAAACTGTAGGTGTCATATAATGCAAAAGGTGCAGGAGAAACTCGGCTCCTTCATATCGAAGCATGAAGAGTTACGCCGGGAATTCAATGAGATAATTGACCACAGCCTTACTGTCGAAGAGTTTGAGCAAAAATGGGCTGAGATGGTTCAGAAGCATGATGTTGCTGGCAACAAACACTTCCTGGATATTTATGACCTGAGGGCATCTTTTGTACCAGCTTACTACATGCACCGTTTTTTCCCGTTCTTGCAAACTACGGCTAGGAGTGAAGGTTTCAACGCGGTGTTGAAGAAGTATGTCAATCCGCATGACAGCTTGATGCGTTTCTTCCAGCAGTACATGAAGATACAGGAAAAAATAGAGGTTGCTAAGGATTCAAATGAATTTGTCGGTGGGGATAGGACAGTCAGGGTGTGGTCGGATTATCCGATGGAGCAACAAATGCTGGATACTTACACCCTACCTATCTACCTTCGATTTTAGCAGGAGCTGCGCAAGATTACTGCCTATAACATTCGTGATCATGGGGGGAGTGTGTTTGAAGTGTTCCCAGTGCAAGGATCAGTGTTTGGTTATGGCAGCAGAAGTTACTTTGTTGATGTTGATTTGCCCAATGGTATTTTCAACTGTCAATGCTGTAAGATAAACAGAGATGGCATCTTGTGCTGTCATGTGCTGATGGTGATGTCCCACTTGGGTGCAGTCCACGCGATCCCAGATCACTACGTTCTGCCTAGATGGTGTGTGCCCCCTCCTGACATTGTTCCGCCCCCGGATCAACCACAAGAGATGCCGTCTGGGAAGTTGTCTAGGAAAGAAATGAGATTGCTTCGCTACGGAAACCTGTGTTCAGACTTTGCGAAGATTGCTGTCGGGGCAGCAGCTTCGGAGAAAACTAAGGAGGTAGCAGAGAAGCATATGCGCGCGCTGGAGAAAGAGCTTGCTTTGATGAAGAAAGCAAGTGCGGAAGCTTCGAAGAAGAAGAAGACAACAGCTGATGCGGGGACAACTAGTGGTTCTGCTGGAGCAATGCATACAGATGGAGGCTCTGGTAGCAGTATTACTGTGCGTGAAGGGTCTGGAGTATCATCAAACTCAAGAGCCCAAAATCCTCCGTTTGAAACAGCAAGAGGACGACCGGGACAGAAGAGGAAGAAAGGTGCATTACACCTGCAACCTACGCGTGCGACTACGTGCAGTGTTTGCCATGAATCTGATCACGATGCCCGAAATTGCCCGGTGAGGTTGGCGAATCCAGAAAGATACCCATTGCTATCACTGTTCCAATGACTGAGGTTTCTGATGTGGTGATGTGGTGTAACAAAATAAAATGTTTTGAGGAGGTCTGTTGGATATGTAATCGACAGTAGCATGCGTACAAAGTGGACTGGAAAAGAAGATAAAACAATGTAAATTTGTTCTATTCTGGCAGTAAATTGTTTTCACCTTTTTCACTGATGATTTTCATACAATAAGTTTCCACTATGCCTTGTTCTCGTGCCATCTGATCCACTTGTCATTATACAATTTCCTGATGTTTGGCATGTCACTTTGTTCAAATGAATCCATCCTCCTGCCGAACCAAGTCTCCAGGGTCTTGAGCATGAAAAATCCACAGTCGTGCCTAGTTTTTGCAGAAATTTGAATTAGCCGGTGTAAAAAGACAGTATAAGAAAAATAACCAGAAATGCACACAAATTGTGGGGTCTTACCCGTTTGTCTGCTGAGGGCTTGGAATAACCTCAATTGGCCATTCAGCAATGTCTACATTTGATAGGTAGTACTCTTTCAACCAGAGCAACTTGATAGATGCAACCAACAAATGGCATGCATCCATCATAAGTGGTTCGCCATCCCTGCTGGTGATCGAGTCCATTACCTCAAACCTTTCAGCCTTGATGTTGAGGTTGACCAGGAAGTAATGTCTGGATGAGATATCAGTGGATCCACCAAAGCCTTGGAGAGTAGGGAAGCAAATCTGTTGTATTTTTCAGTAAGGTAAAAAATGTTTTCAGCATGCAGATCACACAAGAAAAAGATACTAAGTTGCGTTTCTTGAAGATAAAACTTTTGGAAAGCCAGTAGTTCACATGTAGATCACATGAAAAATACTAAAGTACATTTTCTTGGTTTGGTACTTGGTTTGCCTCTGTTGTATACATAAGTTACATTTTTTTTGCATTGGTACTGATGTATAAAAATACATCAGTTCATGAAAAATAGCATGTATCTAAAAATCCGGAAATTCACATGTAGGTACTAAAAAGTTACATTTTTGGGTTCAGTACATGAAAAAAAATAGCATCTAGCTGAAAACCCGGAAATTCACATGTAGATAGCAAAGTTACATCAGATAACATGTTTTTTTTTATTGGAGCTAGTTACATTTAAAAAAAATGTAACTTCAAATCACAAATGATAATTCCTTTTGGCAGACAGATGCAATTTTTTTCACCCAAAGAAGATCAGCATGAGAAACAAAAAATAACATCCGTACAATTTCTGTTTTTTTGTTTTGGTACTTTGTTTACATTTATTGAATGAGAAACAAAATAACATCTGTACAATTTCTATGCAATTTCTATGTAGTTAGCAACAAAAATTGTAGTCGAAAAAAATTGGGATAGTTACTTACAAGTTCTTTGTGGTCGAGCCTGTTAGTGTCGGTGAAGCAGAAAGTTCTTTTGACCTCCTTTACCTTGAACTGACAGTCAATCAAGTATTTCTGGGGGATTGATGAACAAAATGTAGTATCAGTATTCAGTTTTGACAGGAGAAAAAATGTTACATGTACAATTATGTTATTGGAACTTACAAACATGTGAAGAAGCATGATAAGTTTCTTGGGATTTTTGTTTTCTTCTTTGATGATTTGGATGCCGAATTCACAAACCATATTTATAAGCCTCTTGCCTGGTTTTACTGAATCAGCCAGAGCCCCTAGCGAGACCCACATGAGTCCAGTGGCAATGACATTTTCATTGTTCTTCGTTGACTTGGTTTTGTCGCTGTGGCTGCATACAAGTTTGTATAGTTCATCTACACCCCTGCTGACAGTGTACGCCTTCTTGTTTCCAGTGTCAACGAAAGGTGGTTTCAGACAGTTCGCGGCCTTGATAACCCTCTTCTCGTATTCATGTGCCACTGGTGTTTTGCTTGCGTCCGACGCATCAACATCCTTGCTGCACCCTGCTTGATCGTCAGGCCCCTCCTGAGTGTCAAAGCCCAAGTTGAAACTAGGAGCATCTGGTGCTGCAGCCAACTTTTTTTTGCGCTTCTCATCTACGGACGCACTGAAGCTTAATCTCCTGAAGATTGGATCTTGCGCTTGCGGGCTTGTATGATCTTCTGTTTGTGGTGTTGTGCCTGCATCTGGCTCTGTCTTCTGATCCGCAATAGCAGGACTCTCTGTAGCCGCACTTGTTTGGAGTGTCAATTTTGATCTAGTTACTATCTGGCTTGGCACAACAGACGGACTACATTGCCCCGTAGTTTGTTTTATGGGTGAATGTAATCTCCTTGGACTCTTAGTTGCAAGTTCAACTTCTGGCGCTCTGACGTTTGTCTCTGTGATTGATGCCATCTCCACACGAGCAGCTGCTCTAGTTCTGTATTTGCTAGGCGAAACTGCTGCGGAGGTTGCAGGTTCAACTTCTGGCGCTCCGACGTTTGTCTCTGTGATTGATGCCATCTCCACACAGGCAGCTGCTCTGGTTCTGTATTTGCTAGGCGAAACTGTTGCGGAAGATATCCCCTGTTTGTCTGACTGTGGGTGTTCTTCGAATGTAACTATTTTCCTCTTTCTTCCTCTTGGTTTTGGGACTTCGATATGCAGCAGTTTTCTGGTAAGGTTATCGCGTTCATTTGTGTCCACCATACTTGGCGGATCAACTTACTTCATTTCTTCTTTTTCTTTAAGGCTCTATATCATACCATGAAATGCGTCCCTGGCTGGTTTGGCCAGCCCAATGTCCAGGAAGACTGGCTCCTCGAATTGTTTGATGTCTGGGATTTTGGGTTCCTTCTTTGGTTCTCCCTTGACAAACTCGAAGAAATTGATTTTACTTGTTGATTTCCTTCTGATGTTGAAAGGGTCACTGTCAAACCGATAAGTGACTTCATCTTCGTCACTGTCCTCATAGTTGTCATCCGTTATTTTGCCTGCTTGTGCATTCTGTGGTGGTGTCTTGTTGTGCACCTTGTCTGTAGTTGATGCAAAATGCTGAGCTCCTGTCTCCACTGTCGGTATCGTGTTTGATTCATGAGCTCCTGTGACGAGCGCTGCTGGTAGACAGGTGTTTGGTTGACCAGACTCTTCCAGTAATGGCTGCCGAGCACGCTCGTCTGGTTGCACAGGAGCATCCTTGGTTATTTCACCTTGTGCTCTGTTGTTCAGATCCACGTGCACTTCTGTTGGTGCTCCTCTTTCTTGATCCGAAGGCTCAACCCTGTGCGCCGCTCCACTACCACATATGCCATCATCTGGTTTGGGGTGTTCGTGCTTGTCGGAGTTCATGCTTGTTTCAAGCCTCTCTTCTGTGCTGATAGCCTGATGACCTGAGTGGCTGCCCTCTAATCTGCTTCTCCTTACTTTTGCGACCGTGTGTCTTGACTTGCTCTTTGCTTTCTTACTTTTCAGAATCGGTTTGCGCGTAAGCTCGGAGAGCATGTTTTGCAGACCCTTCTCGAAGCCAGAGCAGGCTCCCTGCACAGCTTGTACGCAGATATCTCTTTCCTATTAATGTAATGTAAACAACGATTTAATATCGGAAAGAAGCATCATTATTTCACTCCAAAAACAAAAACTCCAAACAAAAAACAGGGATGAAGCATCTGATCTACTTGGGTGAAAAATATTGCATACTACCGCTGTCTGCCAAAAGGAATTATCATTTGTGATTTGAAGTTACATTTTTTAACTAGCTCAAATAAAAAATGTAACTAGCTCCAATAAAAATAAAAAAAACATGATATCTGCTACTGCATTTGGTTGTTTTTGACACAGATGGGGCTTACTTGATCTGAGCACCTGGCCGGAGTGCACAGATGTAAAAATTCCGCCGGATAATGAAATTACATTCTAGGGTGTGTACGGGGTTGGAGATGGGGCTTACTTGATCTGAGCACCTGGCTGGAGTGTTAAGTATGACAAACAGTTGAATGTTTTCTGTATCGGAGAAAAGGATGCTCTGTTCTTGCTGGGCCTTATCAGTTCTTGTTCTCTCGTTCCTCATGGTTTCGGACTGGCTGTTTGCAGGATGATGTCCGTCAGCTGGTGAATAATCCACATTGGTGTTGCCATTGACAAAATAATCGCCATGGTCATATTCTTCTTCATCATGATAGTTGGTGTCATTATCGACAGGCTGGTCATCACATTCATCTTGATTGTTGGTGTCATTGTTGACGGGCTGGTCATCACATTCATCTTGATTGTTGGTGTCATTGTCGACGGGCTGGTCATCATGATTGTCTCCATTTTCGGACTCTTCCACATCATGATCATTATCCAATCCAGCAGACTGACCATGCTCTGTACTTTCATTAGCAGATCCTGTGGCACCGTTTCCTCTAAAACAGGCTTTAAGCTGTGAATAAAAAAAAAGGTGCATATGTTTGTTGTAGTGTGTCAGTGGGCTAAAAGATAAACAAGATGCAGGGGGGAAGCGAAAAAAGAGGAAGCTAGGCACATACCGGTGCTTTCCCAAACTTCCCATCGCTCCATGTGTCCTGACTGATTGCTTTCCTCACCATTTCGTTCGTCCACACGGTGACTCTAGTTCCTTCCTGATTGACTTCAACATCTTGTAGATCAAGTGAATCTAGGTACTTGACCTGACAGATAAAAAGGTGTAAGTAAGTACGACCTACACAAGAAAAAGGCAAAAAATAACTGACATTGTATTTTATTGAGGAAAAGTGATCACATACCGTGAAGTATAGCATGCATGCCTTTAGAATGCCCTTATCTACACAAGATTTTGCTGCTTTTATCAACATTCTGATCACGAACTTGCAAATATTGAGCTGCTTGGCTTCTTTAATGTTGCAAAGAGATGGGTAGATCCTAGGGCTTATGTGCGTGCCTGTAGTTGGCGCCACTACAGAGCACATTGCATACACTGTCCAGAGCCTGAGGTACGTCAAATCAGCCGTCTTCCTTTGGATTATCTTTTTCTCTAGAAACGTAAAGGTGGGTTGTTTGCTGCTGTCATGCCCCATCTGCTTTAACATGTAAGCTACTGAGTCTTGATCAAGTTCATACCTAACTTCTTCATTGCCCCATGGCACCCCAAGAACTTGGTACACAGATTCTTCATCCACAGGGATTGTACCTCGCCCAGGGAAAACCAGCTCGCATGTAGTTGGGTTGAAGCAGTGCATCAGGAACTTACATAGATCAGGGTATAGCCTTGAGCACTTTATGTTTGCCAAACCACCAAAATCTGCCTTTGTCACCATTGACTTCTGCTCTGGCGACATGTGTGGATATATTCTGACCAGCTTCGCAGGGGACGCACGCTGGTAAGGTTTTTTCCGCTCGACCATGATCTATCATGCAAAATGGTCAGAACCAAAAAAGCTACTCAGAGAGATATGTATTTTCACAGCCCCTAATATGACATTTTTACATCCTAGCTTGTTACTTACATGTTTATCAGCTCCATGGCTGTTGTCGTCGATCTCTTTCGTCCTTGTGATCTCTGTTGCAACGATTTTGGCTGCTGAACTCCGTTGTCGCAGTGTAAGTTTCCGGTGCAATAAACTGAGTTTTGATTGGGGCCTCTTTGATGACTTGGAGCTGCTGTTGCTACGACTGTAATTTTTCTTCATCATTCTCCTCCTTCTGTACCCAACAAAAAATATAATAGAAAAAAGTTATAACTAAGAATCGATGCCATAGACAACACAATAGGATAAAAAAACTGGGGGACAATTTTCTTGCATCTGTTAATTGCATGTACTACTAGCATGGGCAGCACACAAAAATTACATTCTGTTTTGCTGGTTTTCGGCTATAAAATTGCTTTGATCCCTAGTGCATTACAGAAATTACATTTGTTGACCAACGAAAATAATTTGCATCTAATAGCAACATGGGCAGCACACAAAAATTACATTCTGTTTTGCTGGTTTTCGGCTATAAAATTGCTTTGATCCCTAGTGCATTACAGAAATTACATTTGTAGACCAACAAAAATAATTTGCATCTAATAGCAACATGGGCAGCACACAAAAATTACATTCTATTTTGCTGGTTTTCGGCTATAAAATTGCTTTGATCCCTAGTGCATTACAGAAATTACATTTGTAGACCAACAAAAATAATTTGCATCTAATAGCAACATGCGCAGCACACAAAAATTATATTCTATTTTGCTGGTTTTCGGCTATAAAATTGCTTTGATCCCTAGTGCATTACAGAAATTACATTTGTAGACCAACAAAAATAATTTGCATCTAATAGCAACATGGGCAGCACACAAAAATTACATTCCGTTGCTGGTTTTCGGCTAAAAAATGCTTTGACCCCTAGTGCATTACAGAAAATACATTTGTAGACCAACAAAAATAATTTGCATCTAATAGCAGCATGGGCAGCACGCAAAAATTACAATCCGTTGCTGGCAAAAAATACATTTCGGCTAGATAATTGATTTGAATCTGGTGAAGAACAAATTACATCTGTACAACAAACACAAACAGTTGCATGGGCAGCACATAATTTACATCCTATTTTGCTGATAAATAATGCATTTCGGCTAGAAGTTGATCTGAATCTGGTGAAGAAAAAATTACATCTAATAGTAGCATCCGCAATTCAGGTTCTACATCTATTGGACTAGGTACTGATCCCACCAAAAAATGGAGCCCGCGGTTCCCTTAAAACATGGAAAATCCCACCAAAAGTTTCTGCACTGCACAAACTCAACGCGTGAATATACAGGATCTGTGGACTGAGGGCGTTGTGCTGTTACCTGTCCCTTGCAGAGATCTTCGAGAGCTAGTCGAGCTGATGTCGCCGGAGAAGAGGACGAACGCGTGTTGTCGCCCGCCAGGTCCCCTCCGTCCCCCGCCCACTCCTCCCCTCTCCGACGGCGCACGAACTGAGTGGAGGGGAGTCGCCGGGGATCACCGCGCCACGCTTGCGCCTCAACTCCTCTGCCCCCCACCGCACATCCTCTGCCACCTCCACCTGGACGACGCTAAATCGTGGTCGGCGACAGCAAATTTGGAGGGATTCGTCGGCGAACTGCGCGGAATCGCCAGGGAAATCGCCGGAGATGTGCGCGAGTGGGGGATTTTGGGGGCGGTGGATGCGGGTGGAGAGGTCGGAAGGTGGGCGACGTTACCAAATTTTTTAAATCGAACAAAAATGCTCCGTACACACGCGTTGGTGCACCCCCACGGACCCCGCGACGTAACGGTCCACGGCGCGCGCCGTCGGATCCGCATCGCGCGGTCGCAACGAGTGAGCTCACGATTGGTTAAAACAAGGTCAGCCAATAAATAGAATCTGCGAGCATCTTTTGAGGTATCGTTGGTACTCAGTGTCAATGACGTCTTATGTTTAAGCATGGCCCAACAGCCTAGCGACGGCGCCATTGTTTTCTCCGGGCCATCATCGGCGGCCCCATGGCGGCAGTGGTACCAACTTCGACAGTGTCATCATAACGCCGTCCTTTTGAAGTGGTATCTTATTGAACTCATGGAAGTGTATGCATGTGTCCGCATAGGCTGCAGGTAAACCTTCTTGCCGATGTATCAGCCCATCATACTTGTATACGTGCATGGAACAAACTCCTGCTTCTTCTTCTCCTTGTCATTGATCATGATAACACCAGCAACTCCATTCAAATGTAAGTGAAGAGGTTATCTCTAGTGATCTAATGAAATCTCCATAGCCGATTGAATACGGCTTTCACATTATCAGAGTTCCTGCACCCTAAGCTTCTGGAACAATATCAGGTCATTTGATGCACTGTCTTGCTGTCGAAGATGGATGGCTTCTTCCAAATATGCACGTACATGTATTTGATGATTTTTTTTTACAAATACCCGGTAATCGGCCTCTGTTTGATCTGTCGGCTATTATGGCCGAATAAAATTTGTTGCTGGTAGCCGATTTGGGGGGAGGTTTTCAGAATCACAGGGCTAGCTACTTATCCTGCTAGTTTTGAAAAAATTGCTGGTCTTTGGCTTTCTGAATCTAAGCATGAGGTTACTAATGTTCTGCATGCAGCGGTTATGTGGCTACTGTGGAAAAGTAGAAATGACCTGTGCTTTAATAAAGAACCATGGACTGGTTTGCAGGTGATATGGAGGCGCTTAGCTTCTACACTTTTACAGTGGATGGTCTTGCTCTCCGAGGCTGCTCAAGTCAAAATGAAGGAATACATACATGCAGCGGAGGTGTTGGCCAGAAGCCCTCCCCTGCTGACTTGGCGAGAGCAAGGGTGAGAAATGCAGCCAAGATTTCTGGCGGAAGCACGAAGTTTGGACCACGCTGTAGCGCGCATGATGAAGATTGGGAGGACAAAACGCAAGATTTGACACAGACCCTGGGAGCTGCGGCGATGATCATGATTGAAGATGGTGAAAACTGGCAGATAGTGCAGAAGAAATGAAGGAAAACCTGATCTAAAATCGCTGACCTTCCCTGATGAAAGGTGTTTGTTTGTGTCATATTTTGGCGCTTCCCCCTATTGATGTAATAACTTCGTGGTGGAAAACCTGGCTATGTCTAGCTGTTGTTGACAGTCCAGTGTAGCTCTCTGCTTTAGCTGTTTCTGGGTATGGTAGATGCAGCCATGTCCCCGAGTGCATGTTAAACTGTTAGTTTGTAACAGACTCGTTGTTTCATTTCCTGAAATGGAACAGGGGCTTTGCCCTTTTTATCTAAATTTTTTTTTGTCAATACGACGTAATATCGGCATGTGGAATTGTTTCTCCATCGGCATTGCTACCGCACCCTGAGCTTTTGGAATTGCACTCGGAACAAGATCAGCTGTGCCGCTCTGTACACTGGCAGTTGTGGCTTGTCACCGCAATATAATTATCGAGTAACAATCTGCCCAGGTAGTTTTCTTGAGGGAGGGAATTCTGGGTATCAGCGCATTTGAGACATCGATGACACATCACCGTTGTCTTCCATACTGTGATCCGGCATCCAATGCAGCAGCAGCAACACGCCAATCTTGCCGTCGATCATCTTGCCGATCCATGGTGCCCACCTCCGTCACTATCATGGCTAAGCTCAGCGCTTCCATCGAAGTGAACCAAAACTATTCAGGTTAGATTTTCTCAAGAGCCATCTTCTGTCTTGCATCTGTGAGAATAATCCTCCATTGTATAGGTTCTGGATTTTGACTTCTTTTATTATAACCCCTAATGCAGTCGACGGTATGGCGTGGTGAGCGAGCAACTTCATGGGTAAGTCAGCTATTCGTTAGCCGATTTGCCTCCTATTAGCTCTCATCTCCTTGAATATGATTCAGCCAAGTTATTTAGATTAGGAAATACTTATCTCCGATATTCCGAATCATCGTGCAACTATCTGGTGCCTTAATTATTCCCATTAAACTTCCATGCCCATGCTAGCTTTGCCTTTTGTACACGCACTGCTTATTCCTTCCTGTTTGGCCGAGTACCCATCAAGCCAATGTCATCTAATATCCTCAACACTTCTTGTCGGCGGTCTAGTGTACAGTAGAGCAGGAAGCCGACAAAAGAACTCAGGAGATAAGCTGTTCTAGGAGAGCTGGTACGCAAGCAAGCGTCCTCAGAGATGTAAGTCCAGGCTTGATATCAACTAGGCATTCCGCGACGTCCTCCAGGCTCCAGCACAATCATGAGCACGAGCAGGCGAGAGCGGCCGGCACGGCATTGATGCCGAGCATGATACACTAGCCGAGAGTGAGCATGTACCCTTCTCCTATAGCCTCACGTGTACGTTTCAAGATGTCAACACCTTTCAGGTGATGAGCCTGACAAGAGTATTTGATTTTGAGCCGATTAGCACTTCGCGCATCTCCATCGGCCCGACTCCAGGCCTCCAGCATCGGTAGCTGATGTACTGCATGTGTCTTTGTATCGGCTCAACTCATTAATAGCCGATGTATAAAAATAGATCATCCAACAAGGAATTCAGTCATTGCCAATTATTTAGGAGATGTTGGATTTTCTTCGGACGCGTCCAGAATAAACATCTTCATCAACTACTCTGCGCAGCTGCAAAAGACTTGGATCGGACACTTTTTCAGCTTAGAGCTATTTTTTCTGAACGTCTGGCAACCTCGCGACGTTGTCCTAGCCTTGTGGCGTCCTCATCGGCAACATCTCTGTTTCTGGTAGTCACGCCGGCAGCTTTCGCAGTGTCTGTGGCAGTATTTAGGCATCCCCACACGTGCAGAACTTTTGCTAGCCTTTTGGTCATCTCCAGATAGCTAACATATGTACGTGTAAGTCTTCTTGCTTGCCTGTATATATGCTGGAGGGTTTCGGTCATCTTCATAATTACTTTTGTCACCAAATCCTTCCTCCCGCAGCTCAGAGCTACGGCATCCTATCTTTCGGAACCATGCCCGTTATTAGCTTGGAACTGGATTTCTTGAACCGACCGTGCAGCCCCACGCGTTGGCAGTACGTTGTTGCTCGATGTCGCGGTCATGTAATTGTGGAGTGATGACTTGCCGAGGCGGACTTCTTGCAGGAAGGAATTCCAGGCATCAGCACATCTGAGACATTGTCAATGGCGTCGTCGTTGTATCGGCCACGCGACCTTGTAGGCATTCTGGTGCCAGTCTTCCGATAACCTTGTGGCATCAATTTGTATCTTGGCGTTCCAGCGTGGTCCTTTATTTCGGGTGATTTCTTCTAACCCCTGGTGGCCTCCCCAGCTGATGACTCCATGTTATGAGCTTCTCTCCTGGCATCTTGAATATGTTTTATTTAAAGGAATTGGCCCACATCTCCATCTTATTCTCTCCATCGGCTATCCAGCATGTAGTGATAGAAGAACAAGCAGCCGATGTGTTCTTCTGAATTTGCATGCATGCATGTACGTATGTGACAAGCAAAATAAATTTGCATGTGATGAACCTCCTTAGTTGAATTGGCCATCGGCTGGTATGCTCAACTTCTTCGTCTTGTTACCATCTCTGGTAGTGACCATCAGCCACACGGCCTTGTCATCACCCCGATCGGCATCGGCCTCTTCCAGCTAAGCGTACGAGCACTTAAACTTAGGGATTGCAATGGGTACCCTGTACCCGCGTACCCTGCGGGTAAAAACCTCATTAGGATAAGGGTTTGAGATTAAAAAATACTCATGGGTATATAAATAGGGAAATTTTGTGCCCATCGGCAGAGCGGGAACGGGCATGGGATTGCATAACCCATACCCGCGTGCCCTTATACCCGTATAAATTATGTCAGGTGGGGCTTAGTTTAATTAAACCTAACCTAATTGCTGGATTGCTCGAATTTATTTTGGTTGAACTTGTTATAGTGTCAAAACTTTATTGTAATGCTTATTTTATGGCCTTATGTATGATTAAATTATTTCTATATTTTGTCGTGAGTTTATGAATTTAATGTTACAAATACGGGTATTTTTACTCGCGGGTATACCTTTACCCTGTCGGGTGAAGGGTATGGGAAAAAATTATACCCGCTTACGGGTATGGGTACGGGTGATGGGCAAGCTCAGGACGCACGGGTAAGGGTATGGGGTGGCTCCGCCCGCACCCATACCCTGCGGGTGCCATCCCTACTTAAACTAGAGCATGTAGCTCGGCTTTTGGTGCCGATATTGTTGGCTCCATCGGCCATACGGCCTCATCATCATCTTGGCGCTGGTCCTCCGTGCTTGGCAGCCTAAACGAATCTCCTCGGATCGATCGGCCTCTTAACTTTGGACCGCCAGCCGTGCAGCCTTTCGCAGCATTGTCATCGCCCTGTCATTGTGATCATATGCCTAGTGCCGTGTCTGTGTAGATGTCGAGGTCCCTAGCCGATTTAACTACGAGCCGCGTCGGCTATCCTTTTTTACTTTCGTGATCCTCTATTTATTATGCCCAAAAATGATAGTCGATTAAAGAACTCAATAGTGGTTCTATCGGTATCTTTATTTCCCCTTGCGACTCAATCGGATGAAAATTAATTGCATCGGCCAATATGTGAAAGAGAGAGAGAAGCAATTCTCCTGGCCGACATGAATACCAAACTCAGTTTGAGCCATTTAGGCCCTGTTTAGTTTCCCACCCAAAAACTTTGGGACGCGCTGAGTGTCCCCCGGGGGATGAAACCACGCGAGCCCCCGGGTGGAAAGCCATCCGATGGAGCTAGCCTGAGTCGTCCGATGCGTCCCCCCGCACCCCGTTCCCGTTTTTGCTGCAGGTGAGCAAAAACTCCCATAGACGGGAAAATTCCCCACCTCCAACCACCCCTCCGCCTACAACTCCGTCGCACCAACTACCGCCGCTCGACGCATGGATGGGGGACGGGCGCAGCTCTCCGTGAGACCGGCGGCGAGGAGCACGTTGCAGCAGAGGCCTCGTCGCCGGAGAAGGCGTCGACCCAGGGACACAACATCCACGCCCCCTTGAACCAAAACAGAGGCGAACCTTGGCGTCACCGTCGTCGGCTTGCAGTACCGCCGGCTCCAAATTGCAGCATCAACTCCGGCCATCGCTGTCGGCGCCGCCATAGGCAGCTTGAAAAAGCCCCTACAAAAAAATTCTGCTACAATCCTTCTGTGTATTTGCATCAGAAGGAGAAAAAAATTGCTACAAAACTTCTAAGGATTTGCTCATCTTGAAGATAAAATTGCATCCCCTTAAAAAAATTGCTATATAAGTTCTACGGATTTGCATCAAAACATAATTATTTTTGCTACAAAGCTTACAAAGATTTGCACCACATCGGACAAAAAGTACCAAAAGTGCAGACTTGCTATAATTGCTCGGTGGATTTGCATCAAAAGGGGAAAACATATGTTACAAAGCTTTCGAAAATTTGCACCACATCAAGAAAAAGAGCTCAAAAAATCATCAAAGAAATTTGCTCGCGTAGTGCCGCCCCGACCTCCGGGAGCATATCTACCCTCCCATGGCAGCACGCCCTTGAGCATAGGTAGCACCACTGCCCGCGGTGCGGCAGCACCGACAGCCACCGCTGCCCTCCAATGGCAGCGCCATCGTCCACCAGTGCCCCCCTTGACGCCATCCACAGGGGGAAAAGCTCGGCCTCCTCGATCTCGACTCTTACTGGCCTCGACGTCGCTCGTGTCGTTGTAGGTGAAGAGGGTGGGGGCGTATCACTACAGGAATGGTGTTATATGCCGACGGCCAGACGCTACGCCGACGGCAAAAGGTCGGGGCCGTCGGCGTAGCCTCGTGACAGCCCAGCCGGCCGAGGCAGCCGTCGGCACAAAAATGACCGTCGGCGTACAAAAACTATGCCGACGGCGGCCGTCGGCATTTATTAGCCGTCGGCGTATGCTCTCTTGTGCCGACGGCGGCCGTCGGCACAGGTTAGCCGTAGGCTCGCCCGGTTAGGGTTATGCCCCCCAGAGCTATGCCGACGGCTTTGCCGTCGGCATAGGTTTTTTTTTTAAAAACCTTCACATTATGTGTTTATTTGTAACTATAAATTTTGGTATGCTGATTTTTGTATCAATTATTTGTTTAAATATTTCATGCATCGGGATAGTGTCGAAACCCCGCCTACACGCGTCCAGAAATCTTCTAAGTGTTATGACCCGAACGGGAAGAAGGTCACACCGGGGATCTATGTCTTGCACAATTTGGTTAATCACACATTCCAACACACTTCCACACATATCATACAAAAACAACTTCGGAACGAAACAAAACGCTTGGAGAAAGAGGAACAACATATGAAGAAAACATAGGTGGGCACACACACAACACTCAACATAGGTACTCAACATAGATGAGAACACACACAATACTCAACATAGGTACTCAAACTAACTACGACCAGGTCCTAAGCCGCGCGGTGCTGAGCCGCGGACGCTCTGCTTCCAAAGAGCCGGAACCATGAGAGACTCGCTCGCGTCATAAGGATTCTGAAGTAGCGACCAACGCTTGTTACTTGGATTATTGAACAAATACATGTAGCGAAGGACGTGCTCGTCCTCCTCCCTAATACGGCGACGTACCACCTCCTCGGGGGCCGGCGCTCTGAACACATTGCGTGGCCAATACCACCAAAGAAGATCCGGATCGACGATGCGACCTGGATCCCTCACCAAGGTCCCCGCCCCGGAAGGTAGCCTCTCCCAGTGCCAGCCCGGCGGATGCCAGTCCTGGACATCGCCATCCGGGTTGATCAAAAGGGGCATCGGAAAGGCCGGCGCGGAGGAGAAGCAGCGCGTGGAGGAGAGACGGCGGCGCGTGGAGGAGGGCGACGGGTTGGCTCGAACCGGGGACGAGGTCGTGGGTATTTATGCCCAATTAGGAACAAGCACACGGATCGTGTGTTTCCTTCGAGCGTTTCTGAGCCGTTGGATCAGCGGTGTGTGTTTCTTTTGAGGGGTGAGCTGTTGGGCAAGTGGGCGCTCTCCTGATCCAACGGCTCACAAGGGCTCTAAAGAAACACACGATCCGTGTGCTTCCGATCAAACGGCTCACAAGAGCTCGAACGAAACACACGATCCGTGTGCTTCTGATCCAACGGCTCACAAGCGCTCGAAGGAAACACACGATCCGTGTGCTTCCGATCCAACGGCTCACAAGCGCTCGAAGGAAACACACGAGGGCATATAGCTGGAAACTCCCACATGGGGCGAACGGGGCGGAATCTTTGCAAGAGTTGGGGCATATCTGTGTTTTTGTTGTACCTAGTGACTAACCTAACCCAACCAAGCAAAAAAATCCACTGAGCTACCCCCTTTCGATGCCCGTACCGGCCATAGACGGAAAATCTAGGGTTTTCTCCGGCGGGTCTAGGGTTTCGCCGGAGAGGTGCTCCGGAGCATCGGAACCCCACCAGAAGCTAGGGGGTGCCATATCACATGTGTACAAGTGTGTTTTGGGTTGTAGATGTCCAGGATCCTTCCCCGAGGTGTGACCGGCTTCACGAGTGTCACTGTTTCCTTAGCGAGTTTCTGGGCACATAGCTGGAAACTCCCACATGGGGCGAACGGGGCGGAATCTTTGCAAGAGTTGGGGCATATGTGTGTTTTTGTTGTACCTAGTGACTAACCTAACCCAACCAAGCAAAAATATCCACTGAGCTACCCCCTTTCGACGCCCGTACCGTCTGTAGACGGAAAATCTAGGGTTATCTCCAGCGGGTCTAGGGTTTCGCCGGAGAGGTGCTCCGGAGCATCGGAACCCCACCAGAAGCTAGGGGGTGCCATATCACATGTGTACAAGTGTGTTTTGGGTTGTAGATGTCCAGGATCCTTCCCCGAGGTGTGACCGGCTTCACGAGCATCACTGTTTCCTTAGCGAGTTTCTTGGCACATATTTGGAAACTCCCACATGGGGCGAACGGGGCGGAATATTTGCAAGAGTTGGGGCATATGTGGGTTTTTGTTGTACCTAGTGACTAACCTAACCCAACCAAGCAAAAATATCCACTGAGCTACCCCCTTTCGACGCCCGTACCGTCCGTAGACGGAAAATCTAGGGTTATCTCAAGCGGGTCTAGGGTTTCGCCGGAGAGGTGCTCCGGAGTATCGGAACCCCACCAGAAGCTAGGGGGTGCCATATCACATGTGTACAAGTGTGTTTTGGGTTGTAGATGTCCAGGATCCTTCCCCGAGGTGTGACCGGCTTCACGAGCATCACTGTTTCCTTAGCGAGTTTCTGGGCACATAGCTGGAAACTCCCACATGGGGCGAACGGGGCGGAATCTTTGCAAGAGTTGGGTCATATGTGTGTTTTTGTTGTACCAAGTGACTAACCTAACCCAACCAAGCAAAACAATCCAGTGAGCTACCCCCTTTCGATGCCCGTACCGGCCGTAGACGGAAAATCTAGGGTTATCTCCGGCGGGTCTAGGGTTTCGCCGGAGAGGTGCTCCGGAGCATCGGAACCCCACCAAAAGATAGGGGGTGCCATATCACATGTGTACAAGTGTGTTTTGGGTTGTAGATGTCCAGGATCCTTCCCCGAGGTGTGACCGGCTTCACGAGCATCACTGTTTCCTTAGCGAGTTTCTTGGCACATAGCTGGAAACTCCCACATGGGGCGAACGGGGCGGAATCTTTGCAAGAGTTGGGGCATATGTGTGTTTTTGTTGTACCTAGTGACTAACCTAACCCAACCAAGCAAAAATATCCACTGAGCTACCCCCTTTCGACGCCCGTACCGTCCGTAGACGGAAAATCTAGGGTTATCTCCAGCGGGTCTAGGGTTTCACCGGAGAGGTGCTCCGGAGCATCGGAACCCCACCAGAAGCTAGGGGGTGCCATATCACATGTGTACAAGTGTGTTTTGGGTTGTAGATGTCCAGGATCCTTCCCCGAGGTGTGACCGGCTTCACGAGCATCACTGTTTCCTTAGCGAGTTTCTGGGCACATAGCTGGAAACTCCCACATGGGGCGAACGGGGCGGAATCTTTGCAAGAGTTGGGGCATATGTGTGTTTTTGTTGTACCTAGTGACTAACCTAACCCAACCAAGCAAAAATATCCACTGATCTACCCTCTTTCGACGCCCGTACCGTCCGTAGACGGAAAATCTAGGGTTATCTCCAGCGGGTCTAGGGTTTCGCCGGAGAGGTGCTCCGGAGTATCGGAACCCCACCAGAAGCTAGGGGGTGCCATATCACATGTGTACAAGTGTGTTTTGGGTTGTAGATGTCCAGGATCCTTCCCCGAGGTGTGACCGGCTTCACGAGCATCACTGTTTCCTTAGGGAGTTTCTGGGCACATAGCTGGAAACTCCCACATGGGGCGAACGGGGCGGAATCTTTGCAAGAGTTGGGGCATATGTCTGTTTTTGTTATACCTAGTGACTAACCTAACCCAACCAAGCAAAAATATCCACTGAGCTACCCCCTTTCGACGCCCGTACCGTCCGTAGACGGAAAATCTAGGGTTATCTCCAGCGGGTCTAGGGTTTCGCCGGAGAGGTGCTCCGGAGCATCGGAACCCCACCAAAAGATAGGGGGTGCCATATCACATGTGTACAAGTGTGTTTTGGGTTGTAGATGTCCAGGATCCTTCCCCGAGGTGTGACCGGCTTCACGAGCGTCACTGTTTCCTTAGCGAGTTTCTGGGCATATAGCTGGAAACTCCCACATGGGGCGAACGGGGCGGAATCTTTGCAAGAGTTGGGGCATATGTGTGTTTTTGTTGTACCAAGTGACTAGCCTAACCCAACCAAGCAAAAAAATCTAGTGAGCTACCCCCTTTCGATGCCCGTACCGGCCGTAGACGGAAAATCTAGGGTTATCTCCGACGGGTCTAGGGTTTCACCGGAGAGGTGCTCCGGAGCATCGGAACCCCACCAGAAGCTAGGGGGTGCCATATCACATGTGTACAAGTGTGTTTTGGGTTGTAGATGTCCAGGATCCTTCCCCGAGGTGTGACCGGCTTCACGAGCATCACTGTTTCCTTAGCGAGTTTCTGGGCACATAGCTGGAAACTCCCACATGGGGCGAACGGGGCGGAATCTTTGCAAGAGTTGGGGCATATGTGGGTTTTTGTTGTACCTAGTGACTAACCTAACCCAACCAAGCAAAAATATCCACTGAGCTACCCCCTTTCGACACCCGTACCGTCCGTAGACGGAAAATCTAGGGTTATCTCAAGCGGGTCTAGGGTTTCGCCGGAGAGGTGCTCCGGAGCATCGGAACCCCACCAAAAGATAGGGGGTGCCATATCACATGTGTACAAGTGTGTTTTGGGTTGTAGATGTCCAGGATCCTTCCCCGAGGTGTGACCGGCTTCACGAGCATCACTGTTTCCTTAGCGAGTTTCTGGGCACATAGCTGGAAACTCCCACATGGGGCGAACGGGGCGGAATCTTTGCAAGAGTTGGGGCATATGTGTGTTTTTGTTGTACCAAGTGACTAACCTAACCCAACCAAGCAAAACAATCCAGTGAGCTACCCCCTTTCGATGCCCGTACCGGCCGCAGACGGAAAATCTAGGGTTATCTCCGGCGGGTCTAGGGTTTCGCCGGAGAGGTGCTCCGGAGCATCGGAACCCCACCAAAAGATAGGGGGTGCCATATCACATGTGTACAAGTGTTTCGACGACCGTGGAAGGGGTAGACGACACGGTTGACTTTCGGTCACCTGTTTAGGGTTTCGCCGAGAAGGGGCTCCGGAGCGTCGGAATCACACCGGAATAATTTGCGTGTGTCTAATTTATAAATTTTAAAATATTAATAAAACTGTATAAATTTATAATTTAGTAAATTATAATGTTTATAAAACATTAACAAAATTGCTAAAATAAAAAAACTATGTTGTGCTGACGGCAAAGCCGTCGGCATAGGTCCTAAAAGTCTTAAACTGGGTTGTGCCGACGGCAAAGCCGTCGGCATAGGTCCTAAAAGTCTAAAACTGGCCCACCCGCGCGCGCAGCTCCCTCTCCCTCTCACTCACTCTCTCGCATCTCCCCGCCGACCCCGACCCGCATCTCACCGCCGCCGTCCTCACCTCCCCTCCGGCCGCGCCCCTCCTCGGCTGTCCTCCGGCCGCGCCCCCTCCCCCTCCGGCCACGCCCCGCCCCCTCTCCGCTCTGGTGCGGCCGCGCCCCCTCCCTGCTCCCCTCCGGCCGGAGTTCGACCGCCGCCCGCACCTCGCCGTCCGCCGCCCTGAGCCCGCCTCCCCGCTCCCCTTCCTCCCGCCGGAGTTCGACCGCCGCCCCGAGCCCGCCGCCCTGCGCTCCCCTCCGTCCGTGGCCCCTCCCCGCTCCCCTCCGGGCCGCCGTCCGCCGCCCGCACCTCGCCGTCCCGAAGCTCGCGCCCCGGCCACCACGTCCCGGCCACCCGTGCCCTCCCCTGCAGGTGAGCCTCCCCGGCCGAGGCCATTTTTACTTTTTTTAAATTTCTATTAATTATTTAGGAGTGTTAGTTAATTTTCTATTAGTTTATTTTTTAGTACTGTTAGTATGTTAGTGTTAGTTAATTTTCTATTAGTTAGTTTTTTAGTATGGTTAGTATGTTAGTATTAGTGCATGTTTTATTTTTTATGTTAGTGTTAGTATTTTAGGTTAGCTATTATGTTAATGTTATCAAGTGTTGAAATTGCATTGATACTGCAGCTCGGTAAGCCACATTTTCGGTTAGTGTTAGTTAGATTAGGACAAAAAATCAAGTCTTGCATTAATTTTTGGTTGTTTACCTACTAGTCACACTTGTGAATTTATGTAAGTACAATAATTGCTAACCTTTGTTCATTTTGTACACTAGGCCCCGTCGTAACCACCTCGCTGATCCGATTCCGTCGCTCTCCCGGTGGTTGCCGTTCATTCGTTGTCCCTCACCACCGTCAATCCCGCTTATCGTTGCGGGGCTTCTTCTCCAGCTGAGGAGGGGCCGCCTCGGTGCCCCTTCGTCGCCCTGCTTACATGGAGGTGTTCCAAGCGGTAAGTTTCGACCTTTACTTTTGCAAAAGATCACAAGTCCCAATTCCCCTAGTTTGAATCTTTGGCAGATGTTTGCTCGCACAACCCTTGGCAGGCTACGATTAGGTTTATGCAAACTGGAGAGCGGGGGGACCCGATAGGAGCTGCGCCTCCTAGGCCCGGGACGCCGCCAGTCTTTCCTTCGAGGGAGATGTTTTCTCGCACATATTACACATCGAACCCAGTAAGTTCTTACCAAACTAGTGGTTACCGCTTTCCTTTTGCCTCGCAAGTTGCTTACTCTTGCTCGAACATGTAGGGAACGGGATCTTCCCGGGCCGCTCGTGCTTCTCCTAGTGCCTCGCCGAGCTCACCGGCTAGTCGCGCTTCTCCTTCGCCCGATCCTTCGCCTGGTGCTGGTTCTCGTGGTGGCTCTACTTCGGCCACGCCGCGCCAGCGGTCGCCTGTCTTCACCAGGGGAGATCTTGGGTTCACCCCGTCTCCACCACAGATGTAGGATGATCTTCCGGCTGGTGGGTCGCATGTTAGATGATGAAACCATGTATCGTGTTGATGTTTTGTATGCACTTGTTGATGTTATTATGCTCATAATATTTCTGTTATTATTGCTGCATTAATTCTGTATTTTTCGCTGCAATTTGGTACTAAAATCAACAAAAAAAAATACTGGTAAGCATACGCCGACGGCATTGCCGTCGGCACAGCCTGTAGGCTGGCCTGGCCGATGCCAAATGGTCGACGCTGTGCCGACGGCAATGCCGTCGGCATATGCTCCGACTCTGTGCCGACGGCAATGCCGTCGGCGTATAGCCGCATGCTGGCCTGGCCTGTTGTGGGCCCCACATCTATTACGCCGACGACACGTAAGCCGACGGGGCATACAGGGCCGTCGGCACATCTTACGCCGACGGCCAAAGTATACGCCGACGGCGATTTGGTCTACGCCTACGTAAGGTTACGCCGACGGCCGTACGCCGACGGCAGCCGTCGGCACAGCCTACGCCGACGGCTATATAGCCTATGCCGACGGCTTTTAGCCGTCGGCGTACTGAGTTGATCATGTAGTGTATGTGCGGAGGCACGGTGGGCTGCCGGTGGTGGTCATGCAAGTGGGCGGCAGAGAAGGGCGTGGCCATGTCGCGAGCTCGCAGCGCGGGGCGACCTTTCTGTCGCCATGGATGCAAGTGGGGAAAAGAATAAGAGAGGAGGGTCTGTGCGGCTGCGAAAGGATAAGGGCAGCAGTGCGGTCGGTGTGGTGTGGACTGTGGAGCCGTGGCGGGACACGTGTCGCGTATACGAGGCGGAGGCTGCGACTCGCGCGAGCCCCCGGCTGGATCAAAGCGTTTCCCAAAACTTTTCACCCATCACATTGAATGTTTAAACACTATTTTGGAGTATTAAATGTGGATTACTGACAAAACCCATTCCATAACCCCTGGGCAAAATCGCGAGATCTTTCTAACGAGCCTAATTACGCCATGATTAGACAATGTCGTGCTACAGTAACAATCTCTAATGACGGATTAATTAGGCTTAATGGATTCATCTCGTGATTTCCTGTCCATTCATGTAATTAGTTTCGTAATTAGTCTATGTTTATTACCCCTAATCAGTGTTTGAACAAGAGCCAAGAAGTTGTTGGCAAAACTTTTTGGCAACTAAACAAGGCCTTACTTTATCGAACAAATAATCACGGGCTTTATAACTGCTACTCCAAAGCAAGTTTTATTGACCATTATTCTGATGCATGCTCCATTGGTTATCCCCTCGGCTGCCGTAGTCTCTGCGGTATTTTCTTGAGCCGAAAAAGAGTATTATAGAGCCGATAAATATCTGCCGATACTTCTGAATATTTTCCATCAGCTGATTACTTTTAGGACACTGAATACACAATAAATTACATCAGTCTTTATTGTCGGACTTTTCGATGAAACGGCCACTGCCCATACGCTGCTGAAGATGTCCAATCGGCTGCGAGCACTTTAAAACAATCGGCTGAGACTGCATCGTATCGGCTCAGTCTATGTAACCATAGCAGTCTATCAACTTCATAGCCATCGGTCGATTTCTGTACCGAATGCTGATGCCTTTCTGACTTATAAAGCATTGCTCGTAGCTTGGTAGCAGTGGGCCAGTGGTGTCAGCATCAAGATTATCGGCAGCACCGTTCTGCTATATTCTAACGGCCTCGCGGCATCGACGTCCATCGGCAGCGCTCTGCTTGTCATGATCTTCTCGGCGTCATGGCAACTTGCATTTATATCGCCGCCGGATGTGAGAACACTTTCTCTGCAACCAATTTATTTGCCGGTCATATTCTTTATCAGTTATCTTTCTTCCTTGATCAGCAATCAAACTTAGTTAATCAGGCCTGGCATAAGTTATTTGCTCCACTAAGGAAATAATCATGGCAAGTGGCAACTGTGCTCCAAGCTTCATCTTTTCTCCTGGCCGATAGTATATCTGAAGCTAGTAACCAATAACTCAGATTAAATTTCTTGTGCAACCACCATATCAATGCTTATTAAGATCATCCATTAATCACCATAGTGTTGATGCTCCTTTCGTAGCCGATTTGTTTGTATCATCGTAAGCCAAACTCTTCCATTGGCATCAGTGTCCTCAAGGATGTCAGCAGCAGCATCGACATCAGTCAGGAAGGCCTCCTTTTCTCACAACAAATGTTCTTCTCGTGATCAATAATGGCAATTTTTGATGGCGTGCCCAGATATATTCTGTCCAGCTGTAAAAAGTTGCATATGCTTTCTTGAGTAACAATGTGTTACGATCCCTGCCGCCACTACATCGACTACCACGGCTACGTGTACATCAGGCACGGAAGCAAGCGAGGCGACGGTGGAGGACGGGCCTAAACTGGGATGAGGTCAGCGGACGCGACGGCCCAACCCACGCTATGCGTGAGCCCAGCCCAACTAGGACAACGACGACAGGAGGCTGCTCTCTTATAAGCCAAGGACCTTCTTAGAGAGCAAGGTGTGGATGAACACGAACGTGGTGGCGGCTGGCTCTTTTCCCTTCCCCAATTCTTCCTCTTGTACCCGAACCTTGTGCCACTAAATTAAGTAAGAGAGTGTACCGGGATCGTAACAATAATCCTTCCAAACGGGAAACTGTAAATGCGCTTTAGCTGCTTGCAGCCAGGCCAATGCATCATCAGTGAAATACATGGCCGCGCAGCTCACCCAGGTGTCAGGATGCAAGGTGCAGACCTAGAAGTACGCCTCGCTCTTGAGTCGCCATGCTCGGGGGTTTTCACCATCAAACAGAGGGAAATCGACTCGCGGCGGTTGTGGGAAACGAGAAAAACCATAACCTCTACCAAAGGAATCGGGCGGATCGTAACCGGGTTCAAGGAATTGGTACGTACCCTTGGCCGGGGCTCCTTCCGATGACCCGGGGTCATCAGTTGGGTTACCCCGTCGGTTCGAAGCGTCGCGGTGGCCGGTTTGCCCGTGACCGATGTCACTCGACTCCGCCGTGCGGCCGCCCAGGTAAGGCGCCGCCGGTTTCGCCGTTGTCGATGGTGAGGTGGACGCGTCCGCCCGTGGAACAAGTGGAGGCGGTAGCAGAGGAGCGCCGCGTGGAGAGGTCGCCGCCGGCTTGGTGATGTCGTCGACGCGTGTGTGCAGATCGTCGACCTCCGCTCAGATCGCTTCCACGGATCGGTCGATCGCCTCCACAGATCGGTCGATCTCCGGCTTCCACGAATGGAGATCCAACACGACAGGGTGAATCTCATCCAACTTGGCGTTCATCGATGATATCGCCGCGGTCAGATCCGCGAGGAGCTTGGTCTGTTCCTCCATGGCTACCGATTTTGCGTGGCGGGTAAGGATAATCGATGGAAAACGACCAGCCAGGGTGGAGAAAATATTCTGGTGGTGGATTGGCTCTGATACCAATTGTTACGATCCCGGTACACTCTCTTACTTAATTTAGTGGCACAAGGTTCGGGTACAAGAATTCAAGAGGGGTCGGAAGGAAGAATTGGGGAAGGGAAAAGAGCCAGCCGCCACCACGTTCGTGTTCATCCACACCTTGCTCTCCAAGAAGGTCCTCGGCTTATAAGAGAGCAGCCTCCCTGTCGTCGTTGTCCTGGTTGGGCCGGGCTCACGCATAGCGTGGGTTGGGCCGTCGCGCCCACTGACCTCGTCCCAGTTTAGGCCCGTCCTCCACCGTCGCCTCGCTTGCTTCCGTGCCTGATGTACACGTAGCCGTGGTAGTCGATGTAGTGGCGGCAGGGATCGTAACACAATGCGAAGTAAATTGGATAAAGGGTGTATAAAATGCTTTGTTAGCGCACTTCTGATTCAAAAACAATCGCATCTCCTTGTTCAGTGAAGCGGGCTCTATCTTGTAAGTTGTCTAGGTAATCCAGAGTTTCCAGACCTTCTACTCGCACCTCACTGAAATATCAACATATGCATGCAAAGATTAAAAAAAAACTTCTATACCTTTAAAACAATAATTATACCATTAAGAAGTTTGGAGATCCAGTCGCGCGAGGGCGGTTCCGGAGGTGACACCGAACCGGAAAAAAAACCTCCACCAGATCTTCTCGATCCGGCCGCTGCCGCCGGCGCCGGTGGTGGCGGCCACGCCTGGCCGTCGAAGGCGGCGGGCGGGGGTGGCGCGGCCCGTCGGGTTCCTTCGCGCGGGGCCCCGACCCCATGGCGGCGCAGGTGTGAGACCAGGCCAGGTGAGGCGGCGTTCGTCGGCCCGACTAGGACAGCGGCGGTCGCCTGCTTGAGGCAGCGAGGCGGGAGGGCGGTGAGGAGACGGCGGCGTACCGCTGGCGGCCGCTGGACGGTGGTGGCAGTTGGGGATTTCGATCTGGGATCCAATCTGGGCTCCGATCTGGACTGATCCAACCTGGGCTGATGCTGTTTTGCACCTGTNCCTCCGACCAGGATCTAGAGAGGATGAATAGCATGCGAGACTATGAGCTTCTCTGTTTGAACTCCTTTTTCCATGGACAAAGAACGCCTTATCAAAGCTGGTCGCCCTCCACTTTATTTCTTCCAGAACTGTGCTAAAAGCTCCTAAGCATGGCTTGCCCAGACTGTTAATAACCTCCAAACAATCACTGGCAACACAAACCTGTTGCAGACCCAGGTCCGACGCCAAAGAGAGAGCTTCCTAGCATGCTAGGGCCTCGAGAATTGCCGGGTTCGAGTGAGTCGAGAAAGTGACTGTCGACAGCCCCAAAAACAATCCTGACTCGGACCTGCATATGACACCTATAGAACCTGCCTGTTAGGATCCTTCTGTTGACCGGTGAAGTCTGCTCAGTTTACTCCCACCTCGTCTAGTAGAGGAGGCCACACCCAGCTTATAAGGGAGAGATTCCCTCCTCTCTTCAGCCCGGTCTTTTGGGATGTAATGGGTACTCACTTATAGTTGGGCCGTGTGCACATAAACGTCTGAAACTAGGTTGTCGCCTTGCCACGAGTTCCTCCTGTTCTACCAAGTCAAGTTCTTGAATATTTTTTTGAGCCTCGTCAAGTTCTTGAATGAATCTCTGGATAAACAGATGGGTGCAACCGGGCCGCATAGCTCCCTCGTGGGCCAAACGAGTTTATGCAGGCATAGTTGCACATTACTAGACACTTGTGTTTTCCAGAAAAAAACAAAACCGGACACTTGTGTTCCCTAAAACGAGGGACTGAAGAACAACATGAATTATACATTGCGGCTGCAGAAGTATTGAAAGTTGGAACTAGCAAGATGCACTTATCTTAGTTCATGCAAAATGGTAAGCACATCCGTCAACGATGATATCTACTAGAAAGGTACTCGACCAGTAACTTCACACGGGAAAATATGTTAAGCTGTTCAACTATGGACTATCTTCTCAACTTAACAACTTCACACATATATATGTTAACTACTCCCTCTGATACCAAATAAGTGTTGTGAGTTGGGTTAGAAATTATTCTTACTTAGTTCATTTCTCACATCACTTAAAGTGGACCGAAGGGAGTAGTACTTTGAGGAACACGATTGAAAGTGGGGATAACATAACTCCTATGCATCATAGGTCGGTAGCATCTAAGAAAAATAGAATGAATTTCTGAAATAGCCAATATATATTGCAAGAAGATACCCATCTTGCTATCTAGCCACTATTGGAAACGGCAAATATGCCGAGTGTATTTTCACGTGTTGTGTTTGTGCGAATATGGTATATGAGTTGGGTTACGTATGGATTTGGAGTTATTAGGTGTGGATAGGTACGATAGTGTGGGAGTCGAACTCTTGTAATCTGGGCCTCCTATATAATATGGGGGTACCACACGATGTAACCTATAACAACTTGATAGAAACATACACACTCAGGGGGAGCCGGCACTTGTGTCGGCGCCTATGGCGGCCAAATGATATGGTATCAGATGGGAAGAGTGCCCGTAGTCATGCCTTGAGAAGCAGACGAGTTTGCCGAACCTCGTTAACAACTCTCGATGTCGTCATTATGCTGTGATTTCTTGGTCCTCGATAGATCAATTGTGCGCGAGACCATGGAGCTCCTCTCCAGTTTCAAGAAAATAAAAGAAAAACTCCTCTCTGCCCCCGACGGCACCTCCTCCGCTCTCCTCCACGGAGCAGCAGTATGGTATCCCTCTCCTCCACCCGTCCCAACCCTTACTCGTGTGTGCTATAGGTGCGGCGGTTCGATCTCTCGTCTAGCTAGTATGTTCTGCTCGAGTGGAACTGAAACTAGGTTAGTAGACACCGAGATGCTCGTAGCATAGATTGGATGACTGCATTTATTGCTACATTTTGACGTTTTGTCCTTAAGGTTTTTTGGTTGTGTTAGCCTGATTCGTCAGCCAAATTTAGTGGCGCTTTATCCTTGTTGTTTGCTTAAATACTAGTTGTAAATACGAAATACTTAAAACATAATTTGACTTAATTAGATGGGTTTGGTGCCATTTTTCTCCAGATTGGGTGAAACATTCATATTATTTGAATGTGTATGTATTCATCTTGTTTTCTGCAATTTGTGCAACGCGACAAAAAAAATGCTAACCACACATGTCGTGTGGTCCTGGGAACCTATAATGAATGCTTATCATATATCAGGATTTGAGTGTGCTAACAGAGCTTTGCCGCTCTGTGCTTCCCTTCTTCTTGGAGGGGCTTATAAACATGTTTGTAACTAGATTCGAACGGCGCGGCTTGCCGCGCAGCGCTTGTTGATTCTTTTAATTTCTTGCCCGCGGTTATCACATATTATACAGATTATTAAAAATATAGTTTTTATTCGTATGTATAAGCAAAACAGGATGGTTTAGAAAGTGGGGCTTGCCGTGCATCACCCGTTAATACTAAAAAAAAAATCTGTCCGTGGTTCTCATGTTCAAATAAAAATATGGTAACACAGTGAGAAACATCGACAACATACAACACCCGTTAATACTAAAAAAAAATCTGTCCGTGGTTCTCATGTTCAAATAAAAATATGGTGACACAGTGAGAAACATCAACAACATACAACATTTTTGAAGTAAATATAATTTACAAAGTAACTCAACAGTCTTAATGTAATACATGGAATAATGATCACAAGGAACATGCTTGCTCTCTGTGGTAAGCATTAAACAATCAGATATGGATCCTACTACATTGATAATTGATAGGAGGATGATTTGTTTCTCAAACAATGTAATTTACTTAAAAGGTAATAGCTTCAACACATGCAAAGAGATTTTGCAACACAACAAAAAGAGATTGACAGTTACATATATGTAAGTTCAACATGGAGAGGCATCCACTATAAGATACTACATAATTGAGATAGAAAGACATTTGACTTCGACAAAATATGCTGGAACCCCGCTTCCTCTTGTCTATTTGAGGAGGGCAGGCTCGTCTATATCAGGTGCGTGTGAAAGAAACAAAGACGATTCTACAAAGAAGCATAGTAATTTAGTCAGACCGTCAAAATGCATAAAACAGTTCTACGAAGTGACAGTGGAAGATTGGTATACATTTTAGTTTTCTACATGCCATGTCTCCATAGAAAAGAAGGCTCCACGTTATAGAGGCAAACAATCAAGTCATTGTACTATGGTAGAGCTTTATTTCTAATTTAGTCCATCAAAACTATATCCGATAGAACTCGTTGTAAAAAATGAGAAGTTTGCAGACCTGAAAGTGCTTGTACCACCTAATACTAATTAAAATATCAAATTGAAACTAACAATATGAAGGTTTTAGTGATTTTCATCTGCAAAATAATGTCCCACGTAGTAAAATAGTGCCTTGAAAGGAACAAATTAATACAATTAAGCTCGAAGAAAAGGAGGCTTTGACCTGAAGGTTAATACAATTAAGCTGGAAGAAAAGGAGGCTTTGACCTGAAGGTGTACCCGTCTCATCTTGTCAATCTTTAACCCGGACCTTACAAAAGTTACCGAAAAGAATGGGCAATACCAGATGTCGAGGACAAAAGAATTGAGATAATTTTAAGTAACAAAGGCCAGTTCCAACATTAGTGTGGAAACAAAAACAAAGATGAGAAATCTTGCAGTAAAATAGAATGTGAACATTTCTGTTCAGAGACCCAAATTTAAAACATAGATGACTTTGTGTTGAGAAAACTTAATAATTGTTTTATTGAATGTGGCCTGAAAATTTTACAATCCTGAATACGACAGCATTAGGACTTGGAATACTTCTATGGTGGATATACTCAGAACTCGCTCTATCGACAAAGCATGATAAAGCATACATTACAATTCCGCAAGCTACTTAGTACAACAACAGAAAGTAAAGCAATTAGTAGATCTAAAGCTAGATGTCCAGTGTAGCCAATCATCCTTTTAATCAGCAACATAAACCAGAATTGAGCAAGACAATAGGGATGAAATACTAAATGTATGGAATATGTGTATTTGTCAAACAGTGTTCTGTACATGCACCACACCAATTTGATTATTCTTAAGTCGCCTCTTCCCTTGTGTGATCTGTACATGCACCAATTTGATTATTCTCAAGACACTAAAAAGGTGGCATTCACTCTTCGTATAATGTACTAAAGTTTTTAGCTCGATCAGGAACAGGAACTGGAGTCCCAGAATGATCGAAAAAAATAATCAAAGGGAATAAAAACATAAAAAGGTGCCATGTTTTCTGTAACATCATATTAAAACATGCGACTATAGATAAGTGAAGACTATGAGTTGATTAAGCAGTGTGTTTCCTAATGGATATAATCCGGCAATGGATAACGGCCTAGACATCATATAATGTCCTGCCCGACATTCTCTAGGATTCAGGTCTTATCAGCTAAGCTGATCTGTTAGGGAAGAAGATTAAATTCTAAATAGGGATAGGAAGCCACAACCTTAAATCAACAACACTAATATCCTATGAGATCACATGAATTTGGAAACCCCTTATCACACCGAGTCCATTGCCATTTTTTGATTACCGAATATGAAGTAGCCAGCAGCAATATGATAGTGCCACTGGGATATTCTTGGAGATGGCGCTCATTCTTGCAACTCGTGATATGTGAAACATCAGAATAAACACAAATAAATTGAAACAATAAGCACCTAAATCATGAGCATGATACTGCTGCAGCAAGCAAGTGACAACTTATATGTGTACATTATGACAACATAGCTAGTGACATTAAGCATATGAGAATAAGAGAGGGAATGAGCTCACGGTTGCTACCGGGATGTAGTTATGCGAACAGAGGTATTGTCACACACATGCTGGGACGATGTTTACAATATCGGTAACATATTTAAAGGAGGGCTCGCTATTTTAAACTAAAGGCCTTGGCCCGGCTTTATAAATAAAGCGAGAGTCGTCATACATAAAGGAGGGCTCGCTATTAACCATCGAACCAAGAAAGCTGAAGTATTAATTGATGGCATTGCAGTTACTACTACACAAAGTTGAATTATAGCAACCAATTTAAATCCATAAACAACAAATATGGCGTTTATCTTTCTATGATTATTCCCTCTAGATGAATGTAGCTGCAAAATTATCTTATTTAGAAGACAACAGCATTAAAGTTCAGAATGCTTATATTAATCAAAAGACTCATAATTTGCTTTCTATACAAAGAAATTATATTTGAGCAAAATAAAAGCGGCTCTCCTGTAATCAGATCAATAACAAAGGACTATTTTAGTAAGTAGAATACCAGACCTAAATATGCTAATCAGGCACTAATCATAACCAATTTGTCACCTCTGGTAAAACAAAGACAACAATGGAAACAAACCGGTTTACGCTGATGATATAAAAGTGACCATCCATTTTCACATGAGGAACACCGAACAATGCAAAATGATCCTAGAGAAACAACACCAAGAAAATGGTGCCAATAAGTGATAGGAACATATACCCTTTCTTCTGCGGGTTTTCTCTATGCACCTTGATAGAGTAACCAGGATTTGCAACACCCCAAAATAGCATGAACAAAATATTCTACAATAGAACATAATGGATGAAAAAGTTGTCTCTTGCAGGGCAAGACACATTGGTATATGCCACCACATCGAAGAGATGCATTATATTCAAGTCCCACAAAAGTAGATGGCATGACATTTCAGGATTATAGGATTGTATAATATGATCATGTGACTTGATATATTATTATTAACAGGAGCATGAGCTATGTGTGTAGGTATAATTCAATTTTTCTTAGTTGGAAAAAGTAGATGGACCTGCATATAATTTAAAGGTGATTTCCACCATGCATCTCATAATAGGTAGCTTTGAACAATGAAATTTGCACGATCTTGGTTTCATATGTTGGGGATTTGTATTGCATGTGCGCTATTGCAGAAGAAAGAAGGTGTACGAAAAACATATCGTTGTTACACAATCAGGTAGCATTCTGTCCATACCTTGATGTCAGGTGTTCTGAAGTTTTGTTCAGATAATTTATTCTACTTTTTTCCTGTAATTGGTTACTCGTTAGTGGTAGAAAAAATGGGCATATAAACCTGAATCTGAAGAGGAACAAATCCACCCATATTAGGTGAGGTCGCGCGCTTGATTGCACACTCGATTCCACCCACCAAGTATTTTCTACGTTTAAGAATATGCAAGTTGGATTAAACGAAAATATATCTGTATTTGTACAAATCCAACACATGAATGAACCTGAAGGTCAAGGAACCGAAACTTCACCCAACTCTCACATCACCTTTTTTTGCACGACATATTCCTCCTTACTCCTGTACATAACCAGATTCAACCAAAAACCGAAGAAAAATCAGTAAGGTGAATATTTGGAAATAACTGAGTGACATGAGAGACCAATCACTGAATAACAGGGTCTCCATCATTGCAAATCCTTGTCTGGTCTATACATATGGTAGAGAATCAATACAACATATTTATCTCCAATCAAAAGCGTAGAAACAACCAAGAAGCAAATAAGAAAATCACTCGCTGGCCAAGGTTGCGATTAAAATTAGCTAAAGTAGGTCACACAAGTACACAAAACTGAGATCTATAGGATAAAGCATATAACCACAGACTTTAAGCAACAAAGCATTTTGTGCACCTTGCCTTCCTCCTTTCTCACAACTGTCATAATGATACGACTACAAATAGCACAGACCTTGGTTATCTGTTGTCAATGACACTGAAATTTGATCCGAACACGTGTTATTTAGGAGACCAGGAATTCATAAAGAAGTGGGAAGAATAGGAACACCCAATCTATAGTAGATGTAAATCAGAAAACAACTCTACATAATTTTTTGAGCAAGCTAGATGGCAAGAGGGGGAAAAGCTAGCAAGTATAAGCGTCACAAAGCAAACTGCCTAGAATCTGCCTCCCCGCATCTGGTAAATCTTGATTATCAAGCAAAAGAATGCCTTAACCCCCGTTGCCCAACTCATAATCTTTTATCAACCGCACCTGCAGTACCTACAGCTACGAAAGAACAGCTAGATGCACAGTACAGAGCCCATAAAATAACCATAACAGTATTGTTTTGAAAAGGCTTCCTCCCTCCATGCACGGTTTTTATTTATTCCGGAAAAGAGAGACTGATCTTTCTATGGCCAAGATAATACATCTGACCAGCTGAGGATAATACATTTGCTCTAACCAGATGAACAAAGCTGACGGTGTCGGTTCTATTGTTCACAAGAAATTACCACCGACCTAGTAATCTAAGAAACTGCTTCTACCTCAAGTACAAATACATATGAACATTTAAGAATCGCCAAGCAGGTCATATTCGTGCAATCAAGCACGGAACAACCTGGTGCTCCAAAATGTTCGCAGCTGGTTGAACAACTTGTTAATGAGAAACGTAAGCAATATTATATGCTATCTTTCTTATGTATGTTTTGTCATATTATCTATATGATTTTCATATCTTCTGAACATTTTTTATATGGTAAAATCTCATGTATACCTCGTATATCTTGCTTGTATATACATGAGCAAAGCAAAACCTAAAAAAAGTATGGATTGTACTTTTATATAAGGTCTCACTAACATGTACACAATATCTTGAGCACTGCAGTATATGCCTAGGAATGTGGACAGGAAACATAAGTACCTTTAGAGCCTCAGTTTGGGGAGGGGATTCCTGGAATAGAGCCTTCTGTGCAGGTGAATTTTTAAAATATTTATCACCGCTGCAGAAGACAATGATCGCGTGCATTAGAGCACAACGAAGAAATTTGAGAGAATTAAATTGCAATGGAGAATAGGTTCTCTAGACTTAGAAAGGTGATAATGCAGCACAACAATTTCAGACTTGACTCCGCGATGAACTAACACAATATCTGAAGGAAAAAAGGTGGCTCCCATGATGCTATTGTATAGGCTGAGTGGAGTATCCATATTAAAGGAAATGGCACTACATATTCAGTTCCTAATATGTCTCAAAATATCTAAAAATAAGCATAAAACCTGACATCGCAATTGACCTGTTCAACCATATATAATAATAAACTTCTTGAGGATGCGGAAAAATATTGCGTTCCAATGCATTGGCACCTTCATGGTATTAATAATATTTGTTGATCATATTCCAAAAACAAAAATTGGTTGAGACCTTGAGAACCAGTTTAAACCAATCATGCATAAGCAAACCTTGAGACCTTGATTTATAGTTAACTAAACTTCGAGAATGGACAGTTCAACACTACCTAAAATATGTACTGGCTTTTTGTCTATTTAGGTGTGCTTCCTTCAAACTGTAGATAAGCACACGACTGAACTCTCTGTAGGCACATGATAGAATGAGGTAAATGGTTAGAAGAACATAAATAAGAGTAGTGTCTGAAATTATTTGAAGAACAAAAATAAACAACAATATATGAACTTTTCGTAGGCATGAAAGTACCAACATACCATTGTAGCAATTTAACACTCAATAATGGAAGTAATAAGACAGCGGGATTGGATAGCAAGCAGGAAATGATGCATCAGATATCATAATGGAAGAATTAACCATAATAGATCAATGCTTGGGAGCCAAATATTATGCACGACATGAGAAACAAAGCATTTTTGCACATCCAGCTAGGTCGTAGCAATCTAAGAAACTTCTTTTACCTCTACCTCTAGCATGGCTTGAAAAAAATTATTTGCACAGTGTGAAGAACCTGGGAGCAACCTCTACCTCTAAGTATGACCGCTCAATGGGGAAAGATTAATTTTTGCACCCACCTCAATCTGGATCCAACTGAAGAGCAGGTCACAACTCACAACAGCCTGCTTGGATTTTCATCGAACACTTTATATGCAGAGATAACAAACAATCTGCACAAACAAAGATGAGAGGTTCTATGGGTTAAATCAAAATAGGGAGAGAGGGCAGGCCGCAAATCGGGAAGGCCAAATATGGCAAGGTCGAGCGGATCGGAGGCAAGGAGCACGCACTTAGATCTACCCATACATAAAAATTAAGCGGCAAACTGTAAAAAAGAAAGGCCACTACCTGCCAGAATGCAGCCGTCGAAATGATCAGCAACCAACCAGAAAATGCAGCTTCTGACACCTTCCCTCCCCTGGCAAAATAAATCATCAGATAAACACACAAAATAGCAACAAAAGGGATCTAGAAGTCATGTACACGAACATAAAGGATAAGCTCTTCCAGTCACCTGTTGACCAATGGCAATTTTCACATATAATAGAACAGAACAGCAAGACACCAATGTACAATCCTGCAACCTACAAAAAGGCAAAGAGCATGTAAGCCATGAAAGAAAAAACACATAATCAAAAAAAGCAACGCATGAACTATTAATTACTGCAAAGAAGATATGCTTTGTAATCCTAGGTACATCCATGCAATTCGGTTGCAACACGTACAGTAGGACTATATGAAAATAAGTTTGATCTAACCCAGTTTGTGTATTAGAATATAAGAAACCTGTTTTTTAAAACAGAGTTGCATGACATTATAAATATAAAAAAGTAATTGAAAAGAAAATACTATTAAAAGCATTCAGAACTTTCAGGTTATTGTTCTGTTCTTTAATCAAAAGTATTCAGAGCTTTCAGGTTATTGACAGGTACATCATTCAGGTTATTGTTCTGTTACCCCTAAGCATTAACAACTACTGTATTTATCTTAATGCATTAGTCTTAACTAATAGTTACATGAATGCATTTGTCTTAACAACTACTGTATTTCCTCTTCTCATGTACATGTAATATAAGCGTGGACCACAAGAATCTATAAATGGATCTACCTCTATGCATAGCACCGGATAGGAAAAAAAAATTTAATTGGACAACACAAAGAGGCCAGAAACTGCTTCTATCTCTGTCCGTATCCAACCAGAAACAAAAGAAAAAAAGATTCCTGCACGCACCTGAAACTAAAGCTTCCTAAGGAGCACCGGATCCAGCCTAAAAGCAAGCCACAATGCCCACTACAAAGAAAAGGTGACTGCGAAGCTTAATCAGCCAGGATCCAACATAAAAATAGGTAGAACGCAAGAAGCGGAAAGAAATCGCTCGAAGGAGGAGATCCAGGCGCAACCTACCTCAACCCGCGTCGGATCCCTGCTGCACCATCGGACGTACGCGTGACGGCAGTCGAGGAGGCGGCACAGTGTGCAGCGGTGGTCCGAGCGGCGGCCGACACTGCTCCTGGCGATGGCAACGACGGGAGCTCGTCCTGAGGAGGGATTGGCAACGGGGATTGGGGGAGGAGGCGGCTGCTCGTGGTGATGGATGGCGGTGGTGGCGCGAGAGGGCGTGCACTGCGTCCCCGCGCGTGCTCGCCGTGCTGCAGCTGCCGGGGTTGGAAGCAGAGGTCGTGGCGGAGCGGATAGACCTGGCCGACGGCGAGGTAATGGATGGTGGCGGCGGCCGAGAGGGCGCGGCGAGGCGGGCAGCAGGCGCGCGCTCCTTACCATCCCTGGCCCTCCAGGGGCTGCTCGTGGAGGCGGCAGATTGGGGGAGGAGGAGAGGAAGCGGGGATTTGGGGAGGAGGCGGCTAAGGGGATTGGGTGCGGGGAGGAGAAGGTGATTGGATCCGAAGCGAGCACGCAAGCGAGTACCCTAGTCTAACACGCCGTGGACGATGGGCAGGGGCGGGGAGGGCAGCGGCTGTAGCAATGGTACCCGGCGGTGCCACTCGCTCCTCCATGCACGTACGGCGTCCGCCCCTCGCTCCGCCACGCACGTACGGCGGACGCCCCGTCGACATGAATGAGAGGTGAAATGACGCTTATGCCCCGTGAGGTCGACTTAATCACGGGCTCCTGCCACCGCGTCGCCGATGAAGAAGCCCTCAGGAAGGGAATGGACGGCCACGATACGTTGCGACGTCTAAAGGACGGCCAGATTTTCCTAAGCTCTGAGGAGCTCCATGTTTCCCCCAAGGATGTGTTCTTTAGATGTGTTGCGCGAGCGATGTGGTATTAAAACATGAAGCATCGTTGGAAATCGAAGGTGTGGTGCGTGCAGCGGTGCACTGGGCTGTATTTTGGCCCAGCATGCTCTATAATTAAAATTTCTTGTCTTACCAATCCTGGCCTGCGTCTACAGTCACAACTGGGTCAGCTAGCTAACCGAGCTGACAGCGGCCAATCCTATACCCCGCGTACCGCGGGGCGTACGAAGCTCCGCGTACCCCCGGGTCGCGGGGATGGGCCGGCCCATTAACCGTGAATCTGGTTGTTTTCTCTGTGTTTCATTTTCTTTTTTTCTGTTTCTTTTTTTCTTCTTCTTTTTCGGTTTTTTGTTTCTTTTTTTTTCGTTTTTCTTTTTTCTTTTTATATTTCTATTTTTCGTTTTTCTTCTTTGCATTTTTCTTTTTTTAACCTTTTTTTTCTATTTTCTTTTTTGTCTTCTGTCTTTTTTCAGGTTTATTTTTAAATAAATGTTTATGTTGTGGAAAAATTGAGTAGGTTTCTTTGTGAACGGAAATTATTTTTTTCTTTTTCTTTTCGTTTATTCTTTTTACGTTCTATTATGCTTTCCGTTTCTTTTTTTTGTTTTCCGTTTATTATTTATTTTTTGTTTTCCGTTCTATTATTTCTTTTTGTTTTCTTTTTTCACTTTTTTTTCAAAATCGTTCAAAAATAATTTCTTACAGACTTTTTCTGTTCGCCTTTTAAAATCGTTCAAAAATAATTTCTGTTTAAATACCTATTTTTTGTTCATTTTTTTTAAAATCGTTCAAAAATAATTTCCGTTCACAAACTTTTTCTGTTCGCCTTTTTAAAATCGTTCAAAAATAATTTCTGTTCAAATACCTATTTTTTGTTCACTTTTTTGAAAATCGTTCAAAAATAATTTCCGTTCACAGACTTTTTCTGTTCGCCTTTTAAAATCGTTCAAAAATAATTTCTATTGAAATACCTATTTTTTTGTTCACTTTTTTGAAAATCGTTCAAAAATAATTTCCGTTCACAGACTTCTTCTGTTCGCCTTTTAAAATTGTTTAAAAATAATTTTCGTTCACTTTTAAAATCGTTCAAAGTTAGTTTCCGTTCATAAACCTTTTTTCCGTTCATTTTCTAAAATCGTTTAAAATACTTTTTGTTCACCGACTTTTTTTGTTCACTTTTTGAAATCGTTCAAAAATAATTTTGTTCACTTTTAAAATCGTTCAAAAATAACTTCCGTTCATAAAAAAATTATGTTCACTTTTTAAATCTGTTCAAAAATAACTATTGTTCACCGACATTTTTTCTGTTCACTTGTTAAAATCGTTCAAAATTAATTATCGTTCACTTTTAAAATCATAAATTGTTCAAATATGAAATTTGTTCATAGTCAAAGAAATGATTTATATTCAACAAATTTTTAGATTGGAAAAATATTTATATTAAAAATTTGTTAACACTTGAAATTTGTTCAGATTCAAATAACTTTGAAAATAACTTTTGAATATTTTCAAATCTAAACATTTTAAAATAGAAAAAAGTATGTTTCAAACCGTATTGCTTGGTTTTTAGTCTACACACTATTCAGAACCTGTTTAAATTATTTTTTTCCTGTGAGAACTCGACTGACCGAGCATGCTAGCTAACAAGACTGACTGAGCGTGCTAGCTAACAAGACGTTCGATCAGCTAGCTCGATCCGCGCTAGCTGGAGCGAACCAAACGCGACGTACGAATCGCTAAATATGGGCCAGGCCCACGTAGCGTCAGCACGCATAGGGACTAGGGAGGGTACGCGGAGCTACGTACGTACCGCTATACGCGGGGTATAGGAGCGCCCGCTGACGGGTGCAACTATAAAAAGGGTTCTCTTTACAAAGGGAACTTTATTAGCTCCTAAGTGTGCCACGTGGTGGGAGCACGCTTATCCCGCATGTAGAAAGCAAAATCGAATTTGAACACGAAGTGAAGGAAGCAAAAACGAATTTCCCCACCCCAGCTCCCCTGTACATCCGCGCGCACACGGGTGTACATCCGCGCGGACATCGTTGTACATCCGCGCGCACATCGTTATATATCCGCGCGCACATCGATGTACAACCACGGTGTACAAACTCATGCTGCTACTTAAATCTAAAACTCTCTTGCATACCGGTATATAAATTTGGCTACTTGCCACCCCCACCCACAAGCTTAACTAATATATACAAGTTACAAGTTTTTTTTAATCTAGCGGCTCGGCTTCGTCCCCCGTCGCCGCTACCGCGACGTACGGGCGGACTCAACCTCGGGGCGTTAGGGTACGGAGGCTTCATCGCTCGTCGACGCGATAGCGTCGACGAGCGATGAAGCCTCCGTAGCTTAACACCTACGCTAACGCGCCACACGAAAGTACAGAGTATATAGAACAGAATGTAGCCATTCGGATGTACAGATTAGTGCAAATAGGGTGTACAAGTACAGAGAAAACGGAGTACAAAGTACGTTGACAGCGGATGTACAAGTAAGTTCAAACCCGAAGTACAGCTATGTTCAAACCGGATGTACAGCTATTCAGCTTTTGGATGTACAAAAAAAAAGTTCGTCAAAACCTATCGATATGTGATCTAATTTTGAAGATCTCGACGCGAGGAGTTCAAAAGTGAAAACGGTTCGTAATTTGGATAACCGGTTCTAAAGATATTTCGTTTTTAAACTTCGGTTCAAAAAAATAAAAGGAAAAACTACCCTCCAACCGAGTACAAGTAAATAGAAAACGGAGTGCAAAACACGTTGACAGCGGATGTACAAATAAGTTCAAACCCGAAGTACAGCTATGTTCAAACCGGATGTACAGCTATTCAGCTTTTGGATATACAAAAAAAAAGTTCGTCAAAACCTATCGACATGGGATCTAGTTTTGAAGATCTCGACGCGATGAGTTCAAAAGTGAAAACGGTTCGTAATTTGAATAAGCGGTTCTCAAGATATTTCGTTTTTAAACTTCGGTTCAAGAAAATAAAAGAGAAACTCCCTCCCACCCGTACCCTTCCTTTTCTCTCTCTTCCTCCCCACTTTAACTCCTGTTGCGACACGTGGCGAATATTCAAACAAAAGAACAAAGGAGAAGTCGCCACTTGGCGCGAGGACAACGGAGGAAAAGTTCCCTTCACGAAGGGTTCCCTTTTTTTTAGTGATTTCCCCCGCTGACAGCTTCCTTCCGCGTACTACGGGAGCAATTTGTTGGGCTTCTGATGCGGGAGCTGGACCTAAATGGGCTACGGCCTACGGGCGAGCGAGCCAGGGATGCACGCAAGCACGACGGAGCGACCTACGCGCTGTCGGTCGTCCTAAACCAAGTATTTTGGTATTGTAAAACTGGAATACCTCAACTCATTATTGTGTAACCTCATCCATGGGCATGTATATTTCAAGAAAGTCATGTGCTCTGCTAGTTACATTAAATTGGAAAAGGGAAAGAAAAAGACAAGTGCTTCTATAAGAATGGGTATGCCATTCCGATCTACTTGTGAGAAGTGGGAAGTCATGCAAATATCATTAGCGCCTGCTAAATTCAATTTCACAATGCAGATCGTTCTAGGGCAATTAAAATCGCTAGGGACGGCCATATGTTCAAAACAATATTAGACACTTGAAATATAAAGCTACAAAATGTATGCAAAATATAAAGCAACAAAATGTATGCAATTTTCATAACAAAATATAAAGCTACAAAATGTATGCAATTTTCATTACAAAATGTTTTAAAACATCGGAAGATTTAGCAGCGAGAAAGCGGGGGCTCCTATATCACGCGTTTAGCGTGCGTTAGAATAGCTCCGCGTACCTCCCGCGCTTAGATGGGCCTGGCCCATGTTTCGCGTTCGCTGTTACCTTCACTGGTTCTTTCGTTCGCTGTTTCGCCGGCTCGCACGCTAACTGTTTCATGGATCGATCACTAGCTAGCGCTGCTACATAATGTGTAGTCCAAAAATAATTGTAACATGAAGAATATTTAAAAACAAAAATTTGTTGGTTTCAATAATTCGAATAAAATAGTTTTTCCGTTTTACTTTCTCTTTTAGGTTTTATTTTCTGTTAAAAAGAATATGTTCATGTTTTAAAAAATCATATATTTTGAAAAATATTTGTTTATTTGATGATTTTCGAATATGAAAACTTACGTTCTTTGAAAATATTTATAAATATGACCTTGTTATTTGACCGATTCTTTAATAAAACATTTATCTAATTTGAAAGATTTTTAAAACATAAAATTTTATGTTATTTGAATGATTTTTAATAAAACATTTATCGTATTTGAATGTTTTAAAAACATGAACAATTATGTTATTTAAAAGAATTTTCAAAAAAGATTTATATTAGTTGAACGATTTTGAAAACGTGAACAATTATGTTATTTGAACAATTTTTTAATAAAATATTTATCTTATTTGAACGATTTTCAAAACATGAACAATTATGTTATTTGAACGATTTTTCAATAGTACATTTATCTTATTTGAATGATTTTCAAAACATGAACAATTATGTTATATGAACGAATTTCAATAAAACATTATCTTACTTGAACAATTTTTAAAATATGAACAATTTATTATTTGACAAATTTTAATAAAACATTTATTTTATTTGAACGACAAAATATGAACAATTAATTTATTTCAATGAAGTTTCAATAAAACTTTTATTTTATTTGAACGACAAAACATGAACAATTATGTCACTTAAACAAAATTTTAATAAGACATTTATCTTAGTTTAATGATAAAAACATAAACAATTATGTTATATGAACGATTTTTTTTGGAATATATTTGAATGATTTGTCAAAAAACATATATAATACAAATAGAAAACGTATTCATCTATTTGAATTTTTTAATGAAAATTTATATTGTTTGAATGAATTTTAAATTATGAACATTTGTTTAATTTGAACAATTTTCAAAACATGAACAATTATGTTACGTGAACAAATTTTAATTAAAACATTTGTCTTATTTGAACGATTTTCAAAACATGAACAATTATGTTATTTTAACGAATTTTAGTTAAAACATTTATCTTATTTAACGATTTTCAAAACATGAACAATTATGTTATTTGAACAAATTTATGATAAAACATTTATCTTATTTGCACGATCTTCAAAACATGAACAATTATTTTATTTGAACGATTTTTTCACATGTGAACATTTTTATGTTATTCAAAAAATTTCGGTAAATTTTTTAAGTTATTTAAGGAAGAAAAAACTACTCATATTTTTTCCACAACATAAACATTTATTTAATGTAAAACCAAAACGTAGAAAAACTATAATAACTATTTTATATTATGAACATTTGTGTTATTTGAAAGATTTTTTATAAGAACATTTATCTCATTTGAATGATTTTCAAGCATGAACAGTTATGTTATTTGAACGATTTTAAAAAACAATTATCTAACTTGAAAGACTTTCCAAAATAAACATTTATATTATTTGAACGAATTTTCAAATATAAATATTTATATATTTGAACGATTTAAAATAAATAATTTAAACTATTTTATAATATGAACATTTATATTATACAAGCAATTTTGTATAGAAACAGTCATGTTATTTGAACGAAAAATACTCAAATTTATTTTATGTGAATGAAGAACAAGAAACCATAAAATTAACAGGAAAATTAAAAAAGAAAAAAGAAAAGGGAAAGAAACAGAAAAGAAAAAAACAAAATCTAAAAAAACGGAAGAAAAGGCAGAAGAAGCGAAGCTGGAAAAAAATGCCACAACGCTATTGGGCCGGCCCATATGTGATTGAGGGGGTGCGCGGACGTTCGTAACACCCGCGTTACATGGGGTATAGGGTTCGCCCGAGAAAGCAGGGAAGCATTGAAGCCGTAGTCCGTACAGTCTGTACAATTTAAATCGTTCGCTTACGACCTGGCCCGGCCTCACACGTTCTTTTTTCTTTTGCAAATTGCAGCCCGTCCAGCCAGTCACGGCTCACGATAGTTGTGGCATTAGATCAACCTGAGATCAGTTGTCCGTACGAGCTGATTTCAAACTTTCTCAACGGATCAAAAAAATATGAAGAACAGAATGTGTCCGGGAACCTTGCCAGCTTGTCATTAATTTTAAACTATGTATGATGGTTGTTGCTTTGTTTGTTTGTCTTTTAGGGGTTTAGCACGGCGACTTTCTATCTGTTTACTATAACAAACTCTATTACGACAAGTTTTTTTCCATCTCTAGGGATGGAGGGGCGAGGACAGCGTCATGCCTTCGACCTGCTACAGTGCTTATAGTCGTCACTAGCTGGTCTAACGACTTACTTGTAATTTTTTTTTTACTTTTAACTTAATTGTACTACTATTTGTTGATGATTTAATAGATCAATGGATATTTTTGAAATATAAGTTCGAAAAGAAAAATAAGTGTATGTATGTAGATATATATGTGGGAAGTCATGCAAATATAACCACCAGAATTAGTCGTATGGTAATCCAATTTTAGAATTCAGATAGTTCTAGGGCAACTAAAATCATAAGAAACAACTATACATTCAAAAAATATAAAACATTTGAAATATAAAATCTACTCACTCCGTCCCATAATATAAAATTATTTTAGCAAGATAAACAACTTGCCAAAACGTTTTATATTGCGTGATGGCGGGTGTATATAACATATGACTTTTTCTAGCAAGAAAGCAGGGCGGCATGAGCCGTACGCTGTACACGGTCGTACGATTTAAATCATTGACTTACATTCTCATCCTCCCTCTTTGATTATTCTTTTGCAAACAGCAACCCGTGCAGACAATCACAGCTCACAATAGTTGTGGTATTAGATCAACGTGAGGTGAGTAGTCCGTACGAGCTGATTTCAAACTTTCTTAATGGAAGAGAAAAATATGAAGATCCGAATATGCTGGGAACCTTGCCAACTTGTCACTAATTTTGAATTACATGCGATCATGACACGGTATTGGTCTCCACTCTTCACGATAATACCATCATAGTAACAATGGTCATGCCACTTAACTAAACTACTCAAGTATAGAGATGTTTTCCCTCTATAGCGGCAGCTTACATGATGAAATACTTCCATAGTTGTTGATTTTCCTCGGAGGCCAAAAGGTCCGCCTTTCGATCCTCAGTGATGGTATGAGTTTTAATTTTTAGGGCCCCTAATTTATAACGCGGTTATCCTAAAATAATTGCAGCAGCTTGTAGGCCTGTAAGGTCTACACACCCACGATCTTCCTATAGAAAATATTTTGACGAAATGTCTCGAGACCCAATCCAAGAACTACAATGTTTATATTTTGACTTGGTTATTGCAATGTAATTGAATGTGTGGCCCTTCGAGTAGAGATTCTCTACACCCGAGCTCCAGTGCTCCCGCCACTTTTAAAAAATTGAAAAAACATATTTAGAAGTTTCAAAAAGTTCTGAAATAAATCATGCATGTTTGTAAGGATGTATACTACGAGCATGCAAAATCTCAATGCGAAATACTTTGTATTACGACCTACACAAAAATGACAAATTTACAGATCTGATTATACTTAACATTGCATAGTTTTAAATTTACAAATTTATGATTTTTGTGTATACTATAATATAAAGATTTTTGCATTGAGATTTTGCACGCTTGTAGTATACATATTTACGAACATGCATGATTTGTTTCAGAATTTTTTGAAACTTCTAAATATGTTTTTCGATTTTTTTTAAGTGGCGGGAGCACTGGAGCTCGGAGCCACAACTACTTTCCGTGGCCCTTCTTCTAAATAATGTATACGAGTGCAACTAGTGAACCCAAGGTTATTGATAATATTGAGAATATTTATCAATTTAAATATCAACTAAAATTTTACAGATATACGATACAACCAACGAGTTACACCCGACAGATGTAAATAACAAGATGTACACAACCGCAAACAAATTTAAAAGAGTTTGATAAATCATCACATGTAACAAAAGGAAGCCACTGAAGAAGTCATACTTGCAAGTAGCATAAAATGCCATATTTATGCTGGGACATTGTCAAGATGCATCGCTATCGGAATCAGTAGTATGCCAAGTGTCGGACTCCTTGCCAAGTGTTTTTTATCGAAGACTCGGTGCAGGCCAACCTAAACCAAGATTGAGAAGAAACCCCTCGGCAAAGATTTGACACTTGGCAGAGGACCCTCTTTGTCAAGCGCAAGGTGCAAACAATCGACAAAGCCTCCGCTATGTGGAGTTCCAACTGACTCACACTCGACAAAATCTCAAGTCACCGATAACGGCTGGGGATGCGTTTCCATGATCCCTAAGGTTGATGGGATGAGACGGGGCTACAGGTTTTCTTAGTGTCTCCTATCGGGACCTCAACAAAGATTTATTATTCACGCCACTTTCTCCCACCAACAACATTTTTGTTGATTTTTTGAAATCTGAGTGTCGAGGTGCAAGACTCACCAAATATTAAATATTTTCTCCGCCTCATTCTCCCGCCGACTCCTTTTCCCGTGATTTTATAATGTTTGTTGAGTGCCATACTTAAGGCTCTCTGTAAAAACCTGTTTTTCTCTCTTTTTCATGCTCTTTTAATTCCTCTATGTTTTCTCACGTTCTCTCTTTCCCGCAATTACTCTTTCCTGCCATCTCTATGTTCCACCATTTTTCATTCCCACCCTCTCTCTTTCCCATACCTGATTTTCTCGCCCGTTTTCTCCCGCCACTTCCACTCGCTGGTGGATTTTCCTTCCATTGTCACCATATATATAACCCCTCACTCATATGTGGTGTTGCTTCAACTAGTGTTTCGTCTTGGGAGAAGCAATACAATGTAGGGCATCATTGTGAAATACAAGGTACTGCGAAAATTCCTTGGGGGTTCCATGCTTCTTCATAGAAGAACTGGATGACATCTCGCAAGGAATTTCTTATAGTATCATCATATTTGACAATGATGTCATATGTTATGTTGTATTAGTGTTGGTGATGTTCGTCTAATACATACGTAACAGGAGGACACACCGGAGATTTCATGCGCTTATTTTTGGCAGAATAAAATGAAAGGAAACACCTAGGGAGTTTCTCACAATATGATCGAATTTCACTGTTATGTCCTATGATCCTCAAATATACTAGTAACCGAGGATTCCCTAGGAGACCTGAATGGCATATTCTAAATAATTTCTCATAGAACATCATATTTCACCGTGATATCCTATGTTTCATTTTTCGCATAATTGATATGCTGTCAGACCTGGAGGGTAAAAACAATATATTTGAATCCCTCCACTTCCTCTCACCCTCTCTTTCCAGCCAATTTCTCCCTCTTTATCTTTCCCCTAATTTTTCTCCCACCACATTCTCCCGCAACTTCGAAGTGGTATCTCCTTCGTAAGCGGGACTATACCGCAGGCAGATTCTGGACTTGTAGTGTAAATCTCCTACTCCAGGAGAATGAAACCAACTTTTATGAAACCTGAACCTTTTATTGGATTGGTCATTCTCATATGACCTTATCTAACACTAACATAGTGGAAAGTCACATGAAATCATCATGTGGATGAAAATCTAGCATGTAGACATTAGGGGCTCCGTCGAGCAATGGGGACAGGAATGAAATCACGCCAGGAAGGATCAAAAGGCTAAGATTTTTTGGGCATGAGATCCTAATATGGGTATATAAGAGTGGTGAAAAATAAGAAAACCCAGTACTTAACTTTGAAGTGGCACTTGCTTCCCGCTGGAAGATTCAAGACTTATAGTACAAAACTTCCATCGAGGTAATGGACCCAACTTTTGTAAGAACTTGGCATCTTTTGGTTTGGTCATGTCTCTACCATAAGGCCCGACCCGGCTGTCCCTAGACGCCCACGAGACGGCCAATTCTGTGTCCAGCTCTAGGGATGGAGGAGCAAGGACAATTTCGCGCCGTCAGCCCGCTACATTACTTATATTCTTTGCTAGGTTGTCTAGTGACTTATTTGTAATGTTTCTTTCTTTTATCTTTGTTGTACTGTTGTTGATGGTTATTAATAGATCTGTGGATATTTTTGAAAAATCTGTTGGAAAAGAAAAAGGTTGTCCTTGTGCAACTGTAAGAAATGGGTATGTCATGTAGATATATCTGTGAAAAGTCATGCAGATGTAACCACCGAAATTAGGCGCTTGCTATATCCAATTTGAGAATCCAAATAGTTCTACGACAATTAAAATCCCAAGGTGCAGCCATATAATCAGAAGAATATGAAACATTTGAAATATAACATGTACTCTCTCTCCGTCCCACAATATAAAATGTTTTCGCAAAATAAAACAGCTTGCCAAAACGTTTTATATTACGTGATGGAGGGTGTATAAATCGTATGGTTTTTTTTAAGAAAAATCATATGAAGATTTGGTAGCAATGAAGGCAGGGCAGCATTGAAGCCGTACACCGTACGGTCAGTACACGTTACGTTCGATTTAAATCCTTGACTTACATCCTCACCCTCCCTCTTTGTTTATTCTTTTCCAAACTGTAACCCGTGCAGCCAATCACAGCTCACAATAGGCTGTCGCATTAGGTCAGCGTGAGGTGAGTAGTTCGTACGAGCTGATTTCCAACTTTCTTAATGGAAGAGAAAAATATGAAGATCCGAATATGATGGGAACCTTGCCAACTTGTCACTATTTTTGAAGTATATGCGATCATGGCACGGTATTGGTCTCCACTCTTCACGATATACCATCATAGTTATAAAGGTCATGCCGCTTATCTATAACTACTCTTGTAGCGGCAGCTTACATGATGAAATACTTCGATAACAAAAGGTTGGCTTTTCGATCCTCAATGATGGTATGAGTTTTAATTTTTAGGTCCCCTAATTTTTTACATGATTGTCCAAAAATAATTGGAGCAGCTCGTAGGCCTGTAAGGTTTACACACCCATGATCTTCCTGTAAAAAATATTCAGACGAAATGTCTAAAGACCCAATCCAAGAGCCAACACACAACTTTATTGAGCAAATATTTGGTTGGAATATATATTACCAGACACCTGTCGTTAGGTTGGCACACTATACGTATCACCACACGAGGTCCATGACTCGGTAAAAATAACACACACAGAAAATAAACGGTTCGGTGTACGAATTGGTTAGAGAGTTTTGAACATAATTAAATGTAAATTATAGAGCAAACGAATGGCTAAAAATTAACGCACTGACCTCGGCATGTGACAATACATGAAATGAGAGGTTTTTGGCCTTGGTATGAGCACGCATGACCAGGGACGAAGCTAGGGGGGTGCGGGCAGGGGCCATGGCCCCCCTATGGTGAGTAAATTTCCTGAATACCTCCTTAAATTATGTGTATATAACAGCGAAGTTTGCCAAAATTTACGCATATGGCCCCCTCCAAGTTTTACCGTCTTTACTTGGCCCCCTTATGATAAATTCCTGGCTCCGTCCCTGCGCATGACCGCATGCACATCTTCTCTTCTGGTGTATGGAGTAGTATGCTATGCCGACCTCCTCCTCTGCTACAACCATCGGTACGATCATTGGCGCTGGTATCACACATTCACACCGCATCTTCTCTTTTCTAAAGTTACTCTGTTGTTCTTACAAACGGACAGCGCTCATCACTGTAACCTTTCGTAATCGATTTTCTTGACGTTCTAAAGCGCAATTATGGGTTCGCGTGAAAATGCCTAAAAGAGATCACACCAATTGTCAGTGTCGCCACTAGTTAAAGAGTACTATTTGATGCAGAGGCCGGGGATCCGCACACTATTTCTAAAAAAAAGTTAAAGAGTACTAGTACTGGGATTATGGATCCGAGAAGTTCGGGGATCACCTTAACGGAGATATCAATACTTAATTATTTCCATGCCTGATGATGAACGAGCAAGTTCAACGAATATTTCGATCCCCAAAGTCCACCATCATGTCGTTGTCCAAGGCAACAAGAATTTCCCACAAATGGTTACTTATTACAAGAAGTTAGCCGTGAGTTCATAGAGGAACAATACTCGGCCTATTTATACCGGCAGTGCCCGCGGCATTTGTGCACAGACATCCCAACTTCCAGCATGTCTTCCGGCCGCCGGCACCGTCGACTGCTCTCAGTCTCATACATTCCAGCCGTTGAACGTCTCCCCCCAGTCTTGTGTAGTGCAGCAAGCATGAGCGCAGGTGCTGAGAGCGCTTGACTTGGCCAAGACGCATTGGCACCACTTTTTTTTTTTGCAAGGAAAAAAAGTGGTACCACTGTGTTTTGCCCAAGTCAAGCCCGCACCACTTGGTCATCGTCGTTGCCGTCAACCTCTTCTCCATCTCCCTTGTCACCAAGCCGCTCGATCAGATGTTTGGTTGTGAGTGTTTAATGGGCACAAAATCCTACAACCCTTTCATATGTCAGCTCCTAGCCTAGCTCTCTCGCTTGCAGCTCACGGACAGAGGAGGGAGAAGGAGACACAGGAAGTTTCCCGGCGCACGAACGCTCTGCTTTTCTTTCTGTCGAGCACCTGTCGAACACCAACTCGCTTACAGCTAACAAACACACCCAGACGCACGCACGCACGCGATACAAACGCTCAAGCCACGCACTGACATGGCTTAGCGCCAACATCATATTCATCGATCATCCACCATATGGACATACACTTGTTTCCATGCTTCTGGTTCATGTTGGTGCTTCAATTTCTATTCTTGCTCTCTCTCTTTTTTATGAGAAAACACCTGCAACTTTATTCGTACTCGCAACAATTACAGGTATACTGATTTGGATCTATTATCTAAGAAATTACAGTGTAGCTACTATGATTAAGAATTACAATGAAATCTCTTGGGAGACCTCTTCTCCATGGTATCAATCTTTGCAAACCGTAATACTGCCAAGACTTCATTCAAGAGACTGCAATTGGAATGAAGCAACGATGTTGTCACTCGTTCACCTGCACACACTTGATTATCGATAAAGGTTTCTGACAGTCGCTTGAGTCGCCCATCCAAAAAGATGGGAAGCCATGAACGAAGAACGTACTTCGGCCGGGAATGATCCCTTAGAAGTGCAGGTCAACCACACAATCTTCACTATGATGTCGAAGAAATATTTCAACTCCACAAAAAAATCAAACCAACAGAAGCAACCAGACACAATAACATAAACTCACCATATCTGAATAATCGGACCTGTGAGGACATAAATTTCTCTATCTCCAAGACACAAAGTAGAGCAACTTTATTCAAAAAATCACCATGATCACCACTAGACGTTGAGAAAAAACACAAAATTCTGAAAGATCTAAGGTCCCGTTCGGATGTCAACACTCGGCCTGGGTATTTGACGTTGGAAATTCGGTAGGCCTGAAAACTTGAACGCATCCGTTTGGTTGGTATGAGCATTCACGGTCAAAATTCGGGCTGAATTTTGTGTACGTGTAGAGCATATCAGGTTGGGTGGCATTTTTTGGTTCGGTCAGTGCTCTGGTTGTCCTCCTGGACAAATGGAGCGAGAATACCGAGGGTCCCACACATACCGGAAGAGGCTGGCATGGTGGGGATGAAGTCCGAATGGCCACCCTTGGAGGCTGAGCGAGCTGTGTGTCCTCCACCAACAGTCCGACCTATGACGTGTCGAAGATCCATTTGGTACCATATGCACCACATTTGGTCAGGGCATGGAAATCCTTTTTTTTTTTTTTGAAACTGTAACAGAAACTTTCATTACATATCTAACACAGCAACTCGCTGGCTAGAAGAGCATTTACAAAGTCTGGTGCATATTGAGACCAAATTACAACATTGTTTTGATCTAGCTTAGTACCATAGTCTGCTAGGACATGTGCAACTTTATTACAAGTTCTAGGACAGTAATTGATCTCAAACGTACTAAAATTTAAGCTAGCAAAGGACTTTATTTCTCTGAATAAGCTCCCATTTACCGCCATGTCTTGATTTCTCCCTTTAATCGCCTGGACAAGCAATTGGGAATCAGTCTCCACTTGAACTCTCATCATATTCCATTTTTGAGCATTTTGAAGGCTGGCAAGACATGCAATAGCTTCAGCTTGTAATGCATTATATGCATATGGGATTTTACCTGCACCTGCACCCATGAAATGCCCATCAGAATTTCGGATGATAAAGCCCCATCCTCCATTGCAATTATCAGTTACATAACTGCCATCAATATTGATTTTTAAGGTATGTCCTTCTGGAGGAAACCATGATTGAACACTTTGCTTTTTAACTTTCTTCTCCTTTATAAAGAATTGTTCAAATTCATCAGCCATTTCCAATGCCAGGAACGAAATGGAACCATGTAGATTTTTATTCTCCCCTGCTACCACCTTATTCCTAGCCTGCCAAATCCACCATATCAAGCTTATCGTTTTTAGTCTCTGCTCTCTTTCTAACAGGATTATCTCATTGACAAAATCCTGGGCATCATAGCATTTTTGTAATTTATCTCTAATATTATGTAACTGAAGATCTGTCCATTTTTCTTTTATTTTCTTGCATTTGAGAAAAAGGTGAGCTCCATCCTCATTAAATCTATTGCAAACCGGACAAATAGGATCTAGATCCACCCCTCTCCTCGCTAGGTTAATTCTGTGTGGTAGACTATCATGGGCTATTCTCCAAATTAGCATTTTGACCTTAAGAGGGCATTCCAGTTTCCAAATAGAGAGCCAATTAAAACCTTTTCCTATATCTTGGCGCCCTATCTGTCCATTCCTAGTTATATCTTCCAACTGTCTCTGTAGCCTGTATGCAGATTTGACAGTAAATTGGCCATTTTCTTCAAAATGCCATGCCCATTCATCTTGCATATTCTCAACAACAGGGATGGATAGAATCAAATTTACATCTTGTGAACAGAATAGTTCCCTCACCAGTTGACTATCCCAGGAACCTGTACTTGGATCAATCAGTTCACTGACTTTTGTGATGGTCTTTTTTCCTTTCGTTGTTATTGGTTTTCTACTCCAAAGTCTGGGCAACCATGGGTCTTGCCATATATTTATAGTCGTTCCCATCGCCCACTCTTTTAATTATGCCTTGCTTTAATAAATAGATACCTTTTAATACACTTCTCCAAGCATAGGATATCCCAGTCTGATATTCAGCTTGCAAGACAGAAGTGTTAGGAAAGTATTTAGCTTTCATTACTCTGGCGCATAAGGATTCAGGCTTAGTGAGTAGACGCCATCCTTGTTTTGCTAACATAGACAGATTGAAGGCATATAGATCCTTATATCCTAGACCTCCTTCTCTTTTTGTTCTGGTGAGTTTTTTCCATCCAAGCCAATGAATTTTGTTATCATTATCCTGTTGTGCCCACCAGAATCTACTAATTATACTATTGATTTCCTCACAAAGGCTCTTAGTTATATCAAAACAAGTCATGGCATAGACTGGTATTGCTTGGGCATAGGCTTTTACCAGTATTTCTTTCCCTGCCTTTGATAATAATTTCTCCTTCCAGCCTTGTATCTTGCTCCAGATTCTTTCTTTAATGTAGTTAAAAACTCTTTTCTTAGATTTCCCTACAAAGGTTGGCATACCAAGATATTTGCTATTCCTGCCCTCATAGGTAATTTTCAGAGAGTCCATCATTTTCTTTTTGTCAATTGCCTTTGTGAAAGGACACGGATGTCGCCTAGAGGGGGGGTGAATAGGCGATTTAAAATTATTACGGTTAAGGCTTGAATAAATGCGGAATAAAACTAACGTTTAATTTATCAAGCCAAAACCTAAACTAGCTAGGTTCACCTATGTGCACCAACAACTTATGCTAAGCAATATGATCAACTAGGTGATAGCAAGATATATGACTTTAAGCTCGATGTCTATCACAAAGTAAATAGCATAAGTAAGAAGCTCGGGATAGAAATACCGAGGCACTTGGAGACGATGATTTATCCCGAAGTTCACTTCCCAATGGAAGCTAGTCTCCGTTGGAGCGGCGCGGTGTTCACCAATGTGAAGCACCGAGTAGCCTTAATATGGCACACCGTATCTCCGTTGTGTCTTACCACCAATGTGGCGAGGCACTTGTCACTATGTTGCCGTTGAGGTTGACAACTAGAACCTTTACAAGGGTGAAGCTCACTCCACAAGTTGGAGGGTCTTCACCAAATGCACCGAGCCGCCAAGACTCGATGCCCAAGGCCGGGGCACACACCACAACTCAATTGATGGCTCCCGGCAATGTCTTCGTAGCTACCAAAGCTCCGAAGCAACAAGGTTGAGTCACACTCCACAATTGGAGGCTCCCAACAAATCCCGTAAGCCACCAAGACTCCGAGAAATCAAACCGTCTAGGGTACCAACGTGCCCTAGAGGAACAAGCTCTAGGGCACCAAAGTACCCAAGAGTAACAAGCTTCTCAACTTCACTTTCCACGAATCACCGTGGAGAACTCAAACCGATGCAACTAATGCAATGGCAAGAACACACTAAGTGGTCAAGTTCTTCCAACCCGAATCCAACCAAAGCAACTAATGCTTGGGAGGGATTAGGGAGGAAGAACAAAGGAGGAACACAAAGAACCTCCAAAGATTTAGATCCAAAGTGTTCTCCTCACTTAGAGGAGAAATCAATTGGTGGAAACACGGATCTAAAACTCCTCTCTCTTTTCTCTCAAAGGAGTAGCACGAACTAGTGGAGAGAAAGAGAGAAAGCCAAGCTCAAGAGGTCAACAATGGAGGAGAGAAAATGTCTCAAGAGGTTTGGCAAAAGGTTAGTTTATTTTTGGGGGAAGAAGCCCCTTAAATAGGGGCTCCGAAAATGGAGCCGTTGGGTCTTTTTAGTGCGCAGGAAAAAGAGAGAGAAGGAAAAAGGCAGGCAGGCCGGCCTGGCAACCGGCCCAGGCCGGTGAGGGGGCCGGGGCACCACCCGAGTGGGCCGGCCTGGGAGCCGGCCCAGGCCGGCAGCGGGGCCGGGGCGCCAAGCGGTCACGAGCTGCCACCCGGGTGGGCCGGCCGGGGAACCGGCCCAGGCCGGCGCGGAGGCCGGGAGCCCACCCGAGGAGGCCGGCCGGTGAACCGGCCCAGGCCGGGTGTGTGGCCGGGGTGTTGCCCGAACGGGCCGGCCTGGGAGCCGGCCCAGGCCGGCGGTGAGGCCGGCTGCCCTCTTTTTTCTTTTTCCTTTTTGTTTCTTTTATAATATTCTGTCCCGAAAACTACCGATACCGAAAACGCAATATCTTCCACATACGAACTCCGTTTTCGGTAATCTTGGACTCGTTGGAATCGTCACAATGAGCACTACAAGAATATGCACAGAAACATTATTGTTCAATGAGATATGGTAAAGCCAAATGGTGAGAGGTAAAACCCTTTTATTAAAACCCGGAAAACCATATCTTTTGCATATGACGTCCGAATAACACAAAACCACTTTTATTGGAAAGAGGACGACAAATGCTACCCAATAACATGTGAGGATATTGAAACCAAGCGAGGGAGATTTTGCTAATAAATGGAAGAGTGAAACCTTCCGCATAGATGGACCGGCAAAATCTCCGACACCGAAAACTCAATAGGGAACACATATGAGAACCGTTTTCGGTGACCTTGGGCTTGTCATGACAAGCACGACAAGCACCAATATCACACCACGATAAGAGCCAAATAGGAACCAATAAAGATGATGCCAAGGATGCAAAGGTTTGAGCTCTCTACGACCAATACGCTAAAGCTCACTTGAGAGCCCCTCTTGATAGTACGGTTACCTATCCTAAAACCCGGTCTCCCAACTACACCGCGAGACCGGTAAAATAGAAACCCTATCAAGATCATACCTTTGCCTTGCGCATTCCACATGAGCTAGATGATGACGATCTTGATCTACTCTCAAGTGGATCACCTTTCTTGATTTTGCTCCGCTTGGTGAAGACACGCATATTGCTCCCCCATACACCAAGATGGGAGAGGCATTCTTCGACATATCTTCACATGGCCTTTATCTTGATGATCACCACGTGACGCCATCCACCATGGACAACATAGGATCTTGATCAACCAATGATCTTCTTCTGATCACCACGTGACGCCATCCACCATGGACAACATAGGATCTTGATCACCAAATGATCTTCTTCTTCACATGCCCTAGTCTTGTATGTTGATCAACTTGCACTTAGCCTTGATCAACATATAGTCTTCTTATTTTAGCCTTGACTCCAACATATGGAGTACAATCATTCCATACGGACCAACACTGCAAATATAACTCAAAGCACACATTAGTCCATAGAGATTGTCATTAATTACCAAAACAACACATGGGGGCAACCATGCCCTTTCAATCTCCCCCATTTTGGTAATTGATGACAATCCCTTTTTAGAGGGTTTATATAATGAATTAAGCAACCTTGCAAGGAAAGGATGCAAGAGCATGAGAGGCAAATGCTTAAGAACCAAACGAAAGCATAAGACCAAATTCCCTTAAACCCTCTAAAACTTCTCCCCCATTGGCATCGATTGCCGAAATGGGAAGAAGAATTTAGAAAGCCAATATAGTTTGAATTTCTCCATAAAGTGTGCATTTTTCAAAATGTGAGTGGAATCAAATGCACATATCCATTGACGAATAATTAGAGGAAATCAAACTATACTGAGGATCAAAGATTGCAAATAAGATAAAGTCATTCTAAACATCTCCATAAAGAAGATAGGCAATCAAAAAGATCCAAGGCGAGAGTTCTAAATAAAAACGAAGAAGCTCCCCAATGTTCATGCACTATTGAGGAGTGCACAAATATGGAATCCTTGCTCCCCCAAAATCATCTAGGACACTCACCAAGTGCAAGGGTAAAAAGGAAATTAAAGCAAAACCGAGCACTTGCACCAAGGATGTGGTTGAGCCATAAGGAGATACCAATTAAGAGAAACTATCAATCAAGGCCCAACCAAGAGTATGTGTGTGTGTGACAAGACAATTAATTTGATAAGACACATAGTCTTGACCAAATGGAGATAAGTTATATATCAAGTATTGACACACATAACTTACAAATAAGATTTTTCAAAAAGGATATGTTCACAAGCTCAAGGATACTAATTGGAAACTAATACCAATTGAAAAACCCACGAGCTAGTGAGAACATTTAGGCAACAAAATCAACATACTCACGTGATGAGCATGAAGAGAAGAATCTTCAATAAAATGTGAGTGCCCAAAGGTGCGAGTAGAAATAAGACAAGCACTCACGAGTCAAACTTGGAGCCACCAAAGAATTATAGATAAAAGACAAGGTGGCTTGCAAGAAAGTAGGATACCACATAAAAATTGACCTCTCTCATATGTATAGGTTTCTAAGTAGACAATGATATTCGTCGACAAAGGAACTTGCACATATAAAATGGTTGATAAAGTGGAAACCATGGTATCCAAAAAGGAAGTCATGAATATACAAAAGATATTATTGCTTAAAAGCATAGCACATAGCTCAAATTTATCTCATTGTATATGAATGAACTTCAAAAATATCAAAGACATCCCACATGTCACTAAGGGAACAAGAGATAGTGAAGATGCTTTGAGATAGGCAACAAGTATCACAAAGAAATAATACCAATTGAAGAAAAAGACTTTTGCATTTCCATCACACATATCACAACGATATACCAGTGAAGAAAGGAGCCAAAGTCACAACAATTGTACATTTAAAGTTTTCATGCCAGGGGGCAACCTACACACGGTTGAATATAAGAAACATATGCATGGGATAGATACTTGTTACCGAAATAGCATTGGTGATGATGTAGATGAGAATTTTTGTTTATCATCAAAGCTTGACTCAAATAATCACATGGTGAGACACCTTCCTTCTGAATGAGGCAAGCATCCAATGCATCTCCATTGTACCTAAAACAAAATTCAAGTACAACATGGTTCCCAAACTTATTGGGTTCCATAGTAGTTAGATACACTACAATACATAGGAAACACTCCACATAAATATGTGCATATAGATGAACTTGAATTTCATGCACATCTTAGCCAATTAGGATTTGATGGAGTATCCCCTATATATTGGATCAAGAAAGACTAGCATGCCATAAAATAAATATATTAGTAAATATGCATGCATGGACTTACGAGAACCGAATGAGATACAATTTGGACAAAACACTAAGTAAACCAAGAAGAGAGCACACCAAAGTGTGACACAAAAAGGTTGTCCAAATTATATCAAAATCCAAATCAACACATGATTGAGAAAAAAAATCAAATCAACATATGATTGATTCCAAAACACGTCAACCCATGAAGTGTGACATCAATAGGAATCAAATCAAACAACACATGAGAGATAAGACACTAATTGAAAAATAAGATACCATTTAGGAGACAAGATACCAAGAGGAGGTTACTACTTGACCGAAATCAAGTAAAGTAAAATAAAGTAATAAGGTATCAAGATTTCCACAATAAATATCAATTGAAACAAATATCTATGGAGGAGATATTAAATTCCAATTAATACCAATTGAAGGTACCTAGGCAAGGCCAATGAGCATATAAGATGAAAGAAAGAGACATGCCCAAAGGGTTTCCTCATTCTATAGGATAAAACATAAAACAAGAGATGAGATTGCAAGACTCCCAAGAGAGAGCAAGGTTACACTAAATAAACCAAACACCCTCTACAATTTTCATGATGGCACTAAGCATCAAGAGAAAAGATTTGTCTTCCATAAACACATATGATAGAAATCAAATGCCAATTGAAAGGATCAAATATTGATAGATAGGATAGTGTTCTAAATAAAAGGAATGCTCCCCCAAGATTCATGCATTAATTTTTGATATTTGTATTTGAATACAAAATGCACGCACAAGGGATCATTACTCTTCATATTTTATTTACAACACTAAACACTACCAATTTGAGAATTAGGATCCTAGTAAGAGGCAAGGAAGGCAATGGGAGTCAAAATAAATATTTTGGCAAGAGATGGGGCAAATAAAAACCAATGCCAATGTAAGGATAATCAAAAATATTCTACCATAAACACAAATGTGGATTGTCCATGGACAATGACCATTTGGAATTATTTTCCCGGTGATAGAGGTATCCAAGAATATCCTCACAAGATAAAACATATGGCAAGAGATAAAACACCATATTTGAATGAGGTTTGTTGGTAGTTCCAACTATTCAAACCAACCGGCAAGGCCATGGTTAGAATAATATGGAACAAATGGTTTCTCAACTAATATATGAAGATGCATATTAGGGAAAAACCACACCAAGCAAACACACACGAACAAGACCCAAAAGATAGCTAGAAAGCAAATTGGAACTTGTTCGAGCTAATATGCCACATAGGAATAAGATAATTTACAATATCAAATCTAAGTGGCAAACCTCAAATGTTCACATTTTGTAGGATTGTAATATGCACATAGCTTATTACTCCCCCACAATGTGATAATTCATTTCTTCTTAGCAAGAGGCAAATAAAATCAAATAGAGATAATTAATAGACATTATAGAATTTGAGTTTCTCATGAGCATAACACACCACATAGTTACTAGATAATCGTGATATATCAATACTAGGTGGTGTTACTCATATACACACATTTTTAGGTTAGTGAAGTGCACAAAACATATCACTCCCCCAAAATGGGATAGTCCATTAATTTCTCAAAAAGAGCCCATTGAAATCAACACAAGATCCAATAAGGACTCAACACAAAGTTTACACATATATGGAGCGCACATTAACATACACAAACTTGATTGCTCAAGGTAAGTAATAAGCACAACATATACAAGCACATGCTAGGAACAAAACTAACACATGCTAGGGAGCAAGCAACTTTCAATGTATATATAATTTAAATATAAGTTACCGCAAGAAGGAGCATTGGATATGAGATATGATAATATAATCCAAATGACTTGGCTTGTTGAAATAATAATCAAGAAGATCCCTTAATTCTTCAAGGATAGCCAAGTCTCCAATGTCCTCCATTAACAACCTATTGATCAAGTTTGAGCTTGTTGGTCCCCAACCAAGTTGGGTCCTAAGAGGTTAGTCACAATAGGCTTGGCAACCCAAATGGTTCTTTTCTTGACACCACTTTGAGTTCCCACATATTTGGCAAACACATTGCCAACCCTATCCTTTCTAAGAGAATAAACATCATCAATAATTATGGGGTTGGATAGAGTACCGTTTGTGCATGAAGAAGCCAAATGACCCTTCTCACGGCATAAGTAGCAATATCGACTCTTTTCTTTCTTCTTGATAGGCTCCTTAACTTGAGGAGCGATGGCTTGAGTCTTCCTAGGAGGTGAGGTTGAGCATGAGATTGAACCATAGGCCGCTTCCCTAATTGCTTCTCACTAAGTGGCTTTTTCTTCATTGGGCAATCCCTAACATGGTGCCCTTCAATTTTGCACTTGAAGCAAACAATCTTGGCCGAACGATTGACTTGTTCTTGGCCCTTCTTATTGCTACTCTTGGACTTGTTCTTGATATTGGAGTTGAATCCAAGTCCACACTTGTCATTGGGGGATTTTTGCACACTCAACATGTTGTCAAATGTGGCCTTCCCTTTATGACGCTTCTCCACATCTTTCTTCAAAGAAGTGGCTTGTGCCTTGTGCTCTTTGGTCTTCCCTACAAGGTTAGTAGCTACACAAGTACTAGTGGAAGTTGAGGCTTCATTGTTAGAGCAACTAGGCACAAAATGTAATTCAACATATGATTTAGCATTAGTGTGAGATGAAGAATTACTAGGACTAGCACATGGCATTTTAGCATTTTTATTAGAAGTTGTGCCATTGTCCACATGGGGCTCACTAGATATTACCTTGGTAGCAATTGCCTCATGAGCTAACTTTAACTTATCATGAGATACGAGAAGATCTTCATGAGAGCTCGAGAGCTTCTCATGACTTTCTTCCAATATCTCATAATTGCTAGTTAGCAATTTAAGTTGAGCCCTTAGCTCAACATTCTCCTTTAAAATGGATGCTTCACAAGAAATAGAGTTAGTAGCACAAGCATCAACATTAATAGAAATGGGAGAACAAGTAGGAAGCTCTTTTAGTAATTGAGCTTGGAGTTGATCATGAGACTTAGTGAGATGTGCAAGAGAATCTTCCAAGGACTTGACATCCTTTTCAAATTTCACATTAGCCTCAAGGAGTCTAACAATTTCAACAACAAGCTCATCATTTTTAATTTTAAAATCATTAGCCACCTTGAGAGCTCTATCATAGGTTTCATTTACTTTGGATAACTCTAGAGTAAATGTCCCCTCAAGAGATTTCTTGGTGGTTTGTTCTTCTTCAAGAGCTTCCTTAAGATCCGCAATCGTGTTCGCATAACCACGTTCGCGGCGAAGACTTTCATCTTCACGTGCTTCCAAATCATCTAATTCTTGCTTGTACCCAACAAAGGTAGTTATGAATTCTATGAAACTATCATGAGCATTTTTATCTTTTTGAAGAGCACGTTCAACCATTTCACTCTTATTCATAAGGAGGTCAAAACTATTATCCTTATCTTCATCATAATTTTCTTCATCATTATTAGATTTATATAAGTAATTTTTTGAAGATATGGAAGGACTATCAACACAAGCATGTGAAACATTTATAGTGCTAGATGTGTTTAAGTCCAAAGATAAATCATTGCAATGAGATAGAGATGAAATATTATCTAGAAGAAGCTCACTATCATTATTGCAAGATTTATCCCTACTCACCATTGCATTATTTTGTGGCTTGCCATATGTAGGTGAGGTAGAATAAGTTGAGAACTCATTACGCCCGGGGGTGGAGTGAGAACAATCATTCTCACTATCCATGGACACACCATAATTGTCTTGAATCTTGGTCCATAGCTCATGGCCATTCCGATAAGGAGAGATCGACAAAGCAACTGCATTACTCAAAGACTTGAAAATCACTTTAGAAGCTCCATCATCTAGATAAGAATTTTCCTCATCCTCTAGAGGAGAAAAACCCATATCTAGAATTTGCTCTATACATGGATCAATGTCTCGAAAATAATCTAGCATGCGATTTCTCCAATCATTATAATTAGTGCCATCAAATATTAAAGAATCATTGTGCACTAAACCACTAGACGACATCTTTACTCTCTAGGCCGTGAAGCCCTATAAAGAGAGAACCCGCTCTGATACCAATTGAAAGGACACGGATGTCTCCTAGAGGGGGGGGGGGTGAATAGGCGATTTAAAATTATTACGGTTAAGGCTTGAATAAATGCGGAATAAAACTAACGTTTAATTTATCAAGCCAAAACCTAAACTAGCTAGGTTCACCTATGTGCACCAACAACTTATGCTAAGCAATATGATCAACTAGGTGATAGCAAGATATATGACTTTAAGCTCGATGTCTATCACAAAGTAAATAGCATAAGTAAGAAGCTCGGGATAGAAATACCGAGGCACTTGGAGACGATGATTTATCCCGAAGTTCACTTCCCAATGGAAGCTAGTCTCCGTTGGAGCGGCGCGGTGTTCACCAATGTGAAGCACCGAGTAGCCTTAATATGGCACACCGTATCTCCGTTGTGTCTTACCACCAATGTGGCGAGGCACTTGTCACTATGTTGCCGTTGAGGTTGACAACTAGAACCTTTACAAGGGTGAAGCTCACTCCACAAGTTGGAGGGTCTTCACCAAATGCACCAAGCCGCCAAGACTCGATGCCCAAGGCCGGGGCACACACCACAACTCAATTGATGGCTCCGGCAATGTCTTCGTAGCTACCAAAGCTCTGAAGCAACAAGGTTGAGTCACACTCCACAATTGGAGGCTCCCAACAAATCCCGTAAGCCACCAAGACTCCGAGAAATCAAACCGTCTAGGGTACCAACGTGCCCTAGAGGAACAAGATCTAGGGCACCAAAGTACCCAAGAGTAACAAGCTTCTCAACTTCACTTTCCACGAATCACCGTGGAGAACTCAAACCGATGCAACTAATGCAATGGCAAGAACACACTAAGTGGTCAAGTTCTTCCAACCCGAATCCAACCAAAGCAACTAATGCTTGGGAGGGATTAGGGAGGAAGAACAAAGGAGGAACACAAAGAAACTCCAAAGATTTAGATCCAAAGTGTTCTCCTCACTTAGAGGAGAAATCAATTGGTGGAAACACGGATCTAAAACTCCTCTCTCTTTTCTCTCAAAGGAGTAGCACGAACTAGTGGAGAGAAAGAGAGAAAGCCAAACTCAAGAGGTCAACAATGGAGGAGAGGAAATAGCTCAAGAGTTGGCAAAAGGTTAGTTTATTTTTGGGGAAGAAGCCCCTTAAATAGGGGCTCCGAAAATGGAGCCGTTGGGTCTTTTTAGTGCGCAGGAAAAAGAGAGAGAAGGAAAAAGGCAGGCAGGCCGGCCTGGCAACCGGCCCAGGCCGGTGAGGGGGCCGGGGCACCACCCGAGTGGGCCGGCCCAGGCCGGCAGCGGGGCCGGGGCAGCACGCGGTCACGAGCGGCCACCCGGGTGGGCCGGCCGGGGAACCGGCCCAGGCCGGCGCGGAGGCCGGGAGCCCACCCGAGGAGGCCGGCCGGTGAACCGGCCCAGGCCGGGTGTGTGGCCGGGGTGTTGCCCGAACGGGCCGGCCTGGGAGCCGGCCCAGGCCGGCGGTGAGGCCGGCTGCCCTCCTTTTTCTTTTTCCTTTTTGTTTCTTTTATAATATTCTGTCCCGAAAACTACCGATACCGAAAACGCAATATCTTCCACATACGAACTCCGTTTTCGGTAAACTTGGACTCGTTGGAATCGTCACAACGAGCACTACAAGAATATGCACAGAAACATTATTGTTCAACGAGATATGGTAAAGCTAAATGGTGAGAGGTAAAACCCTTTTATTAAAACCTGGAAAACCATATCTTTTGCATATGACGTCCGAATAACACAAAACCACTTTTGTTGGAAAGAGGACGACAAATGCTACCCAATAACATGTGAGGATATTGAAACCAAGCGAGGGAGATTTTGCTAATAAATGGAAGAGTGAAACCTTCCGCATAGATGGACCGGCAAAATCTCCGACACCGAAAACTCAATAGGGAACACATATGAGAACCGTTTTCGGTGACCTTGGGCTTGTCATGACAAGCACGACAAGCACCAATATCACACCACGATAAGAGCCAAATAGGAACCAATAAATATGATGCCAAGGATGCAAAGGTTTGAGCTCTCTACGACCAATACGCTAAAGCTCACTTGAGAGCCCCTCTTGATAGTACGGTTACCTATCCTAAAACCCGGTCTCCCAACTGCACCGCGAGACCGGTAAAATAGAAACCCTATCAAGATCATACCTTTGCCTTGCGCATTCCACATGAGCTAGATGATGACAGATCTTGATCTACTCTCAAGTGGATCACCTTTCTTGATTTTGCTCCGCTTGGTGAAGACACGCATATTGCTCCCCCATACACCAAGATGGGAGAGGCATTCTTCGACATATCTTCACATGGCCTTTATCTTGATGATCACCACGTGACGCCATCCACCATGGACAACATAGGATCTTGATCAACCAATGATCTTCTTCTGATCACCACGTGACGCCATCCACCATGGACAACATAGGATCTTGATCACCAAATGATCTTCTTCTTCACATGCCCTAGTCTTGTATGTTGATCAACTTGCACTTAGCCTTGATCAACATATAGTCTTCTTCTTTTAGCCTTGACTCCAACATATGGAGTACAATCATTCCATACGGACCAACACTGCAAATATAACTCAAAGCACACATTAGTCCATAGAGATTGTCATTAATTACCAAAACAACACATGGGGGCAACCATGCCCTTTTACTTTGTATTCTTAGTAAACACAATGGAAGATTTATCCACATTATAGTCTGTCCTGAGCTCTCCTCATACATTTTTAGGATATTTTGCAGATGATGTGCATTTTCTTCTGTTACTTTTAGAAGAATTAGGGAGTCATCTGCAAACAGTAGGTGATTAAAACTCGGGGCTTGTTGACAAATTTTAATTCCTTCTAATCTTCCTTCTTGATCAGCTTTATTTAGCATGCTCGAAAAGGCTTCAGCACATATCAGAAAAAGATAAGGGGAAATGGGGTCACCCTGTCTAAGACCTCTTTCTGGAATAACTTCTTCAGTTAGTGCCCCATTTATTTTGAATTTGTATTTAACAGTAGAGCAGCATTTCATCACCACTTGTATCCATTTATCATGAAAACCCATTTTTCTCATCATTTTTTCCAGAAAAACCCATTCCACTCTGTCATACGCTTTACTCATATCTAATTTAACAGCCGCATAACCCACTGGTCCACTCCTTTTATTTTGCATATAATGGTTTACCTCATATGCTAACAGGACATTATCTGTTATTAGTCGACCAGGCACAAAAGCACTTTGGTTGGGGGCTATAATATCATCTAGAATAGTCTTAAGCCTATTAGCTAAAACTTTTGAAACTAGTTTGTAAATAACATTGCATAAGCTAATAGGTCTTAAATCTTTCATGCATTGAGGATTTTTTACCTTTGGTATTAAAGCAACCCAAGTGTCATTCCAGCCCAGAGGTATGTCTCCACCATTAAGCACTTGAAGTACCTCTTCTTCCACTTGGTTGCCAATAAGATCCCAGTATCTTTTGTAGAAAATAGCTGGCATGCCATCTGGACCTGGAGCCTTAAGATCCCCCATCATATTTAGAGCTTCTCTTATCTCTTCTCTGGTAAATTCCTGGAGAAGCTTATCATTCATGGCTGGTGTTATGCGATGTGCAACCTGTTCAATAGTATCTTCCAAATTTTTACCTGCAGAAGAGGTAAACAGTTTGTTATAATATTGGGTAATCACCTGCGCCATATCTTCCTCTTTTTCCACCTCTTCTCCATTTTCTTTAATTAGTTTTTTAATTCTATTATTCTTTTTTCTTTCAGAAGCAAAAAGGTGAAAAAATTTAGTATTTTTATCACCTTTTTGGAGCCAGTTGACATGAGCCCTTTGTTTCCAATATAAATCTCTCTTTGTTTCCAATTTCTGCAACTTGTACTTTAATACATGCTCTCGGTTTACTTGGCTTTGGGAAATAGTGCTTCTTCTGCATTTTTCCAAATTCTTTTTTATACTGAATATACTTTTCTCCAGGTCACCAATAGACTCCTTACTCCAACTTCTCAACTCTTCTGCCACAGTATTTAGTCTTTGTGTTACCGTGCTTTTACCTATTTCTTCTGATTTTTGCCAAGCATTATGAACCACAGCATCACAATTTTCTTCTTCTAGCCATCTTGCTTCAAAACGAAAAGGACATGAACCCCATCTAGCTGGACGCTGAGTACAGGTACCTAACACATGGATTATTAGTGGTCTATGATCAGAATGGCCTTGATCTCCATTTATCACCTTATATTCTGGGAAGTGCTGATACCATTCCTTTGTTGCAACTGCTCTATCTAATCTCTCTTTTATGTAATACTGACTGGTGCAACTATTGTTTCTCCATGTAAATGGATCACCTAAGAAGCCTAGATCATGAAGGCCACAATCCACCAAAGTATCTCTGAATCTGTCCATCTGGCTTTGTGGTCTCACTGCTCCACCTTCTTTTTCAAAATCAAAAAGTATTTCATTAAAGTCCCCTGCACACATCCATGGAAGCTTGCTATGATACTTGATATTCCTGAGTAGTCTCCAAGTGTTTTCTCTTTTTTCAGTCTTTGGATCCCCATAAATGCCAGTGAATCTCCATTTGAATCCATCAGGTTGGGTAATTGTTGCATCTATGTGATACCTTGATTTCAAACCCACAATAAGATTTATATCTCTTTTCCAGAAAAGCGCTAATCCACCACTTTGACCTTCACAGTCCTTTGCCACCATATTTGACAGTCCCAATTTCCATTTGAACCATTGGAGTCTCTTTTCATCGAATTTTGTTTCTGATAAAAAGAGCACATCGGGGTCCTCCCTCTTCTGGAATTCCAGAAGATCACGAATTGCCGGGCCATTCCCCAAACCCCGGCAATTCAGACACCCAATCTTCATTGGTCCCCGCAGGGCTGTTCCGACAGCCCTGCGTTCATTTGTGATGTGTTTTCCTGCTTCTCATCCTTCTTGATCTTTTTTTGTTGTTGTTGTTGAGGGCATGGAAATCCTGAAGGAAGGCGAACTTCACCAGGGGATGCTAACTTTTGCACCGGAGGAATTTGGGCGATATTTACTGAGCCGCTCGTAGGCCTTTTCCCATGACGGTTGTCATGCCCTTCCTGGCTTCTCTGGTAGATTTGTGCACTACCTAAGAAGATTGAAGGATTTGCTGGTCCAGATACTGAAAGAATTGAGGTCTCCCAGTGTTGCCTGATTTGCACCACAGTGATCATACAAGCTCTGTAGCTCGTATGGTTTGCGGTGGGCGCAATCCACAAGCTGAAGTCACTCGTTACGGAGGACGACGGACCTCTCCGAGTAGTCCAAGATACTGCAAAGTTACTAGGGTAAGTCTAGACTCTAGATACTTGATGTCGATCTGCCTGCTGACCGTCCCTTGTCCGACACCCTAAACTTGGGAGCAGAGATGCTGCAATACCATGCACTGATCTCATGCTCGGCGGGAACCTCACAAAAGGTACGTACAGTTCAGTCTCTGTCATAAACTCCGTGGCCTAAGTTTGCCACGCCTAACGTTACCAGTGCCTTCCATGTTCTTGTTTACGGATCTTCTGCACGGCCAGGCAGAGGCAGGATGACGATGAAGGTGGTACTCATATCAATCATCGGGATAGCTTCGTCATCCTCGGTGCCTATGGAATCGGCGTGGTTGCCAGCGAGCTTGGGTTCCTGCCGATATCTCCCCTGTACCACTACGTTCTGCTGCTGCAATCCACAGTTCCCCGGACATCGTGTTTAGGTGATGGGTGCGACAGCATTCCCAATGTTTTAAGGTGCTGGTTTCTCCGGTGTTACAGGAACCATAGCTCAGCTGTTTGATGTTGGGTTACAGGAGTGCTCCATCGTCCTCTGGACGCATCAGGTTGTCGCCCTCAACGGTGTTCATGTCAGCTCGTGTCCTGGGGGGCTCTTCAGCAGAACATTGCATCAGCACATTTGTCGTATAATGTTGTTCAATCATTGTTAAGTGATATCCTCAAATAAGATATGTGCGAAACATTGTTCTACAGAAAAACGGAACGTAACCGTGCACGACAGATTTTTAGCATCAATAAAGAGAGATTTCTACAAAGCTCCATACAGAGAATTCCTATGGTTGGTTCCATAATATCATGATATCATTGACGTTGAATTAAAGAATCCACCCTTGTACAATGTTGTTGCGGAGAACAATGAAGGCACTGATGTTACAGTCTACTTGTACATCTTTCTATATGAGAGTGAGCTGCAGCTTTGGGCGGTGAGGCTGAGGCTCCACCACTTCCATGTGAATCATTACACTCTGTAACACAGAGTAGCTTATGTTTGCTCCGGTCTTGGTTACTCTCTGCTGCACCACTTCCAAGATCTCCCCTATACCACTACCACCACGTTTGGCTGCTGCAATCCGCGGTTCCCTGGACATGAAAGTCGGTATACCAACTTTGCAGCAGCGTGTTTAGGTGATGGGTGTGACATCATGCCCAGTGTTTTGAGGTGCTGGTTTCTCCGGTGTTGCAGGAACCATAGCTCAGCTGTTTAATGTTGGGGAAGAGAAGTAATCCATCATCGTATTCTTCTGGACGCATCTGGTTGTCGCACTAGTCGACGGTGTTCATGTCACTCGTGTCCTGAGCTGCTCTTCAGCAAAATATTGCATCAGCACATTTGTCATATAATGTGTTTCAAGTTTTGTTAAGTAATATCCTCAAATAAGATCTGCTAAGATATGCATGCAAAACATTGCTCTGGTTAAACGGAACGTAGCTGCACACAACAGATTTTTAGCACCAATAAAGCGAGATTTCAACAAAGCTCCACACAGAACTCCTATGGCTGGTTCGATAATATCATGATATCAATGACGTTGCATTAAAGAATCGACCCTGGTACAATGTTGCGGAGAACAATGAAGGCGCTGATGTTACAGTTTACTTGTACATCTTTCTATATGAGAGTGAGCTGCAGCTTTGGGCGGTGAGGCTGCGGCTCCACCACTTCCATGTGAATCATGACACTCTGCAGCACAGCATAGCTTATATTTGAGCCGGGCTTGGTTACTCTCTGCTGCACCTCGTCTACTACCCAGTCAGCCCCTTTGTCTCCCTTGGCTGCAAGATAGATGGGCCCTTCTATGCCAAACCTGGAAGGAAAAAATAAAATAAAAAATGATGTAAGATTATATCAAGTCCCACAGCACAAGAGGCGCTAGTAAACACATTCAGATTGCAGATGAGGGGGTCGTGAACCAAAACAGAATGTGCCGACCAAATGCTCCAATATCTTTGTTTATTATAAACTAGAAAAATATCCACCAAATAATCTGTTGAAGCACGGCTGCCATATCTGACCGCAAACAAGATTCAAGCTCAAAATCAATTCGATATCTGCTAGCATATTCTACTTTGGGTTACTTCAGGTCTGTCAGTAACTCAGTATGATGTTAATATAAGATGATTGAGCACGTGTTGATGGCCAAAAATAATTATTGTCCTTGTGAGTTGTGAGCAGTATGTTCACTGTTAGAGAGAGAGAGAGATCCGTACTTTGGAACGAAGACTATGAAACCATTTGCCTTGATCTTTACTATTCTAGCTTCAGTGTCGACCGGCCTGCACGATAAAAAGTGTAGATGCTTAATGATCATAACTAGGGCCATTCACAAAATGCATGTACTGCTAGAACAGTTAAGCCATTTCTTACTACTCTCGTCTAAATGATAATTTAGCTACTATCTACTCTTAACTTATCACCCTCTTATGTCATTGACAACCAAAATATACCTTGTTCTGAAATATATGAGGGTGTGGAGCTCAACCGATGCTCTGCTTGCCATCTGGGCATTTCGGTGCCTATAATTCAAGTCTGGGATGATAATAATGTCAGTACCAAAATTAGTATAAAATGTATAAAGAAAGAAACTTCATTAGTGCATTGGATCTCTTACTGTCGGCAATGCCTGTGAGTTGTGGACCATCCTGAAAGACTGGTGGAAGTTTCGCAATATCTAGAGCAGCAGCTAGCAACCTATGCACAACCACATCTGCAATGAAATAAAGGACATTGAATCAGAGACCGACTTCACAGGTTTTTTATTCTCTTCTACAGCTTAGAATGGCACAAATAATTAGTTAAAGATTCATGCACGTGAAACTAAAGTGCTGGACCATCAACAGGTAATGCATCTTTGTGGGCGTAATGTAATCCCTGTCCTTTCACTGTGTCTACAAAAACTACACTGGGTTATAAAAAACTTCCATTTTGTGCAAAAAGGTTCATGTAAACAATTATTTGAACTGATCTGCCCCACTAAGCTAATTAGCAATTTAGCACATAAGCTGGACTAGTAACATGTTTACATATTCTGTGTGCACAACAACCATCAGTCAAATTCAAGTAATATTTTTAGCATCAAAGCATCAAAGGGCCGAGGAAAATTTACCTGCATATCTGCGAATAGGAGAAGTGAAATGAGTGTAAAGAGCAGATGCAAGACCATAATGGTAATACTCAGACAAGCTCAAATCTCCACTGCAAAAATAAACTGCCTGTGTGTTGCAAGAGGGAAGTTACAACTTAATAGTTCCAATCATAAAAGGTTAGAATATGGCAAGCTTCAGTACAGCTTTCTTACTTGTGTCATGCATCTAGTTGCCAAAATCCTGATAAGCTTGTTGAAGTATGGGTCATCTCTCTGCATGTCAAGAAGTAACAACAGGTCAGTATACCACTCAGAAACAGATACTGTCCAGCTACATAGCACTGTCACCTAAAAGTGAAGTACTCCGTACATTAAAATACCTTTGCATTATCAAGTGATTCAGCTAATGCTTTTGAGGATGACACGTCCAGACTTAGGCCAACAGAAGAGGCAGTACGGAGTAATGGCTCGAGCATCTCCTTTGTTGGGCTAGGATGACGCCTGATGCCAATCAAAGCAAAATTAGCAGGCTCAGAGAAGGCAAGGTTAAAATGGTACATCAGCTATAGGAAAGAACAAGTACACTATTTGAAATTACTGCATAAATCTTGGAAAAGATAACTGTCACAAATAAATTCTTATTATAATTACTGCACAGAAAAACTTGCTAGTGGCTGCACGTTTGTTTTTTCAACATCTGCATTATGTGCCAAACTTCTTGAGTAATCATAACTATGCAACATGATAAGTAAGTAACATCAGGAGCTGTCATAAGCATGATAATTTGGCATCCTGCCTCATTGGACTGGGCACTCCTGTGCTACGGGTTATTTTAGAATTGCATTTGAGCAAACTCGGAAGTCTGGCTCTATAGGCAGGTTGACAGGTCAACAAGTGTACTCAATTATGAAAAGATGTGATCAATTTTTTCCCCAGATATTTTCCTAGGAATTCAGATATATTTAGCTGCACTGTGCACTACCAGAATGGTAACCTTAATCTGATCGGAATGTGACGAGATAAAGAAAGAACAGAGCAAATGTGTACCGTAGCAATGAACACAAGGGGTAGTGCTGCAAAATCTTCTCAGCAACAGAAACATTCGCTGCCAACATAAACTCTTCAATCATTTGATTTGCCTCACGAATTTGATAGATTCCTGTTGAACTTAAGTGTAAGAACTTCAATATAATAGTAGCATAGAAATGGTACATCAGTCAGGTTTACAAATCTGCATACCTATGTCAAGTGGATCATGAGTTTCGCTATCAATTTCGAATTTGACTTCTGCTGAAGCAAGAGTCAGAGCCCCTCTTTCGCTACGCCTATTTCTCATTATCTACATAAGCAATGAAAACATAAGCCTAATAGTAATATCTAGTAGCAAACATCAATTGACAAGAATATTTATTGCAGTATGAGATAGGATAACACAAGAGCAAACCTTTGCTAATGAGTTTAAGTTCCGCAAGTCAACAGTCAGTGGATCGACCAAACGGCTGGAAATTTCAGAGGGGAAAGTGGTAAATCTTATGATAATATTTTTGACCTGCTAGACCAACTTAGAATTGTATTTTCACGTATAAGTATGGTCAAGCTGGGAAGGTCGAATGCCAGAAAGTACCTGTCATCCATTCTTGCTTGGGCTTCCACATAAGACATTGCAGCACAAGACTTGATAACACTCTTTGTGTATCTTGTACCTATGATATCAGCATCAGGTGTCATTTCCTGTGCACAGAATGTTCCAAAAATATCAGCACCAAGATTCAAGTATTAGCATACTCATTTAAACAGATGGATATAATCACTTCAAGACACACGAGCATAAAAAAAGAAATGCCGAAGGCAATAATCTGCTGTCTGTTCATGGTACCACAACATCGGAAATGGATCGACCAAACTAGTGAGCTTTTATGCACACTGCACACAAGATTTCTTAGAGACAGTTTTCATTGGGAGAAAGGACAGTGGCCTATCACTACTTAAGTACTTATGCATAAGTGTGGTTCACAAGAAAAAATGAAACAACAACAAACATCAGCTCCACACAATACCTTATTCAGTACGAGCTGAAAACATAATGACTATATTAAAAATATCCCCTAGGTCCGACAAATTGACATCCCAACAACACAATTTCATGAACTAGACTCACCCAAATGACAGAGAATGCAAGCCTCTCAACATCAGCACGGAGAGAACAAACATCTGGAGAAGAACATAATTCAGAAAATCATCAGTCACTTCCGCTCATATGACATTAAGTTGAGTATTGTCAATTTAAATAAGGAATGCTCCACTGCATTTGATTCAGTAATCAGTCATCCAGTGTGCATGTGTAAATGATAGTGATACCTTCAGTTAGAGGCTTTGGAAGCATGTCAATCCGTTGTCCAACAAGATAAACAGAAGTTGCCCTTTGTGAGGCCTCCTCGTCAAGAGGAGTACCAGGATGGACAAAATTAGTGACATCGGCAATATCTGGCAGTCCAAGTCAAGAACTGCAATCTCCACATCAATAGCAACAGTATAGAAAGTGCATGGAATGGAAGAAATGTGTCTCATACAAGCCTCCAATCCAATACATGACCGAGGGGCTTTCATGACCCAAGGTCAAGAGATAAATTATTTGTACTCGGGATATAAGGACTTGCTAGCATCACAAAAAGTGCATACAGTCAGTTGTTACATCAGCAATGCTCAGGCATTCCCAACAGTTTGTACACATAGCTTGTATTGGAGAGAGAACGCATTTCCCAAATGTATAGATACAACCCTCCCGATGCAGAATTTCTATCTGTTGTATCTAAATTGGTTCTGTTCTTCGGCATTAGATCAATGTTGGTTTTCAAATTTGTTGTTATCTTGCATGAGATATAACCTTCATCTCACTCTTCATTTACTCTTCCAGCACCTCATATTAATCCTACTTGGCAAGTATATATTGCCTACATAAACCATTGTGAATGCCCTAAAAGACCATTTTCCATACGAACTTATATCCGCCTACTTTATCTTTATGTCATTTAAGTATTCCTGCCTTCCTGGAAGGTTGCAATCTTAATGAAAGGAATTGAGTAATCCGCTCGCTAAGAAAATTGATCAATTGGAAGACTTTACGAACTGAGTTTTCTAAAAATAATGAAATATAGAACTAAAGCACATGATTTGGTCCATTTTGTGTAATTAACCGATTAATCTTATTATGGGGCTCAAACCCAAGTAGATGCAACAGATCCAACTAGCAATTTACATGAGTGAAACTATCATCTAGTAAAAGGAAGTGCATAAGGTAAATATTAACTCAAATGTACAGAAGTATAAATTTAAAAGCAAGAGAATAAGATTGACTTGCATTCCAAACTTGAACTGCATAGCTAAGAGGTAAATTGACAAAGGATACGAACTCCAACTTCAAAATTCCCATTTGGAAGTGGCGTGCAATGTAGTGCATCATCAATGTCCCTACAACCTATATGACAATTGAACAGTACTCAGTCAATCCAACTACAGAAGGAAAGGGTACACTTATCATGGTTAACTTACCAGGTGGATCCACACTAAAGACTCTCACTTGGCGCAAGTCTTGCCTATTAGGATTAGCCAAATCCTCAGGTGATAATGACCAAGGCAAAGACGGCAAACAAGCAAGGACTTGTGTAGAGAAAGGTCTCGTGTTAATATCATTCTCTATTAGGACAACCTGTTTCATGTGCAAACGTCAGTTAGCATGCTAGCATCAAATGCGTGATCTTAAGGTAGGCTGCTGCAGCTCCTACATAGTAACATACTTCTTGTATAAATATTAGGTACAGAAACTTGCCTCTGTTTCAGTTTCTTTGTCACCAATATCTCCTATAGTCCTTACATAGTGTCCTGACGGGTATCGAGACATGACATCCCATGAATCAACTGCAACGACAATCCTTTTATTCAAAAGATTTCCAAGCTGTCTAGTTTGAATCCGGATCTTAGGAATTCTACGATCTTTCGACACAAATAGAGCATGAGCAACACCTCCACTACCAGCAGGCATGGGCATTGGCTCCAAGGATCCACAATACCTGCAGCATACAAGCATTTTATGCATCAAAGAACATAAAACAGCAGAAGCTGCAACAAAAACTTACATATAGTGATCTCATGTCTAGCCAACCAAAGATTGTAAGAAATGAATGACAAAAAGAAAACAAACTCGCGCAAAGTAGCAGGGCAGCAATATTGTCAGGACTACTTAGTTAAACACATACATCATTTAGGCATGTATAGACATAAAAAATGATCAGGGTCGATCCTTCAGAGTTAATTACATTGACTGCATGATTGTGCATCTTCTGAGGTCATAAATTCATAGAATTAGTTAGACCCAAACATTATTTAGGCAATAAACATAAATGCAACCCCCTGGGCCCATCCATATGACTAAATTTACATTGATTGCATGAACTGTGCATCTTCCGAGGTGATTTTTGCAGATAAGTAGATCATAATTAGATAAACATTATTATGAACATCTAAAACTCACGAATTCCAATTCCGCTTGATGATACCAACAACACGTCCAACTGGACGGCTGGAGACAGAAGCAGCTGCTGATCCAACTGTTGATTTCATGGAATTGGTGTTTCGTGGTGCATCATCAGCACTATTTGGAGCCAACCGGACATCCTCATCATTATCATCTTCTGAAATAACAGAAACATCCATCAAGGAAAATGAGATAAAATAAGGAAATTGAGGTGTGTCTAAGATTGAAAAACATACCATCATCATCTGCAATAAATGATTTTGTCTCCTGCCATTGATCTTGTGGCAAGAGTTCAACAGAAACTATATCTCCATCAAAGGCCCTGTTCATATTTGAACGGCCACGGATAATGATCTCATCGCCAATGCTCTCACTTCCAACATATGCTTCAAATGGATTGTAACGATTAACACGAAGCTTCCCTTGATGGTATATTCCACAACGTAGACCAGAGGTAATTTCTGACATAGGTTTATGCTGCAATAATATCAGGAGAGAATATATTAGACCTGAGACTAGATGCTTACTGTGTCGAGGATGCACAAAAGAAAATTGCATATTTAATAACTTGGTATACCTCAATGTAAATTACTTTCCTTTTGGATGGCCTAAGGTCTTCTACATCTTCCATGGTAACATCTCCACTAGTTGGAACAACCACCAAGTCGAGCAAACCAGGCTGCGCAAGCGATCGTACATATGACTCAACTGGAACCAGAAATATTTTGTTGAGGCTACCAGAAAATCATTAATTCAGCATTCTAAAGGATTCAGCTATCAGTTTTATGTAACAGGGTATCCAAATAGCACCTGTCTCTGCATTTAGCCCTTCTTCAGTAGCTTTCCGTTTATTATCTCTATCATTTGTAACAAGTAACACTTTGGCACTGTCACCAAGATGACTTTGGTACCAACGAGCAGCCACACGTATTGCTGAATAGGAAAGAATGGCCAACTGATCAGCAGAGGATACATAAAAATGTCTATAGAATAACTGGGAAGTGATGTATAAAATAACCAACATAACAGAGCAGCTAGGTACCTCTATCATTACGATCATTCGGGCTCTCCCCAGCCATCTCTTTGATATAAGTATCCCTGTTTTTTCAGTAAATGAGTAATACTAACCATGTGAGGATAACATCGCTGATGCTAAGCAGACATAAGTTCTGATATGAACAGCTTAAACATCTAAAGGGACATAGATAAAAGCGCAAGTACGAATTTGTTGCAGATAAGTGCTTTCACATTTGTACTGCTGCTTGTACAGAGAAATTTTGCCAGGGAATTATACAAATACAGCTAAAGTTCAAGTCTAAGTGACAAACTGCCAAAGATAGATGCCATTTGGACGAAACACAACTTGAACACACCTTTAGTAAAGACAATATCAACTTGCCCAATTTAAAGAATATACTCCACATCAGCTTTGGGGATCTAAGAAATGTGGACAGAGAATCATAACAGGTGCAGGAGTGATATCACTAGCTTATTCCTAGAGTTTTCCTTGATTTTTCTCATTTAGGTAATAGACTTTTATAACTACTTGGGTGGTTTATCTGCACCATCCCATCGACTAGAAATCTAAGTTGTTCAGTTTTTAATATGAACTAAGAAAATGTACCAGACGCTAAATTCACACCCAAGTAATAAAACAACTATTGGGAGAACCCAAGGTGGAATTCAGGACGGCGTACCTGTGGTGCTCGTTGGTGAACACGAAGAACCTTCTAGCCGTGTTGGTGCACAGGGTCTTGAGCCTGTTGTACACGGAGAGGTTCTTGTTCTTCACTTCGTCCAGCACCACCGACAGCACGACGACATCCTCAATCGCTGGATTCTCCAGCAAATCGATCTGCACCAAACCTCCCAGAGCATCAGTAATCCGATTCCGAACCCCCAGACCCTAGAAGGCACGCCAAACAGAGCAGCGTTGGGAGAAAGAGAGCGAGGGTCACCTGGTGGAGCACGACATTGGTGTCGATGACGAGGATGGCGGCCGCGTCGGCGTTGAGGCGGCGGGCGGCCACGTCACAGGAGGAGCAGGAGGCGGCACCGCAGGGGATGTCGTCGCGGAGGTAGTGCTCCCGGACCACCTGCGAGGACGGGAGCAAAGGGGGTTAGCTAGGGTTTCGGCGGGGTGGGGGCGGGGGTGCGAGCGAGTGGTGACCTTGACGACGCGGCCTTGCTTCGTCTTCTTCACGAAGGACTTGCTCTGCAGCATGGTGGCGAGGTCGGAGGGGCGAAGGCGAGCGGCTGCGTCGGGAGGGAGCGCTAGGGAGGCGGAGGCAGACCTTCGGCGGCGGAACGGCGGCGGCGGCGGAGACGAAGGAGTAAAAGGGTTTAATAGGTTTGGTGGGTGCGTAGCAGACTGCCGGGTTGAGCTAGCCTGGGCTAATGGGTTTGCGTTTGAGTTCGACTCGGTAACTAGTACTCCCTCCGTTTCTTTAGCAACCTAATTTAATTGGCGAAAAAGACTTACATTGTGGAACAGAACAGAGATAGTACTAACTAAAGTGGGTCATTTTATAAGCCCTATCAATTTTTTGTCGAAATCATAAAATTTAATCGAGATTTCAAACCTAACGAGTATTTTTCCAGTTTGAAATTAGAAACTTCATTTTAATTGGAATGCAAGCGAATGTTTTTTTTTTTTACATCAAGACAATTCCTTTCCCTAACCCAGTCTTTTTTTTTAAAACAATCAATGTCATTTCTAACTCATATGACGGGTGTCAAACAAGCTCTAATATATCCGAGAAGTCTCAAAAAGTATTTACTCCTCTACTAAAAAGTCACGAATCTCCAGCACAAACGCATATTTCACGCGGGGTTGATCATCAACCGATCACCCTAATATTTCTGCGATTTATCTCAGACCTTGGCCGGGTTGGGGGTAAATAAGAGAGGCCTCGAGTGGTTTTAGACTTCTGTTCATACTTCATGGGTTCGATTTTCTGAAAATCCCATGTGCATAGCATGAAAAAATATCCACGTTTATACAGTTTTTTTTGGACCAGTCACACTTTTGTAACATTGTTTGGGTCCAATTAAGGTATAAGAGCTCCTTTGGTAGCCTGAAATCACCGTCTTTTCCCTAGATGAAGAAAACACATGCCAAATTTACCCGGGTCGACCAGGTCCACATGTGGTTGCCCTCGAAGGTAGCGATCTAAATTTTCTCTTCAAAATTGCCACATCTCTTTTTGGGAGATGTTGGAATTTCCCCATTTTTTCTTCTGCTCTTAAGTCTCTAAATTGAGAAAGTCGAGTTTTCGTAATCGACCAATTAGTTAACATACCACTGAACCACTTTTTATTAACATAATGACAACGAGCCCTTATTGCAGCTGATGCTACTAAATCCGTTGCTCTTTTTTTTGTACCAACAATTGGCTTTCCAAAGGTCTTCCCAGGAGAGAATTCAAGAGTTTGTAGGTGAAAGAGCATGGTTGCCCCCATGTGGTGTTTTGGTAATTAATGACAATCTCTATGGACTAATGTGTGCTTTGAGTTATATTTGTAGTGTTGGTCCATAAGGAATGCTTGGACTCCATATGTTGGAGTCAAGGCTAAAAGAAGAAGAATATATGTTGATCAAGGCTAAGTGCAAGTTGATCAACATACAAGATAAGGGCATGTGAAGATATGCGAAAGAGTGCCTCTTCCATCTTGGTGTATGGGGGAGCAATACGCGAGGCTTCACCAAGCGGAGCGCAATCAAGAAAGTGTTGGCTCGTATGGAATGCTTGAACTCCATATGTTGGAGTCGAAGCTAAAAGGAGAAGATTATATGTTGATCAAGGCTAAGTGCAAGTTGATCAACATACAAGATAAGGTCAAGTGAAGATATGCAAAAAAAAGTGTCTCTCCCATATTGGTGTATGGGGGAGCAATATGCGAGGCCTCACCGAGCGGAGCGTAATAAAGAAAGGTGATCCACTTGAGAGGAGATCAAGATCGTCATCATCTAGCTCAATTGGAATGCGCAAGGCAAAGGTATGATCTTGATAGGGTTTCTATTTTACCGGTCTCGCGGTGTAGTTGGGAGACCGGGTTTTAGGATAGGTAACCGTACTATCAAGAGGGGCTCTCAAGTGAGCTTTAGCGTATCGGTCGTAGAGAGCTCAAACCTTTGCATCATTGGCATCATCTTCATTGTTTCTTATCGTGGTGTGGTCTTGGTCCTTGTCGTGCTTGTCATGACAAGGCCAAGCTCATCGAAAACGGTTTTCATATGCGTCTTCCATTGCGTTTTCGATATTAGAAATATTATCGGTTTGTCCTTGAGAAATTATCCACACATACATGTGTTGAGAATTTATCTCTTAGTTGTTTTCAAATATTTCCAAGGATAGCTACTATCATCCTCTTTCCAACAAAATTGGTTTCACCTCTTTCGGACTTCATTTGCAAAAGATATGACGGTTCCGGTTTGCAAGAGAGAGATTTAACCTTTCCTCATTTGTTATTATAATATTTTGTTAGACTATGATGTTTCTATGCATAATCTTGTAGTGCTCGTTGTGGTGATTCCAACGAGCCCAAGATCGTCGAAAACGGAGTCCGGATGCAAAAGATATTGCAATTTCAGTTTCGCCGTTTTGGCTAGGCCAGCATGGCCGGCCCAATGGCCGGCCCCATGGCCGGGGGCTCTCTGTTTGCTGGCCAGCCATCATGGCCGGGCTATGGCCGGCCTGGCCGGCCTCCCTCCTCCGGCTGCCCGAAAATTGGCCTAACGGCCATATTTTTGGCCCCCTTTTTAAGGGTCTTCTTCCCCATTTCATCCAAAACCTTTGCCAACTTCTTGAGCTATTTTTCCCCTCCATTGTTGACCCTCTTGAGCTTGGCTATCTCTCAATCCCTCCAATAGTTCTTACTAGTTTTTGAGGAAAAGAGAGAGGAGGTCTAGATCCGCGTTTCCACCGATCGATTTCTCCTCTAAGTGAGGGGAACACTTTGGATCTAGATCTTTGGAGTTTCTTGGTGTTTCTCCTTGTTCTTCCTCTCAAATCCCTCCCAAGCATTAGTTGCTTTGGTTGGATTCGGGTTGGAAGAACTTGACCACTTAGTGTGTTCTTGCCATTGCATTAGTTGCATCGGTTTGAGTTCTCCACGGTGATTCGTGGAAAGTGAAGTTGAGAAGCTTGTTTCTCTTGGGTACTTTGGTGCCCTAGAGCTTGTTCCTCTAGGGCACGTTGGTACCCTAGACGGTTGTTGATTTCTCGGAGTCTTGGTGGCTCACGGGATTTGTTGGGAGCCTCCAATTGTGGAGTGTGGCTCAACCTTGTTTGCTTCGGAGCTTTGGTAGCTACGAAGACATTGCCGGGAGCCACCAATTGAGTTGTGGTGTGTGCCTCGGCCTTGGGCATCGAGTCTTGGTGGCTCGGTGCATTTGGTGAAGACACTTCAACTTGTGGAGTGTGCTTCATCCTTGTAAAGGTTCTAGTTGTCAACCTCAACGGCAACATAGTGACAAGTGCCTCGCCACATTGGTGGTAAGACACAACGGAGATACGGTGTGCCATATCAAGGCTACTCGGTGTTTCACATTGGTGAACCCCGCGCCGCTCCAACGGAGACTAGCTTCCATTGGGAAGTGAACTTCGGGATAAATCATCGTCTCCAAGTGCATCGGTATTTCTATACCCGAGCTTCTTACTTATGCTATTTACTTTGTGATAGACATCGAGCTTGAAGTTATATATCTTGCTATCACTTAGTTGATTATATTGCTTAGCATAAGTTGTTGGTACACATAGGTGAACCTAGCTAGTTTAGGTTTTGGCTTGATAAATTAAACGTTAGTTTTATTCCGTATTTATTCAAGCCTTAACCGTAATAATTTTAAATCGCCTATTCACCCCCCCCCCCCTCTAGGCGACATCCGTGTCCTTTCAGTAGGTACGGAGAAACTCTCTCTCATGTGCGTGACAAAAAGAGCCAACTACGAGTGGTGGGATGCCTCCAGCCTCCCAATCTTCTTCCTCTGGCGACCATAAGCGAGCCCCCTATCGAGCGCTTCGCCTCAAGGCTCATCCCCTCTCCGCCTCCAAGCTCTACTATGCCTTCGTCATCCTTCTTCATAGCTCTACTCCACCTCGAAGCTCTTCTCCCCTTTGGCAACAGTTACAATGGTCTTCGTCTGATGACCAAGGTTATTCCTTAACTTATAGATGATGCAAATTATCTTCGTGCGTGGGTAGTGCGCAAATCAAACACATGTTTACACACTTAATTAAACCCTTGCTATAACATGTTTTATTATTTATTAGAAAAGAGCACCGGATTAATGTTAAGAACAGAATTCGATGAATGAGTAGATGAGCTAATAGGTGTATAGGTAGAATTAATTATACTTAATTTGTTCAAAAAATTATAATTGATATTTGAAAGCATTGTGTTGTCACCTCTTGGGCATTTATTCAAAGTTAAATTACTGGATGGTCGGTCGCATAATTAGTGGGTCTGATGCAGGTTAAGTTAAATGGTTGTAATGCAAAATTATGCTTTAATACCTGAGAACATAAGCTTCCCATATCATGTCCCTACAAACTCGCCAAGATTTGTGTCTCATGGTTGCAATATATTCCCTACTATTCTTTCTATTGTAGTAATTTCAAACTGACAGACATAAGTGTTCCACAAAATTTAATGATGATGGTACAATTTTTGGTGGCAACACATCGTCGCACCATACCTAGGTCACCCGGCCATGCGAAACATGTTTGTCATGGATTGTGCCTGATCTGGGCCACCACTCATCAGCCTCCATAGGCGCGCCGTCAGCTAGGCCAAGCGCGCAACCACCACAAGCCGCAACACATAATTGTGCTACTTCCAAACCGTACCTAGTCATTTTGAAGTTTCATATTATGTTTTCATTGTTATTTACCACTTGTTATTAGGTTTTTGAAATAAATTCTATTTAATTTGCTATTTAACCTTGGGAGGCAGAAAACCCTTTTTGTGTGGTTTTAACTTCCAGGAAGCATCTAGAAACGAAACGATATAGGAAAGAAACACACATTCCTAAATTTCAAAGACGAAAAGACCTGACACAAGACGAATCTGAGGCTAGGGTGCGGTCGTGTTATGAGATATTGTTTGCCCCTTGAGCGTCAATGTCGTCGATTCTTTCGCCTCTGACTTTGTTATCGCCTGAACCCTCAATGTATATTCACTAGGTTTTCTCGCGGCGCATAGAGCCACATGGAGACATAAAAAATAGAGGTTACACATGTTCCGTTGGAGTAGAAATGGAGGGGGACCATTGTCAGATATGCCTCAAGTAACATCTCCATCTTCGCCATCACCTCCTCGTTAGTCTCTACCATACAAAGGGAGTAGTCCACCCCCGAACCATGAGTTCATGATATTAGTTTGACCATATCTCTACACGTGTTTTGATTTTCATATACCATACAAGCTGCCCTACATGCTTGTGGTCGAATAGTTGTATTTATGATGGTGAATGATGATTTATCCTATGCAACTGTTGTTATTTATATATTTGTAGACCAATATTTTTGTTCTCGTTCTAGTTGCATATATGATAGTAGGATTGCGGTATGGATAGTTCAAGGGGTGTGGGGTGGTCGGCAATGACAGAAACCGTAGCCCAATTCTTGGATGCATAACATAGGAACACGAGGAATTGCTCATGAATATGGCTTCACCTAGCTTTGCCTTCATATTAGTTTTATAATATTCTATTCAAGTATTCCATGCTAATCCCTTTATGGTGGATCACTATGAGATATCGGCGTTAGATGGAGTGTATTTTTAATGTTATTAGCTAAATGACAAAAATAGTAAGCATATCGCTTTAAGAAACCCCAATAGGGATAAAAACGGGGCATGTGATATCTGCTTTGTGACAAGAGTGGAGTTATTAGTGCATTTGATTATCTACACTGTGTCATGCAATTTTAGTCTATACCTGTTCTCGTACTAAATTCAAAACATGCGAGCAGCCTATCCGTTTGCGGGATAAGAGAATACCACATCATCTCAATATTAGGACATGATGACCATATAAATTTTCCTTTCTATCATGGTGTTTGCATTATGGATAAATCATTAGACTACCCATAGCGAGAGTAACATAGTAGTAACATGCATGCTACCTATGTAGAATAGATGATGTGTCAAACAATTAATAAGGAAAGAGAAGCTTGTGGTAACATAATCATAACACTACACATGCCAAAACAAAATAAGTCTACACGCTAATAAATATAATGTTGTATGACATCATATATAAGATAGGCTAGTAACATATACTACATATTACTAGTCTAAGTTACTCTCCACTATGATTAGTCTTACTATTTATTTCAAACCACCATATTTATTGGAGATCGATATCAAATGAACCTGTGAATCCCGATCATTTTCTATCATAATTGTAAACTTATGTTTTACATTTTACGTTTACTTCATTTGATCAAATTATTACTTGTTGTTTTATAAATTGCAAAGAATGTTATATGAGTGATGCATATAATTTGAGAGGATAAAAATCTTACCTATTGCTCATGTAGTTCGACAATCTATACTTCTACATTGAACAGTGTACAACTATCCTCTGCATTTGTGGGCTATCACACCGCAGGCACGAGCATATCGTCGGAAAGGGCTAGCGTGTAGCCACCACAATCAAGCTACAACGCAACACCACGAGGCACGAGCACACCACCACCGCATGAACACATCAGCATGAGCCCTAGCGCACAACTGTGATCGTTGGCGAGAGGGATTCAAGAGAAGGAAAGGGGGAGGGAGCTCCTCTCTCCACAATCACATACTTCCTTACCTCCCTTTTTCATCCCTCTCGAACATGTTTGTGCTTCATTTGTTCCGTGGTATTCTCTCGTTTGGACACCGATGATCACGACATGTCGCTACAAAACTCTAAGTTTTGTTTTCTTTACATGCGTCGTAGTGTCCTATTACTAAAATTTGGGTTAATGATTGAAGCGAAAAAATTTAGAGAGCTCAAAATCCGCCAATATGGAATACTCATTTGAATATCTTGACTTGAAAACAGGAACATTGAGGGTGTACTAGCAGCCACATGCAGCCCAGCCAGTTTTCCTTGTCCCGTGGTTGCTGATCACCCGATCACATAACAATATCTATCATCCGATCCAAATCCTTCCAAATACTAAGCTCCCTAAAAATAAAGAGCTCTCCTTGATTGTGGCCCCACCACTTGGAAATTTTATTTTTGCTCCTTTTTATTTTGGACTTCCATTATTTTCCCTATTTTACATTGTAATTTATTTTTTGCCCAAATTTTCTTTGGACTTTGATAATTTACCCCTTGCTAGCTGGGCCCGCGTGCCTATGACGAAATTACCCTTTTGATTGCTTTTCTGAATCGATCTGAATAAGTAGCGCTCATCTCTACCGACACAGATATGGAGAGCTTGCGGCGGCCGCGCTGTTCCCCCACTATAATCTCGCCCCGCTGACCACGTCCTCTGTTCCGTGCTTGATTATCACGATGGTAGCCACAAACGCACGATGTTGAGTGTCCGGCTGTCGCCCGAGCCGTCGAAACTGGCAAACATCTAGGCCATGTGATTTGGCGCCTTCGACACCACCCTCGACCACGCCTCCTGCACGGATCCGCCCCGTCACCGCCCGTTGCCTACAACAGCGCTGCCAAGGGAGTGAGCGGGAGACTGCCAGTGAGAAAACGACGCAGTTGGAGTTGGAGGTTGCCGGAGGCGTTTGGAGTTTGAGCCTACCGGAAGCGTTCGGAGTTCGAGGTTGTCGGAAGGGGTTCGGGTGTATAGGTGGAAGCGATGGGGTTCGAAGAGAGAACCGAGTTTGAGTGGGAGAGCCGGGAGGATATCGCCGGACTTGGATAGGAACGCCAAATTTCAGAGAGGGAGTAGCAAAGCGGTGGTAGGATGATCAGCTCCTCTGTTGAATAGATGGGACATTATCGTGTGGAGATGTTGCATCACGTAATCAGATGATGTTTAAAGGATTAAAGAAAATTCAGAAGGGCAAATGATCAAAGTTCCATGAAAAGTGGGGCGAAAAATAAATTCGTGTTGAGAAGACTATATATATTATGTTCTTGACATGAATTTGCAGCGCATAAAAATGAGCATACAACTTTTTTATTATATTATTCAACAAAGTGTGACAAAAAAAATACATCAGCTGGGAAAAGCCATCTTCATGGTGGTATCTCTCGCAAAAACTAAAATGATATAGGATGGTCCTGATCACTTCCAGGTATCCTAACCTCACAGCAACGCACGCCATCTAAACTATAAACTGTTGGCCTCACAAAACCGACCAACGGCGACCCGGGAGCATAAACTGGTCCATTAAACTCTCATCGCACGCAGTCTTCGTACATTATAGAAGTCGCTGCCTCCCTCTTCCGCCTACCCATTTCAGAAGAGATCAACACTATTGACCTTGCCAGCCATGTCGTCGAAAATGCCACGACGCGAGACAGAGCCACCAACCTGCACGCGTCCATCAGCACGGGTCCGCCTCCGAGACCCCGCTGCATCACACCGTCGAGACTCGCTGTTATCGACGTGCATCCCGACGCGGTTCTGCCTCCTGGCGTCGCGTACCACCATTGCCCGATATGGGAGATCTAAATTTGGGGTTTTCCCCGAAACATGCTTGGCGAGAAAATGAGCGTTGCAGCAACGATGTCTTCTACAAGGTTTTGCTAATTCTCAATCTATTATTTTCAAAAACATTTCCACTATTAGTTAATGGTTTTGCTAATTCTCAATCTATTATAATTTTCTAAAAGAGCGTTCTCAAGGAAATACCATGCAGCTCTTTGTTTTGTTTCATAACTTGGTAGTGGTCCATCTTTACAGTCTGACAATATCTTCTTCTAACTTTTGGAAATGACGTTAGAATTTATTATAGTAATAGTTATTTTCTGACTCTGTTTGGTACATAACAGTTTTTTCAATTGTATTAAGCGACATTTTCAATTATTAGATAGTTGAATGTGTGTGCGTGTGCGCGCATTTTTTAATACCAATGACGAATGATACGCTTGTCTCTCGAAATAGGCTTTCGCCCCGCTTTATAAATAAAGCAACCACAACCATACATCAAGTTCGAACACAAGAAATTGCTGGGGCAACAGCAAAAAACATGCCCAACAGAAAAAAGGAAAAAGATAACTCTCAAGAGTGCCAGTAAGCCATCAGCGAAGCAAGAAGACAGCTTGCCTCCATTGCGCCCTCCGAACATGTCCCACCACCATGCTTCATGACCGACGAATCACATAGTACCAAGGCAGCACCTCCAAGGAGGAATGCGACGTCGTGACGACGCTACTGCCCGGACCAGCAAGCTAGTCCTAGGGTTTCCCCCGGTACTAGGGGGATTGTAGAGGAGGTTACCCCGACGCCCTCCAAGGGGGGATACCGACGCCCGCAGGCGCCGCTGCGTCGGTGCCGGACACGCCGGCTGGGATTTCTCCCGATCCTCCAATACTCACCCCAAATGATATGTGGGCACATGAAGCCTTCGAGGACGCCGTGCGCCGACGAGGAGGACGGCGACAGTCGTAAGGCGGCACTGTGAGGGCGCAATGACCAGCCGAGCTCGGGCCCGAAAGGGCCCGTAAAGCTGCCTCCAGACCTAGGCCCGCCTAGCCCTAGTCCGGCGCACACGCCCATGGTTGCTGCCGCCACAAACACCTTGTGGCGTCTAACTTTATTATCTCAAAAGCTATCAAGACATATCTCTCTATATTCTAATTATTTTGTTTACCTCTAATGTTTTATGTGAAATGAATTTGATTTGTGATAGGAAAAAAAACATTGCTAGACAATAGAGATGATAAAGTAAAAACAAATACGTTTATAGACAATGAAGTTTTATTTAAACGGATTGAGTACTAAATACATGTTATACTGCAATATCAAATGGTCGCGTCTTACCCTTCTAGTAATAATCAAAGTAGCCCCACAGAAAGGGTATCAAGGAAAACATTAGCCCCACAGAAAGCCTCATCCTGACTCACAAGAGACAAGCTCACCTACAGCAGACCAGTGGCACCACACACTAGCAGCCAGTCCACCGCAAACCGGGGATGATATCCCGTCGCCGAACGGGTGGCTGCGGCACATGCAATCGCCTTATCCCAAGCAGTGATCATGGCGCCCCGATCGATCGACGGCCACATAAATATACAAGCATGCACCTGCTCCTTTTCGCCTAGCAGCAGCATCAGCATCAGCAATGGCCGCCCATGCAGCTCTCGCCGCCACCCGCATCCCCACCAGCGCCCGGCTGCACAGCAAGGCCGCCTCCAAGCAGAGGGTGGACTTCGCCGACTTCTCCGGGCTGAGGCCGGGGTCGTGCTCCGTGAGCGCCGCCGCCAGGGAGACGTCCTTCTCCGATGTCCTCGGCGCGCAGCTCGTCGCCAGGGTACGTACCTCCCTTTTGTCAGAACTCAGAACCACGTACGGTGCTATCTTGATCTTGGTTGACTCGATCGTGTACGTCAGGCTTCCGGCGAGAACGCCGTGAGGGCGCCGGCGGAGGCGAAGCTGAAGGTGGCGATCAACGGGTTCGGCCGCATCGGGCGCAACTTCCTCCGGTGCTGGCACGGACGCGAGAACTCCCCGCTCGAGGTCATCGTCATCAACGACAGCGGAGGCGTCAGGAACGTAAGTGACATGAACAATTCAGGCATGTAAGCCCAAGAGTGTGATGATCAACTGGGTTAACTGGAAAGAGTAACTCTGTCGTCGGTTTCAGGCGTCCCACCTTCTCAAGTACGACTCCATGCTCGGCACCTTCAAGGCCGACGTGAAGATCGTGGACAACGAGACCATCAGCGTGGACGGCAAGAACATCCAGGTCGTCTCCAACAGGGACCCCCTCAAGCTGCCATGGGCTGAGCTCGGCGTCGACATCGTCATCGAGGTACGCCCCCTACCGTGAACCTCGCCCGCACGGGCAAAATAAAAGGAGATGAAACTGAACGTGCCGTGTGGTGCAGGGTACCGGAGTGTTCGTGGACGGCCCCGGCGCCGGGAAGCACATCCAGGCCGGCGCCAAGAAGGTCATCATCACCGCTCCGGCCAAGGGCGCCGACATCCCCACCTACGTCATGGGTGTCAACGAGGGAGGCTACGACCACGATGTGGCCAACATCGTCAGGTAAAACACATCGATCATCTGTGTCCTTCAGCAGTACACTGACAGCTGCTGCAATCGATCCAACCTCTGTTAGCAAGTCTGCTGTAAGTGTAACAAGCATCAATCGATCCGACTCTGTTCCTTGCAGCAACGCTTCCTGCACAACCAACTGCCTCGCACCATTCGCCAAGGTCTTGGACGAGGAGTTCGGTAAGAACTCATCCCATTTGTTACCTCGATCTGAATACTGCGTGCAGTACAGAGACATTAGGATGAGAAGAAACTAAAATTCTGACTGTTTGGTGGTACGTCTTGCAGGAATCGTGAAGGGAACCATGACCACGACGCACTCCTACACGGGCGACCAGAGGCTGCTTGACGCGTCCCACCGCGACCTGCGGAGGGCCAGGGCGGCGGCGCTGAACATCGTGCCGACGAGCACCGGCGCGGCCAAGGCCGTCTCCCTGGTGCTGCCCCAGCTCAAGGGCAAGCTCAACGGCATCGCGCTCCGCGTGCCCACCCCCAACGTCTCCGTCGTGGACCTCGTCATCAACACCGTCAAGACGGGCATCACCGCCGACGACGTCAACGCGGCGTTCCGCAAGGCCGCCGACGGGCCCATGAAGGGCATCCTCGCCGTCTGCGACGATCCGCTCGTGTCCGTCGACTTCCGGTGCTCCGACGTGTCCACCACCATCGACGCCTCCCTCACCATGGTCATGGGAGACGACATGGTCAAGGTCGTCGCCTGGTACGACAACGAGTGGGGTTACAGGTGAGCAACACTTCTACGTATGATGCAAGGTACATATATAGCCATGGCCGCCACGATGTTTACTAACCTGAAAATGTTTTGCGTGTGTGCAGCCAGCGCGTGGTCGATTTGGCGCACCTGGTGGCGAGCAAGTGGCCGGGCGCGGAGAAGACGGGCAGCGGCGACCCGCTGGAGGACTACTGCAAGACCGACCCGGCTGCCGAAGAGTGCAAGGTGTTCGACTGAGCTCACTCAGCTCAGGGTGTTGGCTTGGCGGCGTACGTACTATCACCGAGGCTTATCAGAGATCGCAACGAAGCACGTACACTATTATCCTCTATTTATCAGGAATCGGGCAGGATATATAGACCATTTCTGTGAGGTGTACTGAACTTGATACATATGTCACAAATTGTCTCGAGAATTTCGAGTTTCTACGTGTCTGTTTGTGCATGAACTCGGGAATTAAACTTGCAATTTCAGTATGTTATTGATTGCGAATCAGAATGAACACCCTGCCCTCTTGATTCCCATTATTGGAAAAAAAAGAACCAATATCACAAACTCTTTTCAACTTTATATACTTTTCTTTTCTTATTACAACAATTAATTTAGATCACCTCGCTAAGATCTTGACGAACGTTCAACCTATCTTTGTTCTAACCTTAGTTATCCCCCCTACAATTACATGCTTTTAATGTCGTAATGTAGGATAAGTTTTTTTTTGAAAGCTCAACGGGGGGCGATCGCCCACCTGAACGATTTTCAATTATAAAGTCCGGGGGCGAGTACATGGGGGAGCAGTGTCGCAGCAAAAAACAGGGGGTGCGTTGAAAATAAATTAAATTGTACAAAATTCTACTAAAAATTTTGAGCTCAAAACCTTCGTGTGAGCGAATTTGGATCGAACTACTAGATTATTTTCAAATTTTGTTTTTTTTATCTATTGAACAAATTTGGCATACATAATCGGTGAAAAACCCCCAAATGACTAGGCATATTTGAGCTCACAATTTTCCTCTTTACTCATTACATCGCAATTTCATACCGGAACTCTTACGTATTGTTTTATTTCTTCTGAATTTTTGAACAGGTTATGCCCCACAGTTACAAAAAATGTGAAAACTTCAAAACAGTTGGATTCAAGTCAAGTCCAGTCAGCATGGAAAATCGGAGAAAACCATCTCGTATGTCACATGACACTTTTGGCCCCGAGTTGTTGGTTTGTAAGATTTGAGTTCCAAGAAACAACTTACTAACAAATTATAGTGTTTTTTTTTCATAAAATTTTCTTTGGTTGTACTTTTGTGAAACCCAGCGCCAATACTTATGGTTATATGAAATTTGCTAGAACTAAAATATCAAGAGCACCGACAAGTCTTGGTGGCTAACAAGGTTAAAAAAAAGCGTAACAACCCCAGCGTTGTCCAAAAGGACGACACATGCGACACCCGACGTCCACCTCCACTGTTCTTACTTCTTACGTTGTGCTTCCTCCCTCGCCACCTCCGATGACATTATGTCGTCGGGAAAAGCCAGTGTGGCCGACAAACGGTGGTGGCGGGACACTGGTTTCTCTCTTTCTGGGATCAGCCAATCCAATTTTCTATAACTCCTCAAATTGGTCTTTTGTGCTCCCTCATGTGCCTCCTATAGAGATCCAGCTCCAAGCCTTCAGGTCTGACCTTTATTAGGTGTACCTAGCAATAAGTAATCTCTAGGTTTTTGAAGGAGTTGCCTAGAAATTTATGGAACTTCCTCCAAAGTGAAAACCCATGGTATGACTTCGGTGGTTAGATTGGCTGAGGATGCTGCTTGTGCAGTGTTCCCTCATTGGTGGTGTCGCTCTTGAAGAGTCTCTTTCGTAGTTCGGGTGTTGTCAATGATAGTTGTGATTTGTTGCTACGAGTTGTTGATCATTTTGGCAGATTTTAGTTTTGTTTTTCATGGTCGTGTGCATACTTCATGTCTTGACTAGATCTTAACATCATGTTGATGCAGAGACCGTGTGTAATTGATATCATCTTAATTTAGATTTACTGTATTCGTTTAAAAAGGAAAAAGAACCGTATCAGGGGGGGGGGGGCAAGAACCATAGAGCTAGCAAGATTCTAAGTAGCTCTCTTGACATCTATTGCCATGGAAAAATTGTCTGTGCGTACTATCACAAAGAGGCTAAAACAAGCTATTCTTTAGTGGGACGAGAACTCTTTTTTAAATCCAACTTGGTTCCAACAAGGTTTGATCGAGATTCTTGAGGTCCAAGGACAAAGACAAACATAATATCATATAGTATGGTGGAGAAGCATATGTACCCCAAGGGGGGTTTAGGTTCCAAATTTCCAAACTCATGAACGAGTGCCTTGTGGCCAAGTGGGTGTGGAAAATCTAAAGTGGTGCATTACATCTTTGGTTAGATATCATTAAGAGCAAATACTCGCACTCCGCATACTTGGGCACGGTGAGATCCAATGTTAGGTTAAATTTGGAAATCAACCCACAAAACTCACCACCTTTTTCATGTGGGATGTGGGAACAACAGAGATAATGGCCTTTGTACAATTCTTTGGTTGGATGTGTGGATATGACCAGATTCTCTAGCAAAATCCTTCATAGCCTTTCTCCCGGTTTACGACAATCCTAAAGCAATCGCTAGCATCGTAGGATCAAGGTCGGGGAAACCACGTTTTAGGCGCTCCTTTGGTCATGTCGAGCTTTCGTAGTGATGATAATCCTGAAGCAATGGTCGCTAGTGTCCTAGTATTAAGGTCGAAGAGACCATGTTTTAGACGGTCCTTCGATATTGTTAAGCTTTCCTAGCAACAGAAGCTCGACAATGCCCTTCTTGGGGTGAAGTCCAAAGGAGGGTGAGGTCTAGGCTCTGGAGAAAAAATCAGTTTGATTCTTAACAGTTCTCTCTCTACTGCTCTACAGAATGGGGCTAGTGCCTTCTACTATGAGGAAGCTTGGAAGGCACGCCATCCATTGAAGATCAAGATCTTGCTATGGCAGCTCATCTGTGGAAGAATGCAGATTGGGGAGAGTGCAAAAAAGGCAGGGCCTGGCATGGCCTATGCACGCTTTGTCGTGAACAGAAAAAATCAAGACCACTCTTTGGTTGTGTATCACTATGTTCGGTTGAGCAAAAATTTGAAATTTTTTGGCTGCATGTGAGCACCCACGTCGTTCCCCACATATTTCTCCCTCATCGAAGTCATTTTTGGAAAATTTCAAGAAGTTCCTTGAATCAGTTCGCGACTCTCTTGGGTCATTGTGGACATTAGGAATAAGTTGTTGATATAATTTAGCTTTATTCAATAATACATTGCTGTATTTTGAAAACTCATTGTGTATCATCATTATTCTTATCTCTAACCTTGTTCGAACCTGATCCTTGGCGCTTTTTGTTGAAGCACTAGGATTGAAGAAACAACACAACATATTGCTTTATATTATTTTAAAAGCATCAAGTACAACAGAGACTGTCCACACACAGACGCGCACAGTCACACATTGTCTTCTGATGATTGAAATCGCAACTCAAAAATCCACATAGATGCTTCGTTTTCGACGGGTACCTGATCTACCTCACAAAGAATGGTTTGTCTTAGTTTTCTTTCATAGTACGAGACCGAGAATCTAGTTGTCATCCCCTCAAAGAGAGTACTATTTGTCGTGGATGAGAGGATGTCTACGTTTGGTAATCACCAAAGATATGGTTGCATAAAACAATTCTATATTTTCTTTCCGTATAACGAGTTTTATCATTCACATTCTCTAACCTCCATAAACATTTACACAATAAGCTAACATTCACCAACTCAAGATTCAAGACCCAACCCACCATATTTTTAGGGGAACAAAAATTTCCCAGTTCATCAGGTGGAACTTCATCATCCCTATTATTCATGTCAAAACAATCTACTTTTAAAAATTTCAAAAACCTTTTCTCACCCCTAGAGGAAGTCTATTAAAAAATCATGTAAAATGAGACAATAGTCAAAGATGAATTCAACCAAAAAAAATTGAACAAATATTCAGAAGATGTATTTGCCAACAACCCAATCTTTTTTCCAATTCCCCTTAGCCATTTTAAATTTCTAGCATTTTCAAAGACATCATCAAGCATAAAAATAGTGTCATCTTAATAATGGAGAATGGAAATGCCATTCACCTGTGGATGAGGCACCAACCCTTTGAGCATTTTTAATCATAACACTTAACGAACCCATAATCAGATTAAAGAGAATAGGAGACAGGGGGCATGCCTCAAACTTCTATAAGTATTAAAAAAAACCACGAAGTTGATCATTCAATTCACCTTCTCACTAGTTAATTATGGTACCAAAAATCAAATAATTCCATTTGTGAGAAAAGCCTTTTTTAAGCATACCATTATAAAGAAGGCTCGGTTAAGATTATCATATGTCTTTTCAGACATTAGGCAATTTTTCTCTTGACCTCATATGCCCAATCTCATGTAACATAACAACCCCTTATATTATGAAACTGCTTTTCATAGAGTCAGAGCCGGTTTTATCAATCAAGTCCTCAACCACTACAACAAGTCTATTATTCGCCCCTTATTTTTATTTTTAGACTATCATTCATCAAGTAAATTGATCTAAATTTCTGGATTACCAAAGCATCCTCACATTTAGGAATGAGTGTGGTAGTCCCAAAGTTTAATGTCCCAATATCCATTTTTTTTGTTGAATAAAATCATCAAACTGCCTTTTCAATGGCATTTTAGTAAATTCCCAAAATAATGGATATACTTCCCTGAGAAAACCACCAGGCCCATGATTTTTATTTTGTGCCAAGGAAAAGACAATATATTCCATTTCTTTCAAAGAAAATTCATTTGTTAACTCACAATTCTCCTCACACCTAATAACAGGAACCCAAAATATGGTCTTGTCAGATTGGCCAAATAAGTTCTTAGAAAACCGAGTGGCATGGTCCAACAAATTGGCATCACCTTGAATTATGTTGTTTCCATCAGGCAATTAAGTAATTTCCCTTTTTCCTTTCCCCACTAGTTTTATTCATAAAATATCTAGGTGCAATGTTTGCCTAACTTAAGGTCAACATTTTTTTGCCCTTTGACATTTATTATTGTCTTCTCTAATCGATCACTGAATTGTTTTTTAATGGCAAGTTGCCTTCTCATATCAGTCAAGATATCAGACAGTCTATTTTCCTCCTTTCTTTAAACACGATCGATACAATATTTTCCTCATCAGTGGATTAGTTCAAGAACCGCGTTTTATCATGTATAATATAAACAGTTTTGACTGATTCAGTCACGTTGCAGGACTACACGCATAGATTACTGACGGGCACGCGCAGGCCAATCACAAATGGAGGAGAAACGCCTCTCACGGCGCTGCAAGACAAAGGGGGCGAATGGGTCATCGACACTGAAGCTTGTGGCCAGGATTGTCCGTTGGCGCGCTGCTGCAGTAGTACAACTTGTACAAGTGTACCACTGAAAGTCGCGAACGCCAGTACAAGTCCGAAAATCTCCGAGGAGGCTGAAGCTGAAGTACAAGCCACGTCTTCCCCCCGCTGTACTGCAACCAGCCTGAACCTGTACTGCTACCGCTCCGTCCTCCCGGGCGCTCGCGACGGCGAAGCCGGGTACAAATAGGCTTTTGCCGTTGGGCAATGGAGGCAGCACCACCACCGCAGCAGAGGAGGATGAGAGGGGGTTGGGATCGGTGGTGGTTTTCTTTTGTGGCTGGAGCAGCAGCGGTGGAAGGGGCATGCAGAGGAGCAGCCATGGCTGGAGGGGTTCGGCGCGAGCTCTGCTCCCCGTCTCACGCTCTCCTCTGCCTGCTCCTCCATTCCTGCTGCTAATGGCCGTGTCTGCCATGGATTCGGTAGGTGAAGAGTGCTCGCTGTTGGTGTGTCACGACAGCTCTGAACCCGTCTCTGTACTTTCATCATTGCTCGAGCTCTCTCATTCCACTGTAATCTTCTCTGCATTCACGCAGAAGCTGCCTGAATTTGCTGTTCGTGCTCTTCATTTCGTTGCAGGTTCGCAGGTCATGGTAACCAGGGTGGATCTTTTATTCGTGGAGCCGCAGTCCGGGGTGGACGGAGATGAAATAAACAGAGGCCATGATTCATGTTTTTTTGTTGTTGTTGGGGAAGACTGAAGAGGGCATGATGATTCATGCTTGTACAGCTATTTCTGAGTTCTGTACTGTAACCCGATTTTCTGGCGAATGTCACCTGTATAAATGCTGTACTGGGTAGTGATTTTTTCTGCTAATGGAACATCGAAGGCTTGGGTTCCACACCCTCTTGTCATCATCACAAATGAAAAGAAAAACTCAAAACGAAAAAACAATTCGATTGGCGCTTGTTTCGTTTTAAATCCCAGGCGGGCGGGTTACATGTTGTTTTGCAACAATACCGCTCACTTGCTTCCGAATCTTCCCACCTTTGGAAGGGATTAAGATAGCCCGGGAAATTCCCGGTGACAGTCAGCAGTGTCACCTACTAGCTAGGTTGGTGACTGCCATCTAAATATGCGCTACGGTACAAACAAGCATACTAGTAAATGTTACCATCAAAACACATCTTTTACACACCTCCATGTCTCCCTCATTCACCAGCTATCCGGTTTCCGGCATTCTGTAACAAAATCATCCTCCACATGTCCTACTCCTCCACTCTACTCAGACTGCAAAATGACCACCAACATGAACAAATCAAATTAAATCATCTCTGCAACCAAACATATCTGATTCAGAAAAGGTGTACACAAGAACTCAATGACGTACCTGCAGTTCTGAGGCACGCTCCAAGAGACAGTGTGCTTGTCCCTGTCCTGAGTGACATGACCTCCTCCAGTCGTGGAGCATGACGTTGAGGTCGATGATCTTGCGGCGGAGGCCGACGCAGCAGTTGGCGTGCATGGTGCAGACGGTGCTGAGGTTCCGGCTGGGCTCGCAGAGGCCGCCGAAGAACTCGGTGCTGAGGAACCTGATCCTGACGCCGATCTCGGCGAGGTAGGGGTCGCCCTTGATGATGTGAGCACGTCTGGTCGTGCAGCCCCGGGTGGCGCTCCCTGGCCGCGTACCAGAACCGGTACAGTTCCACCGTCTCGGTGCTGGCCCTAACGTAGGTGAACCCGCCGTTGGGCATGTTGCGCAGGTCGTCCGGGTCGCCGGTGAAGTGGTCGCAGGCGATCTGGAAGTCGCCGTCGGCGTAGAGGCGCGGCAGCGGGCTCCGGAACCACACGATGTCCGTGTCCGTGAAGATGAAGCTGAACCCCTTCTCGAGGACGAGGCGGAGGAAGTCGATCCGGCGCCACATCATCCGGAGGTACCCGTCGGACATGAAGTTCTTCTGCCCCGAGAAGTCGACGCCCTCCGTGGCCACCGCGAGACAGTGCGTGTGGATCTGCCGGCAACGGCGGTGCGCGGCCGCGTCGAGGGAGACGATGACCAGGTGGTCCAGGAGCTCCCGGGTGTGCTCGCCGACCCGGAAGCTCTCCAGGAACACGTCCACCACGGATCCCGGCTTCGCCCACGCCGAGTTCAGCGTCGTCAGGATCACCGTGTCGTTCGCCATCGCCGCCGCGCGGAGCACACGATCCAGCCTCGCGTCCTCGCTCTCGCTCTCCTGCACGTATCATGATTTTTTTCTTCAGAATTGGTTAAGCTAGGCTGTTTTTTTTTTTTTTTTTTTTTGAAACGAAGGCAAAAGGTTTGCCTTATTCATTAATTAAGAAGGGTGCTCGGTTTATTAGCGGAAGAAACCAGGCGAAAACAAGCTAGGCTGTTTGATGCGCAGGAGATTCGCATGTTAACGTGCCATTAACGGTCACAAGATTACGGTTGCATGTCATGTGTGAAGAATGTGAACCAACCACAGTAGTGTAGCTTGGCATTTGGCGTGAGCTAGCTGCCTGGTTTCTCGGAAAAAAAAAGCTGCCTGGTTTCTTACCAACATGCATGTAATGTGAAAATGTCGTGGCATACCTACCTACATGCATGTACAATTACTACTGGCTAGGGAAAATGTGGAAAATTCTCACACGACAAAATTGAAGTGGGTATATGCATCACAATGTAGTACGCTGAAATTACTTGCATTAGGGGCAACAAATTAAATCAGCACTACGCGGCTGTACAGTTGGACTGTTGAAAATGGGTACAGGCAGAACATCGATAAACTTGGCAACTTATTAAATCATGGTGATTGATTTGGTAAGGAAACTTTAATTAAGGGCCAAATTTGCACCGAGGATCTTTTTAATTCCTAGTACAGCTGTGAAACCAAAGGTTTGCAGGATTTAACCAGCACGGCTCATCGATTCGCTGCAATTAATTGGTAAATTCTCGTAGTACTAGAATATTGACTACCCATTGCAGCGAATGCAGTAACTCTAGTGGAGGATGAATTCTAAGCGACGAGAGAACTCAAAACGTTCTGTATACTAGTACAATTGAAAACCGTACTCCCTTGCTTTCCTCGCGATCAGCGAATAAGAAAACCATGACAAACTCCTCAGGCAACAGATTAATTTTTTCAAAAGGAAATAAGAACCGATATGGCATTGGCAGAGAATTCTGGACTGTTCGCATGCCATGGCACGGAATCTGTAGAGGAAGGAGGGACGTTTCTTGTGTGCGCGTGCGTACCAGCAGGTCGGCTTCATCGTCGTGCGGCGGGGCGGCGGCGTGGAGCCACGGCAGCATGCCGGCGGCGGGCTGGACGAGCCCCCCCCGAGGGCGCGACGGCGCGGTACAGCACGAGGCACGGCAGCGCGACGGCCGTCAGGAACAGCAGCGCCGTCGCCACCCGCCTCGCCCACACGGCGGCGCCCTGCTCCGGCGGCCAGGCGCCGCTCTCATTGGCGCGCGACCACGTCAGAGGCGCGGCCATGCGCCGCGGGTTTAGGGCCTGATTATTGAAACGATGCCAATCGGCGGAAGCCGTCCGATCGACCGAGAGCCGGCCGGGCTTTATACCGACGCGCGAGGGTCTCTCTCTATGGTGCACGGGCCGCGTGACGCACCTTCACGATTTCAGCCCCTCTCTGGACTCCAACTAAAGAAAACCCAAGGAAAATAGTGGACAGTTTTAGAACAGTTAAATACATGGGACACCCACAAACTTGTCTCTGATGTGCAAATATGCCCACTTATAAATATTTTCCTTTTTGAGACAAGCTATGTTTTAAAAATATTTTTGGTGNGCTCCTTACCGCCGGCCAGGGTGGTCTCGCCGGCCTCCCCTTCTTCTCCGAGCTTTGGGGGAGGTACGCGCAGTGTGGAGCCGCGTCCCCGGGCTCCCAGTCGGCCTCGACTACCTCCGGAGGAGGGGGGGTACGGCCAGCTGAGGGTCGCCTCGACTCCGTTATGGTTGGGGGCGTCCCTCTCGACTTGCCCACTTCGACCCCACCTCCTTCCGCACCCAGTGGGGGTGGCTTCCGCGACACTGCGCCGACAGATGGGTCTACGGCGTCTCCGATCCCCCCGCCTACACCGTCCTCTCCGGTTTCCAGAGGGGGGGCGGCTATGCCGGGGGCTGTGGAGCCGGCCATGTTGGGGGTTGCTACCGCAACTGAACCCCCTTGCATGGTTAAGCCGGCGAAGGTGCAGCCCCCGGCCGCGGCTGTGTTGCGGCGCAGCAGTCGCCATGCGGGTGGCGGCGGATGGGTCCGTCGCTACGAACGAGGACTCCCTCGCCAAGGCTATGCGAAGGAAAGCCATGCTGAATGGCCAGATGACCCCGGGTATGCCCTTAAAGCCTAAGTCTTTTACTTCTCTTTCTGCGCATCAATTATCTTCTAGACTTCATAAGGTTGGCATTACCATGGGAAGGAATGAGGAGGAGGTTATTGTTCGGCAAATGCTCTTAAGCATATGGAGTTTGACCGAGTAAAGTTTATCCTAATGCTTCGAGTAAGACGATGTCTATCCCTCTAGAGGAGGATGAGGCGACTGACAATGTCGATGGTCAGCTTCTATCTCATCTAGTTGGGGAGGTGTCGGAGGTGGATCTAGAAGGATCAGGGTTAGGGTCTATTTATGACCTGCATGCCTCTGGTCGTAAATCTAGGAACGCTTCCGCAAAACGGATCATGAAGGGTCGAATATCTCCACGAGTTTATGAATAGCAGAGGTCTCGGTGACTTGGCTAAACATTTGCATATCGCACAGTGCATCCAAGATCATAAATTGGATTTTGTGGCCATCTCGGAAACGGGGAGAAGAGACTTTCCAGTGAGTGTCCTTAACCGTTTATCTGGCGGTTTGGATTTCCATTGGTTTTCTCATCCACCGCGTGGGAGGTCTGGGGGCATTTTACTTGGCGTTAACTCAAATTCTATGGATGTGTTGGCAGTTTCGGATGCGGACTTTCACATAAAGTTCCACGTCCGGAATAAAGCTGATAATTTCATTTGGAGTCTGGTCGCTGTGTATGGTGCTGCTCAAGAGGAATATAAGGCGGCTTTTCTGCGTGAATTGGTTAATCTTGCTAAAGATAACCCGCATCCTATTCTTATAGGGGGGGACTTTAATATGCTAAGATTCCGTCATGAGAAGAGTCGTGGTAGATTCGATGGTCATTGGCCCTTTCTGTTCAACGCTGTCATTGATAGCTTCGATTTGAGAGAGGTCCATATGACAGGTAGACAGTTCACCTGGGCTAACAGTCTGCCGGAACCGACATACGAAAAACTAGATCGCGTGCTGATGGACACAGAATGGGAGTCCAAATATCCTATGGTGTCTGTACGCGCCCTAGAACGTATCGAGGCTCTATCGGATCATGCCCCGATTATTTTGACCACTGGTATGCCGAAACCAACGGGTAAACCCCAATTTAAATTTGAATTGGGGTGGTTGACCCGGGACGGTTTTACTGAGATGGTCAAACGAATTTGGGATCAACCGGTTGATGGCGTGACTCCTGTTCAGAGGTGGAATAACAAGTTGCGTAATTTACGCACACACCTTAGGGGTTGGGCACGCCATACTACTGGTCTTCTCAAAAAAGAAAAGGCTCGTCTTGCTGCCATTATTGATGAACTCGAAGAGATCGCGGAAAAAACAGCCACTAACGACACAACAGATTGATCTCAAAAGTCAATCGAATGCGTCTTTGGCGAAGCTGTTACGCGAAGAGGAAATCAAATGGTATCAACGGTCTAAAGCTATGTTCATCCTGCAAGGTGATTCGAATACAAGGTACTTTCATAATGTCGCCAATGGCAGGCATAGGAAGAAGCTTATTCATTCACTTCATCAGGAAGACGGACTAGTTGAAGGACAAGATGAGCTAAAGAGGTATATAACCAGGTATTATAAAGGTTTATTCGGGGCACCGGAGGAGGGCAAACCTCTCTCTTGATGAGTCTCGTACCGATGATATACCTCAAGTTTCGGATGATGAGAATGCTTTTCTTACCGCACCTTTCACTGGAGAAGAGGTGAGAAAAGCAGTCTTTCAGATGGAACATAACAAGGCTCTAGGTCCTGATGGATTCCCAGCCAAGTTTTACCAAAACTTTTGGGATATCATCAAACCTGAATTGCTGGCTATGTTTAATGCGATGCATGACGGACAGCTTGAGCTTTTTCGCCTCAACTTTGGTGAAATAATTTTGTTGCCAAAAATAAAGGACGCAGAGAGGATCCAACAATATCGGCCCATCTGCCTCCTTAATGTAAGCTTCAAAATTTTCACGAAGGTGGCAACCATTCGATTGAACACGGTCGCGGATCATGTGGTTAGACCTACACAAACTGCATTTATGCAGGGGAGGAATATCCTTGATGGTGTGGTCATTTTACATGAGACGGTTCATGAGTTGCACCGTAAGAAATTGAATGGGGTGATATTTAAAATTGACTTCGAAAAGGCTTACGATAAGGTCAATTGGGAGTTTCTCCAACAGACCTTACGTATGAAAGGTTTTTCGGAGGAATGGTGTACTTGGGTTCGGAACTTTGTCACTGGAGGGTAGTGTGGCCATTCGAGTAAATGATGATACTGGTCATTACTTCCAGACAAAGAAGGGCCTAAGGCAAGGTGATCCGCTTTCGCCGATCGTATTTAATATAGTGGCGGATATGTTGGCGGTCATGATTGAAAGGGCAAAATTGGATGGACAGATTGAAGGAGTCATACCTCGCCTAGTTGATGGTGGCTTATCTATCCTCCAATATGCGGACGACACAATTCTTTTATGGAACACGACCTGGAAAAAGCTTTGAACATGAAGTTGATTCTATCAGCGTTCGAACAGCTCTCTGGGTTGAAAATTAATTTCCATAAGAGTGAGTTGTTTTGTTTCGGTGAGGCTCAAGAGTTTGCGACTCAATATGCGGAATTATTCGGCTGTGAACAAGGTCAGTTTCCGATTAGGTATCTTGGTATACCTATTCATCATCGGAGACTAACGAATGCTGAATGGAAGCATGTTGAGGAGCGGTTTGAAGCGAGGTTAGCCAGTTGGAAAGGCAAACTGCTATCCTTAGATGGGAGATTGGTACTCATAAATTCAGTATTAAGTAATATGGTACTGTATATGATATCTTTTTTCCAGTTGCCTAAAGGAGTATTGAAGAAAATTGATTATTTTCGTTCAAGATTCTTTTGGCAAGGGGATAGTGAGAAAAAGAAGTATAGACTGGCCCGGTGGGATGTGGTTTGCCGCCCTAAAGATCAAGGTGGACTTGGTGTCCATGATCTACAGGTTAAGAATTCGGCCCTTCTAGGGAAATGGCTTTATAAGCTACTCTCGGAAGAAGGGACGTGGCAAACACTTCTACGCCGAAAATATGTCGGGTCAAAAGCATTATCACAAGTGGTATGAAGACCAGGTGATTCACACTTTTGGGCCGGGCTCATGGCAACGAAGAAGCACTTCTTCCGCTTTGGAAAATTCGCTATTCGTGACGGGTCGGAAATTAGATTCTGGGAGGATAAATGGCTTGGTAATGCCCCCCTGAAGGATCAATACCCGGCTCTGTACAGTATAGTTCGCCACAAGAGTGAGACGCTAGCTGAGACTATGCGGACCTCTCCTCCAAATGTGGCGTTCAGGCGAGACTTAACCGGCCCTAGACTTGCAACATGAAATGCTCTTCTACAGAGATTAACCATGGTACAGCTCTCAACAGGGTCGGATGTCTTTCGATGGTCTCTGAATGAGAACGGTCGTTTCTCAGTGGATTCAATGTATAATGCCCTCATCCAAAGTGACGTGCCGTTGGTTAAGTGTGAAAAACTTTGGAAGATGAAAATACCGCTGAAGATTAAAATTTTCTCGTGGTATGCTCGTCGAGGAGTTATTCTCACAAAGGATAACCTTGTTAGGCGTAATTGGCAAGGAAGTACGAAGTGTGTTTTTTGTCCTCATGATGAGACAATAAAACATCTTTTCTTCGAATGTAAGGTTGCGCGTTCTATATGGTCAATCATCCAAATATCTTCTAATTTGTATCCTCCAAGATCAGTTGCGAATATTTTCGGAAACTGGTTGCATGGAATTGATGACAAGTTTAGAACTATAATACGGGTGGGAGCGATGGCTGTTGTCTGGTCGCTCTGGCTTTGTAGAAATGACAAGGTTTTCAATGATAAAAATGTTTCTATCTTGCAGGTAATATACCGCTGCACAGGTTTGCTCCGTTCATGGTCCATGTTACAATGCGTGGAGTTTCGAGACCTCTTTACGGAGGCTTCTTCTGTGCGACTGGAGACCACGGCGAGGGACATTTTTACTCAACATGGGTGGCGTAGTGATCTTCGTATCGGACCACCTCCATAGGCGTAGTGCAACATCTCTTGTGTTGTAACTTGAAGCCTATGTTTTTATGTTTTTCGAGATTGTCGGCTGTGTGCATCTTTGTTATGCAGAGGCCGGGTGTAATGCTTAACTATTAAGTAATAAAGCCCTTTATCAAAAAAAAATTTAACAACCAACCAGGGCTCCACTCACATGTAAACGACATTGTAATTGAAGTTCTGAGCCATACAATAATTAATATTATGGTTGGAAAATTAATACCGAGTAAGACCATCGATTATGAGTTCATGCTTCAATACTTAAGTGCAAAACTAAGAGTTGCATGATCAAAATTCCAGGAGTTTCATGACCCCAAGTCTGAAAATTGTGTCTCTTATATGAAACCTCTAAATTTAAAGATGCTAATTCTGGGGAAATTTAAATAAATGTTCAGTAAATTTATTTATTTCCAAATTTCGAATTGAAATTTCAGATAGTAAATATGGGAAATGATGTGTCTTTTAAGAAAAAAGAATTACTTGATACTAGTTCGAGGATTTTTTTTGTAAAAGCGAGTGAATTCCAAGATTTTTAAAGAAAATTAGAAATACATTGTACTAATTGGAGGAAATTTGACAAGAACACGTACTAATACCTGGAAATTTCATGCTTCTAAATCTATGCCATTGTTTCTCTTAACTTCAACTTGAAAAAATCACTTTGGTTCGAGATTATAAATTTGGAGAACAAAATATAGTAACCTAACTTTGTGTCATATCATCATATGGGCATCAATTCAAACGTAATATTTGGGTGGAGCATAAATGCATTTTTTTTGTTGACATTGACTTGTTAACAACTATAATTAATAATATATCCCTTCCGGTTCATTGATCCTACACGTATCACTAGATCACCAATTTTAACAAAGTAATGTGAATTACACATGGCCTTCTCCAATGCATTGGCTTTTAACACATCATCCTAGGTAGTGATATATCTTAAGAGCCACCACCACAATGCATTGTCTCTTAGGGGTTGTATCTAACTGAGTTTGCATTTAGGTTCAAACTTAAATGTGTGATTGGTGGAATAATGCTTTTTGCATATGATCACGTGCAAGAGTTGTATGTTAGATAAGATATTACAACCTTGTTCTCTTTATAGTTAGTGCCACGTCATACTTTTACCTATGATAACATGGTAAGAAACTAATATTGGAGAGGACTAACACAAAAAAGTCATACCACTAGAAAATATAACATATAAAGTTTTTATTGGTTTGCCTCTTGTAATATATAACTCGTATTACGATTGGTCAAAATTGCCCTACAAACCGGAAAGGAGGTAGTACCCAAAATGGAATCTTACTAAATTTCCATGTGAAGTTACATAATCCATATTTTTAACATGTAACCTTAAATTGTCATGTTTTAAAAAGGAAACGTGTGAGAATAAAACAAGTAAATGCCACAGTCTGTTGTTAGTGGCCTAAATATCACAGATGTTTGCATGTCTTAATTGCATTGGACCAATGTACAACTACTCTCTTTAGTGGCCCACAATATCATAGACGTACATCTTAATTGCTCATCCTGAATAAAAAAAGGCTAATGTCGGTCTTCCATTTTTGTTCTAAAGAATCTCATATCATCACGTGAAGATTATGACAAAGTGTTATGTGTAAATTTAGCTCTCGTGAAAAGTTTTAAGTTCTTGTGGCTTGTGCAAAAAACATCTTAAAGCACAAAATGTTTTTAGCTTCTCATTCTTGTGTACTCCTGCATATACTACAAATCAATATATTTTCTTATGGTAGAGCACATGAGCCTGGGTGCAAAAGCTCTGACTAATAGGCTACAGCTCAGAGCTTTAAATAGAAGGTAATAATAAATGCAAGACCAATATTTATTTTCTAGCTAGTTCAAAAGTGGTCGTCTTATATGATCTTCACCTGCACTAGATATGATAGCATGTTATATTAGTGACTGTTCCGGAAAACACAGAGTGTTTACTCTATTTTTGTAATGGACTGCAAGTTCAGCAAAGAGATGAACATGGGAAGTTACCAGCTAAGGCATCAAGTAGAGTAGTTTTGCCGGAGCCCGAAGGGCCCATGAGAGCCAGCACTTCGCCAGGGCGCGCGTACCCGCTGACCCCATCGAGGATCACAGCAGAGCCCTTTCTTCCATTTCCGGCCGTCACTGATAGATCCTCCCACGTAAGAAACACCTCGGAAATGCAAGAGTCCTCTCTCCGCTTGCCGACTACCCCCATTGGCCGGAGAAGCCGGCGATGGCACGGAGGTACGACATGGGAAGAAGATGGGGCTTAACTGGCACACCGACCAGCTGCTCCATGAAGCCGCGATAGTGCTGCTCGACGTCGACCGGAGTGGCCTGGTAGGGCTCGGCGTCGGAGCCCAGCGAGGCAGTGGTGACGCAGCCATAGATATATACTCTCTAGTTGCTTTTGTGTTGGAGGCAGTGGTGAAATAGCGCCTTATATAGGCCAGTGTCCATAGTTGTGTTGATGATGTGTTGAATAATACTCAGGTCTTAGTTACTCCCTCCGTTTTTTAATGTAAGACGTTTTAGAAAGCTATAAATGGACAGAGGTAGTAGCTCAAAACATGAAGTATCGTTTACGGCCACAAGGGTTCACTCAAAACAGAGCCATGTCCCAGCCAAGAAATGAGAAAACCCAGGCAGCAAATAGTACTTCATGATCTCTCATAATTCTGTTGGCTTTGGCCGGGAGTAGTATTCACCATTCTACCGGTACAGAACATGAAGTATCATTCAAAACAGGATCATGTCTTATAAACTCGTCCAAATATATATAGCAGTTTCTCATAATTAATAAAATACTTCATCCAGTAGCAATATGATAAATTTACAAATAAAGTAAACAAACCTTAATAGACAAAAGAGACATATCCAAATAATGCCACTAGTAGGAAAAGGCTTATAGGTAGTCCAAGTAGCCGTGGCGCACCAGCCAAACCATGCGCCACGGCTATATACCCGTGGCGCACCAATTGTTGCTGCACCGCGGCTAAGCAATTAGCCGTGGCGCACGCTATGGTGCACTGCGCCACGGCTAAGCTGAAACCTGGGCGGCCGGGTGCACACAAATAGGCGTGGCGCGCCCAAAAAATCTGCGCCACGGCTCGTAAAATAGTAGTGGTGCAGCTGCTGAATCCTGCGCCACGGGTACTTGTGGGTCCCAATGCCACTTTCTGTGGCCACTTAGCCGTGGCGCACCTTATACCCATGCGCCATGTCTAAGATAGTACTAGTTGCGCACTCGATCTCGATGCGCCATGGCGAAATAAATATGCGTGCCACACCGTGTGCTCATGCGCCAGGAACGTTTGTGGTCCCGGTTAGCCACGCGCAGTAGAACAGAGCTACGAGCAGCAGTACAGACGTACCTGTCTGACTTGCACATGGGTCAATGAAAGCCGGCCAGCACGTGGTCTCCAAAGCTTGGAAATAAAGCATCCATGTCAGGGCAACACGCGGATCACCCTACCATCTAATGACTCCAAACATTCTAAAGAAACAATCCAACGGCTCCAAACTTTTTAAAGAAAACCATAATCCGTGTGCTCCTCTCGATCCACACGTCCTCTCATCCTCTCGATCCCCTCTCTCGTCCTCTATCTGTGGACACGGACATGGACGGCAGCTGAAGCTTCTCGGCCCGGCAGCGCGGACGAGGAAGCCCCTCGCGAGGTCGTCCGAGCGGGTGACGACGGAGCCGCGGCGTCGGCCAGGAGGGCGGAGCCCCCAGTGTGGAGCCAGGCCGACCGAGCCCGCGGCGTCGGGGCAGGAGGACGAAGCACCCCGCGTTGACCTCGGGGACGAGGGAACCTGCGGCGTCGGGGCAGGAGGCCTCAGGGACGGAGGTGCCCATGTCGTCGTCGACCGAGGTCTGCCCGTCCCGGATCCCGTCGGGGACATCTTGTTGAAGACGAACGCCCCCTGCGGGCCGTGGCTGCCCGTCCTGAGTCCCGGCGAAGACGAAGCCTCCCCGTCGGCCGTCCCGGAGACGTCGAGCTCCACGGCCTCGAGGATGGAGCCCGACAGAAGCCCAGCAGACCGAAGCCATCCCGGCCTCTGCCGCCTCGCTCCAGCCGCCGCCGCCACGTGCATCACGTCGCCTCGCTCCGGCCGGCCGCGACGCTGATGTTTTTTTTTTAAATCAAACAATATATAGCCGTGGCGCACATTGATAGATTAGCCATGGCGCACCTCGCACCTCTAGTCGTGGCGCAAGCCAGAGAGATGCGCTACGGTTAGGCCGGAAATAGCCGTGGCGCATGACATTGGGGTGCGCCACGGCTAATATACATACCCGTAGCGCACCGAGGCACCTGCGCCACGGGTAATATGCTACCCGTGGCGTGGTAGTTAGTGGCGCATGCCCCTGCGCCACGGGTAGCATATTTTGGTGCGCCACGGGTAACTGTTTTTGTACTAGTGTGCATACGTTGCAAAAATGAGAATATTATTTGTCTTGCTAATAAATGATGTTACCTGGGAGTAGAAAACACATGTTAGGATCAGCCATGAAAATAATAATGGAGATGATTAAACATTGAAAGGTCTAAGATACTAAAACATTACATTACATTTCTCCCACGACGTTTTTTCTTATGGAAACGATCAACGATAACTTCATTAGTAACTGTGTCCAACAATCTGGTCACGTTGATTGGGGTGATAATATGCCATTCTCTTCCTTTTAGCTGGATCTCGAGGAAGCTTGTCCAGATCAATTAGTTCAGGGACAGCAGAACTATATCTCGGTCCTGCAGCTATTGGTGTATTTGGGGTTGAACTCTCCGTGGTGGTGCTGGTCGAATTGATATTTGCTGGTTTCTTAATCAAAGACCTCTCCATTATCTTCCTTCTTCTTCCCTGACAAATCGTTGAAGCACAACAGTATAAGTTCAAATGCTAGTAGTACAAAAGCAAGCAGAACAGTAAGAATACTAGTATATTACTTCCTCCGTCCTAAAAAGGATGTCATAGATTTGACTAAATTTGGATGTATCTAGACTCGATTTAGTGTGTAAATACATCAAAATTTAGACAAATTTGCGACATCCTTTTTAGGACGGAGGGAGTAGTTAATTAGGCTAGCCGGATTGCATTGCATAGAAAATTCCCATCTAGAAATTGGGTCACGGGTAGTATATACTCCCTCCGTTCCACAATATAAGATGTTTTAGATGTTTCACATGTTGTCTAGATTCGGACTAAAAGAATGGAAAGTGGATGAACATATACACTAAAACATGTCTAGATACATGTGGTCCAAATATGAATATGGAAAATGGCTAAAACATCTTATATTATGAATCGGAGGGAGTACTAGTAAGTCAAATTAATTAGTGCTAGAAAGCTCCTGTACTGATAAGGATTCTCTTTGATTTAAGAAGGAAAAGGTCAAGAGAACAAGAATAAACTAAGATTATATCAAAAATGAAAAGCCCTAATTTTTATCGGTTGAGAATTTGAAATGAGTGCTTACCTGCTGCAACGTCTCGACACGGAGGCAACGGCGGCCGGCCGGCCGGCCAGCCACACGGCGGACTGGAGACGGCGGAGGGCGCCGGGCGGCCGCGATCGGTGATGAAGTCAAGCAGCGCCCGCCTGCTCTGCTCTGGTTCTCCAGAAACGAAGCGGCGGAGTTTCGTCTCGCGCGCTGGATCGCCTTCCTGACTTCCTTGATCGTGAAAGTGCTGGAGATTGTAGGAGATTGTAGATATGCGCATACGCACGACGAGGCCTGTGGGCTGACGAGTCCTTTTTTCTTATTATTACTTGGCTTTGAAAAAAAGGTTGGGCCGGAGAAACTAGGGGCGCCTACTGGGCTGACTGGGGGCATAACGATTAAGGATTAAGTATACTTTTCACTCCAAAATCTATCACATTGGATACAATTCACCCTAAACTTTAAAACCGGATAATTTGTACCCTAAAATAGTATATATCGGACAAATCACACCCTGTGAGTGGTTTTGCTCAATTTGGGGCGGTTTTGAGTCAATTTTGACATTTTCTTCGATGACGTGGCGCTGACGTGTCGCAAAAAAAAATCCCAAATGCGCCCGCTGGAGCTCGCCGCCGTCGGGATTTCTCGCCAGAGACGCCGACGGTCGACCGGGGTGCGGCCGGGGTGGAGGCGAGTGTGCGGCCGGGGTGGAGGACATCTGGCGGCGGCGAATTTTGTCGGGGTGGAGGACATCCGCGGCCTCGACGGCGGAGACGGCGAGGGAGGGGACCCACCGGAGCAGCTCCAGCTCGGTGGCGTTGCGGCGGTGAGGGTATGAGCACCCGCGCGAGCCGGTCGGCCATGGCCGGCTCGGAGGCGGCGACGGCGGCCTCCTCGGCGTCCACGAGCTCCGCCATCCGCTTGGTAGTGAAGCCGAAGCAGAGCTCCCCGCCGCTCCCGGGCGGGCCCCCGTCGCCGGTGAAGAGGTCGAAGCAGGAGGGGTACTTGCGGAGCCAGTTGGCGGCACGGCCGAGGAGGTCGAGCGTCTTGAAGCGGGACTGGAGGAGGCGGACGGGCGCGGAGCGGGACGGGAAGCGGAGGAGCAGGCGCTTGATCTGGTTGTTCACGATCCAACGACGGTTCCGGCGGAGCGCAGCCTCCAGCGCCGGGTCCTTCGGAGACGACCACCGCCCCGTGACCGCGCTTCAGCGGCCACCAGCAGCAGCAACCCCGGTGGCGGCGGCGGATTGGCATCCGATGGCCGGATCTGAAGGTCAACGCAGAGGAGAGGATGACAGGTGGGGCCCACATTGCGCTACGCCACGTCATTGCCACGTCATCGCCTAGTCATCTAGAAAACCGCCCAAATCGGTACAAAACCACTCCCAAGGTGTGATTTGTCCGGTTTGTACTATTTCAGGGTACAAATTACCCGGTTTTAGAGTTTAGGGTGAATTGTGTCCAATGTGATAGATTTGGGGGTGAAAACTATACTTAATCCTAACGTTAACATCGATAATAGTACTATCCTTACAGACTGCAATCCGGGTGCTCCTATACTCCGAGGTACGCGGAGGGAACAGACCTCCGCGCACCCCCATCTCCTTCTTCTTCCTCCTCCCTTTCTTCCTCCTCTCGTCGATCCCCCGCCTCCACCGCCGGCCGTAACCGCCTGCTCCCGCCTCCCGCGGCCGGCGTCGCTACCGCGCCGCCTCGCTGCCCCGCCCTGCTCGAGCTCGCCGCCGCCGCCCGGCCGGCCGGCCATCCCTCTAACCCCCCCCCCCCCCCACACCCGAACCCTAACCCTAACTCCGGTCACCGGCGGCGAGCTCCAGCACCCTAACCCTAACTCCGTCGTCGGCGAGCACCCGAACCCCCCCCCCCCCCACCCCACCCCCCAAGTTAAGTTACGGCCTCACCTCTACCGGCGACGCCGCGGCCAGCCGCGTCGTCCCCGTCTCCGGTGAGGTCCAGGCCTCGCCTGGCCGGCGACGTCGCGGCCAGCCGCGCCGTCCCCGTCGGCGGCGAGTCTGGGCGCGTCGTCTTCTTCGCCCCCGGTAAGCTCTTTTCCTCCTCCGTCTCGTCGTGGTGGGCCGGCCCACCAGGGCTTCACAGCATCTCCAGGGGGTGCGTGGAGCTTTCCTAGCTCCGCAAGTACGCGGGGTATAGGGTTCGCGCTGCAATCCTACGGAGGAAGAGTTACGGAGGTACGCGTCGCTGGCTGATTAGTTCCTACCCTCCGACACCCCTGTCAATTTCTCTGGGAGGCCCACTTTCTGAATTTCTCACCTAATCCCGTAACTTTCTTCCGTAACTTGCTCCGTTAATTTGTCTGCAACCTTACGGAGAAAGAGTTACGGACGTACGTGTAGCATTGCTCCGTTAACATGTACAGGCACAACTGTGTTTCTTTGGACTGGCTGTTGTCCAGAGAAATTCACAGGGGTTTCAAAAAACCACCACCCCAGTGCTAACACATGAAAAAAAAACCACCACATTCGTGCTAACCATCTGAGACGCTCATTTAACCTTAAAACTGACAGGTGGGACCCGCTGACAGGCTGATGTGGCAACTGGTAACCGGTGACAGTCAAGGGCAAACGGCCGTTCCATGTTGTCCTTTTATTTTATTTTTTTCTAGTCTTTCATTTTCTTAATCATATTATTCCTCCTTTTTCTTTTTTTTATATGGGTGACAGGCCCTACAGCCGAGGACGTTGACCGCAAGCTCGGGCTGCATTTTCGGCGAGGCTGCCGAGCAGCTCGTCGGCAATCCCGCTCGATCAGCTCGCACGCCAGCCCGCTCTCGGCAGCTCCAGCAGCTCGCCGGCCGCGCCTCTGTCCGCGTTGCGTCGCCGCGAGCGGATGCCTGCTTACCGCTCCGCGCCCCCATGTCGCCGGCCGCGCCTCGCCTGCTTACCGCGCCGCGCCCCCATGTCACCGGCAGCGCGTCCAGGAGCAGTGCGTGGCTGCTGGTCGCCGCGCGTGCTCGCCGGCCGCGTCGCGTCACCGCGCGTGCTCGCCGGCCACGTCACTGTCGCCGCCCGTGCTTGTCGGTCGTCGCGCCCACGCTGGCCGTCGCGCTCTCGCCGGTGGCGTCGCGTCTGTTAGCATTAATCTCGATGTTCTTGTATCTGCATGTTTATTTCAGTGTTCCATGTAGTAGTGTGTATGTGCAGGAGTACGTGAGAGACGTACAAGCTGTTGGTTTCAGTTAGAAGAGCATGCAGGGAGAGACTCCGAGGGTGCAGCGTGAAGCTGGTGCTGCATGCAGGACTTGAAGCCAACGGGCTGCACAAGTAATCCAGTGAATTAGTCTTGCATGTGAGTGTTAGTGGCTTAGGAATAGGTCACGAAGTTAGTTGGTTAGTGGAGCCAGGTCGTGTGCGTAGTGGCCGGGCAGCTTGTTGCCTGGTCGTGTGTTAGCCTATTTATTCAGAGTTGTAAGCATGTTTACTTTCAAGAGAAATAGAGAGAGAAGAAAACTCGGCTGTGTGAAACAGTCCGAGACCAAAATCCCTGTGTGTTGTATGAGGCAACCAGAGAAAGCTAGCTAGGTACGTGAGAGTTGAGAGAATCAACTTTGTCATTTGGTATCAGAGCCAAGATGACGAAGACGATGCCGCGCGACGCAGCTGAGGCGAGTGGAGCCATGGTGATCAGCAGCGGAGGCGCGGTGGCGACGGCGGCGGCCGCCGGCAAGGTGGCGGTGCCGCTGCTGACCACTACGGGAGAGCTGGTCATTACCGTGTGCCTGAGACACACGGCAAAGGCCAAAAAACACACGGCAAAGCCTTTGCCGTGTGCCGCACACGGTAAATAACACACGGCGAAATCTTGCACGGTAAAGAGCTCTTTGCCGTGTGCTAAATATCGGACACACGGTAACGTCGCTAAGTGGGCCCCACGGCCACTTGACGACGGCGACGGATGTTGACGGCAGGCTACCGACAGGTGGGTCCCATAGGTCACTTGTTGCCGTGTGCAAACACACGGCAAAAATCCTGCCCTTTACCGTGCGCCAGCACACGGCGAAGACAGATGACGTCATTAAAAAAAACTCGCTGGGCACGTCCGCCACGACGACGGCGCGCCGGCCGTTTCTACCGTGGTGACCAACCGGCGGTAGTTGGAGAGGCGGTGCTCGCCGACGACGCAGAAGCTGAGGATGCAGCGCTCGTCGTCGAGGATCTGCTCGCAGCGCTCGTCGTCGAGGATCTGCTCGCAGCGCTCGTCGTCGAGGATCTGCTCGCAGCGCTCGTCGTAGAGGATCTGCTCGCAGCGGGGAGGCCGGAGACCACCTTGAAGGCTTGAACTCGCGTCCGGAACCCACCGCGCCGCCATCGCCGTTCATGAGGCCTTGTCGACGAGCACCCACGCCATGGCGTTGTACGCGACCGACCCGCGGGCGTACTCCATCCGCCGCCGGCCCACCGGAAGAAGGCCAATGCCTTGGCCACGGCGGGCCCCCTCGGCCTGCGCAGCGGCGAGGAAGGGAGGCGCGGTGAGGACGGTGAGGGAGGGAGGCGCGCGGTGAGGGAGGCGGGCCTCCTCGGCCTGCGCAGCGGTGAGGGAGGGAGCCGCGGTGAGGATGATGAGGGACGGAGGCGCGCGGTGAGGGAGGCTGGCCTCCTCGGCCGGCGCGGCGGAGGAGCGGGAGGCGAGGGTGCTGCTGCTGGACGGCGACGAGCGTGGCAGCGTCGGCAGCTACTGCGGGACGGCGCCGGCTGCTGCTGCGGGACGGCGTCGGCGGCTGCTGCGAGACGGCGACGAGCGCGCCGGCGTCGGCGACAAAGAGAGAGGCGCTGGTGAGGGAGCGAGGGAGGCACGCGGTGAGGGAGAGGAGAGGATAAGATATGAGTGGCATGGGAGGAAGGGTAGGTGGAGGAGAGGATAAGATCTGAGAGAGGGATTCGTGATCCGCTCAAAGCCGTTCGATCCTTCTAAATCTGACGGTTCAGAAGCGTTATCCACGTGAAACACTGTCTGGCCAATCAGAACGCAATGTTTCTTTGCCGTGCCGTGTGCAACACACGGCAAAGACCTGATTAATTATAAAATGATGTTCAGAATGACCGGTACGGCAATTCGTTGAAAGGGTTCAAATTTTCCCAAATGATCGACCGTTCTGTGAAATAATCACTACTTGCATATCTTAAAATGATTTTTGGAAAAATTCCAGAGAAAACTATCACGCACTTGTAGTTTAAATTGGAATAATTTCGGAAAATCAACATAAAGTCATTTAAACGTGCGAAATGAGGTAAAAAGTGAGAAAATTCCTAATGTTTCTGGAATATCCATCAAATATGGACTACTTTGTGTGAAAATTGGATGGGTGCCATTTTGCACCATATTTTTGGTACTTACTTCACAAAAAACGTCAATTTTGACACTTAGAAAATCAAAAATGATATTTATACAATTCGTTTGAAAAATCTTTGTTCGGCAACATTGTTTATCATACCAAGATACACCTATGTGCCAAATATGGGCACATTATCACAAACTATACCACGGGAATGGTCATGTGTTCGTCGTTTGACTTGAAAACTATACATGTTTATAGTTGATAGTCCTTTGTGTGAAGGATTTTTATGAAACGTTTGTCAAAAATCAAGTTTATCATTTTCCCTAGCAACTAGTACACATAAGAGGTCTCCATGCCAAAGATTTTCTTTTTTTGAGCTTTAATTTATTTTCTTTGAGTTTTTTCAAAAAATGGTCAAAATGTCGAGCAGGGCTATTCGTTGAAAGGGTTCGAATTTTTCAAAACTATCGACGGTTCTGTGATATAACCACTATTTGTGTATCCTAAAATGATTTTTGCAAAAATTTCTGAGCAAACTATCACACACTTGTAGTTCAAATTGGAATTACTTTCGGAAAATCGGCATAAAGACATTTAAATGTGCGAAATTAGGTAAAAAGCGGGAAAATTCCTAATGTTTCTGGAATATCCATAAAATATGTACTACTTTGTGTGATAATTGGTTGGGAACCATTTTGCACCATATTTTTAGTACTTGCTTCACAAAAAAAGTCCGTTTTGACACTTAAAAAATGAAAAATGATTTTTATATAAATAATTTGAAAAAACTTTGTTCGGTAACATTGTTTAGCATACCAATATACACCTATGTGCCAAATATGGAAAAATTATCACAAACTATGCCACGGGAATTGTCATGTCATGGTGGTTTGACTTGAAACCTATACATGTTTATAGTTGATAGTCCTTTGTGTGAAGGATTTTTATGAAACGTTTGTCAAAAATCAAGTTTATCATTTTCCCTAGCAACTAGTACACATAAGAGGTCTCCATGCCAAAGATTTTCTTTTTTTGAGCTTTAATTCATTTTCTTTGAGTTTTTTCAAAAAATGGTCAAATGTCGAGCAGGGCTATTCATTGAAAGGGTTCGAATTTTTCAAAACTATCGACGGTTCTGTGATATAACCACTATTTGTGTATCCTAAAATGATTTTTGCAAAAATTTCTGAGCAAACTATCACACACTTGTAGTTCAAATTGGAATTACTTTCGGAAAATCGGCATAAAGACATTTAAATGTGCGAAATTAGGTAAAAAGCGGGAAAATTCCTAATGTTTCTGGAATATCCATCAAATATGGACTACTTTGTGTGAAAATTGGTTGGGAACCATTTTGCACCATATTTTTGGTACTTGCTTCACAAAAAAGTCCGTTTTGACACTTAAAAAATGAAAAATGATTTTTATATAAATAATTTGAAAAAACTTTGTTCGGTAACATTGTTTAGCATACCAATATACACCTATGTGCCAAATATGGAAAAATTATCACAAACTATGCCACGGGAATTGTCATGTCATGGTGGTTTGACTTGAAACCTATACATGTTTATAGTTGATAGTCCTTTGTGTGAAGGATTTTTATGAAACGTTTGTCAAAAATCAAGTTTATCATTTTCCCTAGCAACTAGTACACATAAGAGGTCTCCATGCCAAAGATTTTCTTTTTTTGAGCTTTAATTCATTTTCTTTGAGTTTTTTCAAAAAATGGTCAAAATGTCGAGCAGGGCTATTCGTTGAAAGGGTTCGAATTTTTCAAAACTATCGACGGTTCTGTGATATAACCACTATTTGTGTATCCTAAAATGATTTTTGCAAAAATTTCTGAGCAAACTATCACACACTTGTAGTTCAAATTGGAATTACTTTCGGAAAATCGGCATAAAGACATTTAAATGTGCGAAATTAGGTAAAAAGCGGGAAAATTCCTAATGTTTCTGGAATATCCATAAAATATGTACTACTTTGTGTGAAAATTGGTTGGGAACCATTTTGCACCATATTTTTGGTACTTGCTTCACAAAAAAAGTCCGTTTTGACACTTAAAAAATAGATAAATAATAAAATTAAAAAAGTGGTCTTTGCCGTGTGCTAGCACACGGCAAAGAGGATTTACTCTTTGCCGTGTGCTAGCACACGGCAAAGACCATTTTTCATTTTTTTTTTGGACTTGCCGTGACGACGTTAACGCCGCTGCCGTTTGGTGGACACGTTTCACTTTTCTTTTCCGTGTGTCGTTCTTTACCGTGTGTTTTTTATTTTCTTTACCGTGTGCCTAACGTTGCCGTGTGTTTTCTGTATTACTTCACCGTGTGTTGTTCGTTGCCGTGTGCTGCACACGGCAAAGATCTCTTTGCCGTGTGACCGATATTTTGCACACGGCAAAGACCGGCGGCACACGGCAACGACGCCGTCTCCCGTAGTGGACGAGGACAAACTACTCGGCATGGGCGCTGAGGATGAAGTACATCCTGCGTGTACACGGCGCATGGGGTGCCGTTGATCAGGAGAGCTCGTCCGCGGAAGCCGGCGGGAGCAAGGAGGAGATGGCCATGACCATCATCTCGCAAGGGATCGACGACGAGACGCTGCTGCGAGTTGCGGAGAAGGAGACCGCGGCGGATGTGTGGGCGGCGCTTCGCTCCATGCACATCGGCGCCGAGCGCGTCCGGGAGGCGAGGATTCAATCCTTGCAGTCGGATTTTGATGGCCTCAAGATGTCTTATGCAGAGTCCGTGGATGATTTTGCGGCGAAGTTCACAACGCTTGTGGGGCGTATCCGTGAGCTTGGAGACCCCATGGAGGAGAAGTACGTCGTGAAGAAGCTGCTGCGAGCCGTCTCCAAGAAGTACATCGGCGTTGCTTCTTCCATTGGGCTGTTCTGTGACGTGAACAAGATGTTCATGGAGGAGGCCATTGGATCATTGAAGGCGCATGAAGAGCTCCTCAAGGGACAAGAGGAGGAAGGTACCGAAGAGAAGCTTCTCATGACGAGGGGACATGACTCGTCGCGAGGGCGAGGCCGCGGCCGCGGACACAGGGCCGGGCCGACGGGAGTGCAACCAGTGCGGCCGTACAGGGCCCATAAATTTTGAGGGGCCATAAAATTTTGTGTATGCTTGTATGCAATTCATGGTAATGGGCGCGTGGCTTACTGCCTTACCTGGGCCAATTTACTTGGGCCGCAAGAGCCTGCCTGGCTCCCGAGTCGTGGAATCCTGGCAGTTTTCATCCATCGATTAGGCTCCTAGTCAATCTAAATCCCGACCCTTTTCTGCTTTCTGTCAAAAGCAAATATCCCAAGCGAGCCGCCAGCGCCGGCGGCCGGTGACATCTCTTCTTCTTGGCCGCCAGCGTTTGGTCGACTTGATTGCGCCGCCACCGGACGCCGTGATGGCCGATCGAGATGCGCTCCTCTTTACCACAGTAGAGCCGTTTGAGATCTCGAACTGCAAAACCATGCAGAACAGCTGAGGCGCTGCTGCCACTACCCACACATCGCCGCGCGCCTGCACCGGCAGAACATTCTGCTCATCGCGTCTAACTGCCCAACCTGGTAATTTCTCTGCTTCTAATATTAACTCTGAACCCGGGGGAAGGAAAACGTCAATTCCAGTCCTTGAACTATTCCGGTTAGGCGGTTAGTGTAGCTGATTGTGGACTGACTTCAATCTGATTACATAGAGAATAAAGAGGACAATGTCAAGACATGTCTTCTTATTTTCCATCGCCACACATTTCGAAGATGATAAAGATTTTTGAGTGTTTCAAAAGTTGAGCCAACCTAAGGAACAATTAGCACGTATAGCTAGTGGTAAGTTACTTCCTTAGTAGTAAAATTTATGTAGAATGTAGCCATGTATAATATTAGTTCATTTTTTTATACTTAGATAGGGCCCATTTTAGAGTTTCGTACAGGGCCCTCAATTTTGCCGGCCCGGCCCTGCGCAGACATGGCCGTGATGGAGGGCGCAGAGACAAGAGCGAGGTACAATGCTACAACTGTGACGACTTTGGACATTTTGCATGGAAATGTCCTGAGAAGAAGAAGAAGAAGAAGGAGGAGAAGGCACTGCTCGCTGGTTACGGCAGCGACGGACCTGCTCTGCTTTGAAGCCGAGTGAAGATGAACATCAAGATTAGGGGGTTGATTGTTAGCATTAATCTCGATGTTCTTGTATCTGCATGTTTATTTCAGTGTTCCATGTAGTAGTGTGTATGTGCAGGAGTACGTGAGAGACGTACAAGCTGTTGGTTTCAGTTAGAAGAGCATGCAGGGAGAGACTCCGAGGGTGCAGCGTGAAGCTGGTGCTGCATGCAGGACTTGAAGCCAACGGGCTGCACAAGTAATCCAGTGAATTAGTCTTGCATGTGAGTGTTAGTGGCTTAGGAATAGGTCATGAAGTTAGTTGGTTAGTGGAGCCAGGTCGTGTGCGTAGTGGCCAGGCAGCTTGTTGCCTGGCCGTGTGTTAGCCTATTTATTCAGAGTTGTAAGCATGTTTACTTTCAAAAGAAATAGAGAGAGAAGAAAACTCGGCTGTGTGAAACAGTCCGAGACCAAAATCCCTGTGTGTTGTGTGAGGCAACCAGAGAAAGCTAGCTAGGTACGTGAGAGTTGAGAGAATCAACTTTATCAGCGTCGCCACGCGTGCTCGCCGGCCGCGTCGCGTCGCCGCGCGTGCTCGCCGGCCACGTCACGTCGCCGCCCGTGCTCGCCGGTCGTCGCGCCCTTGCTGCCCGTCGCGCTCTCGCCGCCGCGCGTGCTCGCTGGCCGCCGCGCTCTCGCCGACGACGTCGCGTCACCGAGCATGCTCGCTGGCCGTCGCGCGCTCGCCGGCCGACACGCGGCAAGGCTCGCCGGACCTGATGGCAGCCGTCACAGCTGCTCTTAGTCTGATTGGTCAGAGGCACAGAGCACAGAGAACGAGTTGCTTCGGTAAAAGCGTAAGGGCATGTACAATGGTTATATCATAGCGTTGCCACGTAGGATAATTGCTGAGGTGGAGGAGAGAGAAATGAAAAAAAAAGACTCTTGTCTTCTCTTAGCTAAGAGATCATCTCTTAATACAATTTGTCTCACCATAAATTTAGGGAATCTAGTTATTAGAGATAAGACAAATAAAATCACCATTGTATATCATATTTTATTGACATATCTAGATTACGTGGCGGATCTAAGATAAGATCGTCTTATCAACCATTGTACATGCTCTAATGCACCGCTAGACTATTTGTTTCGTTTGCCCGGCTTATTTCCGTGGAAAGTAGGTAAAAGTCCAAACAAACACACCCTTAAAATTGACTGCCCCCACTCACCATAACTAGTGTCCGTCTATGACATGCTTAATTTTGTCACATTGCTTGTTGAGTGTTTTCATACTGGCGCTACAAAAACAAAACAAAATGGCGTTGAACGGTCACCGGTTTAGTTAGAAAAGAATAAGTCAGTCAGTAACTCTTGAGTAACTCTTGAGCCCCATCTAAAGCCATGACCAGTTGAAATAATGTGTGTCGCTGAACAAGACAACCTTAAAAATGATACAAGAGAAATACATGTTTGAAATCTACTTCACGCAAATGGCGCGTAGCCTAAAAATATTTGTACTTACTAGATTCCAGTTTCTCTTAACAGCCATTTGTTAGGAAGTTCAGAATTTGTGCTCAATGTCTATTTTAAGCAACTCAAGTTAACGCCAACAGAAAGAAAAAAATATTATGTGGTTTCATGACAACAGAATCACAGGCGCTACTGAACTTCGATCAGGGCTGTAATGTTGGACATTAAGATACTACAGGGTTAAATTGACATGATCGAACACGAAACAAACAAAGAGGAGGGAACTCTCGCAAGCTGAACCTCCTTGAGAGGTCTACGATCCGATCGTTGTTGAGCGTCTTCCAAGCGCCTTCCTTTTAGCAGAGCTCGACGATGTCGACGGCAGCCTTCCTCGTGCCGGCAACATCGGTGGCCAGCCTGCACTGCTTCTCGACGTTCAGTAGCGACTCTATCGCCGCGTCGAATCAACAGCATCGTCCACACAGCAACAGCAGCGTCATGCGGCGGGGTGCTGGGGACCAGACAAAATTCTAGTATACGAGGAGCTGCAAGAGGGAAACCCACCATGGACAGGATATAGCGAGGAGGCAGTGTAGAACGGTAAAACAGGTTTTGGGGGAAGCCTCTCACGGTAAACACGTGGGGTTCCGGGGTTTATATATTAGACACTTGGGCCGGTTAGGGTTAGGGTTACAACATGTACACGTAATTACAAAGTACGCTAACACCCGCACCCCCCCCCCCCCCCCCCCCCGCGCAGTCGCAGCGGGAGGTCGCCGTACGCATAGGCTGGACCGAAAGTCGAGGAAGAGATGACTCGGCAACCCCTTAGTCATAACGTCAGCGAACTGGAGAGCGGAGGGAACACCCTCATCGAAGACAACATGTCGTGAAATAATGATTTTTTCCCGAAGATGGATCAAAACAGCGGTAGACACGGTGTTGAGAAGGATAACCGAGGAAAACACAAGGCACAGAACGAGGACGTAGCTTTTGTGCAGCTGTCGAGGAAACATTGGGGTAGCAGAGGCATCCAAAAACACGCAACATGTCATACGAAGGAGGGCGATCATGAAGACGCGAAAAGGGAACAAGCGAACCAATTGCTTTGCAAGGTCGCCTATTCAAGAGATAAGTGGCAGCGGCAAGGGCTTCGGCCCAAAACGGTTGAGGAAGATGGGCTTGAAACATGAGAGTGTGCATTGTGTCATTAATGGCGCGGATAGCGCGCTCGGACTTGCCGTTCTGCTGAGACGTGTAGGGACACGAAAGTCGTAGTGTCGTACCACATGTAGTGATAAGATTATCAACGACAGAATTAAGAAATTCAGTGCCGTTGTCCGTTTGAATAGAGCGAATCGTGCGGCCAAATTGAGTGCGGACATATGCGAAAAAATTTGCAAGAGTGCGTGACACACAAGATTTTTTACGCAAGGGAAAGGACCAATAAAAGTGAGAATAGTCATCGACAATAACAAGGTAATATCGAAAACCAGAATTGCTAATAATTGGTGAAGTCCACAAATCACAATGTATTAAATCAAACTTGGCGGTCGACTCAGAAGTGGAGGGACTAAACGGTAGACGCACGTGCTTGCCAAGTTGACAAGCATGACAAACACTAGTACGCCTAATCTTATTACACTTGATAAAAGAAAGTCTTTGAAGCGCCGACATGGCATCTTGACCAGGGTGTCCAAGCCTTTGGTGCCAGAGATCAGCATTGGTGGAGACATGCATGGCGGTGGGTGGATCACGATGAGGCGTGCCAGGAAACGTGTAGAGATCCCCTTCACTATTGCAGCGAAGGATCACGCGACGAGTCTTCAGGTCCTTCACAGAAAAACCAAGAGAGTCAAACTCAACAGAGCAACAATTGTCACGAGTAAATTTGCGAATAGAAAGAAGATTGCGAATTAAACGTGGAACAAGAAGCACATGGTTGAGTCTAAAGATATGACCGGAGGAAGAGCGGAAAGAGGTGGAACCAGAGGAAGTGATGGGCACGGACGAGCCGTTTCCAACAGTGACAGAGTGAGGACGAGAGAGGGGTGCAGAAAAATTGATGTTACCCTCATCATTGGTCATATGGGAGGTTGCACCGGAGTCCATGACCCAGCCACCCTGCTGGTAGAGGTTGTTGAGGGCGGCGATGAGGCCGGCGTTGTCCCAAGTTGGCGAGGTAGCGGAGGACGATGCCGAGGTGTAGAGAGGGGCAGCCGTCGTAGTGTAGGCCTGGGGGCGCGGGCCGAGGATGCCGGCACCCGAGGGAGCACGCCACTGTCCCGCGCCAGGGGAGAAGCACACCCAGGGGCCGTTCGGAGCAGGGGTGTTGGCGCGGTAGGGAGCAGATGGTGGCAGGGTGGCGGCCTTCTTCTTCTGTTTGCGCGGTTTGCCGGCGGTGGAGGACTCACCACGGCAGGCCGTGCCATTGCACGCGGCAGCAGGAGGGCGCATCTGGGCGACGAGGGCAGTCGAGGCGGCGTTAGCAGCCGCGTTGGCCTGCTGCATCTCCTCCATGAGGAGCATGGTCCGGGCGCGGATGAAGGAGGGCAGCGGGTCGGTCATGGAGATGACCGTGGCAGCAGAGGCGAAGCGAGGGCCGAGACCACGCAGTGTGTTGAGGACGAGGGCGCGGGCCGACACCGGCGAGTCATTGTCGGCGAGGGCGTCGGAGAGCTGCTTCTGGCGGCGACAGTACTCGGCGATGGAGGACGTGCTCTGGATGAGTTGATGGAAGTTGTTGTCGAGGTAGATCGCCTTGCTGGCCTTGTTGGCGAAGAAGAGCTGAATGAGGGCGAGCCAAAGCTGGCGCGCGGTCTGATCGCGGGCGAGCACCATGTCGGCGACGTCCTCGTCAATGCCCGCGTGGATGATGTTGAGGACGGTGTAGTCGTTTGCCGTCCAGGAGGGATCGGTGGGCGTTGCCGCGGTGGTGCCGTCGATGTGGCCGATGAGACCGGCGCGGCCGAGGGAGGCTCTCATGTAGATCGCCCACTTCGTGTAGTTGCCGGAGTTGAGAGAGATGATCACGGGGGCGACGTTGCGAGGGACACCACCCGAGGGGACGACGGCGGAGGCGGCGTTGGAGAGCACCATGGAGCCGGAGGAGGCGGAGAGGGTGCTAGGAGAGGTTGACATGGGGGGCAGCGGAAGGGTTGCGGCGGCGGCTAGGGTTACCCGGCGGCGGCGGCTTAGGGTTTAGGAACGAGATTAATCTGATACCATGTAGAACGGTAAAACAGGTTTTGGGGGAAGCCTCTCACGGTAAACACGTGGGGTTCCGGGGTTTATATATTAGGCACTTGGGCCGGTTAGGGTTAGTGATGGGGGGATACTTTATAGGTAGGCCTATGGACCCGGAAAGTAGACCCGCCAAGACCAAGAAGGCCAAAGCCGAGTCACGTATCAAGTCGCATGGGCTGGGCTGGAGACAAGCCGACCAAGGCCCATGATGAAGAAAGGACCCGTCCGGAAGGAGTCCAAGTACGACCCGGAGTCTAAACTTGGAAGACCAAGACGCAGAGTAGGACTCCGTGTTCTAGTATGACTCGGTGTAAAGTGTAAGTCCAGAGACCCGGCAGCCTTTATAAGCGGGGTCCTGGACCTTAGATCGGTAAGCTTCAACCAATAGAGGAACCCTAGCCACCAGAGAGAAGTCGCCGGCTCCTAAGTTGTGGGAGCCGGGTCCTTGTAATCGAGATACAATCAAGAGCAATAACAGAGAAGCAGGAAGTAGGTCTTTACCTCGAATCAGAGGGGCCGAACCTGGGTAAATCCTTGTTCCTTGGCGAGATTAACCGTTCCAGCGTACTTCAGTCATCAATGGCCCCAGAACTCATCTTCCCTAAGGAAGAACTTGCCGTGACAACCCCACGACAGTTGGCGCCCACCGTGGGGCCTACGGTGACAAAAGGAGTCGAGATCGTTGGAGCTGCTCGTCGAGCTATGGAGAAACTCGCCATCGGGCGGGTCTACACTGATGAGCATGGAGAGACAGAGATCGATGACTCAGGCTGGACCTCGGAGATGAACGAAGTCGACGAGGGCTATCAGCTTGTCTTTGGAGGAATCAACGTGTTCGTCGGGATGGTGTGCGCGTCGGGTCTTCGCGAGAACTCGGCGGAGTCGGTGCCAGAGCTAACTGTTATTGTCGAGTCCGACGGCGAGGAGTCGGTCGGAACTTCAGAGGTCGGCATCATCGCCGAGTCTGAGGGACCCCTAGCTGAGGAACCAGATGTGATGCAAGAGTCAGACTCAGATTATGATGCAGATTCAGAGTCCATCCTACCCTTGTTTGAAGATCGGCTTGGGTACGGGATAGAGGAAGAGGATTATGAGGAGTCGCCAGTACGCGCTCGTGTTGTGGGAGTCTACATGTCTGGAAACACTGGGAATCAGTTTGATCCAACTCTATTGACAAAGGAGATTAATGCAAGTAATGCCGCAGAGAGGGCGGCCGAGTTAACCAACGCTCGTGCTGCATTGGAGAGGCAACTAGCTGATATCACAGAGGCAAACCATAGACTAGCTGCGGAGCAGGCCCGAGTCCAAGATGAAGCTCAGGTCGTGCGGAGGCGCCGCGAGGAGCTTACTTCAATTCAGCATCGCCGAGCCAGGAGTCGCTTGCATGATGGAGTCCACATCAATCCGACCAATCTATTCACCACACCCAATGGTCCAGGCAGAGGAGCCGGACTAGGAGGCTCAGCGGCAGCAGGAGGCGCCGCAGGAGGAGCCGGAGGAGCGCCACCACCACCACCACCACCACCAGAAGGATCGGGAGGCAGCCGTGCTAACGGACCACCGCCTGAAGGAGGAGTCGGAGGAGGAGCATCTGGTGGCTTAGGGGCACAGCCCAACAGATTTCATACCCCAGAGGGACATTATTCTAATCCTATGGACAACGTTCATGCGGCGACTCTGAGATTGGAGAATATTGTGGTACCAGAGGGACCAGCAGGACAGGAGACTCGGGAGGCTATCGAGTTACTGAAAACAGCTTTGACTCAGCAAGCTTTGTATCCAACTTTTCCAGATGCAAGTAGGCTACACTCAACGCCCTTTAACTCAGGTACGAGGAGTCGGCACGGCGAGTCCAACCCGGCAAATTCTACGAGTGCAAGGCGTCGTGAACTAGCGAGGAATCGTGCAAACATACCAACCGCTTCACAAGCTCAGCTAGTGGTTGATGAAGCAAGGCAACGACGAGAGAGAGAAGCAGCAAGAGCTCGGGAGGCAGAGAGGGACAGAGCGTTAGTGGGTGCAGCCAACCCGCCTCAGCCGACCCGGGTCCACGAGGAGGTGACTTCTCCTGGTGCTTCCCCAGCATTAACAGGACCAGAGTGTTTGTCTGATGCCATCAGATCCGAGTCCTTCCCTAGCAGTTTCAAGGAGCCGCGCAAGGTTCCAAACTATGAACCAAACATGGACCCGACCTCTTGGTTGGGTACATACGAGATGGCGATGAGCATTCGCAATGCCACAGGTAATCTGTGTGCCAAGTTCATGTATCTTATGATGGAGGGAGCAGCCAAGGTGTGGATGCGCAACTTGCCTCCTAGGTCAATCAACTCTTGGGAGCAATTGAAGGCGGCTTTTATTCAGAATTTCCAAGGCACTCAGCACCATTGAGGACCTGGAGCGATGTGTCCAGAGGAAGGGCGAGTCAGCAAGGCACTGGATGAAGCGAGTCTCAGAGATCATTAACTCCTCACAAGGACTCCCACCAGTTTCAGTGTTAATGGCGATGGAGAGAAATTGCAGTTACAATCCCTTGAGTTGGAAGCTAGGTCGTATGAAGGAGAGCCTGAATCAAGGTATTCCCCTTACGATTGGTGAGATTATGGCAGGTGCTAATAAGCACGCCGCCACAGACAAAACAAAGGATCAGGAGGAAGGAGCTAAAGGACAAGGTGGCAATGGTCAGAATCAGAACCAGAATCAGAACCAGAATCAAGGTGGCAGCAAGAGGCCATATGGAGACAACTCTGACCTAGTGGCCAACACAAACACTGGAGTCAGACGTAAGGACAACAATTCTGGTGGATACCAAGGCCGCACTCCAAGCACGGAGGAGGTCTTGAGGATTCCCTGCCCTAAACATGCTAAGAACGGTAGATGTGGTCATACCCTGGGACAGTGCGTAGATTTGCAGCGCGCCAGGTTCCAAGGGCCAGGAGGAGGTAACAACAATGGTGGATATAGAGGGAACAACGGAGCCGGAGGACCCGGCAATAACGGTGGAGGAGCCGGCAACAACTCAAACCAACCTCAAGGAGGAGGTCACCAGCAGGGCGGGTTCCAGCAGAACCCGAAGCAGCTCAATGAGGGCAATGGTCAGTATTATGTCACAACTCGGCAGCACAACCCGAGTCGTGGCAGCTACCATGTATTCACAACTAGTACGTCCAAGCGTTCCAAGAAGTTGAAAGTTAGAGCAGTTAATGCAGTAGAGCCGGCCCTTCCACAGTGGCTCAGGTGGTCAGAGCAAACCATCACATGGAGTCGGGCAGATCATCCTCCAAGAGTCGACGAGCCAGGGCAGCTAGCCTTGGTAGTGGCACCTCAAGTTGGGGGCTATACATTGAACAAAGTGCTTATGGATGGTGAAAGCAGTATCAACATCTTATATTACGACACATTCAAGAGGATGCAGCTGCAAGATAGACAGCTAATTCCAACAGAGACAGTGTTCCACGGGATAGTACCAGGGAAGTCGGCTAAGCCCATTGGTAAGATTTATCTTGAGGTTGCTTTTGGCACAGTGGAGAATTTTCGTTCAGAGATTATGCCCTTTGAGGTAGTGGACCTTAAGAGCCCATATCATGCTCTTTTTGGTCGACCTGCATATTTTAAGTTTATGGCCAGGCCATGTTATGTGTACTTGAAGCTCAAGATGCCAGGTCCAGCAGGAATCATCACAGTTAATGGCAGCAGACAGATGGCATTGGAGTGCGAGTTAGGTGATGCAGCCATGGCTGAGACAGCTTGTGCTCAAGAGGAGCTGAAGTTTTACAAGGCAAACGTGGATCCGGAGGACAACTCGGTCCTTAAGAAGCCGGCCACAGAGGAGAAGATGAAATTCAAGTCAGCTCAGGACACAAAGCAAGTCGACTTCACCCCTGGTGACTCTTCCAAGCAGTTCACCATTGGGGCACACCTCTCTGATAAATAGGAAAGCGCGCTCGTCGAGTTCATCCGTGAGAACCGGGACGTTTTTGCATGGAAGCCATCTGACATGCCAGGAGTCCCGAGAGAACTCGCCGAGCACAGCTTACACGTTAATCCTAATGCAAGACCAGTCAAGCAGGGTCTGCGCAAGTTTCATGATGACAGGAGGAAAGCCATAGGAGAAGAGGTGGCTCGGCTACTCGCAGCCGAGTTCATCAAGGAGGTCTTTCACCCAGAGTGGGTGGCTAATCCAGTGTTAGTACCAAAGAAGACAGGAGAGTTGCGGATGTGCATCGACTTCACGGGCCTGAACAAGCATTGCCCTAAGGACCCGTTTGCACTACCTCGCATAGACCAGATCATCGACTCCACAGCGGGGTCAGAGTTGCTTTGTTTCTTGGATGCATATTCAGGGTACCATCAGATCAGACTCAACATAGAGGATGAGCTAAAGACGTCCTTCATCACGCCCTTTGGAGCATTTTGTTACAAACA